>OX243896.1:9677692-10277692 GCA_945859665.1 Anorthoa munda
AAAATTGAGCTGGTCTCATGATGGAGCCGGAAGGTGGCCATAGCAACTCCTCAACCAGAAAAGACAGCATTGTCGTGTTTGCGCTTTGGGTTTATTAGGTATGTATTGACAAGCGATATTTCATTTCGTACTTTTTAGGGTCCGTACCCAAAGGGTAAAAACGGGACCCTATTACTAAGAATCCACGATCTGTCTGTCTGTCACCAGGCGGTTAAACAGTTGAAATTTTCACAGGTGATGTGTTTCTGTTGCCGCTATAACAACAAATACTAAAAAAAAGTTAATTAAAAAAATCAAAATACCCGACTGCTTAAAAAGCGAACTAAAAAGACGTAAACAAGAAGAAAATCATGCTGTGCAGTCGGAGGATACATATTCGCGAGCTGGCTGACCAAAACCATATGTATCCTCCGACTGCACAGCATGATTTTCTTCTTGTTTACGTCTTTTTAGTTCGCTTTTTAAGCAGTCGGGTATTTTGATTTTTTTAATTAACTTTTTTATTTATAACTTTTTAGTTAACATTTTTTTCGAATTAGGTACATTTAAATATATAAGTGTTATATATTTTTGAAATCGCCTCTAAAAACCCTTTATTTTGATACCCCACACGATGGGTTTGGAAGAAAAAATAAAATTGGCCCCCCACAATATGGCGCCCAAAAGCCGCCATTTTTCTATTTTCCAATTTTAATGTAGCCTATGACACTCGCAAGGTTAAGACGAATCGATTGACGTATGAATCATCAAAATCGGTCAACGCGTTTGGTCTCTGGAACGCCATATAGGAACAAACATACATACATACATACATACATACATACATACATACATACATACATACATACATACATAGACTGATAAACACATTACCCTCCTTCGGCAGTCGGGTAAAAACAGAATAAAATAATTTTTTAAATGGGGCGGGGCTTCCATAAACCAAACGTGTATTTTTCTGTTTTTTTTTTGCGATAATGGTACGGAGCCCTTCGTAGTGCGAGTCCGACTCGCACTTGGCCAGTTTTATGAGAATAAAAGCTTATTTTAAAAAGATTTACACTAATTTCTTAATCTAATTTTCTAAGTTAGATTTAGGAAAAAAAAAACCTTGAGGTACGAGTAAGAACAAGAGGTGCTGTATTACTCGTCCGCATAAACAGGTTGTTCCAAGGGCATAGCATATACCACAAGTTAGTTTGAAAAGAAACTAACTAACATAGGTAATTATAATGTCAATCAAAAAAAGAAAATTATAATTGTAGTAAATCATCAGATACTTTATGGAAATTGTTCTTTATTTAAATTTAGAACATGACAGATGAAAAGAGGGAAGATACAGAATTAACCACTTTCAAAATAATTTGACTATAAAGAGTGCTAAGTATCAATGTTAATGGAACTAACCAACCGTAATATATGGGTCACAGAACTTCGATAAAACACATTAAAATTCAAATTATGCTAACACCGTTTTTGTATTTAAAAGTATTTTGCTAACCGAATATACTTTTGTCTTTCTAAAACTTTCCTAAATCAGATAAAAATAATTTCTAGAAACAATTCATTCGAGCCGTTAATTTTATTGCGTAATGTATCGTAACAAATTCGAATTATGTGGCCAGATTTATCGTACTTACTGTTTAAAATGTCAAGTACTTAGTACCAATTTATCAAAATAAAAATACCATAAGACTTACTTTTGTCAGTATTCCTGGCAAACGTGCCATAGTCCTCAGCCATTTTTATCACTTATTTATTAACGATCTCACAAACACTAATTATATTCACTCTCTGTGGCACATTTGGACGTGTTCTCGTTACGAACCGCAAGACAAACTAGCGTACATTAAATAACTATGCATTGATATTGATATAATTAATATTATTTAAATAAAGCTCCCTTCTACTGATATTGATCTTGGAAGTTTTTGCGAAGTATTTTGCCTTAGCAAAAAAGTTAATCGGAAAGCTATCATTAATAGTAATATTGCTAGATTTATATGTTGAAAGCAATAACTAAATGGCTTATAAGTTTATTGCACTCTATCCAAACACTAT
The DNA here is from genome assembly GCA_945859665.1 of Anorthoa munda. NCBI lineage: Eukaryota > Metazoa > Arthropoda > Insecta > Lepidoptera > Noctuidae > Anorthoa > Anorthoa munda. The sequence goes on from OX243896.1 coordinate 9,679,751, forward strand.
CGAAATTCTAGTAATGTATCATGTAGAGTTATAGAGCGTGTATGGATGTCACGTCTCATAAATATACGTTCACAAACTAAAATAATTCAATCTGTGTTGCTCAATGTTCGACCAGTTGAAAAACTTGTTTGTAAGTTCAAGTTACACAATGTTATGAGGCGATTAGCTATTCATGGTTAACAAGTAACAACGCCTCCGCGGAAGTTTCTTTTTACCCGACTGCTGAAGGAGGGTAATATGTTTATCAGTCTATCTATGTATGTTGTTCCTATGTGGCGTTCTAGAGACCAAACGCGTTGGCCGATTTTGATGATTCTTACGTCAATCGATTCGTCTTAACCCTGTGAGTGTCACTGGCTACATTAAAATGGCAAAATAGAAAAATGGCGGCTTTTGGGCGCCATATTGTGGGGGCCCAAATTTATTTTTTCTACCAAACCTATCGTGTGGGGTATCAAAATAAAGGATTTTTAGAGGTGAATTCAATATATTAACTATAACACTTATATATTTAAATGTAAATAATAAAAAAAAGTTATAAATAAAAAAAGTTTATTAAAAAAATCAAAAAACCCGACTGCTTAAAAAGCGAACTAAAAAGACGCAAACAAGTAAAAAATCATGCTGTGCAGTCGGATAATAGAAATCTTTTTAGTTCGCTTTTTAAGCAGTCGAGTTTTTTGTTAATTTTTAATATAATGTCTTTATACTTTAATATATTATATTGTGTGTATATTTTGTATTACGACGCTGCCATGTATTATTATGCAGGTAACAAAGATATAAATTATGCGGTTGAGACGATTCATCATGTGTAATTGAGTCACTTGTGTTAATCGTTGATTGTTCGTTTTAAGTCTAAACTAATACTATTGATTGTTAAATTTTATTGTTTACTAGCTGACCCGGCAAACTTTGTTTTGCCATAAAAACACCATATATTCATCTACCCTATCCACCTACTCTACCCTACCCCACCTACCCTAGCCTACGCTACCTACCCTACCCTAACTACCCTACCCTACCTATGTAGGTAAGGTAACATCTTTTTTTCTTAATTTTTAGGGTTCCGTACCCAAAGGGTAAAAACGGGCCCTATTACTGAGACTTCGCGGTCCGTCTGTCTGTCAGTCACCAGGCTGTATCTCATGAACCGTGATAGTTAGACAGTTGAAACAGATGATGTATTTTTGTTGCCGCAATAACAACAAATACTAAAATTAGAATAAAATAAATATTTAAGTGAGGCTCCCATACAACAAACGTGATATTTTTGCCGTTTTTTGCGATAATGGTACGGAACCTTTCGTGCGCGAGTCCGACTCGCACTTGACCGGCTTTTTTTTTTATTTGAGCCTTCTCCTAACAAAACCAAACACAACAAAAAAGAATAAGCGAAATCGGTCCAGCCGTTCACGCGTGATGCCGTCTAAACAACAATAAAAATAGAGAGAAAACAACCACGGCTTTAGATAATATTGGAGACCAATAAGGTTTCGGTTTAAATTGACTACTGAGTGTTTGTGACTTCTTCACGCTCAAACGGCTGGACGGATCTGGATGAAATGACCAAGGGAAATAGGGATTCATTCGTATATATATATATATATATATATAGATAAACGGTAATCTTTGGATGTGATTAGCGCAAACTTTTGACCTCGGTCAATGCATGCACAGTAATTATAGAAATGTTGTTAAGTATTTTGTAATTATTACCGTTTATTGCCTTATCTAGTTGATATCGCTAAAGCCTATACCTAAGCATCTTGATTAATTTTTCATGCTAAATCTCTATGATTGTACACCGTAATTATGAGGAATGTAAGTACTTAGTATTATCTTCACGGAAACCGAACTAATCAGTAACAAAACAGCAATTAAACAATAGGGTAAACTGTACAGTTCTACATTATAATCAGTAATTACAAATACCTCATTAGACAAATATGCTGGCACGTACCAAAACATTAATTTTTTACAAGATTTATTACCTTGTTTTCGTATGTGTTCGGCTACTAGTAATCGATTTTTCAAGCACTTCCTGGCATCCGATTTAGCTGAATACTCCATTTGATATAACATTAGACATTTAAATAACCCCATTTTACAGCCCGTTCAACCGATTTTGACTTCTATTGCGTTGTTGATAATATGACAAATGGCGCAGCTGCATTAAAAAGTTTTGGTAACAGGTTTATGCTTTTTATGCCATCCTTATAATTACGGGATAGAACTCAAAATCGGTTGAACGGACTGTAAAAAGGGGTTGTCAAAATTTATAATTTTATTACAAATGGAGTATAGGCGTACTAATGTAACGTTGTTAACATTGAAAATAATATGGTAAAATTGAGCTGGTCTCATGATGGAGCCGGAAGGTGGCCATAGCAACTCCTCAACCAGAAAAGACAGCATTGTCGTGTTTGCGCTTTGGGTTTATTAGGTATGTATTGACAAGCGATATTTCATTTCGTACTTTTTAGGGTCCGTACCCAAAGGGTAAAAACGGGACCCTATTACTAAGAATCCACGATCTGTCTGTCTGTCACCAGGCGGTTAAACAGTTGAAATTTTCACAGGTGATGTGTTTCTGTTGCCGCTATAACAACAAATACTAAAAAAAAGTTAATTAAAAAAATCAAAATACCCGACTGCTTAAAAAGCGAACTAAAAAGACGTAAACAAGAAGAAAATCATGCTGTGCAGTCGGAGGATACATATTCGCGAGCTGGCTGACCAAAACCATATGTATCCTCCGACTGCACAGCATGATTTTCTTCTTGTTTACGTCTTTTTAGTTCGCTTTTTAAGCAGTCGGGTATTTTGATTTTTTTAATTAACTTTTTTATTTATAACTTTTTAGTTAACATTTTTTTCGAATTAGGTACATTTAAATATATAAGTGTTATATATTTTTGAAATCGCCTCTAAAAACCCTTTATTTTGATACCCCACACGATGGGTTTGGAAGAAAAAATAAAATTGGCCCCCCACAATATGGCGCCCAAAAGCCGCCATTTTTCTATTTTCCAATTTTAATGTAGCCTATGACACTCGCAAGGTTAAGACGAATCGATTGACGTATGAATCATCAAAATCGGTCAACGCGTTTGGTCTCTGGAACGCCATATAGGAACAAACATACATACATACATACATACATACATACATACATACATACATACATACATACATACATAGACTGATAAACACATTACCCTCCTTCGGCAGTCGGGTAAAAACAGAATAAAATAATTTTTTAAATGGGGCGGGGCTTCCATAAACCAAACGTGTATTTTTCTGTTTTTTTTTTGCGATAATGGTACGGAGCCCTTCGTAGTGCGAGTCCGACTCGCACTTGGCCAGTTTTATGAGAATAAAAGCTTATTTTAAAAAGATTTACACTAATTTCTTAATCTAATTTTTCAACTCAAAATTTCTTATCTTAACACCACTTCCAACAAAGCTTACAAGTTAACTACATAATCACGTTTAGCTCCCAAATCGTCAGTTAATTTTTAACTAAGTACCCTTAAGGATAATTAACATAAGCCATCCCTATTATCGTTAGCTACTGATTACTCGTATCAGTCGCGCCTTTAGCTTGAGTAAACGCACTAAGACTAAAGTAAACCATGGATGAACACGTGGGTTCATACAGTGCCGTATTTAAAGATTTGGCAAGGGCCATTTGGGATAAGGCGCCCCATATTTATTTATTGCCGAAGAAAAAAATTCATTACGTTGGCGACTGTTCCTGCTTCTCAAAAAAACTATTTCTGTGAGAAACCGAGCTCGAAATTTTTTGAATTTCGGGTATGTTATTGGATACGAATTTAGAATTCAAGCAAAAATTAAGAAAGCTCGAAAATTTTAGCCGCCTTGGAAACGAGAGAAATATAGAGGCTTGTTTATAGACTATAGAATAAAAGACGGAGAACTAAAAATTTAACAACGAGCTCGATTATCTTTAGCACCCAGATGTACTGTGGCAGACCAGACAGTACGGGAAGGGTAAAAGAGCATGTCGCATAGTGCTTGTCACTACAGCAGGCAGGCTGGTTGAAGCGGCTTGCGTCGCCCCTCGCTGCCTGCCATAACCCCCTTGGCCTAAGGGTAAATACGCCACTGGGTCCATGTAATGAGTAGATGCACCTAATTATCGTTAGAGGCATGCTTGACCGAGTTTGGGAGCCGCATGAAATTTCACCAAATTATTCCGCTCTTGGATTTTAGGAACTGAGTTTCCTATTACGTCGTTTAAACATTCTTAACTTTCGGTATTTCGGAAGTTGAGCTAAGAATTTCTAAATTCACGTATCCTTGTGTTTTGTGTGAAAGTGGCCATAAATTCTTAATAGGAAGTAATTGGAAGTTAGATAATTGTTTTGAAGGGAAAAACACAACGAATAAATATTATAAAGAACAAAATTGGTTACATGTTTGTTAAAGTTGAAAACTTGTTAAAGTTGCTTAAATGTGTGTCTATCGCATCATATTTTATACTATGCTTGTATCTTATTGCTTGTATTATTAGAATAAACAGTGTAACAATTGTAGATAGGACAATAAATAAATACATTTATAAACGTATAAATTCAAAGAAAATCTCTGACAGTACCTACTGAACCAAATGCGAGACGCACGAGACCGTCCAATATGGCGACGCTTGGGGGAAACCTAAGTCCAGCAGTGGACATCTTTCGGCTGAAATGATGATGATGATGACGAAAATTTTATCACTAATAGAAACTACACTTTCACGGAAAAATACAAAATGAAAAGTGTTTTTAAGAGGGAAAATTGTAAATAATCCAGGCGGTATGCAAAAACGCAGTTCATGTTTTCTTCATAACTATGCTCATACATAACTCCTTTGAACACTAAAGCCCCAAATGCTATTCTTACCTGTTCGACTTTAAATTATTCTCTGTTAATAAACTAGAAAAAAACCGTGCGAGTCGGACTCGCGCACGAAGGTTTCCGTACCATTATCGCAAAAAAACGGCAAAAAGATCACGTTTGTTGTATGGGAGCTTCACTTAAATATTTATTTTATTCTGTTTTTAGTATTTGTTGTTATAGCGGCAACAGAAATACATCATCTGTGAAAGTTTCAACTGTCTAGCTATCTAGGTTCATGAGATACAGCCTGGTGACAGACAAACAGACAGACGGACCGCGAAGTCTTAGTAATAGGGCCCCGTGTTTACCCTTTGGTTACAGAACCCTGAAAAACGAAGAAAGGTTGATTGGAAGATAATGCCTTGGGGCACATTGGCTTTCCTCACATTGTAAATGAAGCATACATTTAAAAAATAAACATAAAAATCGAGTAGCTATTTCATATAGCTTAGAGCTGATTACGGGATCATCCTTCGATGTCAGTGTAGTTATTTGAAATTATATTATTATGTTTTGTCTATCCACACTCACATCTGCGGATTTTCGTTCGCCAATTTAATCTACTATATAAAAATAAGTCGGGTTTTCCTTCCTGACACTATAACTCCAGAACGCGAACCGATTGCCACGGTTTTGCATTCGTTGGAAAGGTCTCGGGCTCCGTGAGGTTTATAGCAAAGAAAATTCAGGAAAAATTTCAACAGAAAAGCGGGCAAATCTTTTTTAACATACAGCGCCATCTCTGATACATAGCATGTACTACAAACCAATATTAGGTAGGGTAGGGTAGGTGGGGTAGGTAGGGTAGGTAGGGTAGGTAGGGTAGGGTAGGTAGGGTAGGGTAGGGTAGATAGGGTAGGGTAGAGTTGGTAGGGTAGGGTAGGTAGGGTAGGGTAGATAGGGTAGGGTATGTAGGGTAGGTAGGGTAGATTAATGTTTGGTGTTTTTATGGCAAAACAAAGTTTGCCGGGTCAGCTAGTGCCTGTATACATATTCAAATCTCCTTTCCTATGGCTGTTTTCTTCATAATCAAGCTCATACATAGCTCCTTTGAACACTGAGACCACCCTGTAAGAGTACAAACTATTCTCTGTTAATAATAAACTAGGAAAACTAACAACGGTAAAACAATTACTTTAATGAGTTACAATGTATTTAGTTCACCGGTTTACACGATAGTGACAGGTGCATTGCCGTTGACCCGATAATACCCACAGTATCACGTTCCAAATAACACAATTAATAACATGCTTGAGCTACTATTGATTAATTATTTATTCACGTGTTCAATAATCTGTGTATAATGTTTTGGGTAGATCGGATTTATAGCATTATATAATTTTCTGCTGAAGTTGTCGTTGAAAGGGTAAAAACGGGACCCTATTACTAAGACTCCGCGATCCGTCTGTCTGTCCGTCTGTCACCAGGCTGTATCTCATGAACCGTGATAGCTAGACAGTTGAAATTTTCACAGCTGATTTATTTCTGTTGCCGCTATAACAACAAATACTAAAAACAGAATAAAATAAATATTTCAGTGGGGCTCCCATACAACAAACGTGATTTTTTTGCCGTTTTTTGCGATAATGGTACGGAACCCTACGAGCGCGAGTCCAACTCGCACTTGGCCGGTTTTTTTACATCTTTTGCAATAAATCACTTGGATTCACATTGATTAATAAATATGCCTGAACCTACCAAGTAAGGGCTTCGGTACCTACTACATTTTTTTTTTTTTATAAAAAAAGTTGCGGTGCGGCCGGTTACCATATTGGTTACCAACATTCATCAATATTCTAGGCGCCAAGCAAGCCCCACGCAGTATGGTAAGTAGTGTCTTTTCGGCCTAAAGGAATTAAATAATAACCCACTTCGTTTTTGAGCCAGTTAATAAAAAAATCTGCGTGTCTGTCTGTGGCATCATAGCGCCTAAACGGATGGACCGATTTTGATTTAGTTTTTTTTGTTTGAAAGGCGACTTTGTTAAGAATGATCTTAGCTATGTTTGAATAAAATCGGTGTAGCCGTTCAAAAGTTATTCGCATTTTATTAATTGAATCTGGATTTTTTCGCAAGATACCGTGTCATTATTACGTGTTTCGATAGATCAATTGAAGCGTGTCTGCTACTAGGTATTATATTAGATGTAGTTTAAAAAGCATGAAAAAAATTTTAAAATCGGGTGTTTTTCACAAAATAAAAATGTAAAATAATGTAATGTGTGATGTGTGTGTGTGTGTGTGTGTGATGTGTGTGTGTGTGTGTGTGTGTATGTAATGTGTAATGTAATTTTATCTTGTTACCATTTCCTTTGTCGATAACGCTGGATATTCAATGCGTTTTATCCTTAAATGCATAATGCACGATAAGGAGGGTAATCATGCTTACTTGGCCTTTATCCTCAATGGCCAAGTAAGCATGGTTGCCCTCCTTATCGTGCATTATAGGTCAGTGGGGATGCGGAAACGAGTTGGTATGACGTTACCGAGATTGTATAGCTGCGGGAGACTACGTTCTGTGAAAGATATTCATCCTCACTCACTAAAGGCAAGACCACAGAGCCCGGAATGTTCGCGCCAGTAGAACGGAAGAAAGTACCCGGACCCCGGTTCCCGGACTGTTCCTAGGATTGATTGGTCGACGCTTCCCCAGGTTTCTTTCAACAACACCATTATTCCTATTGCTAACACTGTGAAGAACTTAGGGATTTATATCGACAGCACTCTTGCCTGGACCAAACAACTGCAGGAAGTCAGTCGTAAACTGTTTGCTTCTGCGGGCTCCCTGAGACGTCTTCGTAATTTTCTTCCCATCACCACTAAAATTGCGTTAGCACAATCTCTTCTTCTCCCTATCCTGGACTATGCTGATGCCAGCTATCTTGATCTCACCCAAGACCAATTGGATAAGCTTGAGCGACTTCAAAATCTCTGTATTAGGTTTATATTTGGCTTGCGCAAATATGATCACGTTTCTGTATTTCGTACTAAGCTCAGATGGCTTCCTATTCGCTTTCGCCGGAATGCCCACATACTCTCTTTGCTTTATAATGTGCTCTTTAATCCTTTTGCTCCTTTTTATCTTAAAGAACGTTTTCAGTTCCTCTGTGACACCCATTCTAAGTCTTTGAGATCATCGGAGAATTTAAAATTGAGTGTTCAACTGCATTCCACTTCCTTCTTTGACAAATCTTTTACGATTCAAGCAGTTCGGTTGTGGAATGCATTACCTTTACAAATAAGACGTGCTCAAACACTGCCAACGTTTAAGGAAATGGTTAAGGAGCATTACCTTTCACTATAATTTTTAGTATTTTCCTTTATCTGTCATATATATTTATTAGTATATTAGATGTAGTATAGTGTGTATGTATTTTATGTTATTATGTTTAAGTAAATAATACTATTTATGATCTATTGTACACTGACAGCCCTAAATTCTTCTCCTATCGTTCAGTCCATCCAAAGGTTGTCTGTAAGAGATTGCCCTGTGCGATAAGACCGCCCATTGTACACTTTGTTTTTGAAAATGTTTGTCCTTTATGTTTTTATTTTGTGGTGTACAATAAAGTTTATAATAAATAAATAAATAAATAATAAAGGAGCGTGAACAAGTGGTAGAAGTGAAATTTCTTTAAAAAAAACACATTTTGTCTGCGAGGCTAAAGTGGGAATGGGCAGGTAACACTTGCAGGATGCATCAGGACCAATGGGTCAATATCGTCTTTAGGCTCAGTGGGTCTTTCGTCTTTAGGCTTAAGGTCGAGCGTCGTAACCGGACAGGCCTGACGATTTGGACTCGTTTTTGACGGATTGTCCGGCGGAGGCAAAATTTAAAGAGTGTTGATAGGTTATGGGGGTGACCTTTGACCAGCTTTTTTTTTTATTAATAAAAAAAAGTGTGAGGGCATAAAGGAGTTATATCTTGTTCTCTATAACGAAAAGTGACTAAACGTAACGCGTCCTTGAAATATCACTATCGAATCGCCTCCTAAGAAATTTAAGTTCAATTGAACCAACTTCCAAAACAAAACAACATTATTTTCGGAAGTCGGTGTCTTCGGTACCTATGTTTGAATGTTTTTGACACCGACTTCCGAAAAGAAAGATATTTTGTAGCGTTTTGTTTTGGAAGTCGGTTTAATTTTATTGTTAAAAAACTTTTTTATTTTTCATCTTTTATTTTGGTACAGTTGATTAAAATCACGGACACGGACGTGTAGTGCGTAGCCGCCCGGCCCGTTACTCCGTGCTCTGTGGGAAGACTGAAAGGAGTGCCTATGTTGTTTTGTATTCTCATCTGAAGGATCTTGTTCTGTTTTGAAAGTCTAAGTAAGTCTTGCGATGTTTTGCGATAAAGGCTGTGTGTTAGATTACATTTCATATTCCGCTGAGCCCTTAAGGGAGTTAAGGGCGTGGTGTAGGCTTTCTACGAGTATTTTCCAAATCAAGAGGAATGTTTTAGCAATTCCGTTATAAGTTTGATTGCTTTAAAAATAACTACAAACTAATCATAGAATCAATCTCTTAGCCTTTTCTCATATAAGTTGGGGTGGGCTTCTAGTCTAAACGTATGCAGCCGACTACTTGTATTTTAAGCCTGCTCTACACGCCGACAGACGCGTCCGTGGACGTTGACAGTTGCATCAGATGGATCACCACGAGCCGACCACAAAACTATAGATCGTTCAGTCTGTGTTAATTCTCTATGTTCTCTACAGACGCAACACGCACGCACGCAACATTAAATACGTGAATGTTGAGACCGTAGCTGCCCTGTCACAGCTATTTATTTACCTAACACTTTTAACTAATACTTGAGTGTCTACGCAGTAATAAACTTATTAAAAACTAGCTGTTCCACGCGGCTTCGCTCCCGTCAACTGGCTACCCTGCCTGCCCTGCCAACCCTGCCTACCCAGCCTACCCTACCTAATATTTTTTATGTATCATCAATAGTTTTCTCAGCGCACGCTAAAAAAATAATTTTACAGGCAACATTTTGCGACTTTGGGTTACATTATTGCAATTTTTAGAAGGATCTCTATTTTTTTTGAAAATATATTATAGCCTATGACACTCAAGCATAATGTAGCTTTCTATTGGTGAAAGAATTATCAAAATCGGTTCGGTAGATCCAGAGATTACCCCCTGCAACGTCACAAACCCACAAACTAACAAAATTTACCTCTTTATAATATTAGTATAGAAGTATGGAGAAGTAAATGGTAAATGGAGAAGAAGAAGGTACTGGTCCGATAATATCTTCTGATGCGTCGTCCATCAGACGTGTGGACAGAAGCTGGACGCTCGCGCTGATATACTTTTTCGCTTGCCACAGAAACTATCAACAAACATATTAGTGGCAGACGCATCTGCCGACGTTAACACATACGAGCAAATTGTCTCGTCTACACGTCGGCGGACGCATTCGCAGATGACATCTGCTATTGAATCTATCAACGTGTAGAGGACGCTTTACATAGAGCGACTTCCTATCTGACCTCCACATCCCAGTAACTGGGTAACACGATATCCCTTGGCAAGCCTGGTGTAATTTTATTCTTTAACATAATGCAACAATTTGGGCCTACCCTTCCCTTCCCTCGTTTTATTCAAAAGGACAAATGTTAATCAGGTCAAAGCCCACAAGTTTGATCACGTGCAAGTTGACATACATTTCACCCCACCCTATATCAAGCAAGCCAACTATTAGCATATATATCCGATAACGAAGATTATCTTATCAATTTGTGCCCAATTTGTAACTACCAACACAGAACTTTTCACTTATCATGAAAGATGTGTACTTAATGATAAAAATGTCAAAGAAAATGATAAGGGCCATTACACACCGATATTCGACGCTACACGCACTTTTTAAGATAGCGTTACAATATAGAACTGTGAACTACACTAAAAGGTACAAAGAACAATGGCGAAATTTTAGCTGACTTAAATTTGAGCGTCTGAAAGTGAGTTATATACGAAAGACATTCTATTAATTGTCGATGTTTTTTAAAGTATAATTAGGCCTGAACCAAAATAGATTAAAAAAAAAACATAACAAATAAAAAGTTATTTGATTTTTTAGTTAATTTCTTTAGCATAGTGTGCCATTATATATTTTATTTGCTAAGTGACAAGTAGTAACTATATTAAGTAATAATATCATTATTGTATTTATTGCAGTAAATGAGTTAACAATACAGTTTATGTCTAAGTGTAGATGTTCCTTGCAGGTAGGTAAGAATATTGTAGTGTAGTAGAAATAAATGAATTACTTTCAATTAATGATTGGCAAAAAGACTAGTACCCAAGTCTAAAAAAATATAGCTTGGTTGTTGACGACAACCTTTTGATACACGTCAAAGTCACTTAGTTTAAATAAATATACTCTTTCCAAAGAGTATACTACACATTTCATGCTAAAGTAACTAGGTAAGGGAAATACTAATGCGATATTCCCCTTTTACTTCCACGAAATTGAATAATATTACCTATTAAACACATTATTAAAAGTTACCCAGACAACCTACAAAAGTTTATAACTGAATATATATTATTCACTACATTTTCGAACTTGTTCTTTCAGTGCTAGAATTTGTAGTTTTGAATAAATTCGGTTTTAACAAGCATATATTTAGTTTCATTTGTCCCGGTGCCTGTAATCAAAACTTCCAAGTAAATTTCGACCTACTTCCCGGTTCGATCGAGATGAAAGTTTCCACACACGTTTGATCCTCGTGGCAATGCAATTTTTAATTTAAAAGCTTATCTTTAAAAACAAACTTTGTAAATATTTAAGCTTGTTAAATCTTAAAATTCAGCGGGGCGTATTCGAATTCTCTCACCGAAATTTCTACATTTGAGTAGTATATAAATTTCTATATTGTATAGCTATTTAGCTAGCGCCGCGTAGCTTCGTGTCACGCTGTGATCTGACCCTTACTATGCGACTACATATTATATCAAAGCTGGAGACCAGTACGACTCTGTAATCAGATTATGGGAATAGATAGTGGATTATCGAGAAAAATCTGATTAACTAGATCAGATTGAATGGTAAAAGTATACATGAAGGTCGCTGTGCCTATGAAAGAAAATAAAATATGTTATTGACGCCTTCAGGAATAGTATTTAAAGTAGTTGTTATCGAACAAACAATGGTAAACATAATATGCGTGACTGAGAAAAACTAACAAAGAATGAGAAATATAAGTCCCCGGCATGTAACTTGGCAAGGTTTTGGCATAGTGGGGGTAAGTTCGCGCATAGTGAGCGAACTGACCAACCACCGTATAGTACGAACGGAACGTGGAAGCAACGCGATTGGTCAGTCGATCCATGTGTCAACTGACTAACCAATCGCGCGCTCGGAACGGTGCTAAACGCTCCCCGCGTCCCGCTAGGTAACCAAAGAAACCTAAAAAACCGGCCAAGTGCGAGTCGGACTCGCGCACGAAGGGTTCCGTACCATTATCGCAAAAAACGGCAAAAAAATCACGTTTGTTGTATGGGAGCCCCACTTAAATATCTATTTTATTCTGTTTTTAGTATTTGTTGTTATAGCGGCAACAGAAATACATCATCTGTGAAAATTTCAACTGTCTAACTATCACGGTTCATGAGATACAGCCTGGTGACAGACAGACAGACAGACAGACAGACAGACAGACAGACAGACAGACAGACAGACAGACAGACAGACAGACAGACAGACAGACAGACAGACAGACAGACAGACAGACAGACAGACAGACAGACAGACAGACAGACAGACAGACAGACAGACAGACAGACAGACAGACAGACAGACAGACAGACAGACAGACAGACAGACAGACAGACAGACAGACAGACAGACAGACAGACAGACAGACAGACAGACAGACAGACAGACAGACAGACAGACAGACAGACAGACAGACAGACAGACAGACAGACAGACAGACAGACAGACAGACAGACAGACAGACAGACAGACGGACAGCGAAGTCTCAGTAATAGGGTCCCGTTTTTACCCTTTGGGTACGGAACCCTAAAAATGACTTCTGCGCATCTAACGACTCTTGCCAAGTTACGTGCCGATAACTATATACTGTCTGAAAAAAAACTTGCAAAATTAAATATTATGTTGAATCCTAATTCCTAGTCTTCCTACTAATATTACAAATGTGAAAGTTTGGATGGATGGATCATGGATGGTTGGTTAGTTGGATATATTACTCAATCACGCCAGAATGGCTGAACAGATCTGGATGAAATTTGGCACCGAGTTAGATTATAGATAAGAATTAAGAATAATAGTCTGGAATATCACATCTGTTGATCCCGGAAAAAAATACGGCTCTTTTGGGACAACTTCCGACTTCAAAAAGGACGAAGCCGCTGGCGAAAGCTAAAGGGTCTTTCAACAAGGACGGATCGATGTTAAAATTGAATAAAACAAGATGTGTGTGAGATATTAACGAAATTTATTTTTTATTTAAAAGGCCCATTTATGCCATTATGGATGGAATGTCATAGTCATTAAAAATTGGACCTCTCGGATTCGTGCCACCATACGAAGCCGCGGCGGACATTTGAACGATGTCATATGCCATCCATAATGGCATAAATGGGCCTTTTAAATAAAAAATAAATTTCGTTAATATCTCACACACATCTTGTTTTATTCAATTTTAACATCGACCCGTCCTTGTTGAAAGACCCTTTAGTACGAACAATACAAGAAACAGGGGTCATTGACACACATTCAAGTGAATAGTGTATTGAGTCACTGACACGTGCTTACATTAAACGCTTTGCACGTGTCCCTTTTAAAATATTTTTTTTTACCATCCTATAATAAATTGTAGTCTCAACAATCTGGCATTCGATAAGTCGGTCTTCCAACCTTGATCTCCTTTATTAACTACGCTTCTGATTATGCGTAAAGTAAATTGGGTCAATGAGGAAAATGTATCAGCGAGAATCAGCGTTTTTACCGAATCACACTAATATTATAAAGGTGAGAGTATATGAGTGTGTTTGTTTGTTACTTTTCTTCACGCCAGAACGGCTGAACTGATCTGTATAAAATTAGGCACAGAGATAGATTTGGTCAGGAATAGCATATAAGATTTTTATCCCGGGAATATGTTCCCTCGGGATAATTTTCGACATTCACGCGGGCGAAGCCGCTGGCAGAAGCTAGTACATAATATTCATGTTCGATGTATGAAAGATGAACTGCCTCGTTTATTTACTCGTCGCAAGCGCTACTGCATGAGGTGTTGGGTTCAAATTCCGGGTCGAGCAAAATGTTTTTGGGGTTTTCCATCTGGAATTTCTCAATAGCAGCCCAGTGCCCAGGAGCACCTCTGCCTAACCTAGCGTGATGCTATGTGTCATATTCGAGGACGAGCTTGCGCCTTAGTACGAGTATCTAATGGTCGAGTCAGCACTTCGGTGAGTGTGCTCAAGAACTCCACGACCTCATCCCACCGGCCCCCTTCTACGATCGGACATCTAGACGCACTGCAAGTTATCATACTTACGTGGTTGCCATTCCACCAATTTGCACCAAGCGCTTCCAAACATCCTTCATAATGCGCACAGAGAATGAGTGGAACTCACTACCTGCGTCTGTGTTTCCGAACGCAGTCAACCCGAATCTCTTCAAAGTTAAAGTGAACAGGCTTCTTCTGGGTAAGCTCACTCCATCGTCGACTCTGTCTCTGTCACCTCTGACCTAGACTAGAGTCAAGAGCAAATCCACCACAAATATTAAGAACAGCCCCAAGGGTCTGTCTGCAAGATCACGCAATGCTTGTAGAGCTCGATCCGTGGACATCCATACCGAGACTCCACCGTTCCTCGGCAAACACGATTAGCATATAGTACCGGCTCTCGTTTGAAGATCGTTGGCTGTCCTTACGGGTAGTCGAGAGCCAGAAAACCTGACACCAGTCTTGCGTGGGATATCGTGTTACCCAGTTACTGGGCTGTGGAGGTCAGATAGACAATCGCTCGATGTTAAATACAGCTAATCAGCTGAATTCGATTAGATTACTTCTAGACAAGCATGCTTCATTACTTAATTTCTTTGAGCAAGCAGTTGAACAAGTTGTAGGTCGTGCCAGGCGCTTTACTTTGTGTTAATTATTTCATCACCGCTGCTCTCAAGTCATGCGAGATCCACCAATCCGCACTGGGCCCGCGTGGTGGATTACGGCCCATACCCTCTCACGGAGAGGAAGCCTTTGTCTGTGTCCCAGCAGTGGCAAGATTAAAAATGCTGATGATGATGATGAAGCGTGCTTCACCGTCGACCGCAACATCGCTTACCATCAGGTGAGATCAAAACAATAGCGAGAATGACTGGAATCCGACCCCTACATGGAATAGGTGAAGCAGATTGATTTATGTCAATTAAGTATTTCATGAATTAATAAATATGTTGAACAACTTGAAACAAAATAGCATAATAAACTACCATGAAAGAACGTTACCAAAGTGGAAACGCGACAATTTAAATATTTTGATGATAATTTATTAAGAATATTGCGTGCGAGCGTACGCGCGGTAAATCCTAGGAAATAAGTTACGACCAATAAAAATGTATTGCCATATTTATGGCGTAGTGGGGGCCAAATATTAAATACCTGGCTTTGAACTGGAAAAAAAACCCCTTTAAATGACGCCTGAAAAAATGGCTTTAATAAAACTGTGCTATCCTTCATCGTTATGAACCACGCATGAATTTATTATGACCCAGAATATAGACTTCTACGGCAATAAAGAAAGTCACTTCCTTACTATGAGCTTAAAGAAACATCATCATCTTCCTGCCCTCGTCCGATGTTACTCGGAGTCGGCGCTGTCCACTGTCACGCAGTCACTGGCTACCTTTTCATTAATTATCATTCCTCACACAGTTCATCCATCTTTTCTTTGGCCTCCCTCATCTATCCCCATTTATATTCATAACTCTTAGAGAACCACCGGAGAAACTAAACGCCAGACCAAGACAAACATGACGGGACCAGTTTGACTTCTACCGAAAAGGGAAGAGCGAGGCTTTTGCCCTGCAGTGGAAGAATAGAGTCTAGTTAAGGTTTGGTGGCGGTTCTTCTTCTTAGCGTGTCGATGGCAAATATATTGTGTTTGGACCAGAATTCAGCCACGGCAACACCATTCGGTGACGCAGTCATGGTCTTCGTAAATACAGGTGACAGGGCACGCTGCGCACTCCAAGAGATGGACCAAGGTCTACGTAGAGAAACTGCATAAACACTGAAAACTAGTACCATTAGAGAACCCCCATCTGTGGAAGTTGTCCTTGCTGCGGCCAACCTGAGTGCGGAGTCTATTTAGGGTTTACCAGGTCGACCATGGCAGAGTGTGCCCATGTAGAAGGCTCTTCAATGGCCCGATGAAATTATCAGAAGGCTTGAGTTTCTCTAACCAAAGGTCGCATCTCGCCGAAGAGGAGATGCTAACGCTTGCCACAAGTTCCAATCAATGAATTATGCCATAACGTATTAGTCATCCTCGTAAACGCAAACGCGAGACTGAAATAGAACACACAGTTCCTAATGTTTCACGTCTAATATACTTAGACGCTGTACTACCAAGACTGCCTGGCACCAGCTTAATATTGTTCCGTGTTTGAGCTGTTAATTTAGGTCATTAAATGAGTTTTACAATGTTTTAAAACAAGAACAAAATACTTTATTATCCTGCCCATTTCACTCACCAACCGTTCCAATACTTGGCTTGATTTCTTAAGAAAAAATGACTTATTGAATTTTGAAATCTTACCCAGCAAGTGAACTTCAAGGAATCTCTAGTCTTCAAAAAGCACTAAAAGCAAGCACATACTATACGAAACACAAAACTAAAACAAATATTCAGGGGAACTGAACTCAGCAAACATGACATTAAATATGACATTAATAGACCAGAGACTACGGGCAAGAGTTGCGCGCGAAAATATCAAAAAGTATTACTGAAGAGTCTCTGACCTACTTGAGTAAAACCTTTAACGATTTATAGCGCTTCTGCGGTTTTGGCTGCTTTTCGTCCCTGATATAATGGCTCGCTACAAGTGTTACAGTTACTATAAGATTTATTGTAGGCGAACTTTTGGGATGCTGCGTCGTCGTCTTATTTTCTGAGAAGAACAAAAACTTAAGTTCAACTTTTCTTAAAAAACCTTTTGAATTTTGACTCTCTGCGGCTTTCAGTAAAGACTTTGATGCTACAACAGGCATATTTAACTGATTTATTCTGTCAAGACAGTGTACTCATTACTTTAGTTATTCATTTGATATCATAAGACTGGAGAGTAAGTCCACTGGCAAGCTATAAAAGAGATTAATTAATGTCCTAAAACCTAAACCTAAAACACTTGTAATGTGAGTGATTGGAACTTGTATCATAAATAAAAGTAGACTTCTTAATGAAGATAAGGACAACTCTAAATGACATGGATGTCGAAAACAAACTGTAGTGGAAGATACGAAAATAGAATCGTGGACGCTGCGTAATCCTCTTAAAGTTTGACCCGTCTGGAAGGATTCAACATTGTCTGAAACACGCGTGTGTTAGCAATGACTTTCGACCTTAACCAAAAGGGATTGTTTTAGCATTCGACTCAGGTCCAGTGGGCAAATAAATTCGAATGTCTCTTATGTCGTTTGAAATACTAAAAAGAGATGATTTTGCACTTTCTTTGAGTAAAGTAAAATAATAAAATAAAATAAATTTATTGACACAAAATACCTTTGTATACAATACCAATACATTTCACATAGTTACATTGGATTTTTGGCAAAGGCCACACAAATAGTGAAAAAACTAGGGGAACCCTGTGACCTAGGAGTCAGGCTAAGCAAAGCTTATTTTGACAAAATTCCACTTCCCTCCTTGAATTTTAGGAGAAACAAAGTGAAAAATTTATTACTAACAGAATGATGCTGAGGAAGCAGTTGTCGCTACGAGGATGGACAGTAAATGGGATTAGGGGAGAAGAATGATGAAGAAGATAGACTACTCTCTCTATGAGAGGACTAAGAAGAAATTCTGAAAGAGATAATAGAGCCTCGAAAATTGACAATGGTTAAGGGAGACCAGCGGACCTTAAGCAAGCATTGCTACCTGTTTGCTGACGATCTTATCTTAAAAGAAGAGTCAGTCAAGGCATAAAGCACTAATATTATAAATGCGAAAGTAATTGTCTTTTTGTTACATCTTCACGTCTAAATGGATGTGGATGAGACTTAGCACACCGATAGTCCATTTCTTTCATTAGGACACAATATGATACAGTTTATCCCGGGAGCACATTCCCTTGATAAGATTTCTGACTTACACGCAGACGAAGCCGCTGAAAGAAGCTAGTGAATAACCGCCTGTGGACGCGAAGGGAAAGAACACTGCATTTACAAATCCATATCCTGTGGTTCCGGCAATATGACCAATAAATTGACTATTGTGAACGATACAGAGCGTTATATCGGTCGTACCGTACCACCAACACACACATATTATGTGCGCATCATAAAACCTGTCAACTGACAGTGTAAGTAAAATGTTTATCTAACAGCCCGGCCACATGTATGTAGAAGATCGGTTTGTACATAGAGCAAGGAATTGCCGTACTGGCAACGACAGACTCCAGTACTAATCATTATCACTGCATATTATAAAATAAAGTCCCCCACCACGTCTGTACGCGATAAACTCAAAAACTACTGAATGGATTTTCATACGGTTTCCACCAGTAGAAAGAGTGAGGAACGAGGAAGGTTTATGTGTATAATTTGTCACGGGGCACGTGCGCAGTCGGGGCAGGACCATTTTTTTTTTTTTTTTGTCGATAGTCTCGCCTGATAGTAATTGATGATGTGGTCGACGGTGAAGCACGCTTGCCTAGAAGTAACCTATTCACTCTTGACTTAAAGACATATTATTGCGTTCTGTGGTCTATGTGCGCCTTTTTACCCGACTGCCGAAGGAGGGTAGTGTGTTTATCAGTCTATGTATGTAAGTATATATGTATGTATGTATGTTTGTTCCTATGTGGCGTTCCAGAGACCAAACGCGTTGGCCGATTTTGATGATTCATACGTCAATCGATTCGGCTTAACCCTGCGAGTGTCACTGGCTACATTAAAATTGGAAAATAGAAAAATGGCGGATTTGGCCGCCATATTGTGGGAGACAAAAAAAAATTTTGACAAAAAATCTTCCAAACCCATCGTGTGGGATATCAAAATAAAGGGTTTTAAGAGGTGATTTCAAAAATATATAAAACTTATATGTTTAAATGTACCTAAATCTTAAAAAAATAACTTAAAAGTTATAAATAAAAAAAGTTAATTCAAAAAATCAAAAAACCCGACTGCTTATAGTAGCAGGTGGATGAGAGTGCCGCAAATCGCAGCAAAAGGAGAAGCCTATGTCCAACAGTGGACTGCCATAGGCAGATGATGAATTACCAAATAGCAAAATTTGTTTTGAACTACAAAGAAAATAGACCCAATTATTTTTTGTCGTCTCTGTGGGTTCATAAGTCACGTCGTCTCACAGATAACGTCACGGCGTCCATATCATTTGATTTAATACCGAGCCTCGTCTTTACTCTTTGCATTCTGTGATTGCATTGTTCAACTGATGTGATCAACCTATGACCTTATCAATTGTGGAATCATTTTAGCTAAATAGTAATTGCTTGATTTGTATTTTTTATATTGCTCGTATACATCTATCGCTCTGAGATAGCTAAACGAAGTAGCGGCAGATAGAAGATGACGAAACGATTAAGATCATCATCAGCCTATTGATGTTCCCACTGCTGGGAAACAGGCCTCTTCTCTGTGAGAGAGAAAGGGCTGTAATCCACCACGCCGCCTCAGTGCGGGTTGGCGGATGTCACTGTCTTCGAATTGGTTCTAGGACATGCCGGTTTCTTCACGATGTTTTCTTTCACCGATTTGAGAGCAGTGGTGATGAAATAATTTCTGCCTGGGTTTTCGCGGCCGTTACCACTGGCCCACAAATGCTCTCGATTTGAAATGATTAAGATGGCTGCCTCAAAAATTGGCGAGAAGAACTCTTTCAAAGACTGAAATAAGATGAACAAAAAGAGCAGCCTCTGCTCAGAATTAGGAGAAATCTTTACTCAGGAGTGGAGCAGTTCAGGCTAGTATTAAAGAGATTTCTGGCTGAGTGAGAAAACATCTTTAGGAAAGCACAGACAAAACAGAAGGCAAGCCTGGTGACATAATGTTAGTTCCTTTGTTTACAGGAGTTTTGTCTACAGCGTGGGCAATTCCATTTCTCATAATAGTGAAAAATTATTTTTATGCTGAATCCGGTTACACTGGACCTACTAGAAGCCGACTCCAACATAGTTGGAAAGGGATAGGCAGATTATTTTTGATTTAGGTACATATACGCTAACGCTTTTTAACCGACTTACCACAAAGGAGGAGGTCCTATGTTCGATTTTATGTATGTTTTTTTTTATGTATGTTCAACGATTTCTCCGTCAATTGTGGACCGATTTTGAAATTTCTTTATTTTGTTTGAAAGAGTATGTTTCGAAATTGGTCCAATTTTAATTTGGTGAAGATCTGATGACGGACTTCGGAGAAATACAATAGAACTCTTCATTAAATGACGGCAAATCTCTCGGGATTGCTGCAATCGCATGTATGTTTATTGATTATGCCATTTCATAACATAACATCACGCCAGTACGCTCTAAAAGGGTACGCAGATGTATACAGTTCACCTTGGTGCACTCTCATTTCACCGGTTATGTTCAAGACTCATGGTATTCGGGTTTCTATTCTGGCAATATAGGTATGCCTTATTAAATACAACTAAAAAGTGAAGAATAAAAAAACTATTTTTTTATTTTTCAAAGCTTCAGTCGTCAGTCCTTCTAAACGTGCAGCCTGTGGGTCAGTTTCACTCAGCGAGCATACAGCGACCTACGAGTCCAATATAATAATGCAATGAGAGTACTTTTGAGGCTACCGTGGCGTTGCAGTGCGCCAGGGATGTTTGCGGACACAAACATTGATGGTTTCGCCGCCATTATTAGAAAAAGATGTGCCTCTCTGATGACGCGTGTTCGCGGCGGTGCCAATACTAGTGTCTTCGCAGATCGGTGGGCTTCTGTGATGATGCAGAGGTGGATGCAGCTCCACGCTAAAGTCTAGCTGTATTCTTTAGTTGTTATATCTGTACCTACTAAGACTAGTTTTTACCCGACAGCCGAAGGAGGGTAATGTGTTTATCAGTGTTTGTTCCTATGTGGCGTTCTAGAGACCAAACGCGTGGGCCGATTTTGGTGATTCTTACGTCAATCGATTCGTCTTAACCCTGCGAGTGTCACTGGCTACATTAAAATTGGAAAAGAAAAAAAATGCGGAATTTGGGCGCCATTTTGAGGGGGATTTTATTTTTCCTTCCTAACCTATCGTGTGGGGTATCAAAATAAAGGGTTTTAAGAGGTGATTTCAAAAATATCTAAAACTTATATGTTTTAATGTACCTAATTCTAAAAAAAAGTAATTAAAAAGTTGTAAATAAAAAAAGTTAATTAAAAAAATCAAAAAACCCGACTACTTAAAAAGCGAACTAAAAAGATGTAATCAAGAAAAAATTCATGCTGTGCAGTCGGAGGATACATCTGGTTTTGGTCAGCCAACTCGCGAATATGTATCCTCCGACTGCACAGCATGAATTTCTTCTTGTTTACGTCTATTTAGTTCGCTTTTTATGTAGTCGGGTTTTTTGTTATATTAATTAACTTTTTTTTAGGTAATTTTTTTATTTATATGTTACACGTCGCTGGTTTTAATTCAATTACCTCATTACTTTTTATCGCTTCAACGGTTTTACCAGGCAGGATAAATATTTCATCATGTTTAATATTACGAGTATTAAGTATTTTTGTGTTTATCGCAATCAGTTATTTTCCCGGAAGCGGTTTGCATATCTCAAAGTTCGTGGTCGCTGGTATGCAGAATTAACCACAGGAATTGAAATTTGCGCATCCAAAATGTAAATTCGATAAGTGCCTATGTGACTTAATGACTTTTTCAGAGTCATATGTACTTCTAAAGTTTATCTGGAAATCGCTGACAACGGTGAAGGAAAATATCGTGAGGAAACCAGCAGGCTTATTACGTATCTTTTGCAAGAGCAAAACGATAGCGATCAAACGCTTTATGTCATAAAAGTCGGCATTACCTCCAGTGTAGGTATGGTAAGCCTTACACAATCGTTTGCTAATCGCTCGCTGTTTGGTCAAATGCATTTATTTCAAATAAAAACGCCAACAACTCTAAAACATTCGTATTAAAGAACAATTATTGCGCAAAAATCGATATCGTTTTGCTCTTGCAAAAGATAAACCTGCCGGTTTATAGTTGTAGGGAAGACTGTGTAGTTGTCAGGAAAAGCCATTATTGCATGGGTTCTTTCGGGCTAGATGTTAAACAAACCAACTTCTTTGCTTGTATGTAGGCTCACAATGTAACTAATCACGTTATGTATTGGCGAATAACTTAAACGACATTCCACTATAACACATAGTTTTATCTACACGAACAATCGGTAACTCTCACTGTATTTCTCTTTAGGTTTTTATCACGAATTCACAACTCAATCCAACCCGCCATATTCTCACTCGATCTCTTGTGTCTTCGCCTCCTGTTCGCGCCAAAAACTAGCGTTTAGTGTTACGTCAAGTTGACATCTGTCAAAGTCATTTGAAACCATAGCGCCCTTCAGAACGATATCTTAGAAATGCCGACATAGTTTTATTATAAGTCTGAAATCGCCAATGAATGTTTTTAAATTGTATATATACTTATTTTTTATTTGATTGATACGTCTTCGACACCGTCATTATGTACTGACCGATTTTCGGTATAAATGAGGAACGACCCATATCCGATTTTTAATTTCCCCTTCCTTACCACGCACATTATCTACGCCTACAGGCACTCAAAGTTCTTCATAATCCTTTAACATAAAGGAAAGTTAGTATACATCCCATATGTGTATGATAGCTCGAACAAAGGCCACTTAGCCTGGACTGGCTTCAACCAGGGATGTTAAGGAGATCAGTAACCGTAACCGAAAATATCGGATATCCGAAATAACAATATATCCGTAACTGAATCCGATATAAAATTGATCTAAATGAGACACGTTATGGCATGGCAGGTTATTATATGCCCGCCCGGTCGAGCCGACACATTAGCCGCGCGCTTCACTTGCAATGCAAATACCAAATGATAACATAGAAATAAAGTCAAATTATTAAAAACACAAATATCTATTTGTGTTTTACTTTTACGATGTCTTAAAAACTTAAAATCCGTAACCGAAACTAACGGATAATCCGAAATAACTTCATATCCGTAACTGTATTCGAAACCGGTATAATATTATTTCTGTATAAGTAACCGTATCCAGATCCGGAATTTCCAATCTCTAACATCCCTGGCTTCAACCCACACGGAACATCGACCTGCGAAGGTCAGGTTCTGCATTGTGTCCGACGTCCGTCTACATCTACACCTTTATATTTAATTATACGAAAGCCTCTTCGCTTAATTTAAATGTCACTCGCATCATGAATTTTGATCTCGGTAATAAAAATGGTTTAGAAGTTTGTTCCGGCGGTCAGGCTTGTACTTTTTGGAAGGTAGATTTAAGTAAGTGGGCAAGGAAATAGATTTCATTCCGAATCAGAAGGATAAGAATGATTTATTATTTACGGTAAATACTGTTTTAGTTTATATCGTCATATTTTATTTGACACAAGAAAAAAATTAATACATTACATACTTAAATACAAACTATATACAAAAGCGTATAAAAAGGGGAGGGCTCATTGAGCGTCAGAAAATTCAACCACATCGGAAAACACTTACATGTTTAGGCAGACAGCAAATTTACCATAGAATCTAAATTAAAAAAACCGGCCAAGTGCGAGTCGGACACGCACACGAAGGGTTCCGTACCATTATCGCAAAACACTGCATAAAAATCACGTTTGTTGTATGGGAGCCCCCCTTAATTTATTTAATTTTAATTTATTAATTATTATTTTTTGAAGTAAATATACAACTTAACATTCTGTGAATATTTCAAGCGTCTACCTGTTGCCGTTATTAATATCGAGCAAAAAAACGGCAAAAATATCACGTTTATTGTATGGGAGCCCCCCTTTAATATTTATTTTATACTGTTTTTAGTATTTGTTGTTATAGCGGCAACAGAAATACATCATCTGTGAAAATTTCAACTGTCTAGCTTTACGGTTCATGAGATACAGCCTGGAGACAGACGGACAGACAGACAGACAGACAGACGGATCGCGAAGTCTTAGTAATAGGGTCCCGTTTTTACCCTTTGGGTACGGAACCCTAAAAACAAAAGATTTTTTTAGTAAGCAATAAAAATCTGTAAATTACTTACATACGTTACTGAATCAAGCACGAATGTTCCGTTAACTGACGTGAGATTGAATATCACAAGATGGACTTGCCAACTTAGACGACATTTTCGCAAGTAGGTGCTAATTTGAGATGGAACGACTAAAATAGAATAAATAAGACAGTCACAGGAAACAGAATAGTTATTATTAAAACTGCTACCTATTTAACATGTTGACAATAATCACACATTTTGTTTTATTCATTCTCCTGGCTGGGTGACACGGTACCCCTTGGCTAGACTGGTGTTAGATCACAAGCTTCTGACTACCAGTAACGACTGTCAAAGATCTTCAAATGACAGCCGGGACCAACGGTTTAACGTGCTTTCCGAGGCACGGAGGAAACTCGGTACGTTGAAATGGTCACCCACCCACGGACCGATCTCGTCAAGCGTTGCTTAACCTTGATGATCGACCCGTGCGGCTGTTATTATTTAGCCACGTGCTCCTCTAAAAATTTAATACACTACAAAGTGAAAAATAATTTATTCAATAATTTTTTTTTTTTAAACAATCTTTTTAGGGTTCCGTACCCAAAGGGTAAAAACGGGACCCTATTACTGAGACTTCGCTGTCCGTCTGTCTGTCTGTCTGTCTGTCACCAGGCTGTATCTCATGAACCGTGATAGTTAGACAGTTGAAATTTTCACAGATCAGATGATGTATTTCTGTTGCCGCTATAACAACAAATACTAAAAACAGAATAAAATAAATATTTAAGTGGGGCTCCCATACAACAAACGTGATTTTTTTGCCGTTTTTTGCGATAATGGTACGGAACCCTTCGTGCGCGAGTCCCACTCGCACTTGGCCGGTTTTTTCGTATTCTTCTCAGCAAAACCTTTCATTTGATACCCATATCATGGCAGTGCACAAAAAATAACTAGTCCACCATCTTGGGCCGTCCGCCATACTGGATTTAGAATGACGTCGTCACTTATCTAACCATGCATTGTCATCCAAACTAAACGTGTATGCAAAATTTCATCTTAATCGGTGGAGGATAACTGCTTTAAAATTCAGTTGCAAGATTTGACCCGAACACACTCCACACACATACATACATTGCAAGTTAATTAAAAGCTTGTAAAATAACTTCAATTTCGGAAGTCGGTATTTTCACATTCCGTTTCTTCACATGTATATGAACTACTTTCTTCTTCAAAGAAGTCATTCTCATTCTCAAAAAAATACTCCCATACACATTTTGACCAATAGTGGTGATCAATGCTCGTGCCTTCTCTGTATGAGAAGAGGCCTTTGCCCTACAGTGGGACAGTTACAAGCTGGTATTATTAATTTATTATTATTGTATTATCTCTTTACTTTGTCTTTGTTGTGTTGTGTCTGTATCGAACAAATGTTTTCTATTGTCTTCATTTATGTTGATTGCAAAATGAGTGAAGTCGGCCAATTTATGTATACCTAATTAAATAATTTAGTAATGTATTGTGTAAACAAAACTGATGGGCAGTAACGTCTAAGAATAACAATGAACCATTTTGTTAGGCAATAAAATTATCCTACTATAATATTATAAATGCGAAAGTTTGTGAGGATGTATGTATGTTTGTTACTCTTTAACGCAAAAACTACTGAACGGATCTGGATGAAATTTGGCACAGAGATTATAGTCAGGAATAGCACATATGATACTTTTTATCCCGGGAATATGTTCCTTTGAGATAATTTTCGACATTCACGCGGGCGAAGTCGCTGGCAGAAGCTAGTTAATTTATAAATGTCATTATTGATTTCCATTATTTATTTTTACAATTCATGTTTCTGCCGGCGATTTCGCCCGTATACACAAATGCTATGGCGCATAGAAGTACCGTATTCACCCTTTTTGGCAGTGAACGAATTTTAGAAACGGGTAAGGAATTTTTGAGTCACAAACACAAACTAATAAAAAATAAAAACCGGCCAAGTGCGAGTCGGACTCGCACACGAAGGGTTCCGTACCATTATCGCAAAACACTGCAAAAAAATCACGTTTGTTGTATGGGAGCCCCCCTTAATTTATTTTATTTTAATTTAATTATTATTATTTTTTGAAGAAAATATACAACTAAACATTCTGTGAATATTTCAAGCGTCTACCTGTTGCCGTTATTAATATCGAGCAAAAAACGGCAAAAATATCACGTTTGTTGTATGGGATCACCCCTTAGTAATTTATTTTATACTGTTTTTAGTATTTGTTGTTATAGCGGCAACAGAAATACATCATATGTGAAAATTACAACTGTCTAGCTATCACAGTTCATGAGATACAGCCTGGTGACAGACGGACAGACAGACAGACGGATCGCGAAGTCTTAGTAATAGGGTCCCGTTTTTACCCTTTGGGTACGGAACCCTAAAAACCACCTTGGTATATTATGAGTTGCAGTTTTTAGCTCAAAAAAAGTAGTACGCTTACTGCCGCACTCAGAGACATTTAACGGTTACTTAAGGCGCTCCTTAGTGAAGATTTTGTACTAAAAATCTATACTAAGGAGAGCTTTAAGTAACCGTTAACGTCTCTGAGTGCGGCAGTTAGCCAATTAATTACAATAAGCCACAAATGAACTGATAGTGACATTATCGAAAATGTATAACAATGGTATAGGTACCTACTGCCTCAATGTTAATTAACGAAAAAAAGTATAATTAGAAAACTATTCATATCAGACATTTACTGAACGGTTTCCAGAATGATAAATAAAATGTATAACTACTGCTCCAAATAACTGTGCACTTGGCGCTAGCAAGTCACTCTGACGTTCGACTCTCGCTATTGGCGCACGAGGCGAACGCGGGGCGCCGCGGTGGTAGGCGGGAGTGAGGACGAAGTGCACAGTTATTTTAACCGAATAGTATACGCACTTATAATAAACTATTGGAAACGAATATCCGTAGTTAAAGTCTTCGCCAGATAACAAAAAAATAAAAGTCATTGATCCGTCTATTACGTAACTTGAAAACATGTTTTTTTTGTTTATTGATATATTTTGATGATTTTGGTCTCAAATGAAAGGTGTAGGCGTAGAACCATTTTATCCGTTTAATCATGTAAATCGGTCCACGCCTTTATAAGATATTAACTCATTACTGAATGTCAACTGAAAGTGTCAAGGACGCCCCTTACCACGATACGTTTGTTTTTATCGTGTTAGCGACGCTGCCTTTACATTGTTTTCATATCGTTTTAAAATATTGGATTACGTTGGTAGAAAGGTGGTAACGACTTTAATTTTCTTGTTATCTGGCAGTGACTTTAGCAGTTGTTATTAACAGCATCGAACTACATCCACTCTGTCCATACTAATATTACAAATGCGATAGTAACACTGTCTGTCGGTCTGTTTGTTTGTTACCTTTCAACGTTTTAACGGGTGAACGGATTTGTATGAAACTTGGCACACGGGTAGACCATGTTCTGGATTAAGACATGGTTTACTTAGGGTATTTTTTTGAGTTCGTTCCTTTGATATGATTTCTGACTTTACCGGGATCGAATTCGCTAGCAGAAGCTAGATGATTACAAGAATGCATGGCATTAATAATGCAAAATTCAACGACAAAGGTAGCCCAATTTAGTGCCACGCAAAATCGCTCGACAATATTTTGCAACACAGTGCATTTTCCAGCAACGTTTCAGTTGACACGACTCGATTACAGCAATAATTTTTGCATAGTGCATACGCGCCTTTTTATATAAAACAGTACAGCAGGCACATAGAGTGTTATAGAATATTATACTTTGCATAGTAAGGAAAACACAACTATGCACATCATACGAGACATTCGTAAATAATGGACGGTGCTATTGTTCAGACCACACGTTATGATGTACATGCGTATGCGCCACTGTTATGAATGATACTTAGATACAATAAAGAGGGTGGGCAAAAAATCGTGGATCAAACGAAACAAGGCGATAATTGGGGCTAAAAAGAGATTTTTTTTTTCAAATATGATTGAAATTAGGTAACTGGATTATGGGCCACTGTCTCTGAGAAGGCCTTTGTCTCAGCAGTGGGCACTACATCTGATTATTGGTAATGGATGACGTAAATAAACAAAAAATTACAAAAAAATACAACCGACTTCCAAATAAAAACACTACAAAGTGTTCCCGTTTTATTTTCATCGTTTTTTGACACCGACTGACGAAAAAGAAGTTATTTTTCACTTTTTGTGTTTTTATTTGGAAGTCTGTGGTATTTTTGTGGGTCATGGTGGTTTCTAATAGGCCTACCTATAATGCCAGAATAGATTACCCGAATATCGTGAAACTTGAACATCGACACACCGGTGAAATGAGTGTAACAAGGAGTACTGTACACATCTGCGTATCCACTTAAGAGCTTATTGGCGTGATGTTACTGACGAAATCGGTCCACAACTGACGAAGAAATCGATGAAAATAAAAAAAAAGCATAGCAGAAATAAAACAAATGGTACCTCCTCCTTTTTGGAAAGATGGTAAAAAAAATATTAGACGTTCCGTGACCCAAAATCATCCAAATTTGTTCATATATTCAGATTCGGATAATCAAAACATATCGACAAGATCAATTTGATACGCATTTAGCAGCGCATTGTGGTTGAACAACCTTAAACTGCTTTTAAAACGATGACTAGTGCTTACGTGACTTCATTTCGGAGAAAAAATTTTGGACTACTCTCTGAAATATTTTTGGCAAACAACAAGACATCGACATGTATGCTCGTTCATTTTATAATATGAATGCATCGAGTGTAATGTGATGAATCACCCTTTCTGTTGACTTTACTTCGTTGGCATAAAGAAGTTCCTTCATTCCCATGATAAGGTCAAGGCCAACAAAGTGGCTTATCGGAGTGGAAATGCTTCCGCTAAGATAGTGTTTTAACATCCGAACTTTGATGAAAAAAATAGGAAGGCAAGGAAATAGGGATATTTCCTGGGTAAAAAAAATATAATTCTATTTAGTCCGTCAGTGTATTAAATAATATTGGACCCGTAGTTTTTGCTTTATCAAATAAATAACAAGTGCGAGTGGGACTCGCGCCGAAGGGTTCCGTACCATTATCGCAAAAAAACGTTTGTTGTATGGGAGCCCCACTTAAATAAGTAATTCTTCATTTTATTCTATTTTTAGTATTTGTTGTTATAGCGGCAACAGAAATACATCATCTGCGAAAATTACACAGCCTGGTGACAGACAGACGGATCGCGAAGTCATAGTAATAGGGTCCCGTTTTTAGCCTTTGAGTACGGAACCCCAAAAATGACAAAGATAAATCGCATAAAATTGCAGGAGCTTGTGGTTGTGACACCACTTTGTCAGTATAAAGTATAGCACACCGTGACGTCACACGATATTTCAACATATCGTCGTAATTTTATGTTTACGCGCAAAAGTAAAAGTACGTGTCTAATATTTTTAGGTTATCTAATTGAAGGGCTAAATAGATATTTTTATCCACTACCCTATTGTGCGGTGCTTACAGGTTCCTACTAACGCTAACACTAACACTACCCTATCAACGAATTGGTCACACACAATACCCATTAAAGGACACAAGATACGCGATAACGCGACTGGTTACTTAATAAGTAACAGCTTAACATGGTAATCATTTGACAGAGGGGCCACATATATGATTAAACCAAAATGTATTTATTTCCTGTAATTTTACTGAACAAATAAAACGAAACTTATCCTAAGACTTCGGCTCCATTTTTAGATAAACTGAAAATAAGTACAACAATAACCGCTACAAATTCGCTTTCAAAAGAACACGGCCACTAGGCCTAATACAGCCGGTCGATTCTGTAAACAACACCGTGAAATCTTTAGGTGAATTGGGCATCAAGTGAGCTATCATACTAATTGATGGCTCATTTACATTAAGTCGTTTTGACCGATTCGGTTGCAGCCCGTATTCGGTCACCGACTATTGTAAACGGGTTTTCGGTTAGCCGTATTCGGCCGCAAACTGTTTTCGGTGACCGAGCACGGCTGACTTGTTGAAACGCGCCATTCATTGTTTAGTTGAATACGGTTGCAGAAAGCAGTTCGGCTGAATGCAGTCGCCGTATTCGGTGACCGACTTAGTGTAAACAGCCCAATTCGGTTAACCGATCCGGCTCGACCGAAAGCGGTCGCCGAATACGGTGGCCGACCTAATGTAAACGCGCCATGATGCAAATAATGACAGCTTACTTCACTTAAGTCAACCCGGTGAGATTGATTAATAGCATTAATGATTCTATGTACTCACGTCCTCTCTGCCCAGGCATGACGACGGGGCCTCTCTCCTGTCGCAGTAGGCTCTCGCCCTCCGCCCCTCCCTGGTGTGACATCTCCATGATTCAGCTCACAGGTGCACTACCAATATCATAAAACTGATACGGGCATCTGTGATCTTGGTCGGCGCAATGGACGACGGTGTCTGAAAACAGAATTAGATCGTTGAAGAGCTGGATCTCAGATACTCAAGTGGTTCTGAATCATACACATATTGTGCAATTTGTTTTATAATCAGAGTCGGTTTTATATAAACAGTATATGGATATTTGATGGTTGTTGTGTTTAAGACAGACTGAGATGCATTGATCAATCTTCCTGTAGTGGATCCATACTTATCGCAGATAATGTCATCTATATTAATATTATAAAGAGGAAAGATATGTATTCTTGTATGTAACGAATAAACTTCAAAACAACTGGACAGATTTCAAAATTATTTCACCTTTGGAAAAGCTTAACCATCCCCGGGTGACATAGGCTACTTTTTACCCGACTGCCAAAGGAGGGTGTTTATCAGTCTATGTATGTATGTATATAATTATGTATGTTTGTTTGTTCCTATGTGGCGTTCTAGAGACCAAACGCGTTGGCCGATTTTGATGGTTCTTACGTCAATCGATTTGTCTTAACCCTGCGAGTGTCATTAAAATTGGAAAATAGAAAATGGCGGATTTTGGGCGCCATATTGTGGGGGCCTAAAATAAAGGGTTTTAAGAGGTGATTTCAAAAATGTATAATACTTATATGTTTAAATGTACCTAATTCAAAAAAAAGATAACTAAAAAGTTATAAATAAAAAAAGTTAATTAAAAAAATCAAAAAACCCGACTGCTTAAAAAGCGAACTAAAAAGGTGTAAACAAGAAGAAAATCATGCTGTGCAGTCGGAGGATACATCTGGTTTTGGTCAGCCAGCTCGCGAACATGTGATACTAATCAAATTTAAATGGGACCAACTTTGAGGTACCTATACTCTTTCAAATAAAAATAAAATATACAACATTTCGAATCTAGAACCTCCTCCCTTTTTTATAGTCGATTAAAAATAAGACCTATACGAATTGAATAAAACATTTACGATTTTCAGTTGACTTTACGCCTTATCTTCATTGAAATAAATATTCTGTAGAACAATTATTAAAAAGATAAACATTTGAGTGCTACCACT
This sequence comes from Anorthoa munda, assembly GCA_945859665.1. NCBI lineage: Eukaryota > Metazoa > Arthropoda > Insecta > Lepidoptera > Noctuidae > Anorthoa > Anorthoa munda. The sequence continues at coordinate 9,711,628 of OX243896.1, forward strand.
AAGACTAAGCTTTATCAATTTTACAAGGAGCTAGTTACAAGATAAGCAACACTAATGATAATTCAAGTGTGTTATGTAATTATTGTCTAATCAACTCTAATCTATCCGTTTTATCGCTTTGTTTATAAATAATACATACATACATACATAAGCTAACGCCTTTTTCCATGGCGGTAGGCAGAAATTACACGCAACTCTATAATTGTGCAACTCGTCCCACGTTTCTTTTTGTGTGCAGATTTAAACTTTATCAACGTTTGGTACTGTTAGTAAGACCTTAATTGGTGCCAAATTTGTGATGGTATAATATGTTGTGATGATGAAATATTTTAAACAAATTCTTTTTTTTTATTATTTCCACACTAACACTTTTGCTACTGATCGTACCTTTTCTCATTTTGATAGTAACGCTAACGTGGGACGAGTTGCAGAATGAAAATATTATTTATTTTGAGCAAGTGGACGACTTATACGACTAAATGGACCGTAGGCATGTAGGACGACTTGATCAATTACTCCTCAGGTTCATACATCTAGTCATACACAGTTATGAGTACAGCACCTGGCCTTTCTGAAGAACATCACGAATAAGGTCTATGTATGTTTTTAGGCCGTCCTCTCTCGGCGTTTCCAATCCCATCTGCCTTGTAAATACCCTTTGTTAGTCGCCTTTCATTCATCCTCTCAACATGGCCAAACCAACTTAGCATACTCTTTTCAATTTTAGTCACTACATCTTTTTCATAATATGTGCTTACTTATTCCGATTAATATAGTAGAGTAGGTCGAATAGGAAGATATGTGTTGCAAACTAGCTTCGTAAACACGCCGTGTTCACAATTTCACTCGCACACCAAAACGGATAGATTGTAGATTGGATCACTCATTGGCTGTATTATAAGTTCACATTTTATCGAGAGTTTATTATTTCTTTAGGCAGTTCATAAACAGTTTGCAATATCCGGTAACATAGAAAGGGGAATGTATGTTTTAAGTAAGTACATTTTTAGGGTTCCGTACCCAAAGGGTAAAAACGGGACCCTATTACTAAGACTTCGCGATCCGTCTGTCTGTCTGTCTGTCCGTCTGTCACCAGGCTGTATCTCATAAACCGTTATAGCTAGACAGTTGAAATTTTCACAGATGATGTATTTCTGTTGCCGCTATAACAACAAATACTAAAAACAGTATAAAATAAATATATAAGGGGGGCTCCCATACAACAAACGTGATTTTTTGGCCGTGTTTTGCTCGATATTAATAACGTCGATAAAAATAAAATGTTTAGTTGTATATTCACTTCAAAAAATAATAATTATTAAATTAAAATAAAATAAATTAAGGGGGGCTCCCATACAACAAACGTGATTTTTTTGCAGTGTTTTGCGATAATGGTACGGAACCCTTCGTGTGCGAGTCCGACTCGCACTTGGCCGGTTTTTTTAGACTTCGCTACGACACTGCGTCATTTTACCTTACCGTATCTTTTCCTGACACACATGATTGTTTATTATGAAAACAAATTGTAGTAGTCACCACAATAGTTTTACAAATCATTTTTATTGTACCAAACGAATAAAAAATTGCACCAGCTGCAGTCGTCTGCTTTGTAATACTGTGTAGGATATTTTATTAGCTATCAGCATATTGAATTGAATACGGCTCATGTAATTTTGTAGATTGAATCATCTACAGTTGATCATTGACGAGACTTTTGACGATGACGATTCAAACCGTGTTTGAAATTGCAGGTCAAATTTTCAAAGTCAAATTATTTATGTCAATTAGGCCCTTAAACGCTACTTTTAAATGTCAGAAAATGAAGAATTGGCCAAATAATAATAAAAAAAACGGCAAAAAAATCACGTTTGTTGTATGGGAGCCCCACTTAAATATTTATTTAATTCTGTTTTTAGTATTAGTTGTTATAACGGCAACAGAAATGCATCATCTGTGAAAATGTCAACCATCTATCTATCACGGTTCATGAGATACAGCCTGGTGAAAGACGGACAGACAGACATACAACCGGATCGTGGAGTCTTAGTAATAGGGTTCCGTTTTTGCCCTTTGGGTACGGAACCCTAAAAATAGGTGATTCCTTTCTGAAGTGATGCGCTTACATACATTTCGGCAAATGATATTTATTTATACTAATGATACCAAAATCAAAATCAAAATCAATATCCGATTTTGACTTCTAATGCTTTAGGGATATGACAAATGGCAGCTGTAGTAAACAGTTAGTATTGGTAAAAGGCTTATGCTTTTTATGTCAGCTTTATGGTTACGGAATAGAACTCAAAATCGGTTGAATGGACTGTAAAAAGATATTTTTTTATTTTCTTATTTTAATACAAATGCAGTATATACAAGTATCATTCAATGTAAGAGATAGCGATGGTCGAAACGCCAAAATATAGGGGACTGGGGGGTGACCATAAGCCCTTAGAGTAAGCTTATTTTGAGATCGCGTAAGTGACAGATGTATAAAAGTCATATAAATCTGTCCCTTACACGCACTCAAAATAACCTTACTCTAAGAGCTTATGGTCATCAGGGGGATCACATGACATTTCGATAGCGGTTGACATTCTTATACATTTTTGTCATTTTTTTACAAGCTTTTATTTAACTTGCAATGTATGTATGTAAGTCTGTTCGGGTCAAATCTTGCGACCCATCTATATAACACCCCTCTTTTTCCTTCGGAGTAAAATTACGATCGGTACAATCAATTTTTATTACTTGTACATTTTTAATTTAGTATTATTATTGTTTGAAATAAATATATTTAATAGTTTAATAGACTTTGATCAATGATCGAAATTTAAGCTTTTCATTTAGCATTATCGGCACCGAAATCTAGAAAAATGCCTTTTTGTACCATATTGAGCTGTAAAGACTGTTTAAAAAAGTTTGCCGAGGCACTGGAAATGTTTTCTTTCATTGGTAAGTGGATTTGTTTTTAAATTGTTTGTGACAAAGTGGCAAGCTTGTTTTTTTTTGAGCCGGAACAACTATCTGTAGGTCATACAAATATTTGTTCCGTGCGGGAATCGAACCCGCGACACGCAGCGCAACAGTCAATTGCGCCAACCGTGCGCCCAAAGTTTTCATACAGATGGAGGGACTTGCGTTATCTATTTAGATTTGTCTGTGGTCCCAACTCTGTTGGAGACGGCTTCCAGTCTTTCTAAATGCAGCAGCGGATGAATATTTTACATGAAGCAACTGCTTTTCTGACCCCTACAACCCAGTAACTGGGTGACATAAAAATATCAATGTTGAACTGTCTATAAGAGATAGGTACATCGAGCTCATTTCATTATCTACTGTTATTTAAGTTTTCGGACATTGGCCCGGCCTTGACATACGATTACGATGCCGAAGCAAAGACGAATTTATTGTTTTCAATGAATAGTTCAGATAAGGGTCATTTATAAGTATCTACTATAGTGTCTATGGTAAATTAGGAAAATGTGATTTTTCTTTTTTAATAGTTTCCATTTTTTTTTTATCTAGCTTTTGTCAGTGGCTTCGCCCGCGTGAAAAGTGTTTTCTTATACCAACGGAACATTTTACCGGGATAAAAAGCAGCCTTGTGCTATTCCAGACTACAATCTAAAGCTGTGTCAAATTTCATCCAGATCTGTTCAGCCATTCTGGTGTTATTGAGTAACAAACATTCATGCATTCAAACTTTCGTCCGCGTCGAACTCATTTTTTCCCACATTTTTCCCGAATTTTTCCGAGATGAACTAAAAAGAGGTAAACAAGAAGAAAATCTTGCTGTGCAGTCGGAGGATACATCTAGTTTTGGTCAGCCAGCTCGCGAATATGTATCCTCCGACTGCACAGCAAGATTTTCTTCTTGTTTACGTCTTTTTAGTTCGCTTTCTAAGCCGTCGTGTGTTTAGATTTTATTAACATTTTTTGTTTTATATTTTCATCTGCAATAAATAACTAATTAAAAGATAATGCAAGTATCTTATCAAAAATTTGTAAATTTGACTTAAGCATTTGTTGGAGGGTTAAAACCTTATTGCTAATCCTGGCCGACTCCAATTTATTGAAATGACTGACATTGTGTTCTGTTACTTGTCAAAAATGTTTTTTAGGTCATGTCTTGTGCTTAATAAATTCTGCTTATATTTTACACCAAATACGTGTTTAAATATGATTTCTATCAGGTTATGGTTCAGCAAAAATAGTGCAACGTTATTGTAAATATGTCGGAAACGAAAAATCATAGTTTTTCACATGAAAAATTACGCGGACGTGAAAATTACGTCGAGTGGAAATTTGTTATGAAAAATGCATTGATTCACGACAATTTATGGATCTGTATAAGCGGTTACGGTAAGGATGACAAAACAACGTCCGAAGTGAAAAATCGACGTGACGAAATTGCAAAATCTAAAATTTGCTTGAGCGTTGAAAAGTCATGTTTTTCACATTTGATGTCAGCGGATACGGCGAAAGACGCCTGGAATGCACTGGAACGTGCATATGATGATAAAGGACTCGGTTCAAGAGTGAGAACTCTTCAGAACTTGTGCGCTGTCAAACTGGAGAACTATTCTAGCATGGAAGCTTACGTCAATGAAGTATTGTCATTAGCGCAGCAATTGGCGAATATGAACAAACCTGTTGATGACGAGTTTCTTGGTGCGTTGATGCTCAAAGGTTTACCGACAGAGTACGAGCCCATGATCATGGCACTAGAGCATTCGGGAGCTGTCATTACTGCTGATCTAGTCAAATCGAAACTGCTACAGGATCAACGTTGGACTACTCGTGGAGATTCGAGTGAGTGCTTGTATTCTACAAGAAAAGGCGCTAGTACGAGTGACTCCTGGACGAGAAAAGCGCAGCAGCACAAGGATGAGTCAAAAGCGAAGGATAATTCCGCTAGAAAGAGAGAACCTTGGTGCTGGAAGTGTAGACAGAAAGGACATCTGAAGAAAGACTGCCGGAACGCGAAGGATTCTTCAGGAAACTGTGTCTTATCAGCATATAGTACTGGAACTGACTCGGAATCTTCGTGGTACATAGACTCGGGGGCTACAAATAACATGACTGGCAGGCGTGATTTGATGACAGACTTCAAATCGCGAGATGGTCACGTCACCATTGCTAGTGGAGATAAACTGCGGTGTACAGGTATAGGTACTGTTAAGTTGTCGGATAGCGTGACGTTAACTGATGTGTTGTATATACCTAAGCTGTCTGTAAATCTCATATCTGTTTCGCAATTGATTAAGAATGGTTGTATTGTTAATTTTGATACTACTGGTTGTACAATTTCTAAGCTGGGCGATGTTTTGATTAAGGCAAATGACGTTGGAGGGGCTTACAGACTTCAGACCTGCAGTCTACGGGCGAATCTTACTATTAGCACTGCAACTTGGCATCAAAGACTTGGCCATTTAAGCGCCAACAATATGAAGCTTTTGAGGCAGGGACTTGCTAATGATATTAGTTTTCAGGACGACCCTTGTAAAGACGTTGCCTGTGAAGTTTGTTTAAAGGGAAAGCAAGCTCGGTTTCCTTTTCCCAGCAATCCTGAGAAGTCTGTGGCTGTAAAGCGGTTGGATTTAATCCATACCGATTTGTGTGGTCCGTTGCCGGTGAATTCGCTTGGAGGCAAGAGGTATATCCTGGCATTCTTGGATGATCATTCGAGGAAGGTGTTCGTGTATTTCCTGAAGCGTAAGAGCGAGGTGAGTGAATACACGAAAAACTTTATTAAGCTAGTCGAAACTCAGACTGGTGACAAAGTTAAAGTTTTGAGGTCGGACAATGGGACCGAGTATGTGAACAGAGACCTTGAAGGCTTTTTGAAAGGTAAGGGGATAGTCCATCAGGTAACTGTGCCTTACAGTCCTCAACAGAACGGTTGTGCGGAAAGGCTAAACAGGACCCTCCTAGAAAAAGTAAGGTGCCTCTTGTATACTTCGAACCTAGACCACAAGTTTTGGGCAGAAGCTGCCTGTACTGCTGCACATTTAATAAATGTGTCACCTTCGAAAAGGCTCTCAGGGCAAACTCCTGAGGAAGCCTGGACAGGTAAGAAGGTTAGTTTGAAACACTTACGTGTGTTTGGCTGCGAAGCTTATGCTCACGTTGATAAAGTGAAGCGGAATAAGCTTGAACCAAAAAGCAAGCGTTGTATATTTCTTGGCTATGACGGTAATGGATATAGGCTCTACGATTCGGTGAAAAATATAGTTTTTCGTAGTCGTGATGTTGTTTTTAACGAAACAATTTTTCCAGGTGTTAAGAGTAAACGGCCCGTGGAGATCTTCTTTCCGACTAGTGATGACGGAAATACCGTTGAAGATGCGGATGTTCGTGATCAGTCTGGGACTGAGCTTGAGGTGGAGATGCCATCACTACCAACTGTAGAGGCTGAGGTTGAGGCGGAGAGACCGGTAGCGCCTGAAGTGTGGTTTGAGGCTGACGAGCAGGTGCCGAGTTCATCTAGTGATACAACCAGAATGCCACGGAAGCCATCATCTGACGGACCAGCCTATAATTTACGGCCGAGAGTACCGAGGACGATGTCTGCGCTCGAGACAGAGTTGAGTGAGCCGACGAATGTCAAGGAAGGAAGGATGAGTCAAAAGCGAAGGATAATTCCGCTAGAAAGAGAGAACCTTGGTGCTGGAAGTGTAGACAGAAAGGACATCTGAAGAAAGACTGCCGGAACGCGAAGGATTCTTCAGGAAACTGTGTCTTATCAGCATATAGTACTGGAACTGACTCGGAATCTTCGTGGTACATAGACTCGGGGGCTACAAATAACATGACTGGCAGGCGTGATTTGATGACAGACTTCAAATCGCGAGATGGTCACGTCACCATTGCTAGTGGAGATAAACTGCGGTGTACAGGTATAGGTACTGTTAAGTTGTCGGATAGCGTGACGTTAACTGATGTGTTGTATATACCTAAGCTGTCTGTAAATCTCATATCTGTTTCGCAATTGATTAAGAATGGTTGTATTGTTAATTTTGATACTACTGGTTGTACAATTTCTAAGCTGGGCGATGTTTTGATTAAGGCAAATGACGTTGGAGGGGCTTACAGACTTCAGACCTGCAGTCTACGGGCGAATCTTATTATTAGCACTGCAACTTGGCATCAAAGACTTGGCCATTTAAGCGCCAACAATATGAAGCTTTTGAGGCAGGGACTTGCTAATGATATTAGTTTTCAGGACGACCCTTGTAAAGACGTTGCCTGTGAAGTTTGTTTAAAGGGAAAGCAAGCTCGGTTTCCTTTTCCCAGCAATCCTGAGAAGTCTGTGGCTGTAAAGCGGTTGGATTTAATCCATACCGATTTGTGTGGTCCGTTGCCGGTGAATTCGCTTGGAGGCAAGAGGTATATCCTGGCATTCTTGGATGATCATTCGAGGAAGGTGTTCGTGTATTTCCTGAAGCGTAAGAGCGAGGTGAGTGAATACACGAAAAACTTTATTAAGCTAGTCGAAACTCAGACTGGTGACAAAGTTAAAGTTTTGAGGTCGGACAATGGGACCGAGTATGTGAACAGAGACCTTGAAGGCTTTTTGAAAGGTAAGGGGATAGTCCATCAGGTAACTGTGCCTTACAGTCCTCAACAGAACGGTTGTGCGGAAAGGCTAAACAGGACCCTCCTAGAAAAAGTAAGGTGCCTCTTGTATACTTCGAACCTAGACCACAAGTTTTGGGCAGAAGCTGCCTGTACTGCTGCACATTTAATAAATGTGTCACCTTCGAAAAGGCTCTCAGGGCAAACTCCTGAGGAAGCCTGGACAGGTAAGAAGGTTAGTTTGAAACACTTACGTGTGTTTGGCTGCGAAGCTTATGCTCACGTTGATAAAGTGAAGCGGAATAAGCTTGAACCAAAAAGCAAGCGTTGTATATTTCTTGGCTATGACGGTAATGGATATAGGCTCTACGATTCGGTGAAAAATATAGTTTTTCGTAGTCGTGATGTTGTTTTTAACGAAACAATTTTTCCAGGTGTTAAGAGTAAACGGCCCGTGGAGATCTTCTTTCCGACTAGTGATGACGGAAATACCGTTGAAGATGCGGATGTTCGTGATCAGTCTGGGACTGAGCTTGAGGTGGAGATGCCATCACTACCAACTGTAGAGGCTGAGGTTGAGGCGGAGAGACCGGTAGCGCCTGAAGTGTGGTTTGAGGCTGACGAGCAGGTGCCGAGTTCATCTAGTGATACAACCAGAATGCCACGGAAGCCATCATCTGACGGACCAGCCTATAATTTACGGCCGAGAGTACCGAGGACGATGTCTGCGCTCGAGACAGAGTTGAGTGAGCCGACGAATGTCAAGGAAGCTTTGCAATCGAGTGATAGTAAGCTTTGGCGGCAAGCTATGCAAGATGAGATTGATTCGTTCAATAAGCATGAGGCTTGGGAGCTAGTTGACAGACCGGCAGACAAGAATATTGTCAAGAATCGATGGTTGTTTAAAATCAAACGTGACGCCAATGGCAAAGTGGCGTGTTATAGAGCGCGATTGGTTGCAAAGGGTTTTACCCAAAAGTTCGGAATTGACTACATGGATACTTTTTCTCCGGTTGTGCGACATAGTTCGTTGAGAATGCTGTTGTCTCTTGCGGTAGAATTAGATCTGAAGATTGATCACCTTGACGTCAAGACTGCTTTTCTGAATGGCAATTTGAGTGAAGAAATTTATTTGTCACAGCCTGAAGGTTTCGTCAAGCAAGGCAATGAGCATATGGTCTACAGACTCAAGAAAGCCGTGTACGGGTTAAAGCAGGCGTCACGTGCCTGGTACGATAAGGTAAAGGAAGTTTTACTCGCAGAGAATTTCACGCAGAGCAAGTATGAGAGCTGTATCTTCAGTCGCCGAGTGGGTAAGCGAACCATTATTATTGCTCTCTATGTAGACGATTTTTTCGTTTTTTACGACTGTGACGAGCTTGCTGATAAGCTAAAAACGTCACTGAAGTCTCACTTCACAATTAAAGATTTAGGTGAGGTTAAACATATGCTAGGCATCAAAGTACAGCGCACTAGTCGTGAGTTGAAGCTGAGTCAGAAAACCTATATTGAAAAGCTTCTTGAACGTTTCGGTATGAGTGACTGTAAAGTTGCTAAGACGCCCTTAGATGTAGGTCTAAAGTTTTCTGATAGCGCCACCCACGAGAGTAGACTACCGTATCAGGAGCTGATAGGATGTTTATTGTATATAGCTGTGACCTCAAGACCTGACATTTCATTTGCTGCATGTTTCTTAAGTCAGTTTAATACTTGCTACACAGCGGAACACTTTGCAGCGGCCAAACGTGTATTGCGGTATTTAAAAGGCACAATGAATTTAGGTCTTGTGTACAGAAAAAGTGATGAACATGATAAATTTCATGTTTATGGATTTACTGACGCTGATTGGGCTAACGGGGCGGATCGTAAATCTTACACGGGGTATATTTATAAGCTAGGTAGGAATGTTATTTCCTGGGGTTGTTATAAGCAATCGTGTATCGCACTTTCGTCTACCGAGGCGGAGTATATAGCTTTGTCTGAAGCTGCCAAAGAGGCGGTATACGTCCGTGCGGTTCTTGCTGAGTTGATAGGTCAATGTCACACTGTAACCCTGTATAGTGATAGTCAGTCTGCGGCGAAGCTGGCTAGTAACCCAGTGTTCCATAAGCGAACAAAACATGTGGACATTAGATATCACTATATTCGTGAAGCTGTTGAGAATAGGGTGCTAGAACTGATGTACATGCCAACAGAGCAGATGACTGCTGATGTGCTCACGAAGGCACTGCCTAGCTGTAAGCACTTGTCGTTTGTACGAGATATGCTTGAAGTCCGCCAGGATTAAGAGGGCGTGTTGGAGGGTTAAAACCTTATTGCTAATCCTGGCCGACTCCAATTTATTGAAATGACTGACATTGTGTTCTGTTACTTGTCAAAAATGTTTTTTAGGTCATGTCTTGTGCTTAATAAATTCTGCTTATATTTTACACCAAATACGTGTTTAAATATGATTTCTATCAGCATTAATTACCTATAATAATGATATAAAATATATTAAATCATGATAGCCATGTTTATTGTCTGATAACACACAAGGCAATTTTTGACACATATAATCCATAAAAAACTTTGTTGCTAACCATTGCAAATTAAAATTGGTTAACTAAAACATTATTTTCAATGTTATAAACCATTATAATTAAGTTTCAGAAGTTGTTATTTTAACAGGTATTTAGAATAGAAACAAGGATAATATATGAACACCTAGTTTAGTTATTGTAAGCTTAAATCTGTACAAATACTAAATAAAATTGAAGTTTCTATGTAATATCAAAATAACAACGTTTCATTGAATGCACGTGAAAGTATATACGGTACTAACAACAAATAAGCAATTTTAAGGTTCTTGTCTGTCTGTCTATCTGTTTGTTCCGGGTAATCTCTGAAACGGCTGGACCGATTTTGACGGGACTTTCACTGGTAGATAGCTGATGTAATAACGAATAACATAGGTTTGATCACGAAAAAATTCATAGTACCAGCGGGAAACAAAAAAAAAAAACATTTTTTTTACGAGTTTGACGCGGGCGTTGGGGCAACAGCTAGTCACAGATATAAATCTAACTAGATGTTGGGATTGTATGTACTTCACATGTCAAAAAAGGAGTAAAAGTATGATCAATGATTGTACTTTAGAGATTTTCATTTAGCATTATCGGCACAGGAAATCCTCCGAAATCTAGAAAAATGCCTTTTTATGCCATATTGAGCTGTAAAGACTGTATAGAAAAAGTTGGCTGAGGCTTTGGAAATATTTTCTTACATTGGTAAGCAAATTGTGTGTGAATAAGTGGCAATCCAGAAAAATGCCTTTTTATGCTATATTGAGCTGTAAAGACTGTATTGAAAAAGTTGGCTGAGGCTTTGGAAATGTTTTCTTTTATCGGTAAAAATTGTTTTTAAATTGTATGTGAAAAAGTGGCACACAGTGGACTTGCGTTGTCTTATTAGATTTACGTCTGTGGTTTTAATATTGAGGAGCTTCCATTGTACAATCTACCTAAACATACTAGCGTGTTGTCGTGAGAAAATTATTAAATGAAATAGTAATAGTGTTTGTCAAAATAAATTTGAGATTGATCTAGAATAACCTGCTACCAACTGATAAAAGTAATCGTAAATGGAACTTTTTAATTATTTTGTCTATTTCTAAAACAGCAGATTAACATTCTGTGCTGCCAAAACAAATGAAGATGTTCTATATACAATACATTGAGTGTCGCACTTACAAAGAAAGTCATTATAATAACAAATATGAGTCATTTCACTCTTTGTGTAAAACATAAAAGGCAGGATGTGCAACCGCCTGTGCCGCTGCATTAAAAAAATGATTTAAATATTTCCGGCTGTATGACAACTTATTAATGCTTGTATCTTTTTTTTAAGTAATTGTTAACAATGTAAAATGACATCGGAAATTAATGCCTGCATAAAAATTAATTTTCTATTGTAGTTCAGTAATAGAATTTTTACATTCAAGTTAATGGAAACATAAAATACATCAGAAAACACTTTTTTTGCATAATAATTTTATTGCAATAATGATTATAATTTGAATTAACGTTTTAAAATTATTACAGTTGAAAACTGTGCCTCTTAATAATATTTTAGTTTACTTCATAGCCAATTTATTTTTAGGAAATTGCAGATTAATTTAAAAAATACTAAACTTAAAACTAATCTCACACTGGCCAGCTGTACTAGAAATGGGAATCAAACTTTCCAAAGCTTTATCAGTGTACATTGACCCACACGGAGAAAATAGTTCTCATAAAAAACATATTATCTACATTCTTCAAGTATAATTTAATATCACAATGGCACGTTCACATCACATATATTACGAAATAAGACGCTGGCCTAATGCTGCTACACTGACAATAAATTTTCAAAGGAAATAGAAGAGATATCATCCCGTTAGACACCAAAAAGACAATTTTAAATGTGCCCCACTGAGCGCGTGGTCGTCATAACATTCAATCTTCAACACTTACCAAAACATAAATTGTGGGCACTACAACTTTGAATTGTTATTCCAAATCTGACACTTTAGAAAGCTGAACTAAACTTTTTTATTCATAATAACTGCATTGGAGTAGAATTTAAAAACACGTGCAACACAACCACCCCCGCTGGCGTCGTTCATTGCACTTATTTCTGTATTGCCCTTCGCCAAATAAAAACTAACCTCATACCTAAGCCTCATACTAATGTACTAATTTTAAATCAATGCATTTTCTTTGGATTCTTGGAGGTATACCTCCAATAAAAATTTGGATTGTTTTAGAAAGTCCGATTTTTGGATTATTTTTAAATACTAACATCTTAATTTTATGGATTCTCTACTATACCAACTAATATGTATGTGTTGTGAAAATTTTGTATCCTAGCAGCATTGTCTTTAAACTGTCAGTCCACAAACAAGTGTCATTCCATTGATATGTCATAAGTCAATTTTTCTTCCATTTCTAACCCGTTCTGAGTGTTCTATTTTTAATTATTTCAGGATTTAGATTAAATTAAAACTTACAACTTCTTATATTTTACATGTGCCTATGCAAGTTCCTTTGTTTTAATTAAATTGTTAAGCTAATTTACTTACAAGTAAGCTAATAGGTCGTCAAAATGGTTAATTCAAGCTTAGCATACGAAATTCTGCTATACATAAATTCATTTTATTTCGGTCTATTCGCGACATGTGAACTGGGCACTCTTATCCTGAAATCCGTTTTAATTATTGAGAAGTATGAAGTGAACAAGGATCCAACAAATATAGGCCGAGATTATGGAGTGCTTGTTGGCTTGTTCATTATTGAAGCGGCCCGCCTTATACTGGGCCGAAAAGGAAGTCTGAGTGAGAAAGGTAAGCGGTTACATTGATACCCTATTCTCTTATAGTTTTTAATTCAAGGTCTTACTAAATGCAAAATTCAATGACCCCTTTATTTCACAGTTACTGCTAGATGATCACACATCTATTCGTCTAAGTGACAATCTAATCTATGTTGTGTCCTAAGGACCAAATCCCATATTTTATGGAACTTTCCCAATCTGTTAAGAATGCCTTAAATTTCCCTAAATATTGACACTAATTGCCACATAAATGATATTGGACCTGGCATTTGAACATAGTTTAAGTATAAAAATTGGAAAATTATATTTTTCAGATTTACCAGTAATTTTCTCAGTGCTGCTAACGCTGCCATCTATAATGGGTGTTATATACCTCCTCAGGTATCAAGTAGTGGTTCTGAGAATAGAGTATATCTGGTGTACCCTCATGCTATGCATTCAAATGCTCGAGTTTGTGTTTGCATCCATGTTCATAGTTTCTCTGTGCAGAGGACCCTCATACGACTAAAAAGTACAAATATATTGTGACATACCTGTTACTAATGACAGAGTGCCTTTAGCACTATTTTATGGCCAGTGTTATTCAGAAAATGTTTTAAGTATATGAATGAGTATTAAATAGAATTGTATGGGAAATTTCCCTATTTATTTACTGTTATCCTAACTATACTGCCTTTCAGTGACAAATAATAATTAAGAAGGTATTTTGCCATAAACAAGTGATAACTTTGATAGAAATCTTATGAAATAAGACCAAAGACATGACTTTATTAACATAATAAGTATACTTGTGACATCACCACATCTGAATTTCATTATAGCAGTTCAGTTGAAATCTATGAAGGAATTCATGATTCATAGCTTTTTATTCATACATTCATAATGCAATATGCTACCACTCATTTGCATTGGTCAGCCAGATGTAAGAAGCCAAATTAGTATACTGTCATCTACATCCAGAAATAATATTGATAACTAAAATTATTTAAAAGAGGGTAGGTGTGTATTTTTGTAAGTGCTAAAGCAGGCCAATATGTAAAGGCAATATTACTAATGCCATGCAATATATATAATATACATAGTTTTTAATATCATGTATAAGCCTAAGAACCGACTGGCAAAATTTATATTTTATTATATTTAGGTATAATGCTTTTGTGTTGTAATTTAGCCATGTAGTGCTTCAGTCTTGTTATTTGACTAGTCATTTTATTAATATTTCAACTATTTTCAATGTATAAGGAAGTTAAGATACTGAATATACACTAAAAAAAATATCCTAAATTTTGTATAATAATAATCTACGATGTGATTTACATAGTTCAAAGTATTTTCTTTCAAAGTATATTTGAAAGCCAACCACAACATGTTAGAAATAAGCTAGTGATACTGATAATTAAAAAAAAACATTATTTGTGGTCTAGTACCACCACTTTAAGAAAATAGTGTGTTGCACAAAAAACTCTTACATCACTAGTATGTTCAAAAAATCTGTGTGATGCACAAACATTCATAACTAAATTGCTGCTATTACCTACTATACTTCTCAAGTACTGACAAGTAAAAAATCCAATAAAGTTGCTATTTTGGGACAACAAAGCATCTCAAAATGTATTTTGTTACTTATATTACAAGACTGAAAATTTTACAATCTTGGTTCCCTAAGCATAATAATAAATAAAGAATAAAAAGTCATGTATTTTAAAATGTTAACTATTTAAAATTTGAACTTCTAGTCAGTAACAATTACATATTTTTGCATCATGAATTTTATACCTATAAATTATTAAATATGTAATTACGTACAACATATTTAAAAGGTAGATTTCTACAAAAGATTTACTCTTTGCAAATGAATATTCTCTAAGATTCAGATTTGCAGAGGATTTTGTGTCGTCAACATATAAATTACTTTGCAAATAGATTTATTGTTTAATGTCATCTAATAATCGTCTGATCTGCAGCGTAATTGCCAAGGCCAATTCTCGTATAGTCCTCGCCAATCTTCTTTGCCAAACTGAAGTTGGTTTACCGGATGCGCGAGGCACGAAACGGTACTGTTTTTGTATGAGATTTTCTACTGCCCAGCCATTGTAGCCAACTTCAGGGCGGCCAAGAAGTTTGGCGAGAACTATAATTATAAACCGATTACATTCCACTAACATTACTTAACATTAAAATGGCAAAACGTCAAAAATTGCTGCATGCGATTGGAGCATTTTTGACGTTTTGCAATTTTATTATACGATTAGAAACTGCGATTGGAGTGTAGTCGGCATAAAATTCTAAGTAGAAATGACCTGCTGACTGACACAGAGTAGAATCGGTCAAAGCAAAACGTCAAATTACCGAGGATGTGCACGCATTTGCGCGTATTTAAATAGTAGACTTGTAGAGAGGACTTGCATTTGCTTCGCGTAGACTAGGTATGCGCTTGAGTTCGCGTAAAAACTGCGAATTGGAGCAAACGCGAGCATTCAACCAAATGCGTGCGTCTTTTATTTATTCATCCCGGTATGAATGTGTGCATTAGTTACGTTGTTGAGATAAGGATTAATATGTATAATTTTTTGGATTTTCACTTCGATGCAATTTGACGCTGCGTCATTGTACCTTGAGCTTAACAGACAAGCAGTGTAATAAAACGCATTCCAAGGATTTTGGAAATTCAACATCATTAATTGCGTTATTTACGCTGCCGAACAGACGAATTTTTCATACATGAAGCAATGGATAATGGATAAAGAGTTTTCTACAAAATCTTTTGAGTAGAAAGTGTGTATGCAATGTCAAATAAAACCTCTAATAGGTTACAATTCAAATTTACATCTGCCGAAAAATATTAATATAACTATGTGAAAACGGGACACCACTCCCCCCCACCTTAACCAATGCAGTTTTTGGCTAAACCCAAATAATGTTTACCTACCCACCTTTATAGTCTAAGCTACAGGTAGATACAAACTTTATGGCGGCGAATTCATGTGACAGCGGGGTTGAGGGATGGAGTACTGCGCAGTAAAAAGCGAGCTTCACAGCCGCCTCCAAGTTTGAATCCACCTGTACCTACTACCACATACTCTAGGCTCAGGAGGAGTGTGCTGTAAGTCAGTGTTGTAACATAAGAAACATTGTAATTTTAGGAGACCATAGAAGCCTTTCCCATTGTTCTTTGTATCCATCCGTTAAGTGTAACATAAGTGATAATGTGGCCTTTATTTAGATATTTATTATACTGAATAGTTACTATCAAATCTTCCATTGTTCAGTAGTAATATTACACCAAAGATTTATATTAATGTGTGTGATTTTAATTTACAAATGTACTTAATGTTGTTTTATGTGTAAATTTAAATTAGAGACCAATATTTATTATTACAAAAATGCATTATTTAATAAACTACATATATACAAGATTCTAGTCCAAACAAATTGTCAAACTAGGTAACTAATACCTAAAAATATCCATACATTATTTATATTATTTAAAATAATTTCAGATCTTAATAAACTGTTTTTATAAACTCTTATTGTCTAGTTATGAGAATAAATATTTATGCAATGATCTCATGGTTTTGTTTCATGTAAGCCAAACTACCTTCTTCAGGTAGTTTGGTAGAAATTCTTAGGTAGAAATTTGCTGTCAAACAGACCATTGCCTGGACATGAGGCACTGTTGATCCTGGTCATACATTACTGTGAAAAAAATTTCTAATACCAAATCGTCACAGTATTTTTCACAAATTGGGAAATTAACTGAGTGTAGCTGTATCAGACAAAAGTTTAACAGCAACTAACATGTTAGTCATGATTTCATTTTGTTTCTGATACCCCTCTTGAAGGTACAAAGGCATTCGCCCTTTAGCCATCTTATCTCTCTTATGAACTCTAAGTTCATGCCTCATTAGTGCCTTCCGTGTACCATACTTGTTGACACACATCTTGCAACCAAACTCCCTCAGTCCAGCATGATCACCTTTAAAATGTACATCCATATCCCTCTTAGTATAAAAACCTCTTCCACATTCAAGACATTTGAATGGCCTTTCCTTTTTATGAGTTAATAGATGCCTGTTCAGATTGCTTCTTGTCAGAAACCTTAACTCACACTTATCACAGGAAAATGGTTTGTCCCCAGTGTGTGTTCTCATGTGGATTTTTAGTGATTCCATGAAGCGTCCTCGGTATGGACAGATTTGGCATATGAATGGCAAGTCAAAGCTGTGAAGCTGCAGGTGCCTGACCAAGTTATCTTTGCGGTATAGCTTGCCACATATTTCACAAACAAGATGAGATGCCGACTGGTGCCTGGCTACATGCTTTTGATATAAATGAGCTGTTAACAGTCTGTAGCACACAGGACATTGGATACGAACTTTTTTGTGTGTTCTCGATCTATTGTGTGCGATTAAGTCTTTAGACGTTTTAAAATTCAGCTTGCACGGTTTACAACTATATTTTGATTGCAGTGCTAGTTCTTCAATGTCATTATTGTCGTCAGAATCATTGGACCATGCATTGGATTCTCCTCCGGAATCTTGAGTTGGGCTCTGCCGAAGTTGTTTATCAATGTCCTGGGCTGATTTCCGAAATATCATTGCAGTTTGAAGAAAAGTGTAGCATTTCGTACACAAGTGCTTAGGATACTCATCATTTTCATTTATTTGAATATCCGCAAAAGTACATATCGCTTCTGCAATGTTAAAAGTACTTTCTGAATTGTAAATAGGCTTGTCACCTTCGTTTAAACAAAGCCTACACTCATTGTTAGTAATTGTCCTGACTGTATCCACATCGCTGCCTTGGTGAATATCGGTATCTTGATTTAATGATTTTTCCTGCTGCTCTTTAATACGTATTTTTTTTAATAATTGCAACATAAAGTAAGAACCAGACATTGTATTTGATGTTTTTGTGACCAAAAATTGATAACAAAATAAAACTAATCTGCAGCATGAAGTTATAGGCAGCTACCAATATATTCAATGTACTGAATGTATTCCACAGAGGACTTTTTTTATCTGCACTCTGCAGTCAAATACACATCACATCAAATCCAGTGTTGCCGATGTCCATGGTCGGGATTACCCAAAAATCTGACTTAAAATCTCCAATTTTGGGGTAAATAAAATCAATATTTTCCACATCTGCCCCACTAATTATCAAATATACAAAAGTAATGTTAATATAAATCAAGCAGGTTTATTAAATAAAAAAATATATTTACTAATACTCAAAAGACATTTCTTATGTTTTATTGTACTTTTTGCAACTCTCATTACGTAAATTTTTTTGGTTGACTTATCATTTGCCATAATATAAACTCCAAAATTCTCCTGCCGGATAGGTTGAGTTAAGCTTGAATCTATCTATCTATCTTCTTCTATATATTTATTATTATATTAATAAAAAGAAAAGTCCTGACTGACTGACTGACTCATCAACGCCCAGCCCAAATCCTTGGACCTAGAAAGTTGAAATTTTGCACAGAGGTTCCCTTTATAATGTAGACAAGGAAAAAGGAAGTATTTTTTTAAATTCAACCCCTAATGGTGTTAAATAGGGGATGAAAGTTAGTATGAAATATGGTATTTAGCTTCGAAATATAAAATAAAATATATATCTTTAAAGATTTTTTGAATTTCATTCCGTAAAGGGGTGTTAAAGTTTGTAAGAAAAATAAATACTTTATCATCAAAATTACATGAAACATAGTATTTCTGCTCTTCAATACAATTAAAGAAACACGTGTTTAAGGTTTTTCTTTAATTTCATCCCTTAACCTTTAAGGGATGAAATTAAAAAAAAAACCGGGTGTTAAAGTTTATAAGAAAAAAACATTGTTTAGAGTCTGGCCAACAAAAGCGTGATCTGGGGTATTTCCAAAGTTTTAATATGGCAACATTATTAAGCTGTCAAAGGTACGTCAAAGTCTATGATTGCGATTGCTAGTATGATTTCGTAATCTTGGTCCATGTTGGCTGATTGTTATATATTTACAATATGATGATACATTTTCTTATGTTAATGTTTCAATGTTCCTCATTTGGTCGAATAACTGCAGAAGACTGGTAAAATTGACGGACCATGTAATAAATGTGGAAAATTAATATGAACAAAGAGATCACATAACAGAAGAAGTATTGGAAAACATTATAATAAGTGTAGATGATGATGCAGATACAGATGAATCCTTAGAGGTTGAATTTTTGGACTCTGATTTTGAGTATGTTGATTAAGTAATTAATAAATTAAATTTTAAATGGGTTAATATTATGTACATACTAATAAATAAATCTACACACTCGTTTTTTAACTCACATCCATGACAGTCACGGGTCCGTCACATTTCACCAAACGGAGCCAATAAAATCAAAAAATAAATTATAATAAATACAAATAATACAAGTATCAAAACTTTTAACCAGAGGTATAATTGGTGATACCACATTAAGATTTTTTGAATTTGCCGCTTTTTTCAGATTACGCTTTCGTTGGCCAGACTTCTATCTAAAATTACATGAAACTTAGTATTTCTGCTCTTCATTAATATTGAAGAAATATGTGTTTAAGGTTTTTTGAATTTCATCCCTATATGGCGTGTTAAAGTTTCTAAGAAAAATAAATTGTATATTATCAAAATTACTTGAAACATATTTCTGCTCTTCAATACAATTATAGAAAAATGTACTTAAGCATTTTTAGAATTTCATCCCTTATACGGGTAAAAAGGGGAGTTAAAGTTTGTATGAATGTTTCATACCTCGAATAGCACAGATACCCTCTGACTATGTCTTTGAGTTTAAACGATTAAAGTTCACCCTTCAATTAA
Source organism: Anorthoa munda (assembly GCA_945859665.1). Lineage (NCBI taxonomy): Eukaryota > Metazoa > Arthropoda > Insecta > Lepidoptera > Noctuidae > Anorthoa > Anorthoa munda. The sequence goes on from OX243896.1 coordinate 9,731,393, forward strand.
GTAATTTTCCGTTCCGTTATGAATACCGTTACTATTGTTAGATTTTAGGATATGTTATCCTCCAGCAATCATTTATCAATCTGCGAGCCGCACCTCGGATTCTATAATAAGCAGTGTGAGAAGACATTATTCACCTGGATTAACACATAGTACTTTTAATCCCTGTAGTACGTTCCCGTAGGATATTTTCCGACATCCACGTGGGCGAAGCCGCGGGCAAAAGCTAGTTAAATATAAAATAAATACTTCTAGTACTACTTTTTTTAATTCTTAGTTCAGTATTATGTCTAAATTTCCCGTTTTTTTTCCCACATAATCGCTCTCGCCACAAATTAACCAATCGGAGTGAACCCTCGCAGTTTGGGGAATTCCCCACAGATTAGCAACACTGATTCAAATCACAGTTTTGATTGTTGAGTTTGTCAATAGGTTTGTAAATATTTTTTATGTAAGTTTTTTAAATGTTTTGGGTTGTCAGTTGGGGTGACATGGTTTCGTTGGTTCAGAGCTTAGGTAAAGTAGGTATAGATTAAGCACTGGCGTGGCCGCACATGAGACAGCAATAGTTAGTTCTGGTGTTACAACAAGAACAAGAACACTACAACCCACCATCGCACTGACACTTATTATCTATAAATAACCCAAATTCCTTGTCTCAATTAACACATAATACCACGAAATCATAGAAAATCAAACAAAACCGAGTTTGTTTGTCAAACCTGCCATTGTATTAGAGTTTGACAAACGACAGAAACCGGCCACGGTGACAAAGACAAAAAATAATCTTTTGTCCTTATCATTTACATGGAGCTGCCAATTAGCCATCTCGCTCTATCAATCAAGGTCATTTTAAGGCTTAATCTATACCTACTTTATCTAAGGTTCAGAGTCTGGTGAGAATTTTATTGTGGTGCAATCCATGAGTTAGTTAGTTAGTCATATCAAGAAGCGTTTATTAAGCTTTGGGCATGACGATGCTTTTGATCCAGTCGAGGTAGCGGCTGACGCGCGTGTAGACACCGGGCACGGGCGACCTATGATTAATCAAATGCTACAAGTCTATCTTTATCCAGTTTGTGTAATATCATGTAAATAGTGTAAATATACAAGAAAGTGACTTAAAGTTGTGCAGTTTTACTTCTGGTATCAAAGTATTGAAACAAACAGAAAGGAATAAAATTCCTTCAAGCCGAAACACGATGGTGCTATATTGTCTGGTTGAGGAGTTGTTTAGCCACCTGCCAGCTCCATCGTGAGACCAACATCATGGTACCACATTATTTCAATGTTTTTAAAGATACTAGTGTACGCCAAGTTTCAGCTTAATCGAATGTCAGGAAATGCTTGAAAAATAGATTACTAGTTGATACGAAAGCAAGGTAATGTAGAGCTTGTAAAAACCTCGTTTCGCCGAATGACAGAAGCAGTATTGGAAATTCATAATAAGTATGATGACTGCACTGATACAGAAGAATCCTAAGGGGTTGCATTTTTAGACTCTGATTTTGAATATGATGATTAAACAATTAATTTAGCCTGTACTTGATTATATATAATATTGTTGAAGAAATCTAATAAACTAAATGTTAAGCAGGTAAATATTAGGTATGCACATACTAATAAATATATCTACCTTTTACCTTTGCATGGTAGTTTTTAGGGTTCCGTACCCAAAGGGTAAAAACGGGACCCTAAGGACTCCACTGTCCGTCTGTCTATTTGTCTGTTTGTCACCAGGCTGTATCTCATGAACCGTGATAGCTAATATTTCCGGTGTGTGTAGTATTGTCACGAGATAACTCTCAAAAAACTAAAGACCTACTTAAAAGCCTCATACCAAGTCATTAAATTCCTAAAAACAAAAGGATCCTTTAATTACTTTTGCAACACCGAACGCAACTGATCAGTTGATTGTCAATCAGGATTGCCAACTTAGGGCTTTTAGCCCCAAATTTTGGGTAAAAATATCCAGGATAGGCTTTTTTAAGGCCCAAAAAAATTTTGGGTATATTTTTATAGGCATCAATAATATTTCATGCTTTATTAACGAAACCGATTGTCCGTTGAAATATTGAAAGTTTAATGATGACACGGTTTATTTTAAAACGAGATGCTGGGTCATTCGTTACATTTACCAAATTTCCGAAAATGTTACAGTTTTTTATTGTAAACATGTATGACCTCGAGAATTTCAAAAGCCATGAAATGCCAAGTCGGAAGTTAAACGATTTATTAACAATTATTGACAATTTACAGATCTTCAATTCGTTAAAGTAAGTTCTAATAAAAAGTAATTAATTTTATTTACCTTAGTAAAACGAGATACTCATTTAAACAATACCAAGGATTAACATTAGGTACTCAGTACACTATACAGGGCTTTTATGGGGCTTTTGTATCTTGCATTTAGGGCTATTTAGGGGTATTTCATCTTGCTCTTAGGGGTATTTTTATTTAGGAGTTGGTAACCCTGTTGTCAATGTTATCAATTTGTTTTGTTGATTTTACTAAGTTGGGACCAGTTGGGACCGACCGAATAAAAATTTAAATTTTATTATTCCAAAAGAGTAATAATTCACTTTAAACACCTCATTATAAATCGTCAATACGATGCTGACTTTGTACTATCTGATGAGAAACACAAAAAAAGACAAATCTAAGTTGAGTGCTACCGAATATTATAAAAATATATATGTAAATAATGATAAACATTTGAAAATAAAGGAAGGCTCATTATCTAAATGCAGAGTATGTTTACAAGAAGGTTGTATGCCGATTTTTGGGACCGAAGACAGTGTTCATATTGTAGAAGCATTGTTGGCAGTCGCCAATATAGAGGTGAATGAAAATGACGGGTACCCAAAGCTCCTGTGCGGCACATGTGACGAGTTTATTAAAGGGGCTATATTGTTCAAAAAAATTGCGAGAAAATCTGAGGAATTTCTCAAACAGCCTGTGAAAGAAGAAACTGTTGATGACCATGAGCAATACGATCAAGATTTTAGCGACGGTAGCATCCATGATCCGAAAAAGCCAGAAAAGTGGGTAGTGCAAAAAGAAGAGCTTGGTGAGGAGAAACACGAAAAAAAAGTTAAAACGAGGTATGCATCAAAATTAAAAGTAACTTGTAACATATGCAATAAAATAATGAATAGGTCCTATTACAAAGAGCATATGACCATGCACGACCCTGACCACAAGAAGTATGTTTGTGATGTGTGCGGGAAATCATTCAGACTGAGATGTGCACTACGCAACCACAGCCTGAGGCACGGCAATGAATTCCCATTTAAATGTCAACTTTGTCCATATAGAGGAAGATATTCCGAGTTACTCAGAACCCATATGAGGACTCACACAGGGGACTATCGGTACATGTGCACGGAATGTCCTGCCAGGTTTCTGTTTAAGAGTAATTTAAACAGCCATGCATTAAAACATAAAGAGCCAAAACTCCACTGTGACGCTTGTAAAAGGGCTTTTCACACTAAACTGACGTTGCAAAGACATTATGAAGCTGATCACTTGGGAATTAGAAATCATGTGTGCAATATTTGTGGAAAAGCATTTGGATACAGGAATGCAATGATGAAGCATCAGAGACATGTTCATAAGAGAGAAAAGCTATTGTTTGGCCGGATACCAGCTTATTTAGAAGCTCAACATGAAAATGAGGGTGGTAGTTGAACTGTAACACTTGCATTATTATTAAATAAATAATCTTAAACAAACATAATTCTTGGCAAATTTCTTATACTTAATATTCACTTATTGGGGCAATAACCTCACTAGTCCACACTCTAAAATCCTGGACCGAGCGATTGAGTATCAACCTCTCATTGCTGCCCCGTGTGACAGAATTCAAAAAGAACCTATGTTCAACAGAGACTACAACATACAAACAATAGAGGAAGAAAGGGATGAGTCAGGAGCCAATGAAGTACGAATTTACACATCCAGAACTACGGTGTCAAATTCCTATCTGATAGTCTGGCCGTGGTCAAAGCTTTAGAAAACAAACTAATAACAAACTTATCTTTGAGTGCCAACTCGCCCTGGAGAGTATATCGAAATCCAATCGAATCACCCTCCAGTGGATCAAGGGGCATAGTGGATCCCTAGGCAATGATGCCGCAGACGAACTTGCGAAAAGAGGCTCCGAGATGTTAGTGCTAGGCCCGTACCCACTTATCCCCTTGCCCTTCTCGCAATTTCGGACGTGGATTCGCCAAAGATCAACAGAACTACACAATAACATATGGTCACGGGCAACAGACTGTAGACAGTCGAAAATGGCTTTGCCAAACGTACACCCACGTCTTACGAAAAAACGCCTCAGCCTGAGTAGAAATAACCTGAAAATAATTATAGGGACAATAACGGGCCACACCCTTCTAAACAAACATTTATTCAACATAGGCGCCACGGACAGTCCACTTTGCAGGGGCTGTTTTAACGCCGAAGAAACAGCCGCCCACGTAATCCTGGAATGCGAGGCCGTGGCATCCCAACGCGAAGAAATCCTCGGAACAGTGAGGTCGCTCCGTGAAGCCTGTGAAGCTCCCAGGAAGCGGAGCTAGGCTGGCTGTGTTAGCCAGTACAGCACCCACGCACAACGGACCAAATGGGAGTCTAAGTGCGGAAAAGGGAGTCCCTACCACTACCACTACTATTTACTTATGGAAGAGCTTCTGGCTTATAGTAAAACAGGCATGTGACCAAAAATTGCAAGCATTTTCTGTAGGCTGCTGAGTGGAACCGCATGTTGCAGCGTTAGTTATTATTAAGCCTGTGCTACACGGTCGCCAACCAAGCCAAAAACCAAGGTCACCTTGGTCGGAAGCGGCCGTTCCCGACCGTGTAGACAGTGGTTGCCAACCAAATTTAGCATGACCTTCCAACGCCCTTGGTCGGCGTGCGTGCGTTGCCAACGAGTTGGTCGGTGACTTGTTTGATGCCGTGTAGACGCTTGTTGACAACCACGCGTATGACATTCGCGCTTCTGCAGGCGGCGAGCGCAGACGCACGCGCAAAAAATGGCTCAACAGAGCGAACGCAATGTAATAACGGAACTTATCGATATAAAAATGATACTTGTCCTGTTTTTGGGATTAGAAATCAGAGTCATGTATAGACGCAACTGAAAAAAAAAGCATAGGATATTTTATTTAAAGTATATTCTTTTACTTTAAATGTACCTATCTATACTAATAATAATAATATTATAAAGAGGAAAGTTTTTTTTGTTTGTTTGTTTGTACCGAATAGGCTCCGAAACTACTGGACCGATTTGAAAAATTCTTTCACCACTAGAAAGCTACATTATTCCTGAGTGACATAGGCTATTTTTTTATCCCGAAAACGGGTCCTGTGGGGTGATCCACGGGAGCGAAGCCGCGGGCAACAGCTAGTATTAAATATACTAGCTACTGCCAGCGGCTCCCTCCGCGTGAAAGTGTTTTCTTATCCCAAGGGAGCATTATACCGGGATGAAGAGATACATACGTGCTATTCCAGATTATAATCTATCTCTGTGGCAAAATTCATCCTGATCCGCTCAACAATTTTAGCTTGATTGAGCAACAAACATATATACATCCATCCAAACTTTCGCATTTATAATATTAGTAAGATAAGAGTTTAGTTTTTAAAGTTTATTAGTATATTCTTTTTGAAGTTTTGATAGGCAAGGCGCCATGGCCCATGACGTCGTTGTAATGAAAGTACGGTACGGGCGTAAATACGTCCTCTCTGCGCGGCGTTCTAAACATACTGAGGTTGGGCGCTTGTCGCAGACCGTGTAGCCGGCATCACCCGACGCGCTTCCGACCAAGGTGACCTTGGTTTTTGGCTTGGTTGGCGACCGTGTAGCACAGGCTTTAGTGACCAACCAAAGATTCGGTTTTGGCAAGTTTCTGCAAAAAAATCCAGATTCGATACTATTTTCGGTTTCGGCAGAAAAACTACCGAACCTTCGGCCGCACTGAAACTCAGTGTTTGTGAATTGTCGTACTTACGTCGTTCGGCTAACTCGTGGTCGCCCAAAACTCTCAGAGAATGCTCAGTAACCGTCGATTTTAAGTTAGCCACTTGGATAGTAAGAGAAGAAGAAGATGCGGTTCTTCTTCTTCTTCTCTTATTATCCAAGTGGCTGAGTGAGTGGCGAGTTCAAAAGAAAGGGCTGCCTCAAGGTAGTGTATTGGCTCCATTACTGTTCAACATTTATTCAATAACCAACCGGTGATCCCTAAAACAGCCCACTTACTGTATGCAGACGACCTAGCATTAACCTGCCAAGCCACTAATTTGTGGAGCTTGAAGGTCAAGCTTTCCACCGCCCTTTCCGATCTCAGTCGTTATTATGCTGAAAACGCTCTCAAACCTAATCCTCCAAAAATGCAGTTGTGCGCCTTTGACCTATGTAACAGACAAGCGGGCCGAATACAAAACATCTTGTGGCAGGGGGTGCCAAATGTGCCAATCATCCAAAAAATCTGGGTGTTACATTGGATAGGTCCCTAAACTAGGTATAGGATAAACTGCGAGAATGTTAAAATGAAGGTTTTAGTCTTTTTAGTATAGAAAAATTCTTTATTAATGTAAAAATATACATAGCTGAAATACTTAAAAAAATAAGTAACAGTTACACTAATATTAATACCAACACTTTTACAGGCTAGGAGCACCTTTATCTATATATATAAAATGCTTTGTCCTGAATGACTGACTGACGGATCAACGCACAGCCCAAACCGCTGAACGTAGAGACCTGAAACTTGAAAGGTGTATTCTATGTATGATGTAGGCATCCGATAAGAAAGGATTTTCCGAAATTCTACCGCTAAGGGGGTTAAAAAGGGGGGCAAAGTTTGTATGAAAAATCTAATTCCTTCGGCTAATATTTTTGAAACTTTGCACAAATAGTAATCTAAGTACATGATAAAGATTGACATTATTAGTTTTTTGAAACTACCCCCTCAAGTCGATTTAGAGGGTGCTGAAATTTGTATGGCAGAATCTTATTTCATGGGTAACTAAACTTGAAACATTACACAAATACTAAAATAAATAAATAATAAAGGTTGTTATTATTAGTTTTTCAAAAATACCCCCAAAAGTCGTTTTTTTTTTTTTGAACAATCTCCCATCTTAGGTTCATTAACTTGAAACTTGACACAAATATCAACCTAAGTAAACAATAAAGGTTGTCATTATAAGTTTTTCGAACCAACCCCCAAAATTCGATTTATAACAACACCCCTTGTGTTAAAAGATTTTTTGAAGAATCTTATTTATATATCTATATAAAAGCGAAAGGTCACTCATTCACTTATCACGAAATATCGAAAACTGCTTGACGTATAGGTAAATATGAAATTTGGGAGGGAGGTATTTTATAGTTAGTAGACGTCCGCTAAGAACGGATTTTGCGACGGGGCTGGATTTAGGGGATCTAAGGGCTATCGCAAGTTAGTATGAAAGTCCTTCATTTTTTGAGCTACTAACTTAAAATATGGGCAGGGATGTAGTTTATAGATAGTAGACGTCCACTAAGAACGGATTTTGCGACAGGGCCGGATTTAGGGGGTCTAAGGGCTCTCGCAAGTTAGTATGAAAGTCCTTAATTTTTTGACCTACTAAATTAAAATTAGGCAGAGATGTAGTTTATAGATAGTAGACGTCCACTAAGAACGGATTTAGCGACATGGCTGGATAAAGGAGGTCTAAAGGATCTCGCAAGTTTATATGAAAGTGCTTCATTTTTTGAACTACTACCTATCTTGAAATTTGGCATGGAGGTAGTTCATAGTTAGTAAACGTCCACTAAGAACGGATTTTGCGACAGGGCCGGATTAAGGCGGTTTAAGTGCTCTCGCATGTTTGAATGAAAGTCCGGAAGTCTTTTTGTACTACTGTCCTGAAATTTAGCAAGTCTAGAGTTTATGAGTAGGAGATATAAGCTAAGAAAGAATTTTGTGATACTCTATATTTTTTTTTTTATTCGTGCTTTAAAAAATCATGCTTAGTGTGATAGGCATTTTCTGTTGACTGAAATATAAAAATAGTTTGCGTTAAACATCATTAAACTTTATATCTTCTTAACCACGCGGACGAAGTCGCGGGCAACAGCTAGTATATCTATATAAAAGCGAAAGGTCACTCATTCACCTATCATGAAATATCGAAAACTGCTTGACGTATAAAGATGAAATTTGGCAGGGAGGTAGTTTATAGTTAGTAGACGTCCGCTAAGAACGGATTTTACGACAGGGCCGGATTTAGGGGGTCTAAGGGCTATCGCAAGTTAGTATGAAAGTCCTTCATTTTTTGAGCTACTAACTTAAAATATGGGCAGAGTTGTAGTTTATAGTTAGTAGATTTCCGCTATGAATGGATTTTGCGTCAGGGCCGGATTTATTGGGTCTCTCGCAAGTTTATATGAAAGTCAATCATTTTTTGAGTTACTAATTTAAAATTTGGCAGAGAGGTAGATTATAGTTAGTAGACGTCTGCTAAGAGTGGCTTTTTCGACAGGGCCGGACTTCGGGGGTCTAAGGGCTTGCGCAAGTTTATATGAAAGTGCTTCATTTTTTTAACTACAAGCTTGAAATTTGGCATGGAGGTAGTTCATAGTTACTAAACGTCCGCTCGGCCCGTCGGCCGTCCGCCGAGACGTGGTCGCTCACAATGGGCCTTATCAGAAAGCTTAAAGTCACCCAAAGGGCAATGGAGAGGGCTATGCTCGGAATTTCCTTGCGTGATCACGTCAGAAATGATGATATCCGCAGGAGAACCAAAGTTACCAACATAGCCCGAAGAATTGCCAAACTTAAGTGGCAGTGGGCAGGACACATTGCTCGCAGAACGGATGGCCGTTGGGGCCGAAAAGTTCTGGAATGGCGACCGCGAACCGGAAGACGATATGTTGGAAGGCCTCCCACTAGGTGGACCGATGACCTGGTTAAGGTTGCGGGAAGGCGCTGGATGCGAGACGCACGGGACCGGTCAATGTGGCGACGCCTGGGGGAGGCCTATGTCCAGCATTGGACGTCTTTCAGCTGAAATGATGATGATGATGATGATGAAACGTCCGCTAAGAACGGATTTTGCGACAGGGCCGGATTTAGGGGTCTAAGGGCTCTCGCAAGTTTGCATGAAAGTCCTTCATTTTTTGTGCTACAAACTTGAAATTTGTCATGAAAGTAGTTTATAGTTAGTAGATGTCAGCTAAGAACGGATTTTGCAACAGGGCCGGATAAAGGAGGTCAAAGGGCTCTCGCAAGTTTATATGAAAGTGCTTCATTTTTTTAACTACAATCTTTAAATTTGGCATGGAGGTAGTTCATAGTTAGTAAACACTTGCTAAGAACGGATTTTGCGACAGGGCCGGATAAAGGAGGTCTTAGGGCTCGCGCAAATTTTTATAATAGTTTTATAAAAATGATGCTTAGTGTGATAGGCATTTTCTGTTGACTGAAATATAAAAATAGTTTGCGTTAAACATCATTAAATTTTATATCTACCACGCGGACGAAGTCGCGGGCAACAGCTAGTAAGTATATAATAATAATGGTTACAAATTTATTTACAACATGACAGATTTTTATTAATCAAACCTTTACCACAAATTTGTAGTACCTAAAACAAGACTCAAGAAAATAGGTGGCTCGTTTAGATGTGTACGCTTTTATAATAAGCTTCCAAGCCACGTACAAGATCTAAGTGTTAATAAATTCAAATCATTCATTAAACGTAAGTTGTGCCAGAAAGCGTTTTATACCATTAAGATTACGTTGAGGACAAAAAGGCTTGGGATTGAGCTGCTCCAATTATTATTATTATTTTTTTATTTTTTTCTTTCAATGACAAGAATATTTACTTTTTAAAGTAGGTATTATATTATTTTATTTTAATTATTGTGAATGTGAAGACTATGTGGATCATTCTTTTTTATTTTGATTTTTATTTTATCTTAGTTAGTTTTTCTGTCTGTCTGTCACCAGGCTGTATCTCATGAACCGTAATAGCTAGACTGTTGAAATTTTCACAGATGATGTATTTCTGTTGCCGCTATAACAACAAATACTAAAAACAGCATAAAATAAATATTTAAGTGGGGCTCCCATACAACAAACGTGATTTTTTGCCGTTTTTCTGCGATTATGGTACGGAACCCTTCGTGCGCGAGTCCAACTCGCACTTGGCCGGTTTTTAATCATGGTCTGGCAGTTTGAGTAGTTTATGCGGCCTACCCGAATGTCCTTTCTTTGGTATTGTTCGTCAATTCGTTGAACTCCTTAAATTCTGAGTTGAGCTGCACGGTTATTGACAAATGCGTGCACTGACTGGACAGGTCCACTCAAACTGCCTGGTTCTTTCCTTAAAAGACCATTTCAGACATCAGTCTACATGGTCTGCATATGATCTAACCAAGATTTAGTCTGGACTTTAAAAGAGACTGTGACCTCTGAGTTTGTTTCGGCGTTTCTTCTCAGAGTAGTCAGACAGGAAACGCCGACCTCATCTAGTTTTAAAAAATATGATCGACATGTAAAAGTGTTTGTACAAACCAACTTACAGAAATAAATCATTTATTTATCAATATATGAATTTATTGTAATAATTACATTTTTATAATATGAAGGGGTAGCAGCAAATACTTAACTACGCGCTCAGCGTAAGTGCGACGGGTGCAAGCGGTACCTCAGGTGATCACGCGTGGCACCAGAATTTTTGTCGGCGTACTGAATCTAACTAAAACGATCTCCGGATAAAATTCCGCGCGATTTTTGTATCTTAGTCCCCGGCATGTAACTTGGCATGGTTTTGGTGTAGCTGGGGTAAGTTATAAGTAAGTGTAAGTAAACTGACCAACCACCATACAGAGCGAACGGAACGTGGACGCGACACGACGTGTTTGGTCATATCCTTGTGTCAATGTCAACTGACCAAATAAACAAACTAGATAAAACAAATTGTTTTATCTAGTTTGTTTATTTGGTCAGTTGAAACAAACTCTCTGTAATCTCGCGCTCGGAATGGTGTTAAACGTTACCCACGTCACGCTTGGTAACCAAATAGACCATAGACCGAAAAAACGACTTGTGATCTTACGACTCTTAAGAAGTTTCGTGCCGACAACTATACCTGTTCATAAAGCTCAAAATATTCTCGTGAATTTAATCCGCACGTGCAAAACACGGAACACGGCCGTGGATTCTGTTGCAAAACACGGCTTTATTGCGGTATTATCTCCGCGCGAATTTTTTACTGCAATGCGTGCAGCTTCATACAATTCCATAGGTCGCAGAATCGGCGGCAAAATTCGCGCGAATAAAAACCGCAGTGCGTGCTAAGCCAGTATTGTGCACGAACAACACATAGTCACAGTATAAATATGGACGAACAGTATGAAAACTACCTCGAAACATTGCTGCAAACGCTCGAAACGGCACACTCACAAAAACATACGCATCGACGAGACCCCTAAGCGGTTGTCGCGATGCTGTCAGTAGTGCGTGCCGCTTAGGGGTCTCGTCGAAGCGCATGCAGTTTCCGTACTGTTCGTCCATATTTATACTGTGACGTAGTGATGACTGATGGGGAAGCTTGTATGTACCGTATCCATCGATATGTCGCAACTAGTCGCAAGTTTTTCAACTTAATTTGAGCTATGTTAGCAATCAATGTCTTTTGATGACATTTATTGTTTTAAGTTTTAAGATGAATTTTGTAATGTTACGTAACTTAATGTTATTGTGTTGTGCTTTAAGGTTAGTTTTAAACGTAGTATTATAAACAATTTTAATTTAACTGCTTTATTTTGAATTATTTGGGAAGGTTATAATTAGATTGACAAGTGCTACTCCATACCGGACACGAATAAGTGATGCAAGGTCAGATCAGAGTGGTATATCACCTAAGTTTGGTGTTAGCGCCGAACTTACTTTTTCGGTTAAGTATAGGTCTGAGACCGGTCAATGTGGCGACGCTTGGGGGAGGCACATGTCCGGCAGTGGACGTCTTTCGGCTGATATGATGATGATGATAGTACTGAGAGAACCGAGTGCTTAAGCTCTTTTAACGCGTAAATTATTAACCCCTTACTGCATGAATTATGAAGGAGATGAAATAAAAAATATTTTTTTGCAAAAATGTGTTTATTTTAGCTTAATTAGTGAGATCAAATCAACAAAAAAAAATTATTAACTTATAATTCAAAAGTTAATAATTAACGCCATATGTGGCTTCGTATGCATTCTAGCTATATAAGCTTCAGTCAAATATGGCTTCGTATGCATTTAGCTGAAAAGTATTTTATTCCTCGTGAAATTCTTTGTAACAGTTGCGTTTGTCATTATAGCACAAATAAACATTGCATTTTTCACATAATGTAAAAGAACGAAATTTAGAACAATTTTGGCATATTTGTCGGGCATTCTTCTTCCAAATCGGAAAATGGCTAATCCCATCGGTACGCACGGACTCCAAAGGCAAGTCTTGATGTCTAGCTGGCGTTTTTCGTGTCTTTTTTGCGGGAACTGGAGATTCAGGAATAAGAGAGGGGGTGCCACCCCGGCTGGATGTCGGAGTTCCAAGAATGCTCGATGGACGACCACGCTTCTTGGTCATAACAGCTTTTCCTGCTTTTCGCATATGTTCGGCAACGGCCAGTTTGAAATCGTATAGTGGCATGTAAGAGTCAGCATTAATTCGGCGCCATAACAACCAAGCATTGACGAGGGACAAGTCCACCATGTGAAAAAAAATCCTCTTGTACCATTGACGAGACCGCAAATGGATTCTATAATAACCCAGCATAGAATCAAGTAAATCTACTCCTCCCATATGCTGGTTATAGACATCCACAACTTGGGGTGAAGGTATGTCAACATATTTTTTATCTTGTCGAACATAACGCCGCTTTGTTGTTGTGGGTTCACTTCCAACGTAGGCTGAAAGAAGATTCATTTCCATCGTCTGGAAATTTGTCAAAGGGACGTCATCTTCCTCAGAAAATTCTGATTCTGACTCCGGTATAATAATGTGTCGTTTTAGAGGTAAACGAATGGAGCCAGTATTACAATTATCGTCACAATCCGAATCAATATCATCGTCACTAACGTGACCATCACCTGGAATGATGTTAACATGCTTTGCAGTGCCATAAAAGCGTGCTGGGTCCATTTCTAGAACAACAGAGAAAGAAGCCTTAAATGCATACCAAGCCAAATATGACAGTATCACTTTTAACCATAATGCATACGAAGCCAAATATGGCAATTTTGAAAAAGTAGACAATTACGTTAAAATATGCAAAACAAAGCAAAAATCAAACATTCATTGTATAAAAGAAAGATAAAAGAATACTGTGATATTTTTTTTCAAATGTTTACTCACCTTTTTAGTACTTTTTTTTTAATTACAAAGTAGGACTTTTTTCGCTGCACCTGTTCCGCCGCACGCGCTCAACATAACCTTAAAAATATTTGACAGCTGACATTTGACATGAATAAATTAATTACGTTCCGTTTCACCATGAAATTCCGGATCTGTTATTGGTTAGATTTTTAAAATAGGACTTACCAGTACCTTGTAAAAAAATGTAAACTTGGTCATCCATATATGGTTTCGTATGCGGTAAGGGGCATGCTTTTACCAGTTTAGCTTTTTATCCAACGTAACGCCAATATAGCGAGCGTTGGCGAGTATCGAATAAGATTGAAGTAGGTACCTAGTCCAAACGACAACTGTAATCTACTTATGATAATGTCGATGTCATCATCACTTGTGTTTGATGCTGTATTGTTGGCAAAATAGGCCAGATGAGTACGGAAGTGCAAGGCCGTACTCATCTGGCCTATGAACGTCACTTACGAATAAAATGAATACATAGGGACCGAGCACCGAACCTTGAGGAATTCCTGCCGATACCGTCCGAGGCGAAGACCTGTCTGTACCAATATTGATCTCAAACTTGCGGTTATTAAGGTAAGATTGGATAAGTTGTACTAACTCAGTTGGAATGCCGTAACAGATGAGCTTGTATAACACGCTCTCGTGCCAGAAGGTATCGAAGGCTTTTTCGATCTCCAGAAGGAACATACTTTTAGACTGCTTAAGATTAAGATGATAGGAAATGTGTTCAGAGACTCTAGCCAATTGTTGTACCGTGGAGTGAGAGGAATGAAAGCCAAATTGCTCGTTCATAATGAGCTGCTCAGAGTAACATAGCAAGAGATTATATTATATCATCGATCATCGATCTCAAACATTTGAACGCTTTGCCTTTTGTGCTTATTGGCATTCAGATGTCGCATAAGACTCCCGTCATACTTCGCCATTTTTGACAGGCAACATTTACTCTGTGCGCTACGTCCGCATCTACGACTCCGTTTTCTGCAATTACTAAGCCGAGATATTTAAATTGGGTTACTGTCGGTACTGATTAGGACATGCAGTTTCGTACATTTTCAATTTCGAAATTAGCTTACGAAATTGGACTCCTCAGTTTCGAAATTTCAAAATTTCGAAACTGAGGAGCCAAATTTAATGGAAAATCAAAATAATACTTAAACTAAACTCAAAATGCAAAATTTGTAGTCTGGAAAGTCATTCAAATTCTCAAGCATTCAAACTGATTTGACCACAAGGAATAGATTTTCCCTGTGGTCAAACTGTTATGGTTTAAGAAAAGAATAGTCATTTAAAAAATTGGCACCGAACAAACATGAGGTTGAACTTATTATCAAGGAACACAAACTAGACATTCTCCTTGTATCAGAAGCCCACTGTACCAATGCAACGTCCAGCATTAGATTGAACGGCTATCGTACCTACGTAACGCAACATCCAGATGGGACTGGTCACGCAGGAAGCGCAGTCATCATTCGGGAATCAATCAAACATCACCTGATGCCTGAGTTTAGACAAGACTTTCTTCAAGCTACGACAGTTGCAGTTGAGGACGTGCACGGTTGTTTTAATGTCTCGGCCATATACTGTCCACCAAAACATAAAATTTACGAATCGATGTTCAACACCTACTTTCATTCTCTTGGAAACCGCTTCATCTCAGGGGGAGATTGGAATGCGAAACACACCTACTGGGGTTCGAGACTAACAACCACAAGAGGCAGACAACTCAAGTCCTAGCATAGATACTAAGAACCTCACTGCTATTTCTACCTGCGAACCTACCTATTGGCCTTCAGACCCCATGAAAATTCCAGACCTCTTAGACTTTTTTATTATTAAGGGATTTTCCAAACATTATCTCAAGTCCGAATCATGTCTGGATTCCTGCTCAGATCACACCCCAGTTATTTTAACCATCAGTACCCTACTCATTGAAAACGAAAAGTTGGAAATACTATACAACAAACGGACTGATTGGGCTTCATTTAGAGAGGAAATTGAAAGGGGGATTGACCTAAAAGTTAAATTAAAGACACCAGAAGATATTGAATTCACCGCGAAACATCTTACCAATTTAATACAAGTATCCTGCTGGAACAATACACCAATTATTAAACCAACACACCACCCAACGAATTATCCACGAGAAATAAAAGAAAAGATACTGGAAAAACGAAGACTACGTCAAATCTGGCACCAGAGTAGAAACAGATCGGATAAAACCGCATTGAATAGGGCAATTGTGAAGTTGAAAGATCTGATCCGCAACTGGCACGATGATACATTGCATTCCAAGCTGGAATCATTGTCTGCTACTCCTTCTGCAAACTACTCTTTATGGAAATTCACTAAAACATACGACAGGCCACAGATTGCAATACCACCCATAAAGAAAAATAACAATGATTGGGCTCGTACAGCTCAGGAGAAGGCCAATGCATTTGCAGAACACCTGTCCAGTGTTTTCACCCCGAGTGAGACCGATGATCTTGAATCCGAATCGAATGTCAGTGCAGCGTTAAACCAGGCATATCAAATGTCAATGCCCCCAAAACCAGTATCTGTGAGAGAAGTTGCAAAAACTATCAGGGAGCTAAAAGACAAAAAAGCACCTGGCTTCGACTTACTAACCAAAGAAGTTCTGATAGAACTACCCAAGAAAGCCTTGGTATATATAACAATCCTATTCAACGCAATTCTCAGAGTGCGACATTTTCCCGAGATATGGAAAGTCTCGCAAATATTGATGATTCACAAAATGGGCAAGCCAGCAACAGAAGTAACTTCGTATAGACCGATCAGTCTGCTGCCAATCCTGTCAAAGCTGTTTGAAAAAGTGCTTTTACGAAGAATCTTACCAATATTGACAGAGAACAATATAATACCCGATCATCAGTTTGGATTCCGACAGCGGCATTCTACAGTCGAGCAAATCCATCGAGTTTAGGAGACAGTAAGAAAAGCCCTAGAACAGAAGGAATATTGCTCATCTGTATTCCTGGACATCCAACAGGCATTTGACAGGGTATGGCACGATGGTCTCCTGTACAAAATTAGGAACAGCTTACCACATAGCTTTCACATGTTGATGAGATCATATCTATCAGACAGAATATTCCAAGTGAAGGAGGCGGGTGCGACTTCTCGTTTTTACAACATAAAAGCTGGCGTACCACAAGGATCTATCATGGGGCCCATACTGTATACCCTATATACGGCAGATCTTCCAACATTATCAGGCTTAACCACAGCTACATACGCTGACGACACCGCCATCCTGGCCTGTAACAATGATCCAGCTGCCGCATCAAATACCTTACAGCAGGGACTTTACAAGATTAATGAGTGGCTTCAAACTTGGAAAATCAAAGCCAGTACATCTAAGTCTGTGCAAGTCACCTTTACACTGAGAAGGGGCAACTGCCCACCTGTAAAACTAGGAGGCACCACTTTACCGCATGAGGACAGTGTTAGGTACCTGGGTATGCATTTGGACCGCCGCTTGACGTGGAAAAATCATATCAAGTGTAAACGAGAGGAACTCAACATTCGGTATCGACTCCTACACTGGCTGCTTGGTCGAAACAGTAAATTGTCTACAGATAATAAACTGCTTATCTATAAAACTGTTCTTAGGCCTGTCTGGATGTATGGCATACAATTGTGGGGTAGTGCCAGTGATTCAAACATCTCGATGCTTCAGCGTCTGCAGAACATCATACTGAGAACGATTAGCAACGCTCACTGGTTTATCACAAACAATGAAATACACCAACAGTTACAAATGACCACAGTTAAAGAAGAAATTCGATCAACTGCGGCGACATACAAGCAGCGACTGTCTCTTCACCCAAACGAACTAGCAGTCCAATTAATGTGCCAAAATTACACCAACCGTCTTAAAAGGCATGATGTAATGAAGCTACATAACAGATGGTAGCTATGTTGTACTGAAGATGAGTAGCTGTCCTCACTGGAGGAAGCACTCTACAAGACATTGACCCGTGAACACATCTGATTATAGTCTAAAAAGACTGATGGCAGATCAAAAGAAGAAGAAAGAAAAAAAAAAAAAGAAAAAAAAAAAATTATAATAAAATAAAATGCCAAGTCATAAGGAAATACCAATTTTCAATTTTTGCAAAAATCTAAAAAGCGTCAGCGTAATTTGTCAAGAAAATGACCGATACTTATTTCTTTATAATAAAATTGTAATTGGCATTTCATTATGAAATCGTCTCTGCTAATATGCTCGTTTCGGCGCGGGGACGGTTCGTTGTCATCACCCTTCATTATCAGCAATGTCGACAATAGACGAGCTATTGTTTTTGGACGATGTTTTATCATCTCGTGATTTAGCTGTGCATGCCAGGTTTCTACAGGGTTATTGCTTCTATGTCTCTCACCAAATACTGACCATTCTGATTTGAAGCCTTTGTCTTTCAACCACGTTTTTTCAAAATATTTAATGAACTTTTCGATTTTGTTTGTACTTTTTTACTATTCTTCTCTGTTATAATACTTTGTGTTTATTGTTGTTGTGTTGTGTCTGTGTCGAATAAATGTTTTCTATTCTATTCTTCTATTCTATTTTATTGTTTCTGGGACTTTCCGATATGAAGTACTCCCAGCCAGCGTCCATCTCGTCTACAGATAATAAAGGGAGAGCTGAACAAAGTCCCACAACTCTTTTTAGAATTTTAGTCTTTATTTTTAATTTTATCGTTCTTTTCCATAGACTTTTGGTAAAATGATAGTAGCATTTTATTATTTTGAGGCTAGAGAAAATCTGTATCAAAGCATTGCCGGCCAGCTGTTTCAAAATCAATATGTGTTAAACCCTTCGTCTTCGGCTTCGTGAGGGTTTTTGGGGTGCTCGCTCACCTTGCGAGCTGGTATGTTCTTCAGACTGATAGGTCATGCGAATCCTCGGGCTTCGTGAGGGGTTCAAAGATGATTTCACCCGTTTTCGTTACGTATACTTCTTACGACAAAAGTCAGAAGTTCAAGCTCACTTAAAGGATTTTCTTGCAGAAGCTAAGACATCTGGACACGCTTAGCAACTCTTGAATGACTCAAGAGTTGCTAAGCGACAATGGAGGCGAATTCGACAATGAACAAGTACGAAGTACGTTAAGACAACATGGGATTAAACAGAGGCTGACAATGTCCTACACTCCTGAACAAAACGGTTGCGCTGAAAGAGATAATCACACAATTGTTGTGATGGCAAGAGCACTTATACACGCTCATGATGAGATACCTAAAGGTTTATGGGCTGAAGTAGTTCAAGCTTTAGTGTACATATTAAATCGTACGGGAAATGTCGAAAAGTCACCGTATGAGTTATGGTACAATAAAAGACCCAAAATAAATCATCTCATAATCATTGGTTGTGTAGGTATGCTACGTGCATGTCCCAAAACAAAAGAGAAAGAAGCTAGATAAAAAAGCACAGAAAGGAATTCTTATAGGATATGACGGTGATGATGGGTATCGAGTTTATGATACAAAGAACTTTAAATTGTTGCGTTCCAGAGATGTAACTTTTGAAGAAGTACCTCTGTTAGACCGAGATATACCTATTAGAGAGGAACCTGAAATCAAAAAGAATACCTTTAAGCTACCTACTTCTTCCATAGATGATCAACCAAACTTAGAAGTACTTAATCAAAGTGATGATCACTTGCATTCAGTGAATTTGGATAATGAAACAGGTGATACTAATGCAGTAGAACGACATGAAGAAGACACTTGGTTTGAAACAGCTGATAGTAATGATGAAGAAAGACAAGCAGAAGATACTCAAACTGTTGAAGGTAACAGTCGTGTACTTCGTGATCGGAGTCAAATTAGACCTCCAGATAGATTTAATTTTGATAAATTCATCCATCAAGTCATTGCTGATCCAGAACCATCTTCATATCGAGAAGCCATGCAAAGTACTGAAAAAGAAAAGTGGGTTGAGGCTATGAACAATGAGATAAATTCTCTGAAAGAGAATAAGACATGGAAACTGACACAATTAACAAATAACAGAAAAGCTCTTAACTGCAAATGGGTATTTAAGGTAAAGAAGAACCCTGATGGCTCGATTGACAAGTTTAAAGCGAGACTAGTTGCAGTTGGCTATTCACAGAAAAAGGGAATAGACTATCACGAAACATTTAGCCCTGTTGCGAAACTAAGCACAATCCGAGTATTATTAAGTATAACCGCAAACGAAGGTTTATCGCTGAAACAATTTGACGTCTCAACAGCTTTCCTATATGGCAAGGTGAAGGAGGAGATATACATGCGACAACCTGAGGGATATAATGACGGATCTGGCAAGGTGTGCAAGCTTATAAAAAGTCTTTATGGACTTAAACAAGCTCCTAAATGTTGGAACGAGTGTATTCACGACATTTTCATTGAATCTGGATTTACACAGAGCGAAGCAGGTCCATGTTTATACGTGAGACAACGTGGAAAAACGAAGATTTTGATAGCTTTGTACGTTGATGATGGATTATTGGCTTCCTCTGATGACGTAGAAGCTGATAATTTTATTGAAAATGAACTCAAAGCACGTTTCAAGATAACGACTAAGCCATCATCGTACTTTATTGGGCTAGAGTTAGAGCGACACAATGATGGAACTATAAGAGTTCATCAAGCCGCCTATACTAAAAAGGTTTTGGTGAAGTATGGAATGAGTGACTGTAAAGCCGTTGGTACACCAATAGTTAAAGATATTCCTGTAAAAAAGTTGGCGGAAGAGATCTGTGACACTAACTTTCCCTATAGACAAGCTGTGGGAGCGTTGGCTTATCTCATGGTGGGTACAAGGCCAGATATCGCCTATGCAGTTGGAGTTGTATCCAGAACCGTAGATAACCCTACTAATACGAATGTGTTACAAGTGAAAAGAATCTTTCGTTTTCTCAAAGGAACAATCGAGACTGGTCTAGAGTTAAAAAAGAATGAGAAACGACTCATGTGTTACAGTGATGCGGATCATGGAGGCGACAACTTGAGTGGTTGTTCTACTAGCGGGTTGATATGCATGTTCGCTGGATCAGCAATCTCCTGGAGAAGTGTAAAGCAAACCTCAGTTGCGCTGTCGTCCACAGAAGCAGAAATAGTAGCTGCCAGTGAGGCGTGCCGTGAAATGATTTGGCTAAAGAGATTGTATAAAAATTTAAGTGATAAATTAGAAAAACCAGTACTGCGCATTAACAATGAGTCTGCAATAAAACTAGCTCATAATCCGCCTTATGAATATCATCGCAAGACAAAGTACATCAGGCTAAGACATTTTTATGTAAGGCAATGTGTGTCTGAAGGAGATATCCAAATTGAGCAAGTGCCTACGCAAGAACAATTGGCGGATATCTTTACAAAGCCATTATTCAAACCAAGACTGATAAAGCTTTGCGAAGACTTCGGTATGAAAAAGAAGAGGGAATGTTAGGAAAGCACTTCCAGTGATACTTTATTATGAAGTCTTTCCTTCTAGATTTATATGATCTATGTATTTGTTGAAAAAAATTCAAAAATTCAACAGACACAATTGAATGAGCAAACTACTGTAGTTCTTCTTTTTGGAAATAGCCTTAATGTAACAAAAAGGGACATAGTTAATGGTATCGACACCCTACTTAAGTTAAAATTAAGCAAATTAATATTATGTGCATTGCCCTATTCTGACAAGTTACTTGATCAGGAAAATGAATACATTTCTAGTTTAAATAACTTGATGCATATTTTATCTTGTCGTCATAGTGACCGTTTAGTGTTTTTTGACACCAACAATTTTGTTAGTGATTTTGTTTTGATTGGGAACCATATGTTTCTTCCCAAAAATAGTCGACATTTATTAGCTACATTGTTAGCTTGTATTTATTTATTTATTTATTTATTTATTTTATTATTAATGTACACACAGAAAATACATACAGAAAACACATCATGACATTGGAGTACAAAGGTACTGCTTATTTCTTAAGAAATTTCTACCAGCAGACCCGCGAAAAGGAGAAATGAAGAAGAAATGTAGACAAATAGTGTGTGAGAACAGGAAGAGAAGAAAAGTGAACGACTAACCTAAGATATAAATACATACACATATAGTGTAAGTGATACATACTTAAATAAATACATAACTCTAAAATATATAGATACTAAATATATATACATACTAAATATATAAATATCAGTTTTGAGAGGAAAGATAATGCTCTTTTACTCGTTTTTTAAAAAGCGAGATAGTATCTAGATCTCTGATGCTAGGCGGAAGTGAGTTCCACAATCTCACAGCATGGACAGAGAAGGAATAGGAATAATAGCTGGTTTTATGAGGATGGGATTTAAGGAGGGATCTAAGATGTGACCTACATAATGCATCTCTAGGGCGAGCGTAAGAAAATCGCTCACGCAGGTAGGAAGGATAAGACGGGTTGTGTAAGATGTTAAAGAGGAGACATAAAATCCGAGTGTTCCTGCGAAGACGGATTGGGAGCCACTTGAGTTCCTTGCGAAGGTGAGAAACATGATCATACTTACGTAGACCATAAACAAAGCGAATGCATAAGTTTTGCAGGCGCTCAAGCTTGTTCAATAGCTCCTCTGTGGCATCCAGGTAGCAGGCGTCGGCATAATCTATAATCGGCTGAATAAGTGTTTGCGCCAAAGAAATTTTCGTCTTTAAGGGCAATAGACTCTGAAGGCACCTTAGCGAATGGAATGAAAAATGCACCTTACGACTGACTTCGTTGACCTGAGCATGCCAGGAAAGATTGGAGTCAATGATTACCCCCAGATCCTTTGCGGTTTCGGTAAATTCTATGTGAACACCGTCGAGATATAGAGGCATCAAAGAAGCAAGGTTAGCCGCATTGCGAACGAATTTGCTGCCTATGACCATGGCCTGTGATTTACTTGGGTTAATTTGTAGACCAAATGATTTAGCCCATGAGCTGATACAAGCCAAGTCCTGGTTCATAGCCGCAACAGCAGAACCAGCGTCGTCTAAAGTAAAATGTCGATAGAGCTGCAAGTCATCTGCATAAAGATGGAAACTAGATGAGATTACTCTGGTAACAAAGTTAATGAAGATTGAAAAAAGAAGAGGAGAGAGAACGCTACCCTGAGGAACCCCCTCGGTGAGGCTACACCAATCAGAGAAGGACTCATCAAGGCGAACACACTGAGAACGTCCCCGAAGATAAGAATTGAACCATGCTAAAGCGGAAGAAGAAAAATTTATGGATTCCAGAACACCGAGTAAAATGTCGAAATCCACTGAGTTGAAGGCACTGCTAAAGTCAAGCAATACAAGTACAGTAAGGGACTTATTCTCCATAGCCCAGCGGACATCGTCAGTTACTTTTAAAAGTGCAGAAACAGTGCTGTGACCCGAACGAAAACCGGATTGAAAGGGAGATATTAACGAGTTTGACGTCAAGAAATATGATACTTGTCTATGAACTAAGTGTTCGAAGACTTTAGAGAGAAATGGAAGGATAGAAATAGGTCTAAAGTGAGTTAATAAAGAAGGATTGTTGGTTTTAGGTAAGGGTATGATGTGAGCCTGCTTCCAGACCGTCGGAAAAGAGCAAGAGGTAAACGAGTGATTAAAGATATGAGTTAGAACAGGAAGCAATGATTGAAGGATAAAAGTAATCATTCTGGAACATAACTTATCATTACCGACTGCTGAAGAAGTTATTTCCAAAACAGACTTCTTAACGTCATCCTCGGTAACATTGCTAAGGTTAAAGGTCGGGCATTGTGGCAACGGCAAACTGGAAAGACTCTCTAAAGTTGCTGCCTTGACACACTTA
This sequence comes from Anorthoa munda, assembly GCA_945859665.1. Lineage (NCBI taxonomy): Eukaryota > Metazoa > Arthropoda > Insecta > Lepidoptera > Noctuidae > Anorthoa > Anorthoa munda. The sequence continues at coordinate 9,754,639 of OX243896.1, forward strand.
TCAAGAGAAAAAGGAAGACGAGAGAAATGATTGTTGAGATCATTGAGGTTCACATCCTTGCACTGGTTGGTAGGCGATTTGCCTATTCCTACAGACTTAAGGAATCTCCATATATCGGAAGAACTACGGTTATTGAGTTGTTCATGGAAGTAGCGCCTCTTAGCATCCTGACACAGATGACTGCAGCGATTACGTAAATATTTGTAATAAGCGAGATTCAGGTCTGAAGGTCTGCGCTTATACCTGCTTTTGGCCTTGTCCCTACGGGCCATATGCTCCTTAATTTGTGGTGTAATCCATGGTGCAGGATTATGCCGTACTTTGACTCGTCGGATAGGGGCATGCTGGTCATACAAGTTCAGAATGGTTACATTAAGGCATTCCACCTTGTCGTTGATGTCATCGGTACTGACCAGAGTAGACCAATCGAGATCGCCGGCATCACGCCGCAGTGCCTCCAGGTCTATGCCCTTGTAGTTACGAAGATATAAGAGCTGGGGCTTACGCTTGGGAACACGGATACGATAAGATAGGTAAACAAGATCGTGGTAAGAGAAAGTAGCAGTAAGCTGGCCATGGGAAGAAACATTATTAGGAGAGGAAACAATCATAAGATCAAGTAAAGAAGGCGTACAATTGGGAAAATAGTGAGTAGCAGAGAGAGGCAAAACTTGAAGATTGAACGAAGACAAGAGTGAAAGAAGTTTAAGAGAGCGAGAGTCATTTTTAATCAAGCAGGTATTAAAGTCACCCATTAAAATAATGTGCTCATACATAGGACATAGATCGCTGAGAATGGATTCAAGAGAATTGAAGTAGTCAATGTGAAGATTAGGGCTGTAGAGTACTGCAAGCAGAACTTTTGTGTGATGAACACATACTTCAATAAACAAGTATTCAGCCGATTCAGAGTACAGCGAAGGAGATGAACTAACCACCCTGTAGGGTAAGTCAGACCGCAGGTACACCGCCACACCTCCTCCACCTTTGCCAGTCCTATCATTGCGGATCAAAACGAAGCCGGGGATTGAATAACAAGTAGATGGGAGAGAAGGCTTCAGAAATGATTCCGATATCAATATTGCATCCAGGTTAGCACTGCTAAAGGATGCCAGAAGTTCAGAATAGTGACCAGGAACACTCTGGGCGTTTATGTGCACAATATGAAGATTTTTAGGATCATTAGAGAAAAGAGAGGAGATTTTATCATGTAAAGTGAGCGGTAAGGATGGGTCACTATCCGCACTAGCAAAACTATCAGAAGAAGAGCATGAGATGAAGCTGTCATTAAAATCAGCTACATCATTCATAATATATATAAATATACCTAAATAGTAATACAAATAAATATAATTAATATAACTAAAATCTATGTAAATACTTAAAACGCTAATAAAGATTTCCTATCAATAAGAAAACTACCCCAACCCGCTGGTATATTGGCAGAAATTTTACAAAAACTATTATAATAACTAAGGAAATTCAACAAGTATAAATAACAATCTATTCACACATCGACATCGAATGAAATGTAAAAAGAATAAAAACAAAACGCAATGCAACCTACTGTCAGACGTCATGTCAACTGACAGATGCCAACTGTCAGTGCCACAACGCCTAGTCATTCATTCTGTCAAACTAAAAACATTGTAAAAAATATTAACAAAACACCGGATAGGGTAAATAAATTAAAATTTTAAAGGTGATATACGTAAAATAACTTATTGAACTACCGGCCTGAGAATGGAAATGGTGAATCGCTAGTGCAAAACGACCAAATTTAGGAGTAAATATGGACTGAAAATACAAACAACAATTTATGTGTTACTTGCGCAGACGAGTCTTCCTAATGTTCTTAGCAGGCGCAGCCGATGTTGCAACCACAGGAGATCCAAGTTTCCCAGATTGCGAAGAACCCCCGGTGTCGACTGAGCAGGATGGGAATTTGGCCATCAAATCGCGAAGTTCGCCTGCCGTATCAATCTTTCTTCGGGATTTGTCTGGGCAAATAAGCACAATTTTGCCCTCCATGGACCAGCAATTTAGCATGCCGAAATGTTTCCGAGCCGCTACAAACAAGTGGTGCCTAGCTTGTGTTAAAAACTCAGAGACAGTTATCCCTGTGCCCTTGAGAGCTTTCTTGCTATCCCACACTAGCTGACGGTTCTCCATTTTAAAAAAACGTACCAGTATGGGACGGGCCTTCTGCTGTGAGTATCCAAGTCTATGACAGACATGGATAATATTCATGTCCCTACTTAACTCTGTCAATTTATTTTTTGGTCAGTTAAAATGTTATGGACCACGTCAATCAACTTCTCACCGTCCCTCTCTGGAACACCATGGAACAACAGGACCTTCCTTCTCATAGTAGTTTCATGCCTGTCAAAACCAACAGCAAGCAGCTCCACCTGAGAATTTAATTTGGTGAGTGCTTGGTAAACAAATTGCTTGAACTCCGAGAACTCACTTGCTATTGAAGAAATGTCAGGTGAAGCCGATGGAGTACTAGTGATGGCCTTCTGCAATTTTGCTTCGTAATCCTGCATACGAGTACCGAATAACTTCTCAAGATCCTCCAGACTGGCAGTGAGTTTATTGTCCATGTTGTGGTAGTGACAGTAGTAGTGACTGTAACCAGATATGTCTCAGTGCTGCAGACTTGATAACAATATATAGCGGGTGTAGGGCGGTTTAGTGTAACATTAACTGTTTTATTTCATTAAATATTAGAAATATTTATTTTAAATATTAATTTAACTTAGAGCTCACAAAAAAATATGTATATGCTTTGTCTACCCACATAAGAAAAAAACTTGTAAAAGCTTGTAATATACACGCAGTTATTGATGATTTAACTGAGACTAGGTTTAGTGATTTAACAGTATTATCTAGTTTTTCTGATAATACTACTGTAGATTCTTTAAACTATTAGAGCCGACAAAAGAGAAGACGAATAGTATTATTTTACTATATCATCAAAATATAAATCGCTTCTCCGGCAAAATTTTAGACGTGGAATTGTTAGTAGATAAATACCACATGGATATCTTATGTTTTTGTGAAACCTGGTTAAAATCAGATATGATGTTGTTTAATGTAAATAATTTTTCAGTTGCCAGCGCGTACAACAGATCCACAGTGGGTGGTGGTACCCTGATACTTTGTAATAGTCATCTTAAATATAAGGAAAGAAAGGATATCACTGCTTACTCTGTGATAGCTTATGTGAGGTAGCATGTGCAGAGGTCGAGGGGCATACTATCTTGTGTGTTTACAGACCACCAGCATCAAACTTGTCATTGTTTTTAATTACAATGGAAGAATTATTAAGTAAACTTTTCAGAGATAATAAATTAGTTTTTGTTTGTGGTGACTTAAATATAGATCTGTTAGTCAATTCACCTGAAAAATGTAAGCTCATTTCATTGTTTAAATCATTTAACTAAAAATATTTATTTGATTAACCGACAAGAATAACTGCAACTTCATCTACGTGCATAGATAATGTATTCACTAATTGTAAAGTTAAAGATTCGATTTTAATTAGTGGCGTTAGGTCAGACCATACTGGTCAACTTGTATCTTTTGTCAGATAAAAAAAATTCATCTAGCTAAATCAATTCGATTAAGACCTCTTACTAAAAATAAATTAATTCTTTTAATAATAATGTTTTTAGCAACCTTTGTAATGCCAGTTTTAATTCAAAAGACCCCAATATAAATTACGGCACGTTGTTTTCAACAGTTTGCCAAGAATTCAATAAAACGTGTCCTTTAAAAACAGTTAAAGTCAACAATTCCAAATCGAAATTTAGTGAATGGGCCACTGTGGGCATAAGAAAAAGCCGAGATATCTTATATAATATATATTACGAAAAATATTTGACTTCCGATCAAGTTTTTCATACTTATGTTAGAAACTATTCCAAAATATTCAAAAGAGTCTGCGCTCAAGCAAAATCTCAAATAATAATTAACAAAATTGGTGTTTCTAATAATAAAATAAAAACTGTGTGGCAAATAATTAATAGAGAAACTGGAAAGACACAACAAAGCGATCAGAATGAGTTGTCTTTGAAAATATCTAATCAAACCATTTCTAGTAAGCAAGAAGTCGCTGAGACATTAGAAAATTTCTTTACCAACATTCCGTTAGAGGTTACGAAGTCTCTTCCCTCCTCATCTAAATTAGCTGAAGCTCATCTTAAAGAAAACTTTACTAAAGACATACCAACCTTTAAATTTAAATCAATATGTATTGATACAATTAAAAACGCGTTCAAAAGTCTCAACGTAAAAAATACTGAAGACTTGTGGGGGATATCCGTTAGGGTTCTTGGAGATATTATTGACTCAATTGCTCCTGTCCTAACAGGCATATTCAATCAATGTTTGGACAGCGGCACTTTTCCTGACTTAATGAAACACAGTAAAGTAGTACCAATTTTCAAATCAGGCTTTAAGAGTGATCCCTCTAATTATAGGCCTATATCCGTGCTTCCAGCATTGAGTAAAATCTATGAAAAAAACATGCTGGAACAGATGTTGTCTCACTTCAATTCAAATAAGATCCTGCATAGTCAACAGTCTGGTTTCACGAAAGGTAGGTCGACAACGGACGCGGGAGTAAAACTCATCAGCCACATCTTGGAATCTTGGGAGAAGTCCCAGGATGCCATTGGCATTTTCTGTGATCTCTCGAAAGCGTTCGACTGCGTCGACCACAACACACTGATCTGTAAATTACACCACTACGGAATTCGAGGAAAATCTGCTGATCTTGTGCTTTCCTATTTATCAAACAGACAGCAAAAAGTAAATGTTAATGGGTGACGTCCTCCGGGTCTCTAGTCAAGATGGGCGTGCCCCAATGTTCAATTCTCGGCCCTTTCCTTTTTCTTGTTTACATTAATGATCTCCCTTTTATGAAGTAGTACCAATTTTCAAATCAGGCTTTAAGAGTGATCCCTCTAATTATAGGCCTATATCCGTGCTTCCAGCATTGAGTAAAATCTATGAAAAAAACATGCTGGAACAGATGTTGTCTCACTTCAATTCAAATAAGATCCTGCATAGTCAACAGTCTGGTTTCACGAAAGGTAGGTCGACAACGGACGCGGGAGTAAAACTCATCAGCCACATCTTGGAATCTTGGGAGAAGTCCCAGGATGCCATTGGCATTTTCTGTGATCTCTCGAAAGCGTTCGACTGCGTCGACCACAACACACTGATCTGTAAATTACACCACTACGGAATTCGAGGAAAATCTGCTGATCTTGTGCTTTCCTATTTATCAAACAGACAGCAAAAAGTAAATGTTAATGGGTGACGTCCTCCGGGTCTCTAGTCAAGATGGGCGTGCCCCAATGTTCAATTCTCGGCCCTTTCCTTTTTCTTGTTTACATTAATGATCTCCCTTTTATGATGGCCAAATTATCGGATATAATTCTATTTGCTGATGATACTTCGCTAATTTTTAAAATAGATAGGAAAGATACGGATGTCTTACATGTCAACGAAAGTCTAATTGTTCTCTCTAAATGGTTCGCAGCTAACAATCTTTTACTGAATGCGAAAAAAACAACGTACCAAATGTACCACAACGTGACCTAAATTTAAATCTTGACGGCAAAAATCTTGAAGTTATAAAGGAAACTGTATTCTTAGGGATTACTATCGATTCAAAATTGCAGTGGGGCGCGCACATTAGAACTCTTTCGGGTCGGTTAAGTTCAGCTGCATATGCAGTAAGGAAAATAAGGCAGTTAACCGATGTAGCCACAGCAAGGTTAGTATACTATGCTTATTTCCACAGTATTATGTCTTATGGCATTCTGCTGTGGGGATCAGCAGCAGACGTTGACTCAATTTTCATCTTACAAAAGAGGGCAATCCGCGCAATCTATAAAATGAGTCCACGAGAGTCCCTCAGAGAAAAAATTAAAGAGATCGATATACTGACTCTACCTTCTCTTTATATATTGGAATGTATTTTGTATGTCCGCAAAAATCGAGGGCTTTTCAAAACTAGAAGCGATTTCCATAATTTAAATACACGCAGTAAGCATGAAATTGTAATACCCAAATTCAGATTAACGAAAACTAGCAAGTCTTTTCTTATAAACAGTATACGCTTTTATAACAAGTTGCCAAAGCCAGTTATAGAATTGACCGATGGAAAGTTCAAAAACTACATCAAACGTGTCCTTATTAAAAAAGCATATTACAAAATCAAGGACTACGGTGAAGATAAAAATTTTAGCTCCTGCGCATGCGGCTTCCCTGGTAACTCATAAACGGCACAAATATGTGGATGTCTCTAACTATTCTCAATCTCATTTTTACTTTTTTTCTATCTTTTAATTAGACTTTTTACAATGATTTCAATAATCTTTATAGCCATTTGCTATGAATAGTTACAGCACTGATAACAACATTTGTGCCACATGTTAAATTTAGTCTTGTTATATATTTTTATTTATTTTTTCCTTTGTATAGATTCTTTTACTGATTGTTTTGTGAATGTGTGAACATTGTAGGCCTTCTAGATTTCTAGAAGCTTGTTAACATTTGTTAACTCTCTCGTTTATACAATTTTTTTTTAGTTTCTTACGACTTATTGTCGGGCCTACGTTGTCCCTCCATATCTAAGCACTAATACTGTAACGTGGAAATATTGTAAAAACAAACCAATTTTTTTAAAAGAGTAACCGTGGAGTTTCTTGCCGGTTCTTCTCCACAGGAAACGACTAACCCGCAGGCTTATTACGTATCTTTTGCAAGAGCAAAACGATAGCAATTTTTTCGCAATTGACCAAACAGCGAGCGATTAGCAAACGATAGTGTAGGACTTACCAAACCTACACTGCAGGTAAAGCCGACTTTTATGACATAAAGCGTTCGATCGCTATCGTTTTGCTCTTGCAAAAGATACGTAATAAGCCTGCCGAACCGTGCACCTTTTGTCGACGTTTTATAAGTGCCCATGTAGGCCTATGTGAAATAAAAAACATTTGATTTGATTTGATTTGTTGCTAGGTGATACTTGTTACTGTCTGTACTTTTGATATCGCACGAAATATATTATGTAAAAACCAAATTCCACTGCGTTTACTTTAATAGAAGTTTTAGATAATCGATACAGAATGTTTAGGCGCGACAGGTCATCTGCTCTACGGTGTCTTCAACCACAATAAGGGATGGTGGTGGGGTGTTTGTCGCAACTCTAAACAAGTATGAGTTCTCACGGAGATCGAATTGGGGGTCCCAGTGTGAGGAATTATAGATCACAATCAAGTGTGACAGTGGCTTAAATATCAATATTTATGCAGTTTATATTCCACCTCCAATCAAACAAGATTATATGGATGGGCTTTTTCGAAATTTTACAGAAGTGATTAAGAAAAGAGCAAAGTCAATTCTATTAACTTACTGATCGGTGATTTCGTATGGGTAGTATATCTTGGTAATATGATGTGGATTCTGGTCTGTTATCCCTAAAGGATCAAGCAGTATTCAAGAAAACACTTTGATTGATATGCTAGCTTTTAATTGTTAAGTAGGTATGTAACCTACTTGTATTTGCCTGTGTGGTGAAAAGAAAATATTATAAGTAGATAAAAGGTGTCAAAGTAATTCTGTAGATGATGGCTCATGAAAAATAAATATCGTAAACCTAAAAGAATGTTTCTCTAGCAGTATGCTATCAGCTATAACTTAAAAGGTTATGGGCCGCATATTTGTGCTGATTTAAAGAAGAAAAATGGTAAAATAAATGAAAATATTTAAATGAGAAGAAAATTTTGAGCTGTCAGAGAAAAACAAAAGTATAAAAATGGAAATGAGAAAATATGAAGCGATGCCATTTCTGAAAGAGGAAGTAAATTTTCAAACATGGAAATTTCGTATCAATTTACTGTTGGAGGAAAAAGGTGTTGTAGAAGCGATAAAAAGTGAGAAACCGACTAAGGAAATGGATATTAAAGCAAGGTCAATAATCGTACAATGTGTATCAGATAAGTACATATCTATACTAATATTATAAAGAGGAAAGATTTTTTTGTTTGTTTGTTTGTACCGAATAGGCTCCGAAACTACTGGACCGATTTAAAAAATTCGTTCACCAATAGAAAACTACGTTATTCCTGAGTAACATAGGCTATTTTTTAATCCCGAAAACGGGTCCTGTGGGGTGGCCCACGGGAGCGAAGCCGCGCGAAGCAGCTAGTCATATATAAAGAAGTGTACAACATCATTAGACATGATGAAATGTTTAGAAGCTATCTTTGAACGAAAATCTGTTTTTAATAAATTGCAACTAAAAAGAAGATTGCTAAATTTGAAATGTCAAAAAGATACAAAGCTTCAGGACCACTATTTAAGGTTTGATAACATAATAAATGAAATTGAAATTGGAGAAAGTATGTCTGAGTCTGATAAAGTGTGTCACTTATTATTAACACTGCCAGATAGTTATGAAAATGTGATAACATCACTAGAAACAATGTCAACGGAAAAGGAAATCACAATTGATTTTGTGAAAGCTAGACTATTAGATGCTGAACTAAAAATGAAAAGTTATAGTGAAAATAGAAATCACGAGACAGGTACCGAGACAAGTTTTTTGACAGAAAATATAGTATGCTATAAATGTAAGCAAAAAGGACACAAAGCATATCAATGCAGGAATAATCAAAGAGGTAGATACTTTAGAGGAAATAATTTTGGAAGAGGCAGAAGAAATGATAGAGGTAGAGATGGACAAGCAAACATTACAAAACATATGTTCACGGCGTATGATGAAACAATACATATGACAAATGAGTACATTGAGTCAAACGTAATTGAGTTTATAATAGACTCAGGAGCTTCAGACAACATGGTACAGGATAAATACAAAAATTATATGACAAAAATTCAAACATTGAAGGAACCAGTAAAAATAAAAGTCGCGAATGGCGAGTATTTAGAAGCAAATGAGAGAGGAATTTTAGAAACAGAAGTAAAAGGCAGATGCATAGATATTGAAGCCCTAATTGTGCCTAATTTAACGCAAAACTTACTTTCAGTAAGTAAATTAGTTGAGAAGTATAGTCTTGTAATATTTCATGGAAATGTTGTAAAAATTATACAAAATGACTTGAGAGTGTATGGAGAAAAATTTGGAAAATTATATAAACTGCAACTGAAAATAAAAACAGAGAATGAATGTCATACAACGGCAAATGATACAAGTCTATGGCATCAAAGACTAGGACATTTGAATAGAAATGGGTTGAGAACATTGAATTTACCAAATGATGAGAAAAGATGTGATGTGTGCATGAGAGCAAAATCAACGAGATTACCATTCTATCCAGTAGTTATGCCAAGATCAGAAAAAGTTTGCGAACTTTTACATACTGACATTGCAGGTCCAGTGAATGTACCCAGCATAAATGAAGAAAGATATTACCAGATAAAAAGATAGATGAATATACACATTTTGGAGTAATATATCTGTTGAAGTATAAACATGAAGCAACACAAAACTTAATAGATTATGTGAGATATTTAGAAAGACAGAAACAAAATAAAGTAAAAAGGGTAAGATGCGATAATGGTGGCGAATTTAAGAATAGAATAATAAACGAATTTGCGAAAAAGAATGGGATAAAAATGGAGTACACAATTCCTTACAGTCCACAAATGAATGGAGTATCAGAAAGAATGAACAGGACTGTATATAATAAAGCAAGAGCATTAATGATGGAGTCCAACCTTCCGAAAGAATTATGGGGAGAGGCAGTTAAATGTGCAATGTATCAAATAAATAGATGTCCATCAGCAGCTATAAAATTTAAAACACCAGCAGAGTTGTATTATGGTAAATATGAAATAGATAATATGAAAATATTTGGATCGAAAGCATGGATGATTGTATTGCCAAGAAAGTCAAAATTTGAAGAAAGAGCAAAAGCAATGAGATTTATTGGATATAGTCCAAATGGATATAGATTGTGGGATCCAGAAAGTAATGGAATTAAAATCTCGAGGGATGTACATTTTGATGAAACAAATGTGAGATATGATGGAATAAGAGACATCGAAAGAGACAATGTAAGGTCAGTAATATACAGAGAATTAGATGAAAAAGAAAGCAAATCAAGTACATCAGGACTAATAGAAAGAAAAGGTAAAAGTGAGATTAAAGTTTCACAACGTCCTACTGTGACTGGAAATGAAGAAGACAGTGATGAAGAGGATAAATTTGATGATGCAACTGAACAAGTGAAAGAGGTAATACAAGAAAAGTTACCAGAGGAAAAATATACAAGAAGTGGAAGAAGAATTGTTAAACCAAAACGACTACAAGAATATGAGACACACTATGCTTATAGTACATATATGGAAGATGTTCCTAAAAGCTACAATGAAGCTATAAAAATGGGCTGGAATGAAGCAATTGCTAAAGAATAGAACGCTTTAGAAAATATGAAAACATGGACAATCACTGATTTACCAAATGGAAAAGAAGCAATTGATGCTAAATGGATTTTTGTGAAGAAAGATAATAACCTAAAGAAGGCGAGACTGGTTGCAAGGGGTTTTCTACAAAGAGATGATGGTTTTACGGTTAATTATTCCCCTGTCGCAAGAATGAGCACTGTCCGCACTTTCTTGTCACATGCAGTGCAAAATGATTTTGAAATCCATCAAATGGACATTCCGACAGCATTTCTAAATGGAATACTAGAATCAGATGTATACTTAAAGATACCAAAAGGAGTAAAGTGTGAGCAAAAAGATAAAGTTCTAAAGCTAAATAGAAGCTTATATGGATTGAAAGAGAGTCCAAAATGTAGGAACGATAGATTGAATGATTTTATTCTGAAAATAGGACTTATAAGATCAAATAATGATTTTTGCATGTATTATAATGATAAATGTTGGATTATAGTTTTCGTAGACGATATTTTGGTAACGGGATGTAAAGAAGAGATAACCTACGTAAAAGAAAAGTTAAAGAAAGAATTTCAAGCAAAAGATTTTGGTGAAGTTGAAAAGTTTCTTGGAATGGAAATACATAGAAATGGAGAAATTCTAAAGATAACACAGGAAAACCAAATAGATAAAATGTTGAAAAAATTTAATATGTCTGAGGCGAATGGAACGAAGTGTCCAATGACGAAAGGTTTTCAAGCAGATTCAGATAGTAAGTGTGTTGATGTTCCTTACAGACAATTAATTGGAGGTTTAATGTTTTTAGCGACGGTATCAAGACCTGATATTGCCTTTAGTACAACATTTCTGAGTCAATACTTAGATAAACCTACTTTAAATCTGTGGACACAAGCAAAACGAGTTCTACGTTATTTGAAAGAAACAAAGACAAGTGGTTTGACCTATGTCAAGAATAACAAGAAGAATGTTATTGAAACCTACTCTGATGCAGATTGGGGAGGTAATCACATTGACAGAAAGAGCATCAGTGGATCTGTTACTTTGTTAAACGGTCATGTGGTAGCATGGTTCTCGAGGAAGCAGAACTGTGTAGCTTTGTCGACAGCAGAAGCTGAGTATGTCGCTGGAGCCACTAGTGCGTGCGATTTGATAAATATAAAGGGACTATGCAAGAATACCAACAAAAGCCCAGATGTGCAGTGTGTTCTCTATGTGGACAATAAAGGTGCTATTGATATGACTAAAACTTTTGAAAATATAAGTTTTTAAGCTGACATGGTCACAATCATTAGAATTAATATTTGTTTCGGGATATTTACCATGTATATTTTCGCGTGTGATGCCGATATATTAAGGCAGGATGCCGCCGTAGCATTGCGTCACGCTAAACCTCCTCAATCGAATATCACCACCGATGAACTAATCGCTCTACGGGACCTAAGAAATGATCAAGACATATTAGTTCTAAAAGCGGACAAAGGAAATGCTACTGTGGTCATGAACGTCACTGAATATGACAGTAAGATCCGGAGTCTATTAAGTGATGTGAATACCTACAAAAGAGTGGACTACAATCCTACAGCTAGAACCAACCGAGCTACTATAAAGGTAATAAAAGAATGTGAACATGCTCTTGGACATGACACTGCTCAGTACCTTCTCCGTCCCAGAAATGTCCAACCCCCAAAATTATATGGCTTACCAAAAGTACATAAGCAAAATATTCCGTTGCGGCCCATAGTCAGCCAAATAGACTCGCCCACATATGAGCTGGCGAAGCATGTGGCCAGGGTTTTACAGCCAATAGTCGGGAAATCATCGTCCTTCGTGAAAGACTCGCGTCATTTTGTGGATATCCTGCAGTCTACCAAAGTGGAAGACGACGAAGTTATGGTCAGTTTTGACGTTGAGTCTTTGTTTACCAATGTTCCTGTGGCGGATTGTATGGAGGTTATAAAGGTGAAACTGCAGCAAAATAATATCCCTGCTGAGTATGGAATTCTACTTCATCATTGCTTGTTTGCGTCTTACTTTATATATCAAGGCGAATACTACCTTCAGGTTGATGGTGTAGCCATGGGAAGTCCAGTGGCACCCATAACAGCTAATATATGGATGGAGTATTTTGAAGAGTTAGCAATCTCAACTGCATCGACGTCACTTAGACTATGGAAAAGATACGTTGATGATGTGTATGCCATAGTTAAAGGGGACGAGCGTGATGTTCAAGGCTGCCTTCAACACCTGAACGGCATACATGAGAAAATTCGTTTTACCTGCGAAATGGAACAAAACAGGACTATCGCCTTTCTGGACGTAACAATAAAAGTACGCGAGGACGGTTCTCTAAGCCACTCGGTTTACAGGAAACCTACTCATACTGACCGGTATCTACACGGGGACTCACACCATCATCCACGGCATCTAAATTCTGTAGTGACGTCACTCACTAAACGTGCTTATGATCTTTGCGACGAGGATCATATTACTGGCGAACTAGCGCATGTAAAACAAGTCCTACAGAGGAATGGATACGGGATGAAGATCTTGCCACATGATCGGGGATCATCAAATAAACAATTGAAGTACAAGGTCGAGAGACAACCAGCATTTTTGCCATACGTGAAGGGAGTGACAGACAAAGTCGCAAACATTCTTAGTAAGTACTGCATAAAAACTATTTTCACTCCTTTCAAGAAAGTATCCCAAATGTTGCGTTCGCCTAAAGATAACTTTCCCTTGGAAAAGCCTGGAGTTTATAAGATTATCTGCAGTTGTGGGCAATCATATATTGGACAGACGAAGCGAACTGTTGCTTGCCGAATCAAAGAACACATTAGGGCAGTGAAAAATAACGATCCCCAAAAATCGGCCATAGCAGAACATCTTCTCGAATCAGGGCCAAACCACTGGATCGATTTACTTGACCCACAGGTTATCTCGACTGAACGCCATTACATACCTAGAATGGTACGGGAAGCAATTGAAATAACCAAGTGCAGAAACTTCAATAGGGACGACGGTTTTCAATTGTCGAGAGCCTGGAATCCAGTGGTTCAAAGGTAAAGGTCGTAAAACTACTGAACGAGTGTCAAGAGTGGATACAGTGAGCATCGTCTGTCGTGAACAGTGTCGAGTAACTAGTGAGAAAAGTTCTGGTAGTAGCGGCATCGTGCGTGAAAAACGAGTGAGGAAGAGGGTAGACAGATATGTCAGCTCGTAAATATCACCCACCCGCAAAGACTTTAGTTCTCGTGATCATGGCGCTTGTAACGGTGCCGAAATATAGAGCTCTCAATCAAAATCAAAATATACATGGTAAATATCCCGAAACAAATATTAACTTTTGAAAATAGTAAAGAACGAAACATATTGATATAAAATATCATTTTATAAAGGATTTATTATTCAAAAAGGAGCTAGTAATTGAATATGTGAATACTGTTGAAAATTTAGCGGATATTTTTACAAAGACTTTAGGAGTTGATAGATTCAAAGAAATGTGTGAGAAGTTAAATATATGCTAAAAAGCTCATGTGGTAGGGTGACCATTATATTGTTATTATTTTCGGGTAATTAGTGTCACCATAAGTTTTTTGTTATTGGGAAATGTAGAATGTTTTGATTTGAATTTATTTTTTGTTAAGCGATTAAGAGTGTTTGATTTTCTATAAAACGCTATTAATCGAGGTGGGGTGTTAAGTAGGTATGTAACCTACTTGTATTTGCCTGTGTGGTGAAAAGAAAATATTATAAGTAGATAAAAGGTGTCAAAGTAATTCTGTAGATGATGGCTCATGAAAAATAAATATCGTAAACCTAAAAGAATGTTTCTCTAGCAGTATGCTATCAGCTATAACTTAAAATTAATTATCTTTATCAATGCGACGCGATAGCCAATGCTTAAAATTGAGTTTTAGATTTAGTTCTTAGTAGTAGTAATAACATTGTGCTGGTGTCTCAGGCTTTGAGTCCATTCATACAGATTGATCCTCACCATCCAACGCTGGAAATCTCATTTACAACAAGACAACAACTCTTTATAAACCTCTAATGCAAAATAAGGTCCCGTACTTAAACTTTTACCTCTGTAATTATGAAGCGGTCAACGCTGGACTTGCGAAAATTTTCAGTCTATGTATGGAGTAAGTAGTAACACACACTTTTTAACGCCAGTTGAACCCACTCCCTGCAACAATAACACTTATAGCCACTGCAAACTTGATGTTAAAGAAGTCCTTGATTATTTTTCTGCCCTGGACTGCGACAAGGACCTGATTCAATCCCTTCTCTCTTCCTTAGAAAGTGAGCTGCAATCCTGGCTGATCCTCTGACTACAATTTTAACCATTCATTGTCACAGGGCTTTTTCCCTGATCAATGGAAAATAGCTCACATCACGCCAATTTTTACCCGACTGCCGAAGGAGGGTAATGTGTAACTCAGTCTATGTATGTATGTAAGTATGTATGTATGTATGTATGTATGTTTGTTCCTATGTGCCGTTCTAGAGACCAAACGCGTGGGCCGATTTTGATGGTTCTTACGTAAATCGATTCGTCTTAACCCCGCGAGTGTCACTGGCTACATGAAAATTGGAAAATAGGAAAATAGCGGTCCTTAGGCGCCATATTGTGGGGGCCTAAATTTTTTTTTCTTCCGAACCTATCGTGTGGGGTATCAAAATAAAGGATTTTAAGAGGTGATTTCAAAAATATAAAATACTTATATGTTTAAATGTACCTGATTCGAAACAAAAATAACTATAAAGTTATAAATAAAAAATGTTAATTTAAAAAATCAAAAAACCCGACTGCTTGAAAAGCGATCTTCGCGAGCTGGCTGGCCAATACCAGACGTATCCTCCGACTGCACAGCATGATTTTCTCCTTGTTTACGTCTTTTTAGTTCGCTTTTCAAGCAGTCGGGCTTTTTGATTTTTTTAATTAAATTTTTTTTTAAATCTGGTAATGTTGATGATGTTACAAATTATATACCAGTAAAAAATAAAGTAAAGAAGAAGAAAATAAAAAAAATAAGAAATTTACAAAAGAAGATGTTTTTTTTAAATTCTGCCATTAAGTATTAGTAGACGATGACGACGGTTGACGACGTCGCAATCATACTCGTAAAATCAGTATTTGCTGTCTTTTGGAACTAATGGGACATAATTTAAAAAATATATTAGTATCAGTTGTCCCATGGGACTAGTGGGATATAATTTTAAAATTTTGTTAGTATCAGTTGTCCCATGGGACTAGTGGGATAAATCATCCCACTTGTCCCATCATGGGACTGGGCCAATGGGACTATTGGATTTGGGACAGACCCAAATTGTTAAGTCGCTTGTTCAGAGAAAATTGTTTTCTCATTTTAAACATGTTTTAGATGATAACCAGCACGGCTTTCGTCCCAAAAAATCTACACTGACTAACCTAGTTGAGTATGTTTCTTTTATATCATCTGCATTAGACAATAAATACCGACTTTAGAATAAACAAATATTTAAAAATAACACAAAACCCGACTGCCTAAAAAGCGAACTAAAAAGACGTAAACAAGAAGAAAATCATGCTGTGCAGTCGGAGGATACATATAAATTATATGCGCGAGCTGGCTGACCAAAACCAGATGTCCAGATGTATCCTCCGACTGCACAGCATGATTTTCTTCTTGTTTACGTCTTTTAACTTCGCTTTTTAGCAGTCGGGATTTTTGTTATTTTTAAATATTTGTTTTATTTACAACATTTTCAGATATACTCCCCGAATTTTCAGATATTCTAGAGTCATATATAAGCAACAGAATGTTCAGGATAAGGCAAGAGGACGCATATTCTGAGCTAAAAACTATTAAGGCCGGAGTACCACAAGGAAGTGTGTTAGGCCCAATCCTGTACTTGGTATACACATGTGATATCCCAGAGCTGGAAAACAACACCATAGCGACCTTTGCTGATGATACTGCTATTATGGCTTTAGGTTCAAACCACAAAGAAGCAGTAGAAAAAGATCAACTAGCTGTGAACAAAGTTTACGACTGGACACAAAAGTGGAAGATCAAACTGAATGAGTCAAAATTTATTCACATTGACTTCACTAATAAACACCGCGATTACCACCCAGTCTATATAAACGGCATGAAAGTGCCTTATGCGAATACAGCCAAATACCTTGGCATAAGGTTGGAAATCCCACGTCAAAAAGAAAAGACAGGAACTCGATATACGGTACAAAAATATGTATTGGTTACTCAGAAGGAAATCCTGTCTATCAATACACAACAAAATGATAATATACAAGCATATTCTTATGCCAATTTGGACATATGGTATCCAACTATGGGGCTGTACTAAACAAAGCAATGTTAAAATTATACAACAATTCCAAAATAAAGTACTCAGAGATGCTGTTAATGCACCATGGTACATCAGAAATGACGACCTTCACCGCGACCTTAAAATGAAACTCGTCACCACCGTTATTCAAAACTTTGCTGAAGCCCACGAGCACAGACTTCATCGACATGTGAATGTGGAAGCAATCCAGCTGCTAGATAACACGGACATAGTGCGTAGGCTAAAGAGAACTAAACCATTTGAGTTAGTGTAGTAAAAGTGTGTAGTAAAGTTATAAGTGAAAAAATAATAGCAAACAATATTGTGCTATACATGTAACACGTGAACTAAGTGTTTTAACGTATCAGACTCTAAGAAAGTGCTACCGAACTGCATAAAAGTGCAAATTAACACTATTCTTAGTCATAACATTATACAATATAATAATAAGTTAGAGTTAAATTGCTTATTAGTCTATTAAGGCTAGATTGTAATTTATTATTAAGAACCGTAGTTTTTATTAATATATAGAAAAAAAATATATTTAGAACATTTTAGTATATTTTTTTTAAATTAGGTACGTTTAATCATATAAGTGGTATATATTTTTGTAATCACCTCTTAAAACCCTTTATTTTGATACCCCACACGATGGGTTTGGAAGAAAAAAAACATTTGGTCCCCCACAATATGGCGCCCAGAATGCGCCATTTTTCTATTTTCCAATTTTAATGAAGCCAGTGACACTCGCAGGGTTAAGACAAATCGATCGACGTAAGTATCATCAAAATCGGCCAACGCGTTTGGTCTCTAGAACGCCACATAGGAACAAACATACATATATACATACATAGACTAATAAACACATTACCCTCCTTCGGCAGTCGGGTATAAAGCCTTCGATTTAGTAGATCAAGATTTACTTATTTCTTGATTGAAAAGCATGGGTGTCCATGGGTCGTTTATTGATTTATTATAAGGTACACCAACAGCATTACATACAAAACAGTTTGTAGTAAACAAAGAAAAAATAAAGGTGCTGGTATGTATGCCTATTACAGGTATACGCAGCCTACACCATATGGCCAGAAACACTAAATTATTTAAAATTTCAAAATATAAATATTAATCTAAAGTAAAAAAAAAGTTAAAAACAGTAAAAATAAAAACATACAAAATGAAAAACAGACAGAATAAAAAATAGAAGTAGGATGTATTTGTTTGTAACTATAATAAGTTGAAGGATTTGCGCACTCCCGTCCTTCCGAGACTGCTCTTCTAAACTTATTGAGTAACACCGTGTAAGTCAGTATCTGGAGTTGTACAAAAACTATTGTAGCTTCTACACATGCGGTGAAGTGGAGCGTTGAGGCCTAGGATGGTTTTGCGGAATGGAATATGGAGTAATTTAGGTTTGGGATGTCTGGGTAGTTTTAAAGGGACTGAATATTGGATACATTCTACTAAATCACTGCACTTAATAAACCCGTTTGCTACTTTGTAAAGGAAAATTAGATCACGCGTACGGCGACGGTCACGCAGAGTCTTTATTTTGAAAAAGTGTAGGCGCTGTACATACGGACAGCGATGACTAATCCCCCTAGATATAAATGCAAGATGTTTAGTGAAAGCTCTTTGAATTTTTTCAAGTCTTTGCGAATGAACAGCGTAGAGTGGGTTCCAGGCGACACTGGCGTATTCCAATCGACTTTGCACTAGTGTGGTAAACACTATTTTGGTCTTTGGTTGTTGGAAGCCTCTTGTGTTGCGTTTAACAAAACCCAGAATCTGCGCAGACTTCTTTACGACGTCGTTGATGTGTGGCTTGAAGGTGAGGCCATCATCCACCAGAACACCTTTTTTTATTTTATTTTTCAACCCTTAGATCCCGGATTTCTCCAACCTTTGACAACAAGATGTCGCATAGTATCTACCTGGGAATGATGACCAGGAATGCGCGTCCGCTGCATGCTGGTGGCCACAGGACTCGTTTTCGGGATTAAAAAAAATCCTATGTCACTCAGGAATAATGTAGATTTCTACTGGTGAAAGAATTTTTAAAATCGGTCCAGTAGTTTCGAAGCCTATTAAGCATTCCTAGCAGGAAACACAAACAGCAAACAGGAACAGCAGGAACTACTTTAAATTTGACAAAAGATATCTTGGTGAAGTGCGTTTCGGAGACCAAACACACGTTTATATTTTCTGTCTGAATGACCACCTGCAACTCATTTTGATGTTTGAGGAGCCCATTAGAGTTCCACGCCATTATTTTAAGAGTGATTCGTGATACAATTTTGATTATATAAAACAGCTGTTTTAGAACTGGATTCTAGTTTCTCTAATCTCTTGATAGTAATTAATTATTAAGAATTTTGTTCTTAATAATTAATTATTAATTAACAACTTAAAGTAAATAAAAACTTAATTAAAAAATAAAAAGTTGCAATAATCCTGCACCAATCGTCGATTTTGTTTGGGCACTTACGTAGTGCTTACAAGGTTAATCGTCGGTTGGTGTCAAATTTCACAGTGTCTTACAAGTCGTCTTTGAGTTGGCTTCAGCTCGTGGCTGGCACGCCTTTGTATTTACGCGTCCGGGACCCTAGGGTCCCAAGATTGTCAAAGAAATTGTATACTAAAAAAAAAACAATCTTTATTTCAACAAAACACATTTTACAGATTGTGTGTACGAAAATGGTTGCATTAGTTTATAACTATCTCAGCCATTAACGCCCACCCAACCAGGAGGGAGATGACAGCACTCCAACAATATTAAGATAAAGAAATTCAATCACAAATATTTATTAGAAATAATATCAGAATTGAAACTTAAACTTAGAATTAAAATCAAACTAATGATTTAAATCAAAATCATTATTAAAATCAAACAATTATTAAAATTGGCTTGTTGGCATTTCGGCCGATGAGTTTCGCCCGATCCGGCCGAACCAGGAATTTCATTGTTATTAATAGTTTTGGGTGGTGTTTCGGTCTATACTTTTTTTCAAGCAAATTTTGTACAGTCAGAATGAAAAACCTTAGGTTGGGTTATATTATAGTAAAAGTCAGGCAATTTTAAGAAAAAGATAAAGCTTACTACCATTACAACAATCAACAGTAAACATGATAAATCACAATCATCAGTCTTATATATCAATTAAAAAGAGTACAAAATGGCACCAGAGGTATTAAGTTAATATTAAGACTTCTTCATGATTCTGGCCTCCTGGTAGTTTGGTTGTAAATGATTATAATGTTCAACATACACAACACACGGTACCCCGGTACCCCGACAATTGTTTTAAGAACTTGTGCGCCTAAACTGTCTCCGATCCTGACTCGCCTGTTTCGCCTTTCATACGAGACTGGAAAAGTACCGAATGCTTAGAAGCAAGCTAACGTTCAGCCTGTGCCCATGAAGGGTAGTCGGGCTGACCCTGCCAAATATAGACCCATTTCAGTTACGTCCATCCTCTGCAAGAGTATGGAACGGGTGCTCAACTCCAAGCTCCTGGCATACCTAGAAGCTAACGACATCCTCAGTGACCGCCAATATGGCTTCCGCCGAAATCGGTCAACTCGGGATCTTCTAGCGTATGAAATTCACATATGGAGTGAGGCCATCGAGGCACGGGAAAACGCTTGCCATCTCCCTTGACATCTCGAAGGCTTTTGACAGGGTCTGGCATGAGAGCCTTATTGGTAAGTTTTCTTCATTCGGTCTGCCCGGTGGTCTGTGCGATTGGATCGCATACTTCCTGAAGGACCGGTCTATACAAGTGGTTATTGATGGCCGCTCGTCAGACCAACTGTATATCAACGCCGGGGTGCCTCAGGGGTCGGTACTCTCGGCAACACTGTTCTTGTTGCATATTAATTATCTGCTAAAACCCGGTACCTTTGGGTATGCAGACGACAGCACTGTTGCTGAGAGATACGTATCCGACGCGCGCGCTACTGGGCCTCAGGACCGGTCTCTCCGGGAGGCCCTGGTTGGGTGCTTGAATCTGTCCTTGAAGGCAGTCTCGCCTGGGAGACTGCCTTCAAGGACAGATTAAAAAACCCAGGCGTGTCTTTTTTCCTCTAGAAGGAGCCAATTCCACCTGGCTCTTACTTTCCGTGGTCTGACCGTGCCGATAACGGACCATCTCGAGTTTCTTGGCGTTACGTTGACATGGACGCTCATTTTTGGTCCATTCATTGAGGCAAAAGCTCAACTGGCTGCCAAAAAGTTGGGGATCCTTGCAAAGGTGAGACGGTACTTCACGCCAGAACAGTTGCTCAACTTGTTTCAAGCGCAAGTTCGGTCATGCATGCTGGATGCACTAGAGTCGATCGAAAGGCGGGCCAAGAGGCTCATCGGCAATGAGATAATGGTCGAGTCTAGGCTCCAGAGCCTTGAACATATGCGCCAAGTTGCCAGTCTGTCGGTTTTTTATCGGTTATATTTCGGGGAGTGTGCTTTGGAATTGCAACTAATTCCTACTAGCCCTTTTTTTCATCGGACTACAAGACGTACGGCGATGCGTCATCGGTACATGGTGGACCATATGCATCAAACGTTTTGGGAATACTTTCATTATGCGTACAGCTAAGGAGTGGAATTCCCTGCCGGTGTCTGTATTGCCTGAGAGCTACGACCTGGGAGTCTTTAAGTCAAGAGTGAATAAGTTTCTTCTAGGTAAGCGTGCTACATCGTCGACTACATCATCGCTTACCATCAGGTGAAGTAATGGTCAAGCGCGAGCCTATCGATAATAATAAAAAAAACATCTAAATAAAAAAGCAAAAGAGGAAGTTATATTTTATCATGTTATTAAACTCTCTACCGATTTTATGTTAGCTAGTTAAAAATGGATTAGTCCGAAACAAAACTCAAAAATATTAATAATAATGAAATTCCTGTTTCGGCCGGATCGGGTGAAACTCATCGGCCGAAACGCTTACTAAGCCTTAAAATTAATAAATAATTATAATACAAATAAAACGAAATAAGAATTAGACTACAATTGAAATAATAATTAAAATCAGAATAATAATTGAATCAAAATAACATAAAATGAAAAAAAAATAGAACAAGTGAAGAGTGTGTTTTGTGTGTTTAGTGCATGTATGTGAAGTGTAAGTATAGAGTGGGCTTGCGTGGAATCTCCACACAACCGCACACCATGCTACGTGTACTAAGTGGAGTGTTATGTTTACGGAAGAAATATTTCTAGGGTTTGACTAAAATGTGTAATTCTTCGTAAGTGAGGATGTGGAGCCATTCTCAATTAATCTTTTACATATTTCATAACCGTAGTGTGTGTGTATGACTAGATGTATGAATGTGAGTGAAGCAAAAGAAGTATGTAAGGATCGTAGCAGGTAGCGTTCTGTAGTTTCTGCCTACCCCCATGGGAAAAAGGCGTCAGTTTATGTATGTATTTATGTATATTTATAGTATTAAAATTGTATCTATCGTTTCTATTTGAATTTCTAGGTCCACAGTCAGGAGTTTTAAGGCATACTGGTGCTCATAACGATGACGTCAGTGAACTGCTGCAACCAGGAGCAGCGCTTCCCATCGCCGCGCTGTAAACAGATTACAGTATTAGATAGATACTGATACTGATAATAACTCGTGTAAGTTATAATTCAACTCGATGAGTGAATAAATAGTCACGGCAAAGGCTACCTATTCGATGACGTCTTTCGTTAAATAAAGGAACACATAATAATGAAACCTTTTTTGGTAAAATGAGTTATTTAGCTTACCAGTTAATCTCAGAGTCAGTAACAGCAGGTACAATCATGTTTTCGAAAGATTTTCTTTAAGCGTATTCGATTTCCTCGTAGATATGCTCGTGGCCTTCAACTTCATCATAGGGCATTTCTTCTATGTCAGCAATTTCCTTCGCACATTGCTTACGAAAAAGCAAGTTAAGATAGAAGGGGTTCCTCTAAAAAATTGCAAGACACATTAACGACATTTTAATGAGAGTGCCCAATCGTTTGCCGAACCTGAAAACCTGAGGATTCCCCAACGGTCATCATAAAACAATTTTTTTTTTTACAAAATTTAGACCGACTTCCAAAGTAAAACTCTTCAAAGTGCATAATAACTTTAAGTGAAAAAGACAGAAGTATCAAAGATAGATAGATAGTATCTTTGTGAATGGATGGAGTTTTTACTGTCATCTCTTTGAGGCGCGGGTGGAACACTACGTACCGTCGACGCGCCTACAGTGGCCGAGGATCGACTTGCGACTCCCGCGGCTATAGTAAGATATCTAAGGTACAGATTTGACCGAATACCCATAATAACTCAATTTACACATTCGTGCTAGTTGTTACGTGGTCTTGATGTCTTGAAAAATGCTGAATCGATTTAGATGGAATTTGCATATTCCCTAATAACTAGTTTCTAAGAAATATGTGGGCAAACATACATACATAAATAAATAAAATAATAACAACAACATAAATAAATTAATAATAATAACATAAATTAGCGTCAACGTATGAAAATTACCAGCGTGCAGCGTAGGTTACAGATAAATATTAAAAACGATCCCAAATCTTTTCGGAATTTTGTTAGAGGCAAGCGTGTTAGACGAAACAAAATTCGAGTCACAAAAGATGGAAAGGAGTTCAGTGACGAAGAATGCCCGGAATGTTTGGCTTCCTTCTTTCATTCGGTGTATAACGGGGTGCGATCGGCGCTGGACCCCGAGGAGGCGGAGCGCGCGGCGGGCGCGATCGCGGGCGCGGCGCGCGTGCACTTTGGCCAGATTGACCTGCGCGAGCTGCGCGCCGCGCTCGGCCGCCTCAAGCCCAAGTTTTCGGCGGGACCGGACGGGATACCTCCTTATATATTTAGTAAAAGATTGTAGTGCGGTGTTTGAAAGGCCATTACTGCATATTTTAAATTTGTTTTTAAAGTTCGGTCAATATCCCAACCACTGGAAAATCACTAGAGTGATCCCAGTCCCGAAGGGAGGTTCGGGAACTGATGTTTGTGGCTACCGACCGGTGGCGGTGCTGTCGGCGTTTGCTAAAGTGTTTGAATCGGTGTTGTACAAGTGTATTTCAGATCAACAGGCTTCTCGAGTGAACGACGCTCAACACGGTTTCCGGACTGGACATACCTGGCGACTGTTGTTGACGCTGGGGGGCAGGTGGACGTCGCGTACTTCGAATTTCGGAAGGCGTTCGACACCGTCGACAACAATGTGCTGTTGACTAAGTTTGCGGCATTTGGTTTTACGCCGCACCTACTGAAATTTTTCGCGAGTTACCTTGGTGATCGCCGGCAGTACATCGAATACGGTGGATACATCTCCAAGCCATATTTCACGTTTTCGGGGGTGAGTCAGGATAGCAATTTCGGTCCATTAGACTTTATTCTGATGGTCAATGATCTCCCGGAAATCGTAAGGGAGGCAAAGTGTTTGCTATTCGCGGACGACCTTAAGTTGTTCCTATCGGTAACAAATACTTCGGACTGTGAACGGCTTCAACAGGATAGGGTGTTGCAATGGAGTGTAGATAATAAGCTAGGTTTTAACTTTTCCAAATGCGGTATATCTTATCTTATCTATATGAGAAATGCGGTATAATGAGCTACACTCGCGCGCGGGAACCTCTGCTGCATCAGTATGAGATGGAAGCTGCGGTTATGTCACGAGTCACGCATGTGCGGGACCTGGGGGTGGAGATGGTGCCGGAATTAACGTTTCGTGAGCACATCTTAGACATATGCGGCAAGTCCTTCCGAAATCTGGGATTTATACTCAGACAGTGCAAGGACTTTCAGAATACGGCAGTGGTTAGAATCATGTACAATGCGCTGGTACGGAGCCGTCTTGAAACGAGTGCTATCGTTTGGAACCCCCATGAGGCTAAATACAGTATCATGGTGGAAAGAATCCAAAACAAATTCACTCGTTTTTTGTTTAGGAAGCTGTACGGTGTCTATCGCTTCTTCCCACTCATGTACCCGAGTCTCTTTGTAATAGGGATGGTAGGGTACAGCAGGCTCGCGGTGCGGAGGGACATCGCTCTGTGTAGCTATGTGTTTCGGGGGCTGCGCGACTGGCTTCACCACCCCGATTTGTTAGCGGAGTTGGGGCTGTGTGTGCCGCCCGACTGCGGGGGCGCGCGTCGCCCCACGCCTACGCTACTGGAGCCATCCTATAGAACTAACCTGAACAAGTTTGCCCCCTTGTCACGCGCCATAAGATTAATTAATATTATATCGAATGAGATAGATATATTTCACTGTAGCCTGATGAAGTTCACAAGAGTAGCACTGAAGTGCATTGAAAATGTTGAAAAATAATTTTAATTGAATTTTTTGTTGGATTGTAATGGTATTTTAAATTGTATTTCTATAAATCCTAATATCTTTGTGGTAGTAGCATCGCAGGAGAGCAGTGGTGGCCCAGTGGTATCGGCCGCAACTTACAAGTTGTAGGTCGTGGGTTCGAGCCCAGGTAGGCACTTTACTTTGCGTAAATTATTTCATCACCACTGCTCTCAAAACGGTGAAGGAAAATATCGTGAGGAAACCGGCATGTCCTAGAACCAAAAATTCGAAGACATGTGACATCCATCAAACCGCACTGAGCCCGCGTGGTGGATTACGGCCCATTCCCTCTCACAGAGAGGAGGCCTGTGTCCCAGCAGTGGGAATATTAATAGGCTGATGATGTGTAGCATCGCATTGGCGTTGTAGCTGTTAAGGTGTTACTTACATAATTTTGAATAAATAAATAAATATTGATAGGAGTGGGTGTTACATGGGCATTCATCATGACCTTGGTTTTGTCCATGTTCATTATAAGACCCACTCTTTCGGAAGCTCTATTGAGGTCATCGAGCATTTTACTGAGGCTCTCCATGGTCTCAGCCATGCCAGCTTAAAAACTTATATTGCGCACCGGTACGGGCCGGAAAGTGTTAAATTAGTGAATCATCTAGAACTCGCGCGGAACAAAAGTGAAGGTTTGGAAGAGTCATTGACTTTTCTAAAGAAATGTCAGGACGCGGACGTTATGCCCATATGTGTATTGTCAAAACCGCGAATGACATTTACGGTTCCGCGGCTGTTCTGCGTTACGCGAGTGTGAAATTGTTGCGCAAGGTGATCCGTAAAGCCGGATACCTACTTGATAAATGCCAAAATGAGTTATATTATTTACATCTGGAGTGCAGTGCTCTAATGTCACCCAGTAATTTCGACTTTTGTGACCGGATTACCTACCTACAAGCACAAAGATCTTGTGAGTTGGATGCTTTAAAGAAAGAACGGGAAAGAACGGGGTCGGGGTCTTTAAGTCAAGAGTGAATAGGTTACTTCTAGGCAAGCGTGTTACACCGTCGACCACATCATCGCTTACCATCAGGTGAGATAGTGGTCAAGCGCGAGCCTATATATAATAAAAAAAAAAAAAAAAAGAACGTAAGTTTAATTCACTGTTGAATAAAACATAAGCCAATTAGCACCTATTTCGACAATTCACAAGTAACTCGAACAATTGATAATTTATCTGGAAAAGTTTTATCACACTGTGTACTCCAAGTCCTCGAGAAGGGATTGAATTTTGTCCCTACTCCAAAACGCATTCCTTTTGAACAAGTGATTGGAAGTATTGAGGAGGTCATAAAACGGATACCTGTGTGTGATGCCGACATATTAAGGCAGGATGCTGCCGTAGCATTGCGCCACGCTAAACCTCCTCAATCGAATATCTCCACCGACGAACTAATCGCTCTACGGGACTTAGGAATGATCAAGACATATTAGTTCTAAAAGCAGACAAAGGAAATGCTACAGTGGTCATGAACGTCACTGAATATGACAGTAAGATCCGGAGTCTATTAAGTGATGTGAATACGTACAAAAGAGTGGACTACAAACCTACAGCTAGAACCAACCAAGCTACTGTAAAGGAAATAAAAGAATGTGAACATGCTCTTGGACATAAAACTGCTCAGTACTTACTCCGTCCCAGATATGTCCAACCCCCAAAATTATACGGCTTACCAAAAGTACATAAGCAAAATATTCCGTTGCGGCCCATAGTTAGCCAAATAGACCCGCCCACATATGAGCTGGCGAAGCATGTGGCCAGGGTTTTACAGCCAATAGATGGGAAATCATCATCCTTCGTGAAATACGTGCTTATGATCTTTGCGACCAGGATCATACTACTGGCGCATGTTAAACAAGTCCTACAGAGGAATGGATATAGGATAAAGTGCTTGCCACGTGATCGAAAATCATCAAATAAACAATTGACGTACAAGGTCGAGATACAGCCAGCATGTTTGCCATACGTGAAGAGAGTGACAGACAAAGTCGCAAACATTCTCAGCAAATTCTGCATATAAACTATTTTCACTCCTTTCAAGAAAGTATCTCAAATGCTGCGTTCGCCTAAAGATAACTTTCTCTTGAAAAATCTTATAAACTCCATTTATAAGATTATCATTGCTGTGTGCAATGATATATTGGACAGACGAGGCGAACATTTGTTTGATGAATCAAAGAACACATTAGGTCAGTCAAAAACAACGATCCCCAAAAAATCGGCCATAGCAGAACATCTTCTCGAATCCGGGCCGAACCACTGGATCGAGTTACATGACCCACAGGTTATCTGGACTGAACGCCATTACATACCTAAAATCGTTAGGGAAACAATTGAAATAACCAAGTGCTTAAATTTCGATAGGGACCACGGGTTTCAATTGTCGAGAGCCTGGAATCCAGTGGTTTAACTATGTAAAGGTCGTAAAACTACTGAACGAGTGTCAAAAGTGGATACAGTGAGCATCGTCTGTCGTGAATAATGTCGAGTAACTAGTAAGACAAGTTCTGGTAGTAGCGGCATCGCGCGTGAAGAACGAGTGAGGATGAGTGTAGACAGAAATGTCTGCTCGTAAATAACACCCACCTGCCAAAATCTAAACATACATGGTAAATATCCCGAAACAAATATTAATTCTATCAATTTATTGTTTTTTGTTTCAAATTTATGTTTAAATGTTCTTTAGATCGATTTAATTAATGTAAACAATTTTGTAAAATTTGTATTTGTACGCCTCGATAGGCAAAACATGTACGTGCCACAAATAATAAGTAAACATCTTGCATGCATAAGTTATATAAACACATGTTATGGCAAATTAATTACCTTTATCTTTATAAAAACTAGTAGCCGACCGGTATCGGGAACAGGGTCCAAGCTACCGGTGGTCAGGGCTGCTGAGAGAGGAACCTCC
Source organism: Anorthoa munda (assembly GCA_945859665.1). NCBI lineage: Eukaryota > Metazoa > Arthropoda > Insecta > Lepidoptera > Noctuidae > Anorthoa > Anorthoa munda. Next base: position 9,782,695 of record OX243896.1, read on the forward strand.
TAACGATCCAGAAAGCGTTGGGCAGTTGGATCTTGCTCCAGCTGCCCAACAAGAGCCTCCTCAAATGTTCGTCGAGGCTCTTGGCTAATATGCCATTGGCCGTCACGACTATTGAAACAGTGATCGCTGTATTCACATCCCACATGTCGACAACCTCGCGAGCCTGATCAAGATACTTACTTTTAATTTATAATTAAATGATAATTTATTATTATGATTTAAACTTACTTCGTGTGTTGGTAATCGGGGTGTGCTTGGTTCATTGTATTTTAACCAACAACGTCTCCTTACTGCAAAAAACACCAGCAGGATCATCGCCGTTATGGAAATTATTGTTATAATAATGACGGTATAATTCGTATTTTCACCTGAAATCACATAATTTGCCTTTTAGTTTCGATTACAAACTTAGATGATAGTCACGATACTGTTGACAAGTGGTGATGGGATGTGGCGGGTACCTGACGTGTAGACCACGGTGTAGGTGCTGTCGGTGAAGGGCGTGAACATGACGAGGTCGTAGACACGCAGCTTGACGTAGTACTTGGTGCCGGGCTTGAGCGGTCCGTTGCAGGTGGTAAGGCCAGTGCAGTTCTCCGCGCCGATGACGAACTCCTTGACGGACGACGAGTTCTCCTTGTCGAAGCGCAGCACTACCTCGTAGGGCGGCCAGACGTCCAGTGCCTGCACCTTATGCCATGTCGGTAGGAGAGCTGCCGTGTCGTTGCGCGGGTCTTCGGCCACCACCAGTTTATACAAAACATAGGGATCGTAGTGGACGAAAGAGAAGCTCACGGTTACGTTGGTGGCTGACTGGCGCAGTACACTCGGCGGGACCGCGCTCGGCGCTGCATATAATGGATAGTATTTAAACGAGCGAAAATAAATTCAAATTAATGGTGTAAAAAATACAGACTATAGCTTACTGAAATACTAAGTGGGCGACAAGCGGTGGGCGAATACAAATGTTTAAAACAGTGACTTGAAAATAAAAATTTGTCAACGGACAGAAAAAGGAGGACAATATTATTACCGCAGCTCACACACACACAACCCCTCCTAAAAGGGCATTACCAGGATAAATAGTTACTTAGTATAATAGTCGCCCGTTCAGTATTTTTTCACCCAGTTAATAATTTCTTTTTTTTATTACCCTTACTGGAAAACTGGCTCCTCGCAGACATTGTACCCTCAGTTCATTTTTTTAAATTATTATTTATAGGCTCGCTATCTCACCTGATGATAAGCGAAGATGTGGTCGATGATGGGGCAAGCTTGCGAGAAGTAGTAACCTATTCACACTTGACTTAAATACTCCCAGGTTATAGCTATCAGGAAATACAGACGCAGGAATTTCACTCAATAGCTGTATCTACGCACAATAAAAGTATTCCCAAAACGCTTTGTGCGTATGGGTGGGATGTCCACCATATACCGATGACGCATTGCCGTTTGTCTTGTAGTCCAATGATTGAACGGGCTAGGCGGAATCAAATAGTGCAGTTCCATCGCACACTCCTCGAAATGTAACTGATAAAAACCGACAGGCTGGCAGCTCGGCGACAATGTTCAAGGCTCTAGAGCCTTGACTCGACCAGTTTCTCATTGCCGATGAGCCTCTTGATTGACGGGGTCGTATATGGCAACCTACAGCGCGAGGAGTGGTTTTGTGGCCCTGGACAAGGAGGAGACGGAGCGCTCAGGCAAACTCAAGTTCAGTGTGCCAAATGACGACCCGATAGTGGTTACCGCCAAATGTACTAAGATCATGCCGGATGATAAGATCCTGGAAATGGCACAGTCCATTTCGGGGACCCCAGGTATCCCGGCATCGCAGGAAAGTTGGGCGGTACCCAATATCAGGTGGATTAACGGAGTTCCGGGTTGCGGTAAGACAACCTGGCTGGTAAAGCACTTCGACGAGGACAGGGACGTGATAGCCACCACGACAACAGAAGCTGCCAAAGACCTTAGGGAAAAGCTTGCGCGCCGCTTAGGAGACCGAGCAAAGACCAAGGTGCGCACTATGGCCTCAATCCTAGCAAACGGTTTCAAGGGCCAAGACAAATGCTACCGTCTTACGGTAGACGAGGCTCTTATGAACCACTTTGGGGCAGTAGTCATGGCAGTAAAGTTGTCTGGAGCTAGCGAGCTTGTCCTCGTAGGAGACGTTAACCAGCTCCCATTTTTGGACAGAGAGAACCTTTTCGAGCTTAGGTACACCCGTCCAGACTTGGTGGCTGGCATCACCCAGGAGTTTCTCTGCACACACCGCAATCCAATGGACGTGGCGTTTGCACTGAGTGAGATATACCCCGGTATATACTCCTCCAAGTCGTGGCTGTCGCGGGTCCACTCCCTGAAGGTGAAAGGTTACACAGGGGCGCAAATACCGAGCACTGCCCAAAACACCCTGTTCCTGGTTCATACGCAGGAGGAGAAAGCCTCTCTTGCGAGCCAGGGATTTGGGTCCGGTGAAGGGTCGCGCCTGCTAACCATACACGAGGCTCAGGGGTTGACCTACGACAGCGTCATCATCATCAACACCAAGTCCAGGAGGCTTCAGGTCCACGACAGCATCTCCCACGCGGTAGTGGCGGTGTCCAGACATACAGTCAGTTGCGTCTATTACACCGACGACGCCGATGACGCCGCAGGCCGCCTTGCTAAGAGGGCGATGGATGCGCCGACTAAAACGGTCGTTAACTACAATCTTAAGACGGCCATGCAGCATCGAGACGTAGTCGTCATAGAGGCCTTGCTCACGCTGGTGAAGTCCCTGGTCAGCAGACATCACCAAAACACCACCTAACAAGTCCCATCCAAAAACTCCAACCCAAACACATACCCAAACCATCACCCTGTCTAAACCCTGAAACGCAAAAAATTATATATATATTTGTAAAGCTGCATGGTGGAGCGAGTCAGTCATACACACCTTAACGTCCTAACGACGGGGTTCTATAGCCGGAACCGTCGGCCGGGACTGGTCTGCTCGCACTGCCATGCATCTTCCCCGAAAATGTACCAATAGATATTAGAAAACAAAATAACATAAGCAGTGTATCAATAGAAATAAGCAACAAAATAGAAATAACATTAATATAAGTAGCAAATAGAAACTTAAATTGTAATGCCGGTGTGTGATATATATATATATATATATATATAGTATTTAGTGAGGGATGAACTCACGTAGACTTAAGTTAGTTAAGTAAGCCTAAAAATAATGTCCGACGTAGGAGTCAGACAATTGTAACGTTTATGAAAAAATAAGAAACAAACAAAATAAAACCACTATAAAAAAGATCGCGGAGTGCCACATGTCCGCGGTAGAATATTGAAATAAAAAATAAAAAAAAAAAAAAACATACCTACCTACCCTACCTACCATAGATATAATAAATAAGTTTCTATGCTACCTACCCTCCTATCTATCTATCCACTTATCCTAACTACCCTACCCTACCTACCTATCTACCAATTTGTTAGACTTTTTATTGAATAAGAATTAATACTACGATATGAATTCTAACCAACGTTTGCTTCTACCGGCGCGGCGGCGATCTAATTAAATTTTAGAACAAAAAAGCTGCTATAATGACGTAACTATGATAGTTAAAATTATACCCTCGTGGACTTTTATGAAGGTAATAATGAGAACTTTAATTATGTATTATATAATTGTTATGTATCGTCAATAGTTTACTCAGCACACGCCAAATAATGAATTTTATATGCAACAAAAATAACTTTCCGCTTTATAATCATCATCAATACATATAATAAATCTGAAGAAAAGTCGTTTTTAGGGTTCCGTACCCAAAGGGTAAAAACGGGACTCTATTACTAAGACTACGCGATCCGTCTGTCTGTCTGTCTGTCTGTCCGTCTGTCTCCAGGCTGTATCTCATGAACCGTGATAGCTAGACAGTTGAAATTTTCACAGATGATGTATTTCTGTTGCCGCTATAACAACAAATACTAAAAACAGTATAAAATAAATATTAAAGGGGGCTCCCATACAACAAACGTGATATTTTTGCTATTTTTTGCTCGATATTAATAACGGCAACAGGTAGACGCTTGAAATATTCACAGAATGTTTAGTTGTATATTTACTTCATAAAATAATAATTATTAAATTAAAATAAAATAAATTAAGGGGGGCTCCCATACAACAAACATGATTTTTATGCAGTGTTTTGCGATAATGGTACGGAACCCTTCGTGTGAGAGTCCTACTCGCACTTGGCCCGTTTTTATATATCGAAAATGGTATGGTGACGGACGTAAAGAATTTCACCATCACATATCTACCCGTGGGTGTCGTAAGAGGCGACTAAGGGACGCACCAGAGAATGGGCAGCAGCGTTCTCTGTGCACTTTAACAACTAACTGCGATCGCCAACCCGCCTGCCAAGCGTGGCGATTATGGCAAACCCCCCCAAACCAAATTAATAGCACAAATAAAAAACAGCCCCGAGTGCCCGGCAGCCCGTCTACCCTCGGCTACGGTAGCGGTCGAGGCGATGGCGTGGCAAGGGGTGCTAAGAATCCCCGGAGTGGCCCCAATAAACACCGACGACTGGACCTGGGAATATATAACACGCGAACACTCCGGACCGACGGGAAGATAGCCGAACTCGAGGAAGAATTGAGCAGGTTACGATGGAGTATTATAAGGTTATCTGAAGTCCGAAGAGAGGGGGAGGACTCGATAATCCTCAAACCGGTAACCTGCTCTATTTCCGAGAGGGTGAACGGCAGTCCCAAGGTGGTGTCGGGTTTATCGTCCCTTGTGAACAACGTATTAAAGATCGAGAGTGTGTCGACCAGGGTGGCGTACCTTATACTCAGAATATCCGCAAGATATTCGCTGAAGGTCATACAGGTCTACGCCCCGACCTCGGCACACCCCACGCGTACGACGAGGTAGAGGCCATGTATGAGGATATTTCTACAGCCATGCATGGTTTCAAAACTCACTTCATCGTTGTCATGGGGGACTTCGACGCGAAACTGGGCAAACGAAACGAGGATGAGCTGCAAGTGGGGCAATTTGGAGTTGGACGTCGGAACCACCGGGGTCACCTACTGGCCAGTTTTATGGAGAAGGAGGGCCTCTACATGATGAACTCCTTCTTCAAAAAGCCTGAGCACAGGAAGTGGAACTGGCAAAGCCCCGATGGTGCAACTGAAAACGAGATCGACTTCATCATGTCAACCAAGAAGCAAATGTTCAATGATGTCTCTGTTATCAATTCGGTGAAAACCGGGAGCGATCACCGCATGGTAAGAGGCACATTGAACATTAATGTCAAGCTCGAAAGGCCAGAACAGATCCAGGTCCAAAACCCCGAGAGCTTTCAGCTCGAACTCCAGAATCGTTTCGAGTGCCTAGGAAGCTCCGTGGACGAATACAGCGATGGGTGCGTGGAAGCTGTCCATACGGTCGGGTCTGAGTTTTTCAAGACCCGCCGTACAGATAGGAACAAAAAGCTCTCTGATCCTACCCTCAAGCTAATGAAGGAGAGGCGTGAGATGATCCTGCAGTCTTCAGACGATGCGTTGAAATACCGGCAGCTAAATAGACGGATCTAAAAGCGACTTCCGCCGCTTTAATACTGAGCGTATTAAAGACGCGATTGAGCGGAATAAGGGCTCCAAGGTCTTTGTAAGAGATCTGTCTATTGGGCAGAGCCAGCTCACGAAACTGAAGACCGATGTTGGCAGGATCGTTTCCGCCAAACCAGAGCTTCTGAGGGAGATCGAGAGATTCTATGGGCAGCTGTACACGTCAACCAGTAAACCCGTCGCAAATCTAGCGAATGACCCTTGAGCTAGATTGACCCGACACTATACCGAAGATATTCCGGACGTCAGCCTGTATGAGATTAGGATGGCTCTGAAACAGCTTAAGAACAACAAGGCACCGGGTGACGACGGAATTACGGCCGAACTCCTGAAGGCGGGTGGAAAACCAATACTTAAGGCCCTTCATATTCAGGTTTTTATATTTTGAGTAAAAGGCTTATCTCTCCTTCAAAATCGGACGCGGTCCAATAGAAAAAATTTGCGAGCCATAAAGCCATTTTTACAATATTTTGTTTACTAGTATGTTTAAAATATATTATTTATTTTTCAAATGTGTTGAATAACGTATTTTGATATAATGTGATCGGGCATTTGTCATTGCAGTTTCTCGGCCTCAACTGCAATGACTAAGTAAGCCCACTTGAAAATGTACTATACTGATCTCGAGATAGGCCATGGATATTATAATTTTTATTTACATCTGAAATGGCATAATTTTTTTTAGCTTCATTTGTGCGACTAATAAACTTAGATCATAATCACGATACTGTTGACAAGTGGTGATGTAATATGGCGGGTACCTACCTGTGAAGAACTCAATGTAGTCGCTGAAGTAGGACTTAGGCCTGTGCGCTATGTCGGCGACATACAGCCCGACATAGTACCTGGTGCCGGGGTTGAGCGGTTCGTTGTCGTTGCAGGGGCTCATGTAGTTGAACGACCCGATGGTGAACTCCTTGACGGCCATTGGGTACTCAATGCGGTATTGCGGTACCTCGTAGGACGACCATTTGCCAAACATCTCCTGCAGGTCTTCTGGCGCAGGTGGGACTTCCGAAACCATAAAGTTGTATGAAACACTGGGACCGTAGTAGTCGGAAGAGTAGCTCACGGTTACGTTGGTAGTGGAGCGGCGCAGTAAACGCGGTGGCTCCGGTTTCCAGTCGTCTGGCGCTGCACAAAAGCGGACGTTGCAATATTTATGCAATACACTTACTCGGAAACTGGCTTAGCCACATCGTATCGTGCCTAGAAGGGTAAAGCCCTTCTAGGCACGATACGATGTGTATTTCGTACTCGTGCAGATATTTTTTTTTTTTTTTTTTTTTTATTTGTGATGGGTTTGCTCTTGACTCTAGTCTAGGTCAGAGGTGACAGAGACAGAGTCGACGATGGAGTGAGTTTACCCAGAAACGATCGAAACGATCGATCGACGAACGAACGAAGATATGACGGTAGCCAACCCACATTTTTTAAATTTTTAGCATAGTATCTTTATAATTACTTTTATGGTCACAAATAAATATAAACTAACATAACATGTCGTGTCCAGGCTACCTCTCTCCATTCTGGGTTCCCGGTGTCTGATGGCCGCCTGTTGTATGTTTGTTTTTATTTTATGGTTTCCGCATGTATTACTTTTTATCTTGGTGTACAATAAACTGAATATACATAAACTAAGTACAGTGAGCATTTTTGTTTCAGGTTGTCCCAAAGTTTGACAGTTTTCTCGTTAATGTTTGAGGCTCAAACATCAACGTGAAAACCATTTTCAAATTTCAATCTTTTCGTTATCGCGTCAGAAACTATGTTATATTGTTGTGTGAACTTGTGTGCCTTGTATTGTGCCAAATACACGTGTTTTTCTTTTTATTTATATTTCAAATATTAGGGCGTACAGCTTGTATTATATTATAATATAATAAATAAAATAAAAATAATTACATGTGCAATGTTATAGTTTCTTTTAGTTTCAATTGAGTGATTATTAACTTGAATGATAGTTATGATACTGTTGGCAAGTGGTGATGTAACGTGGCGGTTACCTGTGTAGACCTCGGTGTAGGCGCTGTCGGTGAAGTTGTCCAACATGGAATTGGTGTAGACACGCAGCTTGACGTAGTACTTGGTGCCGGGTTTGAGCGGTCCGTTGCAGTAGAGAAGGCGGCCCCCCATGCATTGCTCCGCGCCGATGACGAACTGCTTGCCGGGCGACGAGTTCAAGCGCTGCACCGGTACCTCGTAGGGTGGCCAAACGTGCAGCGCATGCACGTCAAACCACGTCACACGCGGCGGCAGGGCAGCTGACGTGTCGTTGCGCGAGTCTTCGGCGACCACCAGCATGTAGATCGATTTTTCGAAGGGTTCTAGGCGGATGCGCACAGTCACTGTGGTGGCTGAGCTATACAGTACGCGCGGACCATCTATAAGTTAATAGTGGCATGATACAATGATATTTCTGTTCGGACCACTTGGGATAATAACATACTTTTCACGCGGACGAAGTCGCGGGCAAAAGCTAGTAATCTAAATATATAAAAGCGAAAGGTCCAAAGGCCCATTTTACTGTATCTTTTTTTTATGCACCTGGCGTGTTATCTCTCCTCCACCCTTGGTTGACTGGTAGAGAATGCCTCAGGCATTAAGTCCGCCTATGTACCTTTATGTTGCTTGAAGTTTTAATAAATAAATAAATAAAGGTCTCACTCATCACGAAATATCGAAAACGTATAAAGATAAAATTTGGTAAAAGGTTTCTCAAGTAACGTAAGTGAGCACTAAGAAAGGATTTTTGGAAATTCCACCCCTAAGAGGTTAAAAAAGGGGTTATAAGTTTTTGTGAAAATCTAGTTCCTTCGGCTAATATTCTTGAAACTTGGCACAAATAGTAGGGTCCGTGGCTTATGTCCCCAGTGGTCGACGCACCCGTGGCCGACGCCCCCGATTCAATTAATTTAATATAAATATTTTTTGTGCTTTTTCACTTAGTACAGTAAATGAGAAAAGTGTTTCAACATAATAAGGTTTTTTTTCCTTGCTAAACAAAATTTATCTATCTAAAAGCAGGGTGAATAGATCGTCACTTAACCTTATCCTTACACACCTTTTTCTCCGTTAAAAGCAATATATATTATGTACAAACATCCAAAAAATCAAAAAGACTTCATATAAAATTTAATAAAAATTTGTAAATTTTATTGATTATTATTATTATTCCGTGTATTAATAACTTGTAATTAATTGTAACTTTTATTGATTATTATTATTGTATTAATCCTGTATTCGACACAAATGTATTTTTGTTCAGAATAAATAAATAAATATAAAATGTTAGTGAATGTTGTTAATATACATTCCTGTGAGCAGACGAAAGAACAACACAAGAAATAATAATAAAATGATTGCCCATTTGACTGAACAGTATGAAAACAAAATAATTACCATAATCATGTTTTTAGAACAAATCCGCCCATATGTGGCAATCAGTCCAAAAAGTAATTATTTACAAAAAGTAATTAAACTTACTTAGTGAAAAGAGATGATTTTGCTAGTATACTATTTTGAAGATTTAATTTTTGAAATTATAATTTTTATATTTGTTTATGTTTTTACACTTGATTATTTTTTTGCTTAGAAAATTTTAAAACATTTGATATGTAAAAAAATGTTTATTATTTGATTTAAGCCTGATTATTTTGTTTTGTTATTGCTATTGAAACTAACTGTTATAATTAGATAAAATTATTCTCATTTGTTTATAGTTTCATAGTTTCATTGTTAGATAGTTTTATGTTTCATGTTTTATAGTATAGATTACGTTTAATTATTATTGTTACAAAGAACATTTCATTATGTAAAAAGTTAGTTGCTCTGCAGTAATTTTTAAGATTGACTATTTAAAATCACTATCTTATTTTATTACATTTAAGACTTTTACAGAGATTTCTTATTGAGATTAATAAATAAATATTGAAAAATAACTAAGACTTAAATTTTTAAAATATACAACCAATATAATAGCATTTCTTTGTTATAAATATAATTATGATTTATTATTATACATATACTTACAATCAATATGCATTTATTATTTTTGTACAACATTTTTGTGCCTGACAGTACATTTGATCAAAAACTGCTTAGAAATAAATTAATCGAATCGGGGGCGTCGGCCACGGGTGCGTCGACCACTGGGGGCGTAAGCCACGGACCCAAATAGTAAGCTAAGTAAACAATAAAGGTTATCATTATAAGTTTTTCAAAACCTACCTCAAAATACGGTTTAGCGGGTGTTAAAGTTTCCTAAGAATCTTACAGCACAGGGTTACGTTTTTACCCGACTGCCGAAGGAGGGTAATGTGTTTATCAGTCTATGTATGTATGTATGTATGTATGTATGTATGTATGTATGTATGTATATATGTATGTATGTATGTATGTATGTATGTATGTATGTTTGTTCCTATGTGGCGTTCTAGAGACCAAACGCGTCGGCCGATTTTGATGGTTCTTACGTCAATCGATTCGTCTTAACCCTGCGAGTGTCACTGGCTACATTAAAATTGGAAAAAAGAAAAATGGCGGATTTTGGGCGCCATATTGTGGGGTACCAACATTTTTTTTTCCTCCAAACCTATCGAGTGGGGTATCAAAATAAAGGGCTTTAAGAGCTGATTTCAAAAATATATAACACTTATATGTTAAAATGTACCTAATTCTAAAAAAAGTTAACTAAAAAGTTATAAATAAAAAAAATTAATTCAAATATTCAAAAAACCCGACTGCTTAAAAAGCGAACTAAAAAGATGTAAACAAGAAGAAAATCATGCTGTGCAGTCGGAGGATACATCTGGTTTTGGTCAGCCAGCTCGCGAACATGTATCCTCCGACTGCACAGCATGATTTTCTTCTTGTTTACATCTTTTTAGTTCGCTTTTTAAGCAGTCGGGTTTTTTGAATATTTGAATTAATTTTTTTTATTGATGTATGGGTCTAGGCGAGCACTATGAAGGAAATGTAGGAAGTTCCAAAAACCTTTAAGGGAAAAAATAAAGGGGGAAATTTGTTTCAGGGCCAAAAGGGGTTATTAAGTTTTTATGGGCGTAACCTAAAATGGTAATAATTATTATTATAGCCTCTGTTGCCAACAATCTCGGTGCGAGTGTCGGCGTGTCAGCGTGACACGAAGGCCTCTGCCAGCATTTTCCACTCCTCTCTAATTCTAGCAGTTCGGTGCCATAGTGGACCAGCTATCCTTTTTATATCATCAGACCAGCGCTTTCTTTGTCTTCCTCTTTTCCGCTTTGTTATGTATCTAGGTGTCCATTCTGTTATGTTCTTTGTCCACTTGTTCTTGTTTTCACGGAGCATATGACCCACCTATCCCCATTTGAGCTTCCTAGTTTTTGTAACAGCGTCTTCTATTTTTGTTTTGAGTCTTAGGTCTGTGGCCCTTTTCCTGTCTCTTTTTGTATACCCTAGCATGCTCCTTTCCATGGCTCTTTGGCATGTTGTCAACTTTTGGTCTTGCTTTTTTGTATTTGGCCATGTAGGGCATCCGTAAGTGAGTATAGGTAATATGCATGTGTTATATATTCTTCTTTTAATTGAAATGTTGTAGTGTTTGCTTTTCATTACCTCTTTAAGAGTCCAGAACCTTTTCCATGAGTTGGCAACCCGTCTCTCTATCTCCAACTCCATTTGGTCCTTGAAGGATATTAACTGGCCCAAGTAAATATAGGAATCTACATATGCTATTTCCTCCTCTTCTAGTTTTATGACTTCTTGGGATCTGTTTGTAATTATTTTTGTCTTAGATTTGTTCATTGTTAGGCCCACCCTTTTACTTTCTTTTGCCAGGTCCTGGAGCATGGTTTGAAGACTTTCTGGGTTATCTGTTATGAGTATGATGTCATCAGCGAATCTCAGGTGGTTTAGGGTTGTTCCATTAATGTTTATTCCCATATCATCCCAATCGAGCTTCCTGAAGACTTCTTCTAGTACCGAAGAGAAGAGTTTTGGTGAGAGTGGATCACCCTGTCTCACGCCTCTGTGTATTGGGAAGATTTCCCCCTCTTTTTCTAGCTTTATTCGTGCCGTGCTGTTTGTGTATACATTTTTTATTATCCTTATGTACTTCTTGTCTATTCCTTGGTTTTTTAGGGCAGCCCATATGGATTGATGTTCCAGAGAGTCAAATGCTTTATTATAGTCAATAAAAGCTATATATAGTGAGTAGTTATATTCCTTACTTTTTTCAATAAGCTGTTTCATAACTTGGATATGATCTAAAGTGGAAAATCCTGATCTAAAACCAGCCTGTTCTCTTGGTTGTTCGTCGTCCAGGCTTTTGGTAATGCGCTTTAGTATTATTTTTGCAAACACCTTGTATATGTTGGACATCAGGCTTATAGGGCGGTAGTTACCTATATCTGATCGGTCTCCCTTCTTATGAATCAGTATTATAGAACTTATTGTCCATTGGATGGGTATGTTTTCTGTCTCTAAAATAAGGTTGAATAGTTTGGTTAGTCTTGCTGAGGTTTCGGGCAATGACACTTTCATCATCTCATTGGATATGTGATCAGTTCCGGAAGCTTTTCCGTTTCTCTGGGACATGACTGCGTACTGAACTACGCTTTCCAGGATTGGTGGAACCTCTTCAGTATTGTCTTTAAGGTCTATGTTGGCTTTTAATGTGATTTGGGTAGAGTATAGTTTGCGGTAATAATCTGTTGCAATCTTCAGAATTGGCTGTCTCCTAGTTTTTTGTTCCTCCTTTATATTTTTAAATTTTGGGATCCATAGCTTCTCCTCTCTTAGTTCTTTTAATGCTTTGTTAATTCCACCTGTTTTGGTTATGTGGCGTTTGATACATTCAATTCTTTTGTTTAATTTATCTAGTTTTATATTGCGGCTAATTTCTTTACTCAATTTAGTTATTTCTTGGAGTGTAGCTTTATCTCTTCTGTTCTTTTCCTTTTCTGTATGAGGTCTATTGTGTTAGGAGTTAGTGTATTCTTGTTTGCTGCAATTCTATTTTTCATACCATAGATGGTGTTTATTTCTTTGTTGTAGAATGCCTGTGTACTGTTTGATTCTTCAATTTCTATTTCTTTTGGTGATCCACTATATGATCCACTATATGATGGCAATGCACACCCTTTTTGTTTGTAATGATTTCTTTGTTTCTTTTGTTGTTTGTGTAGCAGGGTTGCTCTGACCATGCGGTGGTTGGTGTTGAAGTTAAGATTGTTAACTATGTTTACATTTAGGAATGATTTGGGTTGATTGCTTGTGATGAAGTCTATTTCATTTCGGTACGTCCCATCAGGCGATATCCAGGTCCATTTTTTGGCTGGTTTTTTCTTGAAAAGGCTGTTCATAATGGTTAAATTGTTCTCGAAGGCCATATTTATTATTCTTTTACCGTTCTTGCTTCTTTTTCCTGTGCTATAGATTCCAACTACTGATTCTTCTCCTTGGTTCTGTTTACCTATTTTTCCATTAAAGTCACCCATGAAAATTAGGTTTTTGTGGGCTGTCTCCAATGTAATTGAAAGCTGATTGTAGAACTCATCTTTAACAGTTTCTTCTGCTGCTTCTGTTGGTGCATAGATTTGCACTATGGTCCAACTGTTTTTGTATCCTAGAAAGTGGATGTTCAGCATGGCGATTCTTTCAGATATGCCCTTGAATTCTAAGATTTGATTCTTAAGATGCTTCTTTACCATAAAGCCTACTCCATGTTGCCCCTTAGTTTCACCTATGTAGTACAGAATGTAGTTCTCATGTTCTTCTATTTGGTTTCCTATTCTCCTAATTTCACTCATGCCGAGGATGTCCCAATTAACGTTATCCAAAGCTGTTTCCAATTCAAGAAGTTTTTCCGGTGTTCTTAATGAGAGGGTATTCAGGGTGGCTATGTAGATTTTGTTTGCTCGTCTTTTGGTTGTTTCATTTGCTGGAAGGTGGCGGTCATCTTCCCCCACGGTGACCAGCCGGCTTGGGGTGTATTTTTCAGGAGTTGATTTGAACAATGTTGAGGTTTTCAAGTTTGTTTGATTCCGGGTGCCGGTGGTCATTAGAAGTTTTTTGGGGTTGCTGGCCGTGAAGATGGTCCATCACGTTCAACATAATTAAGGATGCTGGGTTTTATGGTTTCTTTTATTGTTTTTTTGTTACTTGTGGGTATTGACATTTCTTTTGTGTTCACTTTCTTGTGGGTTGGTGAGTTAGGTGAGACAGCGACTTCTCTTTTCCTTTTTTCTCTGTTTATATCTGTTGGTTTTTTAACTATCAATTTGTCGTACTTTATAAAAGCTAAGTTTCCTTTCTTCCTTTCTTCTTCCACTTGTAGTTGTAACTGCTTCCTCTTTTCGAGTACTTCTTTGGAATAATCTTCTTTTATATTTATGCCTTGCGGAAGATTAGGTTTATTTTTCAGAATCATATTTTTTTTCCATGTTGATGTAATGGAAATCACAATGGGACGGTTTTTATTGTTGTAACTCTTGCCAATTCTATAAATGTTACTGATTTCCTGACTGATAAGAAAATGGTAATAATACTTTAGGTCAAATAACGAATCATCCCAAACCTATTAACCCTAGATATATACGATACCACATTTTTATTAATTGAATAATAGCTTATTTTTGGTCGCCTTCACTAACTGCACATAAAAAATGTCATCTGTAGGATAAAATACGAAATCACGCGAACTAAGACGCAGGCGGAGTGCTAATATTATATAATTATGTGAAAATTTGTATGGGCAAATGTTTGGTACTCTTTCAAGCGAAAACTACTGAACGGATTTTGATGAAACTTTGCAGTAATATAGCTTATACTTACATCAGAATAACACATAGGCTATAAATTATAAAGATACTAGCTTCTGGCCGAGGCTTCGCCCTCGTTAAATGTGTTGTGGCAGACAGACAGAGTTACTTTCGCATTTATAATACGAAAGTAACGAGTTATGGATTATCAACAATACGTAATATTGTTTATTTGTGTTCTCAATAGAAAAAATTCTCGCTTCTCTCCTTAAAAAATCAAACAGGGCGCACATGAAAAAACCTGCGGGTCATAAATTCATTCTTACAATAATTTGTTTACTAAATATTGTGATACAACATTATATAAAATATTACTTATTTTTTCAAGTAAGTGTGTTGAAAAGTGTCATTTGATATATATATATATATATGTAGACATTTGTCATTGCAGTTTCTCGTATTTATATTGATCTTTGAAATGCCATAGTTTCAGTTAAGTGATTAAAAAACTTAGCTGATAGTCACGATACTGTTAGCAACTGCTGATGTGATGTTTTGGGTACCTGTGTAGACCTCGGTGTAATCGCTATCGATGAACTCCTCCAACCCGATTGTGTCGTAGACACGCAGATTGACGTAGTACTTGGTGCCGGGCTTGAGCGGTCCATTGCAGTAGTCGCGGCTGCTCACATTGCAATTCTCCGCACCAATGGTGAACTCCTCGACGGACGACGAGTTCATCCGGTAGTAGTGTACTCGTACCTCATAGGACGGCCAGACGTCCAGCGCGTGCACTTCGTACCACGACGGCAGGCGAGTTGACATGTCGTCGCGCGGCTCTTCGGCGACCACCAGCGTGTAGAGCGTTCTTACTCTGAATGACACGAGGCGGATGCTCACGGTTACGGTGGTGTTGGTGTGGTACAGCTGGCGCGGTGCTTCTAAGTGAAAATAATTCGGCAGCTGCGCCGTCGCCCCCGCGCCTGTCTCCTCACCTCTGTCCAACAAGTCGTCCGACGCACGGCCTGTTTCGTCTGCAAATGTCCAAAATTATTATAGGTTAATTATAAATTCGTAAATATAAGTAGCTTTAATAAAAACTTTGTAACAAAAGATATCAAACCGACTTCCAAAACAAAAAGCTACAAAGCGAAAAATAACTTTATTTTCCGAAGTCGGTGTCTTTGATATCTATTGTTTTCGTTTTTCATCACCGACTTCGGAAAATTTTGTTTTTTTTCGCTTTGTAGTGTTTTGTTTTGGAAGTCTGTTTGTTATTTTTTTTGTAAAAGAACACTTTTTCACTTTTCGTTTTGGTAGGTACACCAAATTACCATAAAAATAATTTATAGCCAAAGTACCTACACCACAACGATTCATGACGATTCCAATAAGCCCAAACACGACTACAATACATTCTTTTATTACGGAGTTCCAGTGTCTACCTTCCTGCTTCATCATCAGATCAGTCCGATGGCACCATTTTCATCGGAATCATTTGTTCATAAGTCATAATAGTCGTACCTAAGTGGCTTCATCATAGTTGCCGCCAGCTTTTAATTATGCACTTTGTACGGTGCACGTACATGGTTTTTAAAATTGTTTAACAAGTAATTGTGCAATAAGAAATCTCGCAACTTTGCACTTACACGTGCGACCTACATTAGATATTATGAGAATCATGCAGCAGCAGCAAGCAGAGCATTGATGATGCATTTATCAGTCAGCAAGTTGCAGGATTTGTAGAGCAGATCAGTGGGGTAGAGAAAAGGTTGGAAATTGGCTACTTTTAAAATTGCTCTCTGAGCCCTTTCAAGTGACAGTAGATGCGTTTTTGGTGCTCCACCCCAGGAGGTGATACAGTATTGGATTACAGATTGACCTAGGGCCAAATAGACTTGCTTGATCAATTTTGAATCTGCAAACGTACTTAACTTTTTTTAAACATAAATTAATCAAATCAAATTAAATCAAATGTTTTTTATTTCACTTATAAAACGTCGACAAAAGGTGCACGGTTCGGGTTGGTCGTTTCCTGTAGAGAAGAACCGGCAAGAAACTCCACGGTTACTCTTTTAAAAAAAATTGCACACTATTAACTAGGCTATCAATATGGGAAGGGAGAGGAAAGGAAAGGAGAGTGTTTCATCTATAATAACCCCGAGATATATTATGTTGCCTGTTTTGAGGGTAAAAGGACAATTACACATGCTGACTGGGTGGAATCCACATTTATGGGCATACAGACGAGCGATAGTAATGTTAAATTGAGGCTTGCGCATGGAGAAGTGAATATATTTTGTCTTGGCAGCATTTAGTGTTAGTAAATTGCTTTGTAGCCAATTAGGCACAGTATTGTTGAGCGTATTCTTACAATTAATTACTGGTTTGCCTTGTTTAATTTCTAAACCACACTGATCGTTAATGTAAATCAGGAATAGGGTTAGGCCCAGAATGCTTCCCTGAGGAACACCATAACCAGTATTTTTTTGCTCATCGCTAGTAATATCGTCTATTTTAACATATTGAGATCGTTCGTCTAAGTAGTCAGCAAAAAGTTTGAGCGGTGTTCCTCTAATTTCTAAAGCCTCTATTTTTTTAGAAGCATAGGAACGGACATCAAAAGGGTTTGGCTAGGTCAAGGAAAACCCCCTTTTTTTTTTTTTTTGGTTGGTAAATCATCCAATGACTTCTCCCTCTCTGGGTGAAGCGGGAGGGCGTGTCAGACTTTTACTGACTAAAACCCACCCGTGTTCCTTCAGTTGCTTGTACCAGGGCCGCGGTAACACTCTTTCAAATTTTTCCGCGACCCAGACAGACATCGGCCCTCTCAGACCCCGTCAATTTTGCTGATATCTCTTTGAGGCGCGCGTGGAACACTACGCGCCGTCGACTCGGGCCTGGTCCTTATCGGACGGCGAGCTACCCATTACTTGCCCTCCGCAAGCCCGCGCCTACGGTGGCCGGGAATCGGCTTGCGACTCCCGACGCCCAGGGCGTCTCCTGCGGTGACTAGGGGCGCGAGGGAATCTCCGTTGCGTCTCCCTCACGCGTTCCGCCTCCTCCTTCGCGAGCATTACTGCTTCGCAGAAGGAGGTGACAGCTTCCCATGCCCTCTCGCTCCGTACCATGGCCTGAACCAGGGCCGGCCGCGAGAGGTCGCCACCGCCGATCGCCTCCACGAGGACACGGCGGTGCTCCGCCCAAGCGGGGCAGACCTCCACCGTATGCTCCACCGTGTCCTCCGGACGATCCACACAATGGTGACACCCGGGCGTTTCCTCCCGCCTTATCCGGAACAGGAACCTCCCGAAACAGCCATGTCCGGTGAGGACCTGCGTCAGGCGGAAGGTGAGGACGCCGTGGCGCCTCTCAAGCCACTCCTCAAAGAGAGGCCTTATCGCCGCAATTGTGGCGTGCCCAGCACTGGGTTCCGACAGTCGCTCTCTCCATGTCGCCATGAGATCCTGCCGGAGTTCTGTCCGCCAAGCCGCGATTTGTCGCGGCAGCGGAGTTGTGCCCCGGCGTTTCGCCTCCTAGCGCCACTCCCAAATGTGCGCGAGGACTTTTGCCTCTAGATCCCATGGCAGCAATCCGGCAAGGAGGCTCGCCGCCTCACCGGAGACCGTGCGGTATCCCCGGACCAGCCGGATGGCCAAAGGAAAACCCCCAGGGTCTGGTTTTGTAAATTAATCAAATCAAATGTTTTTTATTTCACATAGGCCTACATGGGCACTTATAAAACGTCGACAAAAGGTGCACGGTTCGGGTTGGTCGTTTCCTGTAGAGAAGAACCGGCAAGAAACTCCACGGTTACTCTTTTTAAAAAAATTGCACACTATTAACTAGGCTATCAATATGGGAAGGGAGAGGAAAGGAAAGGAGAGTGTTTCATCTATAATAACCCCGAGATATATTATGTTGCCTGTTTTGAGGGTAAAAGGACAATTACACATGCTGACTGGGTGGAATCCACATTTATGGGCATACAGACGAGCGATAGTAATGTTAAATTGAGGCTTGCGCATGGAGAAGTGAATATATTTTGTCTTGGCAGCATTTAGTGTTAGTAAATTGCTTTGTAGCCAATTAGGCACAGTATTGTTGAGCGTATTCGTACAATTAATTACTGATTTGCCTTGTTTAATTTCTAAACCACACTGATCGTTAATGTAAATCAGGAATAGGGTTAGGCCCAGAATGCTTCCCTGAGGAACACCATAACCAGTATTTTTTTGCTCATCGCTAGTAATATCGTCTATTTTAACATATTGAGATCGTTCGTCTAAGTAGTCAGCAAAAAGTTTGAGCGGTGTGCCTCTAATTTCTAAAGCCTTTATTTTTTTAGAAGCATAGGAACGGACACCGTATCAAAAGGCTTTGGCTAGGTCAAGGAAAACCCCCAGGGTCTGGTTTCCTTAGCCAAGTTCTTCTGCGGAATAATCTGTCAGACTATGCTCGGTTGTGGATAATTTGGCTCTGAACCCTAATTGCGCTGATGATAATAGATTGTTTTTTTTAGTTAAAAACTAGTCTACTGTTTACAATTTTCTCTAGTATTTTAGATATTGAAGGGAGTAAAGATATCGGTTTATAATTATTTACTAAGTTTTTGTTTCCGGATTTAAAGATAGGGATTACAATTGGTTTTTTCAGACATCTAGGGAAAATACCTTCAGATCAACAAATACGAAATATATGCGTTAAGGGAGGTACTAGGATATGCTCAAAGGTTTTAAGGATCTTATTGCTTATATTAACCCATCCAACTGCACAGTCACCTTTTACTTATACTATAGGTCTGTAGTTAGCCATGTCTTCTTTATGTTCTTATGTTTTTCTTATATAGTGGTTCAACTATTGTGGTTTTAAGACTACCGGGCAATGTTCCAGCGGATATGCTTGCGTTAATAATGTGGCTTATAGGATTAGCTATAGTAGAAAAGACAAATTTTATATCGTCCGTTCAAATACCGTCATATCCATAACTCTTCTTGTTCGTTAAAGATTTGATGAAGATGTCTTGAAGGACAACAGGGGCCATAAAAATAGAATGAGGGTTATACGTTATTTTTAGAGTAAATTTGTTGTGTTCAGGGGTGGTTCTGAGATCTGATAAATAAAGAAATCGTTGAATGATTGAGCTATTTCATTAGGGTCAGTTAACATTAAATCATATTGTTTATGCTTGTCATGTATTAATTTATTATTTATTATTTGCCAGGATATTTTACATTTGGTTTTAGAATTTTTAATTAGAAAATGGTTCTGTGCTTTCTGGGTCAGTTTGATATTTTTTTTTATTTTTTTTTTATTCCTCTTTTAATGTCGTTTTACTTTTACAAAGTCTTTGTTTCCAGAGTAATTGGCGTTGTTTTTTCTGCAGATTCTAATACCTTTAGATACCCATTTGATCTTTTTTTCAGATCTTAATATGACTGTTTTGAAGGGGAAGCATAGTTCATACAGGAGTTGAAATATTTCAAAAAAGTTATCATAGGCTTCATTTAGATCCTCTGAGCTATACACAAAAAAAAAGAAAATCATCTCAAACATTGTGTCATACATAAACTGAGGCAGCCCCAGTAAGTTACAATAGTACTTGTGTCGGAGCTGTCTCCCTCTTCCTTTAAGTGGTACCTTAACAATGAAGCTAATGAATAGAAAGAAAAATGAAAATAAAATATATGTTATCTTTTAATAATTAAATAGCTTTCGGTGTATGAGGAGTGCATGTATTTGTATGTGCGTAGGTGTGTTTTGTGCATGCGTTTTTGTTTGTGTGTGTGTTTGTGCGTGCGCGTGTTTGTGTGTGTATGTGCGTGCGCAAGTCAGTTCCAGGCTGTAATCTTTGGTTTGGGATTATATCTGAAAATGATACGTTTTGGAGATGATATCTAAAGATAGTTAAATTTTCTTCAGATATGTCTCGTCTTGATGTCTTCCATGTTTTAACTTGACTAAACTTACTAACTTTCATTATAAATATTTGAGCCGCATGATCGGATAATCCGAAGTCTATTATTTCACTTTGGCAGCTTTGTTTTGAATTGTGCGCAAAATTATCTAAGCAAGTTTTACTATGAAATCTATTCAGTCTATTTATTTCTAGCTTCAAATCGTAGTTCATAAAAAAATATTTAAAATCCATACTAATTCTGTTCTTTTTCAGAATATCTATGTTAAAATCTCTGCACATAATATTTTTTTTTGTTTGGTTTAAAAATCTTTTTAAGTATTATATTCTAGGTTTTCATAGAATTGGTGTAGAAATAAATACATTTATAAATTATTGTTACTCTTTCTAGTCAAAACAACCGAACGAAGTTAGATGAAACTTCGCAGTAATATAGCTTATACATCAGAATAACACATATAGAATATACATTTTAAAGATATTAGGGAATGTAATGATTCCACGTGGGCGTCAGTTAGTTTGTAAATACTCTGTTGAAAAGTAATTTTCATCAAAACAACCAAAAGAAAAGTAAAAAATGTGTAGGTACCTAAGCGTACTATGTTGGGCTGGAACTCGGGTACTGTTATAGCCTTGGTTTCATTCGTCGGCACGTACTCAAGCGGCAAACGAGGCACCACGCCGTCAACGTCGGGGTCGCGTGTGCAGTTGACGGTCAGGGTGCAGTTCTCCCGCGTGATCACGGTCGCTGAATGTCCGGATAACCCGCTTTGCCCCGTGCCTTTGCCAGATACCGTCTTCCTCAAATCTTCGGACGTTGACAGCGTTTGCGAAGACAGTGAGTCCACCTGCACATACATGACACGTCAATATGTTATACCGAACGTTTGTTAAACGAAATGGAAATCGTGTTGTATAATAGGTAACACTACTTTGAAGAAAACTTTAGGTCAGTAATATGATAATTATGATGTCCAGTATATGAGCTCCTCCGTGATGGTGAGTGAGGACAGGGCCCAATCCCATAACATATACACCTGCTCTTCTGAAGATTTATACAACGCCACGCCAGAGACCACCTGCTGGGCCCTATCTCATGAACCGTGATAGCTAGACAGTTGAAATTTTCACAGATGATGTATTTCTGTTGCCGCTTATATACTACCGCCTAAATACTAAAAACAGAATAAAATAAATATTTAAGTGGCCCCACTTAAATATTCATTTCATCCATTCCCATACAACAAACATGCTTTTTTTTGCCGTTTTTTGCGATAATGGTACAGAACCCTTCGTGCGCGAGTCTAACTCGCACTTGGCCATTTTTAATCATGGTCTGGCAGTTTGAGTAGTTTATGCGGCCTACCCGAATGTCCTTTCTTTGGTACTGTTCGTCGAATCGTTGAGTTCCTTAAATTCTGAGTTGAGCTGCTCGGTTATTGACAAATGCGTGCACTGACTGGACGTCCACTCATTCTGGCTGGTTCTTTTCTCAAAAGACCATTTCAGACATCAGTCTACATGGTCTTCACATAATCTAACCAAGATTTTGTCAGGACTTTAAAAGAGACTGTGACCTCCGAGTTTGTTTCGGCCTTTCTTCTCAGAGTAGTCAGATAGGAAACGCCGACCTCATCTAGTTTAAAAAAAATATGATCGACATGTAAAAGTGTTGTACAAACCAACGTACAGAATTAAAATCATTTATAATTATCATGCTCGCAGAACGGATGGCCGTTGGGGCCGAAAAGTTCTGGAATGGCGACCGCGAACTGGAAGACGATATGTTGGAAGGCCTCCCACTAGGTGGACCGATGACCTGGTTAAGGTTGCGGGAAGGCGCTGGATGCGAGACGCACGGGATCGGTCAATGTGGCGACGCCTGGGGGAGGCCTATGTCCAGCAGTGGACGTCTTTCGGCTGAAATGATGATGATGATGATGCTAACATGCCTTAGGGCCAGTTTCTGAAGTCGACGTCACATCTCAAATAAGCTGACAATTTGTCACAAATTAACCAGCCGTCAGTTGTCAGTGAGTTTCTCAACACTTCATCATCGAGAAATTACGTAATCGCTTGTTACATTAAATAATCGACATTAATTTATTTCTGTTGGCTACACTAGCTGGTATTCATTCACTACAATAACGTAATCAGTAACTTTAAATAGTATTTTATCTTGAGAGGCTGGGTTGGTGTAGCCGCCAAGTTAAGCAAACCTTACAAAGGTCGATTTTTGGATGGGTAACCACTTTTTTTTTTGGTTTGCTTGTTTTTAGATAGGTGACCCCACACAGGTTAAGCAACACTTACCAAGGTTATTCTTTGGATGGGTGACCGCTTTTTTTAGTTCGTTTGTTTTGAATGGCTGACCCCGCCAGGGTAAGCAACACTTACCAAGGTCAGTCTTGGGATGGGTGACCACTTTTTGTTAGTTCGCTTGTTTTTTGACGGGTGACCCTGCCAGAGTAAGCAACACTTACCAAGGTCAGTCTTGGGATGGGTGACCACTTTTTTTTGGTTCGCTTGTTTTTGGATGGGTGACCCTGCCAGGGTAAGCAACACTTACCAAGGTCACTGTTTGGATGGGTGACCACTTTTTTTGGGTTCGATTGTTTTTGGATGGGTGAACTTGTTAGATGTTGTTTAACCTAACGGGGTGACTTTAGGATGGGTGATCAAAATTTTTGTGGCGATGGTCACCCATCCAAAGACTGACCTTGGTCAGTGTTGCTTACCCTCGCGGAGTCACCTATCCATAAACAAGCGATCCAAAAAAAAGTGGTCACCCATCCAAAGAGTGACCTTGGTTAGTGTTGCTTACCCTGGCGGAGTCACCTATCCATAAACAAGCGATCCAAAAAAAAAGTGGTCACCCATCCCAAGACTGACCTTGGTAAGTGTTGCTTACTCTGGCGCGGTCACCACCCCAGCCGCTTGAAGTTAAACAAACCTATCCAGAAGCTGACCTTGGTAAGTACTAAGTACAGGGTAAAGTCAACACTGACCTGGGGATCGAACCTTCCTCACGCGCACTAGCGTGAGGAAGGTTCGATTCCCAGGTCAATAACAGTTTGTTTTTTTTTTAATTTATTTACATAAATACAAAATATTTTTTTTTGATAATTGTGTCAAGTTTTTATAATGTAATTAATTTAAAAGTTTGTAATATCCATTTTTTTTTAAATCTTGGTAATCAACTATAATTGATTTATTTAACATATTTTTTATAACTCAACCCATACCATAGTTTTCGCCGACCCCTATTATCTTTTTATCGTAATATAAGCCTTTAAAGTCATAATATTAATTTTAATCCGCGAATAATCGACCAATTTCCAACAATTATAAATTAGGCTCGTTGACAAGAGATTAACATTGAAAAAGGTGCTCAGAAACCCAAAACTGCTGTAACATGTGTTTAATTCGAGATTTTACTCAAATGTGACAAATTATCAACCACTTGTCACACTTGGATGTTGAGAAACTGAAAGTAGAATTAACAGGCGATTAATCCTCGATTACATTAACAGCCCGATAATTGAGAGCTGGGAAACTGGCAGTTAGAGCAGTATTCCGCAAAGTGTGTGCCGCAGCACACTGGTGTACCGTGATCATTGGTTGGTGTGCCTCGGAAAAATAAGGTTACTTAGGAAAGGATAGAAAAATACCTACTTAAACAGCCGCAAAACACGAGAAATCCATTCTCTGAGGGCATTCCTTTTGGACATTTACCAATGAACGATCAAGAATTGTTGGAAATGAAAACGGATCGCACATTAAAATTAAAACTTTCAAAAACTGATTTGGAACCTTTTTGGCTATGTGTGAAAAAGAATTCGCCTCTACTTTCTAAGCATGCTATTGCTATGCTTTTGCCATTTGCAACGACCTTTTTAAGTGTATTATGAGTTGAACTCTTACCACAATAAAAACTAAAAAAAGAGAACGTCTCAGGCAGGACGATCGACAGTGTATCTGTTGTTTTGTGTTGTCTGGTGGAGGAACCTAGTGATAAGGTTTGTACTCTAAGCTGTTTTGGCACTCATTTCCTAATGAAATGAGTGCTGAAGATCACCTCCAGATATAGAACTAATGGAGTGCTCTCAGAACTCCGAGGATGGTCGCAAAAGACCCGAAATGAGAAAGCGTCCCAGAGAATCTGAGATTCTGGTTGACGCTAAAAGAAATAAGCTGCCGTCTAACTCGATTCAGTCTGTGTATACAAAACGAGGTTTTGAGAGCGACTCTAAGATTTTATATAGTGACAGAGCACTTTTCACTGTGTTTGTTGCAAGAGTGGAAACAGACTCAAAGCAGGGCCTTAAGTTGAATTCTCTTAAGTTTGCACAATTTATTCACAACAAGGGTTTTAAGGGTATTGTACAAGGAAGTGTGAAGTCTTTGGGACGTAATAGGATGTCCATTGATTTTGTTACATTCAAAGATGCCAACAATTTTGTCAGCAACTCCATATTATGCGACTATAAGTATATTGCAAGTATGCCACGCTCCCATGTAACCCGCATGGGAGTTGTTAGGGATATACCTACTGACTGGACTCTTGAGGAGCTAGTGAATGGTCTGGAAACCCCTCATAATTGTGGTGAAGTTATTAGGGCTAGAAGACTTAATTTTAAGAATAAAAAGATGCCACGGTGACTTGGTTGCCCTCAACAACTGTAGTGCTTACTTTCTCTGGCCAAGTTCTCCCATAGAAAGTCTTTTGCTATAATGCCTCTTTACCTGTCACAATCTATCATCTCCCCACTATCCAATGTCGTAACTGTTTTCGTTTTGGACACATTAGCTCGCGGTCTAACTCCCGTTGTTATCGTTGTGCACAACCACATCCTGGTGATAGCTGTAAAGTTCCAGACTCGCATATTAATATTGTAATATGCGAGTCTGGAACTTTCGAGACAGAAATCAATCAAAATGGTCATGTCACAGGAGAATCTAAGTTGCACTGGAACACTCGAGACAGAAATCAATCAAAATGGTCATGTCACAGGAGAATCTAAGTTATCGGGAGGCTTCAGTTAGGTTTCCCCATCCGAAAAATCTTTTCTCTAATGTAGCAGCAGGTCCTTCCCAAACTATAACACCTCAAGCTTCTTCGTTTGAATCCTTTCTTTTATCACCCCCACTCATTACTCCTACTTCTTCTCCATATTCGTCCCCCATTAAAACTTCTTACTCTAAGACTGTTTACCGTTCTCCTAAGCCTAGACCTGAATTGGGTAAGTCGTAAGACACCCAAGCCCATAGGTCAATGGTTTACACTCCTAATTCTTCCCAACTTAATGGCTGTGCTCTCAATCCTTCTTGTGTAGAAACTACTCCTCTTTCCACTCCTAATGACAACCTAATAGAGCTCCTGACATGCTCCCTAATTAATATATTATCTAAATTTAGTGACTCAATACCGGACAATGTCGTTATATTAGTTGAATAACTACTCATATCCTGGACTCGCCAAAATGGGGGAAAAAATTCTTCAGTGGAATTGTAGATCCATTCGTAGGAAAAAACACGATTTAATCTACCTTATAAATCGATTTAAACCCGTCGTCTTCGCCGTTTCGGAGACGTGGCTCAGTCCCGGATCTCTCTTTAGGGTTCCTGGATTTTCGTGTCTTCGGGACGATAGAGATGACGGATGGGCGGGTTGCGCCCTTATGGTTAGCAGATCTATCTCTTTTCCCGAAATTTCTCTTCCACGTCATGATCCTGGTCTACAGTAGTTGCAGTAAGAGCCATGGACATATCCTATGTATCTGCCTATATTCCTCACCCCAACTCTAATCTTTTGTCTGAATTTAACTCTATCCTTTCTTCTATTCCATCCCCTTTGATTGTGTTAGGTGATTTTAATTGCCGTCACACTCTTTGGGGCTCACACTGTAATGACCCCGCTTCCAGTTTTTTGTTAGACCTTTTAGATGACCGCAACCTTTGCATTCTTAATGATGGATCTGCTACCCGTAGGGTTTCCCCTACCCAAAATATTAGTGACCCGGACCTTTCTTTCTGTTCTCCTTCCTCAGTTTCAACAGCCTCCCGGTCTGTTCTCCCTAATTCTTTTGGTAGTGATCATTTTCCTATACTTATCTCATTTCCTAGTTCTCATCCTCGTAATCCTCCAATCCACTGGCTGACTGGTCTAAGTTCTCGTCCCATCTGGACTCCGAACTTCAAAACTTTCCCCAAATAAATCCTTCCAACTCCCTTGCCCTCTACAACGATTTCAATGAATGTTAAATAAGAGCGGCCGATTTTTCAATCCCCCTGAAGAACTCCGCCCGTCACTTATTACCTTCTCCACCTTGGTGGGATGCTGAGTGTACGGATAGCGTTCGTAAACGCAGCTGAAAACACATTCTCCAATAGTCTAAACATGACCGACTATTTGAATTTTAAAAAGATTTCTGCAAATGCATGTAGATTATAGGCAAAAAAGAAAAAAAGTGGTTGGCTTAAGTTTTGCGAGTCTCTCTCTCCACGCTCTCCAGTTTCCCTAGTGTGGAAAAAAATTTAAATCTACCGCAGAGCTTGTGATCAGCCCCCGACATTTCAACCAACGACACAGGTTCCTGGTTGGAAGACTTCATCATTAAATTAGCCTCCCCTTTTTTCCTAATTTGGATTGCCTGCCCACTTATATCCTTCTTCACCCTCTCCCTCTGATAGATTTGATGACCCATTCTCTTATTCAGAATTAACATGTGCCTTGGATCACCTTCGTGATTCTGCGCCGGGTGTCGACGGAATCCCCTACTCCTTCATTTCCAAATCTTCTAACTGTAAACTATTCTTTCTCAAACTAATAAATTCCTTTTTCGATACAGGCCAAGTCCCAATGTCTTGGAAATCTCAAATCATTATCCCAATATTGAAACCTGGAAAAGATGCAGCTTCCTATCGTCCTATCGCTCTATCTTCTGTCTTGGCTAAAATCATGGAGAATCTCATCAAGAACCGGCTTGAATGGATCTTAGAAACCAAAGGCATTTTATCCAGACCTCAGTTCGGTTTTCGAAGGGGTATGGGCACTCTAGATAGCCTTAGCATATTTTTCTCTGATGTCCGCATTGCTTCTTCCAAAAATGAAAGTGTTCTTGGTGTTTTTTTAGACATAGCTTCAGCCTACGATAATGTCCAACTTCCAATAGTCAGGCAAAAGTTGCTACAGTTGAGTATCCCTGTGAGGATGGTCAACATCATTTGTAATCTCCTTATGTCCCGCTCTATTTCAGTTCGTCATCAAAACTCCCTTTCTCCAAGCCACAGGGGTCGGTCTTAAGCCCTATTCTTCATAATCTTTACACATATGATTTAGAGTCTTCAGTGAGCTGCTTCTGTAAAAACTTACAATACGCCGACGACATTGCTCTCTACTGTAGTTCAGCTTCCTTCTCTGATTCCGCATCTCGCTTAAATTCTGCCCTCCATTATTTAAATCAATGGTTGACTGACCACAGCCTATGCCTGTCAGTTCCCAAGTGTAATGCTGTTGTATTTTCCCGCAAACGTAATATTCCCCCTATAAATCTTTTAGTTGAAAACGAACACATTTTGATCCATGACAAAATTAAATTTCTAGGCCTCATTCTTGACTCAAAATTATCTGGTTTCTACCATTTGGACTACATTTCCAAAAAATGTGAAAAAGGCCTGCGTGCCCTCTCTGGAGTACGCTGGGGATCTCATCCAACTTCCCAGAAAATTTTGTATAATGCCATAGTTCGTAGTCATTTTGACTATGGAAGCTTTCTCCTGGAACCGTGCAATAAAATAGCCCTCTACAAACTAGAAAAGATCCAGTCTAAGTGTTTGCGCATTATCACGGGAGCTATGAAATGTTCACCTATTAATGCCCTTCAGGTAGAATGTTTAGAGCCCCCACTTTCACCTACGTAGACAATATCTCTGTGATAGATATTTTTAAAAAGTCATCCAGAATAAATCTCATCCTCTTCTCCGTAAACTTAGTGAGTTAATCCCAACCACCCCCTATTGGACCCATAAAAAACTTCCTTAACTTGTTATTAGCTTCAGGAAATTTAATAATATGCATATTTCTTTAGTCCAGTCAAAAACGAACCCCCTATTTGAAGTAGATTTTGACTCCTTACTCTTCCAACCAAATATTTTTCTTAACTTTAGTATATCTAAACATGACCCTACTGCCAATAATAAACTCAACAAAATTCTACCGGAGGACTGGCACGATTGGCTCACGATATTTACAGACGCCTCTAAGTTGTCAGATGATAGCCATGTCGGTTCTGCTGTGTGGATCCCAAAATTCAAAATTATTCTTAATGTTCGTAGTTCTCCATTTGACTCTATTTATACCGGGGAAGCAATAGCTCTTCTGGAAGCGGTTTCCTTTATTGAATCGCATGGACTCAACAAATTCCTAATTCTGTCGGATCCTTTAAGCTGCCTTCAGGATTTATTAATATCACCTTTTCGGTCTCGTCACAATTTTTCCCTTGTTTTACAGATAAAAGAACTTCTGTATAAATGCCACTGTTTAGGCATAGAGATTGCACTGGTTTGGATCCCTAGTCACTCTGGTATCGTTGGTAACGAGAATGCGGACTCGATTGCCAAGTCGGCTACTCGGATTGGGATCGAATCACGTTCATCTTGATACCCCCGTGATTTGCGCTGCCTCGCTAAACCAGAGTTGATGAAGTGTTAGAATACCCATTGGCAAAAGACTCGTTGATTGAAGGGCAAATTTTATGGCTCTATCCAACCATACATTCCTTCTAAATGTTGGTTCAGCAAAATTAAATGTTCAAATAAATTAGCCACCTCTGTTATAATTCGACTCCGACTTGGGTTTGTTTGCACTCCTGTCTTTTTGGCCAAAATTCACGTGAGAGACAATTCTTTGTGTGAATGCGGTCTAGCTGAGGGTTCTCTGGAGCACTAATTTTTTTCCTGTACTCGTTTAACTGTTCCCCTTTACGACTTACTTCCTGATAACATTCCCCGCCCAATTAACATTCCGTTTCTATTAACTTTAGTCCATACCCCCGCAGTAAAAATTATTTATAGATTTATGAACATTAACAAAATCCAACTGTAGTTATAGTATTTCTATTTACGTATTATATACATGTTTTAACATTTATTTTGTGGCTGTCTGTATGTTTTAACCAAAATTGTTTTGTCCTTTTTAGGGTTCCGTACCCAAAGGGTAAAAACGGGACCCTATTACTAAGACTTCGCGATCCGTCTGTCTGTCTGTCTGTCTGTCCGTCTGTCACCAGGCTGTATCTCATGAACCGTGATAGCTAGACAGTTGAAATTTTCACAGATGATGTATTTCTGTTGCCGCTATAACAACAAATACTAAAAACAGTATAAAATAAATATTTAAGGCCGTTTTTTGCTCGATATTAATAACGGCAACAGGTAGACGCTTGAAATATTCACAGAATGTTTCAACACTCACTTCAAAAAATAATAATTATTAAATCTAAATAAAAGAAATTAAGGGGGGATCCCATACAACAAACGTGATTTTTTTGTAGTGTTTTGCGATAATGGTACGGAACCCTTCGTGTGCGAGTCCGACTCGCACTTGGCCGGTTTTTTAGCATGGTGAACAATGGAGGTCATCGCTACAAACAGTGATCAATAGTTATATTACAGTTTTCATAATTTTAAACCGACTATCTCCAAATACCTTGACATTGTTTTTTTTTCGGTCGTGGCAACACTGGCGACAGGTCGTCAAAAAACGGCCTCGTAACTAATTTATTTTAAAATTATTGTTTTATTGTTTAGATTGTTAAAAATCCTTTATTTATATTAGAATCAACGTATAAAGTGACATACGTAGTGTTTGTGACCAGTTTTTAATGGAATAACTCAATATCAATCGATATTTCAATAAGTCATGTACCGGCTGTCAACGTTTGAACTGTGGATTTGAATTCTTCGAACCGGGGGAGTATTTTGTTTTGAATTACGTATTTATTGCAGTATTATTTACATACTATACACCACTCATACACTGCTCAGGGCTCTGAGCGTCGTCCAGTACACACCGGCTACGTTTATGTCTCATTTTGTTTGACAAATCGTGGAAACAAAATCGATGACGAAAACACTTGCCTCAGACAAACATTCACTGCAAACCCTACTTCACACAAGATATATTAATATCTTTAATTTAGTTTAGTTTAGTTTTATAGGTAAACCCCATACTTCATAAGCATTGTAAATATACTTTGTGCCCACTAAAACTAATGTTCTTATCAAATCCCTAATCAAAAATTTAATCTAACAATAAATACCAATGTTTACTAAAGCCTTTCCTTAAACTATTACCAGTAATTAAGTCTGAGAATATTAAATCAAATAGCTCTTCTTTGTTCTAAGTTTTTTTTTCTTCTTTTTCTCTTGATACCTCCATATATTTTTATAATTTTATTTTCTTTTCATACATTTTACTTCTTTTTTTAATTTTAAAATCCCTCCCACTTTGTCAAGTCTTCAACTAACATTTTATCCTCTTCACATACTCAGCTTTTTCCTGTCACATTGCAGGTGTTGCTTAAGGAAAGCCGTCAATATGATGACCCGGGCAGCTACCATTCGTGAAATGAGTGACAAACTGAAAGTAGCGCTGAGGGAGCTGGAGTTATCTAGAAATGAGTGCAGCAAGCTACTGCGAGAACGAGAAGAGAGTGAAGTTGAAATTGAATTAATAGTAAACAAAAACACTCAACTCAAGAACCAGCTTGCAGAACTACACTCCCAGCATATGGATATACTGGACCAGCATCACCATCTCCGTCAACTAGTGTCAGATTTTCAACAGTGCCATGACACTCATGACCAGGCACTGAAGCGTATATCTGTACTTGAAGCTGAATTGTGCAAGGCTCATAACACCTTTACCTCCATAGACTCGCTGAAAGTCAGCGAAGAGGTTTCTAACACCAGTAACCTGTACAATGAGCTGTTGGCTAATGCATCTGAACTGGAGTGTGAGCGGCCCACCATTACCATAGACCTTACAGGGGATGATACCATTGCTAAATGTCCAATTCTAAGTAGTCACAATAAAATTAAGAAATATATTAAAATAAATAAAAGTATTAAGAAATATAGGAAACTTTTAAAAACTCAAAGTGTTTACAAATATAATGTTAAACTTAGAAGAGATTTCAGAAACTTAGAAAACCAATTAAATTTATGTAATAGTAAATTAGAAACTAGTACACAAATGTATGATGTTGACATTAAAAACCTTCAAAGGGAATTATTGAGTAGGGAAAATACACTAAGGGAAATATTTTGTAAATATGAATGTAGTCAACAGATGTTGAGTGAGCGCATGCAGGAGGCCTGTGAGTTGGTGGACCTGGTTAAGTATAATGCAGAGAGGTATGAGTCACTGACTAACAACCTCACCTGTAGTTGTGCTGCCGCTCCGCCACCTCTCATGTCACAGCATGTTGCTCCTACAACTTTACCCATTGATCTCACTACAAAAACTTTGAACCCTACCAAAAGTAATATCTTAGTATATTCTGATAAATTAGGAACAGGTTTTGGATCTTTGTTAAATAACCGTTCTAAACATACAATAGTGAACCATTGTTTTCATGAAATGCATTTTAATGAGCTTGTTCATAAAATTCAACAGACACAATTGAATGAGCAATCTACTGTAGTTCTTCTTTTTGGAAATAGCCTTAATGTAACAAAAAGGGACATAGTTAATGGTATCGACACCCTACTTAAGTTAAAATTAAGCAAATTAATATTATGTGCATTGCCCTATTCTGACAAGTTACTTGATCAGGAAAATGAATACATTTCTAGTTTAAATAACTTGATGCATATTTTATCTTGTCGTCATAGTGACCGTTTATTGTTTTTTGACACCAACAATTTTGTTAGTGATTTTGTTTTGATTGGGAACCATATGTTTCTTCCCAAAAATAGTCGACATTTATTAGCTACATTGTTAGCTTTTAATATACACGCAGTTATTGATGATTTAACTGAGACTAGGTTTAGTGATTTAACAGTATTATCTAGTTTTTCTGATAATACTACTGTAGATTCTTTAAACTATTAGAGCCGACAAAAGAGAAGACGAATAGTATTATTTTACTATATCATCAAAATATAAATCGCTTCTCCGGCAAAATTTTAGACGTGGAATTGTTAGTAGATAAATACCACATGGATATCTTATGTTTTTGTGAAACCTGGTTAAAATCAGATATGATGTTGTTTAATGTAAATAATTTTTCAGTTGCCAGCGCGTACAACAGATCCACAGTGGGTGGTGGTACCCTGATACTTTGTAATAGTCATCTTAAATATAAGGAAAGAAAGGATATCACTGCTTACTCTGTTGATCGCTTATGTGAGGTAGCATGTGCAGAGGTCGAGGGGCATACTATCTTGTGTGTTTACAGACCACCAGCATCAAACTTGTCATTGTTTTTAATTACAATGGAAGAATTATTAAGTAAACTTTTCAGAGATAGTAAATTAGTTTTTGTTTGTGGTGACTTAAATATAGATATGTTAGTCAATTCACCTGAAAAATGTAAGCTCATTTCATTGTTTAAATCATTTAACTTAAAATATTTATTTAATGAACCGACAAGAATAACTGCAACTTCAGCTACGTGCATAGATAATGTATTCACTAATTGTAAAGTTAAAGATTCGTTTTTAATTAGTGGCGTTAGGTCAGACCATACTGGTCAACTAGTATCTTTTGAGTCAGATAAAAAAATTAACCTAGCTAAATCAATTCGGTTAAGACGTCTCACTAAAAATAAATTAAATTCTTTTAATAATAATGTTTTTAGCAACCTTTGTAATGCCAGTTTTAATTCAAAAGACCCCAATATAAATTACGGCACGTTGTTTTCTACAGTTTGCCAAGAATTCAATAAAACGTGTCCTTTAAAAACAGTTAAAGTCAACAATTCCAAATCGAAATTTAGTGAATGGGCCACTGTGGGCATAAGAAAAAGCCGAGATATCTTATATAATTTATATTACGAAAAATCTTTGACATCCGATCAAGTTTTTCATACTTATGTTAGAAACTATTCCAAAATATTCAAAAGAGTCTGCGCTCAAGCAAAATCTCAAATAATAATTAACAAAATTGGTGTTTCTAATAATAAAATAAAAACTGTGTGGCAAATAATTAATAGAGAAACTGGAAAGACACAACAAAGCGATCAGAATGAGTTGTCTTTGAAAATATCTAATCAAACCATTTCTGGTAAGCAAGAAGTCGCTGAGACATTAGAAAATTTCTTTACCAACATTCCGTTAGAGGTTACGAAGTCTCTTCCCTCCTCATCTAAATTAGCTGAAGCTCTTCTTAAAGAAAACTTTACTAAAGACATACCAACCTTTAAATTTAAATCAATATGTATTGATACAATTAAAAACGCGTTCAAAAGTCTCAACGTAAAAAATACTGAAGACTTGTGGGGGATATCCGTTAGGGTTCTTGGAGATATTATTGACTCAATTGCTCCTGTCCTAACAGGCATATTCAATCAATGTTTGGACAGCGGCACTTTTCCTGACTTAATGAAACACAGTAAAGTAGTACCAATTTTCAAATCAGGCTGTAAGAGTGATCCCTCAAATTATAGGCCTATATCCGTGCTTCCAGCATTGAGTAAAATCTATGAAAAAATCATGCTGGAACAGATGTTGTCTCACTTCAATTCAAATAAGATCCTGCATAGTCAACAGTTTGGTTTCACGAAAGGTAGGTCGACAACGGACGCGGGAGTAAAACTCATCAGCCACATCTTGGAATCTTGGGAGAAGTCCCAGGATGCCATTGGCATTTTCTGTGATCTCTCGAAAGCGTTCGACTGCGTCGACCACAACACACTGATCTGTAAATTACACCACTACGGAATTCGAGGAAAATCTGCTGATCTTGTGCTTTCCTATTTATCAAACAGACAGCAAAAAGTAAATGTTAATGGGGCGACGTCCTCCGGGTCTCTAGTCAAGATGGGCGTGCCCCAAGGTTCAATTCTCGGCCCTTTCCTTTTTCTTGTTTACATTAATGATCTCCCTTTTATGATGGCCAAATTATCGGATATAATTCTATTTGCTGATGATACTTCGCTAATTTTTAAAATAGATAGGAAAGATACGGATGTCTTACATGTCAACGAAAGTCTGATTGTTCTCTCGAAATGGTTCGCAGCTAACAATCTTTTACTAAATGCGAAAAAAACAAAATGTCTGAAGTTTTCCTTACCAAATGTACCACAACGTGACCTAAATTTAAATCTTGACGGCAAAAATCTTGAAGTTATAAAGGAAACTGTATTCTTAGGGATTACTATCGATTCAAAATTGCAGTGGGGCGCGCACATTAGAACTCTTTCGGGTCGGTTAAGTTCGGCTGCATATGCAGTAAGGAAAATAAGGCAGTTAACCGATGTAGCCACAGCAAGGTTAGTATACTATGCTTATTTCCACAGTATTATGTCTTATGGCATTCTGCTGTGGGGATCAGCTGCAGACGTTGACTCAATTTTCATCTTACAAAAGAGGGCAGTCCGCGCAATCTATAAAATGAGTCCACGAGAGTCCCTCAGAGAAAAATTTAAAGAGATCGATATACTGACTCTACCTTCTCTTTATATATTGGAATGTATTTTGTATGTCCGCAAAAATCGAGGGCTTTTCAAAACTAGAAGCGATTTCCATAATTTAAATACACGCAGTAAGCATGAAATTGTAATACCCAAATTCAGATTAACGAAAACTAGCAAGTCTTTTCTTATAAACAGTATACGCTTTTATAATAAGTTGCCAAAGCCAGTTATAGAATTGACCGATGGAAAGTTCAAAAACTACATCAAACGTGTCCTTATTAAAAAAGCATATTACAAAATCAAGGACTACGTTGAAGATAAAAATTTTAGCTCCTTCTGCGCATGCGGCTTCCCTGGTAACTCATAAACGGCACAAATATGTGGATGTCTCTAACTATTCTCAATCTCATTTTTTACTTTTTTTCTTTCTTTTAATTAGACTTTTTACAATGATTTCAATGATCTTTATAGCCCTTTGCTATGAATAGTTACAGCACTGATAACAACATTTGTGCCACATGTTAAATTTAGTCTTGTTATATATTTTTTTTTATTTTTTCCTTTGTATAGATTCTTTTACTGATTGTTTTGTGAATGTGTGAACATTGTAGGCCTTCTAGATTTCTAGACGCTTGTTAACATTTGTTAACTCTCTCGTTTATACAATTTTTTTTTAGTTTCTTACGACTTATTGTCGGGCCTACGTTGTCCCCCCATATCTAAGCACTAATACTGTAACGTGGAAATATTGTAAAAACAAACCATTTTTTTTAAAAGAGTAACCGTGGAGTTTCTTGCCGGTTCTTCTCCACAGGAAACGACTAACCCGAACCGTGCACCTTTT
The DNA here is from genome assembly GCA_945859665.1 of Anorthoa munda. NCBI lineage: Eukaryota > Metazoa > Arthropoda > Insecta > Lepidoptera > Noctuidae > Anorthoa > Anorthoa munda. Next base: position 9,818,479 of record OX243896.1, read on the forward strand.
GTCGACGTTTTATAAGTGCCCATGTAGGCCTATGTGAAATAAAAAACATTTGATTTTGATTTTGATTTTTTGATTGGCAAAATCATCGAATGTTCATCGATGGAGCTATAAACATAAAAATTGAATTGAATTGAAAATGGTATTATGTAAGGTATCTTTCTATGGCCTGGATTGGACATGTACTATGAGCCTTCATAATACAAGTCATATATTAAGGTTCATAATCCATTGGCATCGTATCCAGCCGGTACGAGGCGGCGACATGACTTCACAGCAAGCGATGTGGGGCATTCTTTCATTAGGCATCACACTTTCACTTCTTTCTTTGTTATTGTTGTAGGGCATCGAGGGTTGTACCACGCAGACTACGCACACACACATGACCACACACCGCACAGGACTCGAGCGCCGCCTGACGTCATAATGCTCCGGCCGGCTTGCGTCTGAGTGCTGAGTGGCGCGCGCCCGGACAACGCGTGGCGCGCACGCTAGTGCACGACGCGACGCGACGTCACGTAGGCTTTCAAAATTAGGCTATATACAATAAAGAGCGCCACGCGAGTGCGGTGTGGGAGCGAGATAAAACGTGGTGTGCCGTGTTTTGCGGGTATTACTTTTATGTTTACGTCAAGAATTCTAGATACTTAATCTTTTGGTTTTAGTCACATTATAATTTTGGTTAGTTTATTTTTATCTTAATATATTTATTTTATGTTCTTTGTATCTATTGTAACATACACAACAGATTTGGTATCCGTACGTCACGTCCTAGGCGACCACTGAAACGGCACGTGGGTCCCCCACGGCACAGCATTATGCTGAGTGGAGGCTTCCACTTCTTGCCACAATCACGAAATGCATCTGCCTGACATCTTTTTCACCTTTTTTTTCTGTTAAAAAATAACAAAATGTAAGTAGTTATGGATACACCACGCCCGTCTGATTTAGATTAAGCTAAGTACATTATATGGCTCCATTGCATTCTAGCAACTATATCTTTTGCAAGCTCAGCGGTCTATGTCCACCGGATGAGCCATGTACGTATTGTAATCAGAATAAAAATCGCCTCCAAATCGGCACTACGTCTTTTTATTTTCATCCTCAGTAAAAATCCTGAGTAGCTAAGTTTAGTACTTAGTAGAAAGGTTTCTGATGCTCCGAAACCAAAAGTGGCGCAGCCGGTAGGAATTCCTCCTAGAAATCCGTAGTCTTCGCGTTTTTCCGTCGTCCAAATTCGATAAGAAAAATTAGGCGTAAATCTACGAAAGCAGAGGAAATCCTTCGAACCAAAGAAATATTCTTTTGAATCGCGTGTGTGCAGAAATCATCGATTATGGGAGTCACGGGAGATTGGTGAGTAAATCTTTTCGCCAATCCTATGTTCCCCTAACCCTCCTATATTTTTCATAAGTTTTAAATGTTATTTTTGGGATCGAAACTTTCTCATTATAACAGTGTTTAGTGATTATTTAGTCGTTAGTTGATAACTCTGTATGAAATTATACGGTCTTATCTCTGTTCAATTCTCAGAACATAAAACATAGAGTAGTGTTAATTTTAGAGATTACACCTTTATTTTGAGTTAAGTATAATTTTCAAATCTTGATTGATAGAATTGAGTAAAAGAAACTATTTTAATTGTAAATTCAAAGAAAAGTAGTAACTTTTAAGGAAAAACTATTATTACAAAATCTTTATTTTTATAGGTACCTAATAGAATCTTTCCAAATTTTATTTTCCATATTTAGCCAGTATTTCGATTATCATGGTGATTTATAATTGTGTGGTTGTTGTATTTTAAGTGTGTGTAAATTTTAATAGAATTGTTTTAAAGCGAGCTGGAGCCTCTGAACAGTTCATTACTCTGTATGTCTGTCTCTGTCTCTAATCATGACGACGACGCCCACATCAGTTGCAGTTGAGCCAATACCAAACGAAATTGTCAATTAATCCCACTGTATAATGGTGATAAACGACAGTAAAACCTTTATTTGAGAAAATGTCAGTACGTGGTTGATCGATTTAAGAGCAGTGTAAAACAAGAATCTTTATGTTTTTAATGTTTTAACGAGTAGATTGAAAGAGGATGCAGCTGCGCTAAGCGGTCCGCATTAAGAGAATTGCTGATTCAACATTTTGGAGACCTCCGTAGTGAAGCGTGTATTAATATTGAATTGAATTAGAATTTTTAAAAGTTAATTCAGGTGAAAGCTTTTTAGACTTTTGTAATAGAATCCAAAATGTTCGCTCGTTATTAATGTCGAAGGTGAAATTGATGATATGGAATTAAGACGTGCTAAGTCAGTTTTTTTTTTATCTATTATAGGCTTGCGCTTGACCACTATCTCACCTGATGGTAAGCGATGATGTGGTCCACGATGGAGCACGCTTGCCTAGAAGCAACCTATTCACTCTTGATTTAAAGACCCCTAGATTGTAGCTATGGGGAAACACAGACTCCGGCAGGGAATTCTACTCCTTAGCTGTACGCACAATAAAAGTATTCTCAAAACGCTTAGTGCGTATGGGTGGGATGTCCACCATGTACCGATGGCGCATCGCCGTACGTCTGGTAGTCCGATGATGAAACGGGCTGGGTGGGATTAGATCATGCAATTCCTTCGCACACTCCACGAAATGTAACCGATAAAAAACCGACAAGCTGGCAACTCGGCGACGATGTTCAAGGCTCTGGAGCTTTGACTTAACCAGTGCCTCATCGCCGATGAGCCTCTTGGCCCGCTTTTCGATCGAGTCTAGTGCATCAAGCTGGTATTTGGCAGATCCGTCCCAGAGATGAGAACAGTACTCCATGCATGATCGAACTTGCGATTGATACAAGCTGAGCAGCTGTTCTGGCGTGAAGTACCTTCTCACCTTTGCAAGGATCCCCAACTTTTTGGCAGCCAGCTGAGCCTTTGCCTCAATGTATGGGCCAAAATTGAGAGTCGATGTCAACGTAACGCCAAGAAGCTCAAGATGGTCAGTTCAGCTCAAGCAGTCACATCGCAGAAAGTTGGAGCCGGGTGAAATTGGCTCTTTTTAGCGGAAAAAAGATACGCCTGGGTTTTAGTAGCATTAAACTTGATCAGATTGGCATCGCCCCATTTGGAGACTGCCTGCAATAAGGCTCTAAATGTATTTTTGAAAATATGGTGCGTACAACCTTCCTGAAAATATGGTGCGTATCGTTAGGCTTAAATCGCCTACAACGTTAGAAGCTGCCTTGAGCATCCTACTTGAAGAAGTCAACTTCTTGGACCAATATAAAATGCGTAACCGCATTCATGGTAATAGTCAAAATTCGGAATCAAGTTCAAGGTCATCGAACCAACCAGTGAGGAACAAACCCACCTTACCTTTTCAGTCTAAATTTAATGAGAATAATCCTCAAAATACACAAATTAAGATACCTCAAACTATGGGTCAAGGTCAAGCATTCAAACCAGTATTCGAGTATCGTCCTCAATCGGGTTTGCAACTGCAACAGTTTGGTTATAGGCCACCTCAACAGTTCGGTTATAGACCACTGAAACAATTTGGCTATAGGCCACCTCTATAGTTCAGTTATAGACCACCACAACAATTTGGCTACAGGCCACCTCAATCGTTTGGCTACAGACCACCCCTCTTTTTTTTATTTTTTTTATTTTGCGTGTAGAAATGCTCATGCATACTGCACTACCACGGGGAGATAGTGCAGTTATGTGGGACTCTAACCCACTAAAACTCCACGGTGTCCTCCTGTGCCGCTTATGGCGGGAGCATGGGTACGCGTTAGCATTTACCGCGAACCCACCGCGGCTGTCCGTCACCGGACCCTCCTCGGTGGAGTCCCCCCATCACCGGCGCACCAGAACACACTGCACGCCGTGACCACCCCAGGGACCAATCAGCACATGGGCGTCAGACGACCCCGTGTATGGCACCCTTGGTCCCCCTGTGACGGGTCTAGGTCAATGGCCCCGCCACCTACCATTGTTCGGCCGCAGGGGATAGGGTGAGCGGCTAACGCAATACCGACACTCCTCCTCCCCTGCGGCCCCACCGCGTCCACCATCAGATGGTGGCGACCCCGTCCGGGCCGCGGAAGGTAGGGAGAGCGGCGCATCGCAATACCGGCACTCCTCTCCCACCGCGGCCTCCAACCCTCAGCCGCGACATCATATGGGACCTGGGAATCTCCATAAGACATCGCGGCCCGCCTCAGTTGCGATGTCGCCTGTTACCAAGCGGCACCGCAACCTACTACTTGGCCGCTACGTCGTCGGCTTAATCGGCAAAAGCCCTGACGAGCGGCCCCTCCTCGGGTTCCTCTTCGCTTCACCGTGGGTGACCAAGCCACGGTTACTGAGCCCCCCTGCATCGACAAAGCGGGAACCCACCGGGGGGGGGGGGGGGCCACAGACCACCCCTACAGTTAGGATATAAACCAACACAACAATAAAAAAAAAAAAACACCGTAACCATTCTGTTACAAACCACCGCAACAGGCTGGATCGAATCTTCTCCAGGTATTAATACCCCAAAATCAAAACAGTGACGTGTCTATGAGGACAGCCCAACCTCAGAAGCAACACGGATTTAATTTAAATGAACTTACTATGAATGATTACGTATATGAATACGATCCCTGTTGTGACGAATTTTACTATTATAATCTAACAAATGACTATGTCTACGCAAATGACCTCAACTATTACTATGGTAATGAGAGTAACACGAACGATTCTAAGGTACCTACCTAATGACAAATTAGAACCAACAAATGAGAGTCAAAATGTGGATTTTCAGGCAAAAGCCTCGCTGAAGGACAAGAAGTCTTAGCACTAAATTGCGATCCTAATTTAAAGCTTCTCTACATTTACTTAGAAGAAATAGACGCAAGAATGATGATTGACACTGGTAGCATGAGATCATTCATAAGTCTTCAAAAGGCTTATCAATTGTTCAGTGAATATATTAAGAAACAAAATTTTCAAGTGGTAAGCACCCATGCTTCTAGTAGACACGATGAAGTAATGGCAATTCCTCCATTACCTACCTTTGTAACTAATGCTTTGCATAAATTATATTTGTATGACGTTGACGCGCGATATGACGGGCTTATTGGTAATGACCTTTTATTACAATTAAACGCAGTAATTGATTTAAAGAATCAAGTGTTAACAACTAACACTACTTGTATTTCAATAATTAATAATAACTTAAATTATATAGTTGGTATACCGTCACGAACAGAACAACGAGTTAAGTTACCTGTAAATCAATATTCAGGCGATGCTATTCTTGATTTTCAAGGAATCGAGGATGGTCTGTGTATGCCCAGCGCTATAGTAGATTGCGTAAATGGATACGCATATACAGCAATCCAAAATACTTCAGATAGTCCAAAACAACTTAATATAAAACAACCCTTTACAGTGATTAAATTTGAAAATAATGAATGTAATATAAATTTTACTTAAAATAATACTGACATAGAGATAGATGAGTTACTTGAAGACAATTTGAGGAAACTCAGACTCGATCATACCAATGATGAAGAACATGAAACGATTTGACTTTGCAAGGAGTTCAAAGACATATTTTAGGATGGTGATTGACTTAAGAAGCCTTAACGAAATTACTATTGATGACAGATACCCCCTACCGAACATTTATGACCTTTTTGACAAGTTAGGAAAGAGCACTTACTTCACTACGCTTGATTTAGGCAGTGGATATCATCAGATAGAATTAGACGAGAAGGACAGACAAAAGACAGCCTTTTCCACTCAATATGGACATTTTGAATTCCGCAGAATGCCGTTTGGGCTAAAAACCGCCCCAGCCACATTCCAAAGGACAATGGACAACGTTTTACGTGGGTTACAAGGACTACACTGTATGGTTTACTTAGATGACATTATCGTCTATAGAAATAGCTTTGATAATATTATGATACAGAATTTACGGACTTTTTTTGACCGAATCAGGGCCACTAACATGAAAATTCAACTTGACAAATCAGAGTTTTTACGCAAAGAAGTACTTTACCACCTTGGACACACAATTACCAAAGAAGGACTAAAACCTAATGACGACAAAATTACTGCTGTACTTCACTATCCCCTACCAAAAACCACGACTGAGATTAAAAGTTTTCTTGGACTAGTAGGATACTACCGACGTTTCATCAAAGACTTGTTTGAAAAAGCGTAATAAAATTATAATCGACCCGAAATACACTGACGAATTTAACAAATGTAAAGAACTCTTTACACACGCCCCTCTTTTACAATACCCTGACTACGACAAACCTTTCATTCTTACGACTGATGCGTCAAACGTAGCTCTGGGCGCAGTTTTGTCACAAGGACAAATTGGCAGTGACAAACCTATTGCTTACGCTAGTCGCACTCTTAGCGATACTGAATCACGCTATAGTACAATCAAACAGGAATTGCTTGCTATAATTTGGGCAGTAAAACATTTCAGACCATACTTATATGGTCGAAAGTTTTGCATATACACTGACCACCGTTTATTAAGCTCTGTAAGTACATGCTATTTTGTTACTGTGTGATTGGTGTCTTATTTCTTTAAATCGATGGTTTTAAGTACGATCAATCAGATTTGTAGGGTACTTTAATTTTTGTTATTAAAATAATTAAATGCGTTCAACATTGTTTTTTTTTTTTAAGGGAATTTACTCCTGAAACCTCATTTCAGAAGTGGGATTCTTTTCCAAAAAAACGCCCACTATTTTCTGCTGTAGATTTTGTAGTATCGGTTACAAAAATAAGACACCAAACAAACGCTTTATTTCAAAACTTTGGTACTTTTTTTGTGATTTAATATGGCCAATAGCCGGTATGAATCTCGTGACAGGTCACGTCGACATGATAGGTATCGTCGATCTCGGGATGGGTCTCGGGAAAGGTCTCGGGATAGACTTCGGGATAGATCTCGTTCGCGAAACCGTTCTCGCTCCAGGAGTAGAATTTATCACACGAGCAGATCTCGATCGAATAGTAGAGTGCGCCCGCGATTTAATCTAGGCGATCAAAATGTGACAATGCAACAAACATTACAATCGATTCTATCTCGCTTAAATACGTTAGAAACAGAACGCTCCACCTTACGTAATTCGACCGAGTTTCATAGTCAGCTAGTTCATAATGGCACGCCTATAAGGTCTCACACTCCCCCGATCAGTGAATTACAGAACGCTCAGGCCCTTCAGTCCAGAAACCCGATATCTGAAACTTTGTTACCTAGTTCAACGGCCACGTTAAATATACCCACGGCCGAGAGCATTACGACCGAGTTGCCGAGTATCGACATACACCCACGTAACGAACAATCTGTGACTGATTCAGCACGGATATTAGCTGAAGCAATTAGATCGATAAATTCGGACAAAACTCAAAAATATTTCGAATCTAACTTCGATCCTACTATCAATGACATAGATGTGTGGTATGAGGAAGTTGAAAGAGCCAGAATTTCTAGTAACTCTGAGTGTCTATCGCGTGTATCGATATGCCTTAAAGGGGATGCACGCACCTGGCTAAATGAGTGGGTGACCAGTGACCGAACGTGGACCAATTTCGTTAATTAGATTAAGCCATTGCGCCCACGGAAACTTGATTACGCAAATATTCTTTATGACGCGATGCATACGACTTCTGATAAGTACAGCACATATGCTGAGTATGTGAGAAGGACGTTACTCCGCCTCAAAATAGTTAAGGGACTAAGTGAGAAACTGATAACTTTGATAGTCTTACGTGGTATAACAGACGCTCAGATTAGGGCTGCGACCACCAACGCTAATCTAAAGTTACACGATCTAGTTTCATTTTTATCAATTTACACCAAACCTTCGCGCGCTAAATTAGAAAGTCGGAACCATCATTCTAAGCCATCGAATAATAATCGTTCATCAAACTTAAACATTTTTGCCTGTGGAAAACTGGGACACAAATCTAACGCTTGCCCCAAGAAACCCAAAGCCGATCAGGCGTCTAATATCACTTCGGATAATATCAATAAATTAGCCTGTAATTACTGTAAAAAACCGGGACATAGTGAAGATGTTTGTTTTGCTAAGGAAAGATCAGGCTCACGTAATAAGCGAAACATTAATTTATGTACTACTCGTACCCCCCGTGGCAGGTTCCTCTAAAAGCAGCGACCTTAAGACCGCAATTATCCAGGGCATCTTGGGTATCCCTGTCGATGTTCTTATCGACAGTGGAGCCTTAAATGTCTCTTTAGTCTCGTCTGATGCATTGAAACACAGGACGGAGAGTTAGACTCTCAACGGTACGTCCGCCAAAACGACCTCCTCTATTATCGATATACACCAGTGGGCGAGGAAGCTAGACTCTTTTGTTTTATTCCCAAAGGACACAGGTTAAGCTTACTAAGAATTTTCCATGACGAACATGAGCACGTCTGCGCGGAGAAAACTCTCGACTTAATCATCAAGTACTTCTGGTTCCCCGGTCTTCACCAATTTGTAGCAAAATACATAAAACATTGTCTTGTGTGCATATCAAGTAGTCCCTAGAGCCCCTCATCAGCCAATTACATCCTGGGAAAAGACTAGTACCCCTTTCGAAACATTACATACGGACGTACTTGGTCCACTACCCGAATCTGAAGGATATAAATATGTTTTATTGGTGGTTGACTCCTTTACTAAGTATTGTTTGTTATATCCCATTTATAAACAAGATGTGAGTGAGCTTAAACGCACGTTTACCAACGTAATTTCACTCTTTGGTGCTCCTAAACTTGTGGTGGCTGACCGCGGGCGTATGTTCGAATCGTCGGGATTTTCTAAACTTTTAACTGAATTTGGCTGTACTATTCATTTCATAACGCCCTAAATGCACAATGCTAACGGACAGGTAGAAAGATACGTTAGGACTATCAAATCATAAGCACTCAAAATGGTCGGAACAACAGTGGAAACTCCAAATTGAAATTGACAGGGAAAAAAAATAAGACTGATTTAGTGTTGGTGGACCGAATTGAGAGGCGTGCAATGATTGTTGACATAAATGTTCTGTATGACGGGAATCTCGTGAAAGCCGAGAAAAATAAGCAAATCAAGTATCTTGACTTGGCTCGCGAGGTTGTCGACATGTGGAATATGAATACAGCGATCATTGTGCCGATAGTCGTTACGGCCAATGGCATAATAGCCAAGAGCCTTGACGAATATCTGAGGAGGCTCTCGTTGGGCAGCTGGATCAAGGGTTATATTGCATTGGCATTGTACCGATAGTCGTGTCAGCCAAAGGCTTATATAATAGCCACGAGCCACGACCAACACCTTAGGAGGCTCTCGTTAGGCGGCTGGGTCAAGGGCCTGATCCAGAAAAACTGCTGCACACGGTTCGTATTGTTAGGAGGTTTCTCTCTCTGGAGCCCTCACCGCCGGTAGCTTGGACCCTGTGCCCGATACCGGTGGGCCTCTATTTTTAAAAGATTTATATTTTTATTTTAAATATTTAAAAAACTTTTTAAATTATTTTACCTTTTGAGGTATGGAACCGTAAAATGTACAAAATAAAAAAACTTAATTAATATTTATTTCCATCAAAGTAGGTACTTAGGTAGGTCTACTGGCACAAACCTGTGGTTCTTACTACTGATGAACGCAAAGAAGTATGGCAAGGCAAGTAGCTTCACGGGCGCTTCTATCGGGCTCTCCATTTATTTATTTATTTATTTAAGTATAAATGTTTCTTTTTGTCTTTTGTCTTTACAGGTTACACCTAAGGCGTTATACAATGAGAAACGAATTATCCGAAAAGATTTTTATAAACAAAACGAAGAAAGGCTTTTTGGATTTTTTCAAGAAGTATGGCGTAAGTACTCTTATAAGGGTTCCAGATCACTGCTGCTGATTCGAGTTTACTGCTGACTAAAGTTCTATCCACACATATCAGGGCCGTGCCCGGGACGTGGACAGACCGTGCCCTGTCAGGGGCTCAAAAAAATAACGGTGGGAACATTTTATATAACATCGTTTACACACGTCCGTGCACGGGCCCGGGCACGTCCCGTGCACGGACGTGTGTGAACGAGTTCCTCAGATATTAGCTTGTACATCAATTCAAAGTTTCCCTAAGAGAAATTCCAGTCTCTCTGCGTGTCAAGGTTATTTGGATCAATTTTATCAGAACCCAGCGGATGCGTCGTATTATTAAGTGTAAGGCAAACATTTAATCGCGGATGATATGCGTCTCGTTGTGGTACAAGACCTACAACATCAATTTCTGCTATATCGTCACAGCTAATACAATCAAACACCATCACTACATCCAATTTACTTCCATGCGCATTCATCACCTCATTCCTCTCAGTCAAGCCACACACACTTAAAAAGTAACAATAGTAACTTAAAATATTATTCGAAGTACGATAAGCGTTTAAATTTATATCCATGGGCCCGATGTAGATTTTTCAGCGTCTGTATCCTGGCTACGTTTCGGCGACCTTTTCGGGGAAACTTAAGGTTTTGTCTGTCTAATTAAGAAAGAAATTATCCTGACGAATAACTACCGGAGACATATAATGAAGGACGGACGGTTGACATATGTCGGGCATACCACCGCCCAGGTGAATCCATCAGATATATTATCTCTGGTTGGTCTCGTCTGGCTAACAGTGAGTACTTACACAGATATTGGCAGAGAGGCCAGCATTTTTTTTTTATATTTTTAAATGTAAATAAATAAATAATAATAAATAAATAATTGTATTCAAATTTATTCTTATAAAATGTTCTATTCCTATATTTGATTTTTTTTAACGTACCACCAAGAAGCCATATTATACCTTTTCTTAACAAGCATAATATTTTAAAAATGAATACGCGTCGGAAATTGCACTTGGCCTGTCTACCTTTCGGTGTCATAAAGTTTAAATGTCCACCATATCTGTACTCGAAGCTTGCGTGGATAAACTGTCACCGGCAGCGCAAGGCCAGGCGTTGTGCTCAACAACTGGCTACTCCGCACCACCGTACAGCAGCCTTCCGGGGAAGTTTTAGCTACGCAGCCTCCAAATGTTGGAATAACATTCCACCGCCGATTAGGGACATAAGGAATATAATAACTTTTAAGACTAAACTTAAGGCATTCATTCTGACTTCACAAATAAAATTTAATGACATTAATATTGACAAATCGTTTATCTAATTCTTATTATAGGCTTAAATTAAATTAAAATAAGATAATTATTTTAATTTAATTTAAGCCAATATTTTTTATTTAATATCAATCATTTCCACATTAATTAAAAATTTGGTTTAATCCATCAACTATTGTGCTTATTTCTAGGTAATAAGTCAGGAAGAGATTAGCTGGATGTGATAGGCCGGTTGCGTCTATGCCACACTGCCATTTGGGGTTTTTTGAGACAATTTCATATCAGTAGTCTGTGGACAATTTTAACCATCAAATTGTAGCACTTTATATACTTTATATTATATTACATTAAATATTTGTTTTATTACTTTATATTATCTATTTTATGACATTATTATTTTAAGTATCTATTTTATTTACCCACGTCCGTGTGTCACTAGCGAGGCGCCAACTGAAAATCAGCAAATGTTGAGTTGGTAACCCTTTCGGTGTGGGCACGCCTGGCACAATAATTCTGAAACCCTGTTTGTACTTCTTTACTATTCTTCTCTGTTACTTTGTTATTATTGTTGTTGTGTTGTGTCTGTGTCGAATAAATGTTTTCCATTCTATTCAATTCAATTCAATTCTTTTCTATTCTATATTAATACGTTGGTTCTACTTCAGAGACAGGTACTGTCCTAGTAAATTAACTACTGAAAACCTAGAATGCATGAGCGAGCTCCGACTCCTATTGGATAAGTAGATTAGAAGATTACTGTATTATTATAAATATAAAATAATACATAGGTGCACAGGGTTATTTTTAAAACACTTAAAATCAGGAGGGAAAAGTACTTATGATTATAAACAACTTATAACTAATCCTGGATAATCCTAAAGATTATCAAATGTTTCATACATTTTCATCGAATAAATATCGCATTTTGTAACAATAATTCAGGCAACAGACAACATAAACAGACTAACTTGCATATCAAAGGTTTCTTTTTGCATACCTACGAGTATGGAACACCATAGGTAAAAAAACGGAACCCTACAAAACACTTATGGACGGACTACAAGATGTACGGCGATGCACCATCGGTTCATGGTGGACATCTCACCCACGCATACGCATTAAACGTTTTGGAAATACTTTAATTTTGCTTACAGCTTAGGAGTGTAATTCTACGGCAGGGAATTCCACTCTCTATTTTTCTTGATAGCTATAACTTGAGGATTTAAGTCAAGAGTTAATAGGTTACATCTAGGCAAGTGTGATTCACGTTCGACTACATCATCGTTTATCATCAGGTGAGATATCATTCTAATCGGGCCTATCAATTAATAAAAAAAATTGCGGACTTACCGTGCTGACAGCAAGCACCAGCAGTAGCAGCGTCAGAGCCCCGGTGCGTGAGCTTCCAGCCATCCTCGCAGACATGGGAGATTGGTTCCACATCGTTGAACTTTTCGACTGACCTACCAACAGGACAAGTGCGCACCATATATATAAATACTATGCGTGATAAGAAGATGACGCGCGCATACCTTCGCGAAACACTTCGGACTTACCTACAATTTACAAAGCTTCTGAAAAACAGCCCAGGCGTCATTCGTTACCTCATAAAATTTAAATTACCTATAAAACAATACTTAGATGTACCTATGTTATATAGTACATAGGTATAGATTGCAGAATTTTAGGAAATGCAATAAAAAGGTGTGTATTTTAAAACCCATATGGGAGTGTTTTTATCTATAGTTTTAATCGATAAAATGTTGAGTTAACGGCATTGAAGTTTATTGCAACAAATAATATTTCATAATGAAAAATTCTGTTTTTTTTTTTCGGCAGAAACGGTGTATTTTTTGCCGAAATAAAAGGTAATCACATTCAGTCAGAGCTGTCTCAAATATATACGGCGCTGGGGTTTGAAAGCATGCACCCTCCTTCTTGATAACTGTTCATATGTTTTGTTTTAGCTGTCCATTTATATCAGAAACAGCCAGTCTATTCTGTAAAAATATCACCGTGATAATTTAGGTGTAGTGAACATAAAGTGAGCTGTCAGTCCACCAAAATGATTTGACAGACGGAATAGACCAGTTGTAGTTGCTTAGCTTACGCAGAAAATCATCAAAGACAAAGATGATGCAAGATCTATTTTTGAACATTGTCTTGAACGGGAAACTACTTTTCGTAGAAAAGTCTATTCATACCTAAATGATTTATATCGAAGGTAATCCACAGATTATACAACATTATTGTAGAGGTTCAGTATGGACATACTACCTGTATCAGAATCCCTCTCTCTGCCTTATATATAGGTGTATAAAGAGCCTATTAATAAAATGAACAAATTTTTATTATTATTTTGACGATAGGCTCGCGCTTGACCACTATCTCACCTGATGGTAAGTGATTTTGTGGTTGACGGTGAAGCACGCTTGCCTAGAAGAAACCTATTCACTCTTCTTGACTTGAAGATACATTTTTTTTTTTTTTTAGCTTTTTGAAATGCTCATGCATACTGCGCTACCACGGGGAGATAGCGCAGTTATGTGGTACTCTAACCCACTAAAACTCCACGGTGTCCCCTGTGCCGCTTATGGCGGGAACACGGGTATTCGTTAGCACTCACCGCGAACCCGCCGCGGCTGTCCGTCACCGGACCCTCCACTGGGGATTACCCCCCATCACCGGCGCACCAGAACACACTGTGCGCCGTGACCACCCCGGGGACCAAACCAATACATGGGTGCCAGGCGACCCCGTGTATGGCACCCTTGGTCCCCTTGTGACGGGTCAAGGTCAATGGCCCCGCCACCTACCATGTTTCGGCCGCAGGGGATAGGGAGAGCGGCCAACGCTATACCGACACTCCTCTTCCCCAGCGGCCCCACCGCGTCCGCCATCAGACGGTGGCGACCCCGTCCAGGCCGCGGAAGGTAGGGAGAGCGGAGCACCGCAATACCGGCACTCCTCTCCCGCCGCGGCCTCCAACCCTCAGCCGTGATATCGTATGGGTTTGGGAGACCCCATACGACATCACGGCCCGCCTCAGTTGCGATGTTGCCCAGGCAGCACCACAACCTACATGTTGGCCGCTACGTCGTCGGCTTATCGGCAAAAGCCCTGACGAGCGGCCCCTCCTCGGGTTCCTCTTCGCTTCACCGTGGGTGACCAAGCCACGGTTACAGAGCCCCCCCGCCTCGACAATGCGGGAACCCACCGGGGGGGTGACTTGAAGACCCCTAGGTTGTAGCTATCAAGTTGGTACAAGAGTATCAAGTTGGTACCTGGCAGATACGTCCATAGGTCTACTACTACTCCATGCATGACCGAACTTGCGCTTTATACAAGTTGAGCAGCTGTTCAGGCGTGAAGTATTGTCTCATCTTCGCAAGGATCCTCAACTTTTTTGCAGCCAATAATTAATTATTTAACAAAGTTAATATTCAAACAGGAGCATCTACGATTTTTGCACGCCGGTCTTCAGCATCTCCTGGCATCTATAAGAGAACACTATTGTCCTGTAGGAGGCAGGGATCTAGCTAGCCGTGCAGCGTGCGAGTGCTTTACCTGTCGTCGTTTCTATGCTCGTGCTATGTATAACATTATAGGAAACATACCTGCAGATCGTGTTGAAGCTGACTATCCTTTCTCCACGATAGGTACCGACTTTGCCGGTCCATTTCTTATTACGGACCGCAAGGGACGAGGCTGTAAAATAACTAAAAGTTACCTGTATATTTTTGTTTGCTATTGGTACAAACGCGTTCATTGTGAAGCGTTGTTTTGTTTGTTAGTTAGTGACTTGAAAATGGATGCATTTGTGCTGACAATAAAAAGATTGATAGCCCGTAGGGATAAACCAACTACTGCGACAATGGTAGAAATTATTTTACAGCAGCAAAATAAGTAAATTCGTTTCATAAGTCCTATAGTGACTCTATTGTTGACTACATCTCGCGAAGGCATTGAATTTTGCTTCTCAGCAGCATACGTTCCACATTTTGGTGGTATATGGGAAGCCGGGGTCAAGTCCACAAATTTCCACCTATACAGATTACTAAAAAATATATTCACTGGTACATTCGAGGAGCTGACTTCGTTGTTTGCTCAGATCGAGGCGATTAAGTATCGCCACGATAGCCGACTTTTATGCCCGTTATGTCCTTCGACACAACAAAACCTAGCTCCACTCACCCCGGGCTACTTTATAAATGGTAGGCCGCTGACGTCTTTGCCATCGCCGTACAATTTTTGTTTTCGGGGAGAAACCTCTGCCTCCCCGACGCCTTCTTCTTCGAGCGGGATCGGCCCCCTCACGATCCCGCTCGGCGGCCTCCTTCTGGGCCATCACAGTATCACAAAAGGAGGCCATTTCCCTCCAATTTTCTGTCTCTGCCAGCATGGCCCCCACAGCTACTGGCAGATACAGGTCTCGCCCGATCCTGGCGACCAAGACCTGCCGCTCAGAGGCCCACGCACACTCGGCACTCCTCGAGCGCGTGCTGTGCAGATTCAATGTCGCCTCCACAAGGGTGGCAATTTGCCGTGGTCTCTCGCCCAATCCTATTCTGGTACTCACCGAAGCAACCGCGTCCGGTCAGTACCTGAGTGAGCCTGTAGGAGATGCGCTCCTCTCTTTTCAGCCTTCAAAGTGCGGCAGGATGGCTTTGACGACGCACTTTCACGAAAATTGCGGCTGCTGTAGCGGCTCTCGCCACCGTTCGAGCGCGTGTCACCGTTCCTGCCGCCTCAGCCTTACTATAGCGATCCCCGCCATCGCCGAACCTGCTGGACTATAGCCTTGATCTTCTAAGGTGGTTAGCCGCCTTGACCGTTTTTAGCGATTAGAGCAAGCTCGTCAGCACTTTTGGAAGCGGTGGTCGACAGAGTACGTCACGGAACTTCAGCAGCGCACGAAGTGGAAGGTGCCGGTGCCGAGAATTAAATATAGACGACCTAGTCCTAATTAAAGATGAGATGGCTCCTCTACTACGCTGGCGCCTTGGAAGAGTCTCGAAGCTATTCCCTGATGGTGTACCACGAGTTGCCGACGTATTTACCTCACAAGGCAAAATACCGAGAGCCATCAACAGACTGTGTGCTGCCTTCTCCAGATACCACACGGATAAATGATCTTGAAAGCTTCATTCTTTCAAGGTCCCCGAGGATGTCTACGACACATTCTCTGTATAGTGTTCATTCATTAACTTTCATTCTTCTATGTACTTCATTCCTACCTACATTCGTTCAAAATATTTCATATATCTCTGTTCGTTGCTAATTAAAAAAATATTGTAATTTCTTTAGTCTTCTTCTTTTCGTGTGAGGTGTGGCCACCTCTAGTGTCAGTGTTAATTAAGCCGCCTCTGGGAAACCCACAGGCCTCTGACTTGGCTATTTCAGACTTACGTTAACTATATAAGTCCAGGTTTCCTCACGATGTTTTCCTTCACCGTTGCCTGTGATGTCCAAGATAAACTTAGAAAGTACATATGAATTTGAAAAAGTCACAAAACACACAAAAGTCAAGTCAAGTTTGTCGTGGTGGCCCAGTGGTTAATACCTCGCCTGTCGTGCTTGAGGTCGTGGGTTCAAATCCGGGCAAGTACCAATGTGATTTCTTTAGTAAACCTATTTGTTTCTAAAAAAATCTTTGTTTAATTTATCATAAACAGATCAGAGCTTCATACAGGCTATACATTATCACGCTATTTGTCTTGAGGGCTAAGCAATGTTGCATTATGTGTGTTTTGTAATATAGTTTAGCGCAGGCCTAGAAAAAAGAGAACAAAAATAATGCATAACGTTCTCTGTAGGCCTGGTAAAACTATAGGCTATATGTTATCACGCTAACTATTATGGGGGACAAATAATATTACATTATGTCTTCTTTTCTACTACTGTTTAGCGCAAGATTGTAATTACTCAAGAAAAAATATTGTAAAATATTTCCTAATGGTCTAGCCTACTGGAACACTGTATAGGGCATATATTATCACACTATTTATCATGGAGAGTTAGCAATATGTAGATCGCGACATGTATTAGAACTGCTATTTTAACCCGTAGACGACGGATTGCATAGCCTGGTGGTTAAGATACACGACTTCCAAGTCGTTCGTCGTGAGTTCGAATACCAGTATCTGTACTTTTTTATCGTTTTGCTGTTATTTTTCTGAACTAATTGATCTTCAAACAAAAATATATAAATAAAAAAGCCATTTATTCTACTAAATTAAATTATTCATGCATTACACTTTATATTTTATATTTATCTATAATTTTGCATTCATTTTGAATCACTGAAATACTAATTTTAAGTTTTTCGTTATGGTGTTGCAGTGACGTCGCTGCAATTATGACCTCATCCAAGAAAGTAAATACGTTATCTATGCCTCTGAGTCATGAAACGCTGAAAAGTACTCGGGGCGTTCTAAAGAATGGGCTCAGGGGAAGGCCAAGGGTCTGAAGGGCATCCTTAACAACTCGTAATGTCCTCTTTCAGGAGTAAATGATGTTTTCTTTACGTTTTTTGGGTGCATTTCTAGCTGGTGGTAGATCTGAGTGGTAAAATATTAGGCGCGCGCCTATTCTATCAAGGATAGTATGCCTAGTCTATATATATATATATGTTACTAGCTGACCCGGCAAACTTTGTTTTGCCATAAAAACACCAAACATTCATCTACCCTACCTACCCTACCCTACCTACCCTACCCTACCCTACCTACCCTACCTATCCTACCTATCCTACCTACCCTACCTACCCTACCTACCCTACCTACCCTACCTACCCTACCTACCCTACCTACCCTACCTACCCTACCTACCCTACCTACCCTACCTACCCTACCTACCCTACCTACCCTACCTACCCTACCTACCCTACCTACCCTACCTACCCTACCTACCCTACCTACTCTACCCTACCCTACCCTACCCTACCTACCCTACCCTACCCTACCCTATATCTCAAGTTGGACCAGACTGCTCACGGTGTGCCAATTTAATTTAAAATCGGTTATGTAGTTTAGGAATCCATCGCGGACAAACATCGTGACAGGAGATTTATATATATTAGATAGAAAATCTGTGAAAATAAGAAATTGTATATAATTCCTAGGAAATCTATAGAATGGGCGTATTTATGAAATGTAATGCTTGCATATCTAGGATTTGTATATAATCACCAAATTTTTCAAGGTAAAGTGTTTATTAAAATAATTTACGAATAAATAAATCCAATAAATACGTTACAAGTTACAAGTTGTAGGTTGTGGGTTCGAACCCAGGCAGGTGCTTTACTTTGTGTAAATTATTTCATCACCACTGCTCTCAAAACGGTGAAGGAAAACATCGTGAGGAAACCGGCATGTCCTAGAACCAAAAATTCGAAGACATGTGACATCCACCAACCCGCACTGGGCCCGCGTGGTGGATTATGGCCCATTCCCTCTCACAGAGTGGAGGCCTGTGTCCCAGCAGTGGGAACATTAATAGGCTGATGATGTGAAATCCAATAATCTTTTTAGGGTTCCGTACCTTGACGGAACCCTTATAGGATCACTTTGTTGTCCATCCTGTCCCGTCTGTCTGTCTGCCAAGACCCATTCTCAGTGTATCATCCTCATTTCAATCCTATTAAGAAATCGTAAAAAAAACATTGGTCACACATTATAAAACATTTAAACTTTATAGACTTAGTAACAATTAAAAATAATAACAACACAATCAATTAAATCAACCTGCCTAGCCTTTCTCAGCTATATTGAAGTCGGCTTCCAGTATTACCGGATGCAGCTGATTATCAGTGTTTGACATGGAGAGACTGCCTATCTGACCTCCATAACCCAGTAACTCACACACACGATACCTCTTGGAAAGACTGGTTTCAGATTTGCTAGCTTCTGACTATCTGAAACGACAAACGGCCTAGCGTACTTTCCAAGGCACGGAGAAATCTCGCTTTGTAAAGATGGTCCACGGACTCACGGACTAACCAAGCGGCAAGCGTTGCTTAGCCTTGTAGATTGAACCTTGCGGCTGTTATAATTTAGCCACGAGCTCCTCAATCAGAACACAATCAACGATCACGCGAGTGATTTAAAACGCACGCGCCCTCGTTTACCCCGTATCCAGCCGATATCCTGTTTTTAATAGATTTTCTATTGTCGGTTAGGAATTTTATAGAATTCATAGAAAATATGTGAAATAAAATTTATTTCATACTTTTCCGGTCGATATTCGAAATTCTATTGTCCTAGGAATTGTATAGAATTCCTGATTTCATACATTTCCTATATAACTTATACAGAATGGGCAAAAATCATGGATCAAAGGAAACAGTTGGGGTTATAAAAGAAGAAACTAACTGAATGACTGACTGATCGAACAACGCACAGCCAAAACTGCTGAGCCTAGAAGCATGAAATTTGGCAGAAAGGTTCCTCAAGTAACTTAAGTGAGCAATAAGAAAGAACTTATCGAAATTTCCCCCCTAAGGGGTAAAATGAGAGTTGAAATTGTATGAAACATCGATTTTTTTCGGCTAATATTCTTGAAACTTGGCAAAAATTTTAATCTAAGTAAATGACAAAGATTTTCATAATTAGTTTTTAAATCTACTCTCAAAATACGATTTAGGGGGTGTTCAATTTTGTATGAAAGAATCTTATTTCTTTGGCTAATAAACTTGAAACTCGGCATAAATACTAATCAAAATAAATATAAAGGTTTTTATTATTAGTTTTTCGAAACTATCCCCAAAAGAAGATTTAGGGGGTGTTAAAGTTTTTTTGAGAGTATTGTTATTACTATATTTTGTTTTTTTTTTAATTAGTTCGCGCTTGGCCTCTACTTGGGTGAATAAACTTGATGACAGTTCAGACAGACGGACACGTGAGCGCATTTGTGGACCCATCGGGTATGAAACACTACAAATGAGGACATTATATTAATAAATAATAATAAAGAAAAAATTGATCTTTAATTTTTAAGATAAATAGACGTTCTTGTCGGGTTGACGACGTAAATAACGTGCTACGGCAGGTTCAGGATTGGTTCACCGCCAATAATTTAGTTTTAAAAGGTAAAAAAAAACCGGCCAAGTGCGAGTCGGACTCGCGCACGAAGGGTTCCGTACCATTATCGCAAAAACAGCAAAAAAATCACGTTTCTTGTATTGGAGCCCCACTTAAATATTAATGTTATTCTGTTTTTAGTATTTTTTGTTATAGCGGCAACAGAAATACATAATCTGTGCAAATTTCAACTGTCTAGCTATCACGGTTCATGAAATACAGCCTGGTGACAGACAGACAGACGGATCGCGGGGTCTTAGTAATAGGGTCCCGTTTTTACCCTTTGTGTGCAGAACCCTAAAAACCAAGTGCGTAAAATTTTCCTTGCCGAATGTCAAATCAAATCAAATCAAATGTATTTATTTCAACTAGGCCATTATGCGGCACTTTTGAACGTTAAAAAAAAAATTACATGTTATAAAAAATAGATTCTACCGTGCATTCGGAAATGTAGGTTCAAAAGTACTGATTGTGACATTATATTAAAAAAGGAGAAGCTAGAATTCGTCGAAAAATGGTTTTCCTTGGGATCACGCTAGGTTGCAATGGGGTCCTCATTTGGTATCCCTTGCGGGGCGGCTGAGTTCGGCAGCTTATGCTGTTGGAAAGATTCGTCGGTTGACCGATGTGGATACCGCGAGACTCGTCTATTTTAGTTATTTTCATAGTATAATGTCTTACGGTATCTTACTATGGGGAAGGGCTGGAGACATTGAGTCAATTTTTATTCTGCAAAAACGTGCCATCAGAGCGATATATAATCTTTGCCGGTGCAATTCTCTAAGGGAACTGTTTAAGGACAGTAACATCATGACGGTTCCTTGTCAATATATTTACGAAAACATTTAGTACGTGAGAAAGAATTTACATCTTTTTAGTAAAAACGGCGTCAGACATAATTACGTTACTATAAATAGGGACCAATTAGTTCAACCAGGTTTCAGACTGGCTAAAGTAGCCTCATATTCCATTGGGTACTGTACAAAAAGTTACAATAAAATTCCTCCCGTCTTCCCACAGTCTTGAACTGAATGAGACGAAGTTTAAAACCTGTATAAAACGCACACTATGTAGGCTGGCATATTATAAGTTGGGGGATTACATCACTGATAAAAATGCTTTTTTTTTTAAAAGAGTAATTATGGAGTTTCTTGTGCATTCTTCTCCATAACAAGCTACTTTCCGAATGCACGGTAGAATCATTTTTTATGTACGTTCAAAAGTGCTGCTTGGTGGCCTAAATGAAATAAAATATCTTTGATTTATCAATATATTGGTATTTTTTAGTAAAAAGTACGTAATAATGAACATTATCACCAAATTTCAAGTTCATAGGTCAATGGGAAGTTATAAAATTATTCAGAACAAAATTTTGTAAGAAAGACATCTGTAGAATAAAATACGATATCACGAGTACGAAGTCACGGGCGGAGTGCTATTTCATCTATATGATCGCACAAGTATACAAAGCGAAGTCAAGTATCCGTGGAGTATTTATCACTGACGCGTCTTAGCTACGCACGGGACTTCTTAATTATAAAACCTATCTGTGAAAGTCGCTTTCAAAACAATTCAGTATATACGAAGATTAGGTCGTTCAAGCAGATAAGACTAACAAACACAAAAAAATCAAAGTTGACTTCATTTTCAAGCAGTAATGATGGGAGAAATTTTCTTTATAAACAAGAATCATTAAAATGTTTTCTTTTTCTAGGTTATCACAAATGAACTTGTCTATGCGGATTTCAGCTTGGTGCATGGAGACAGTCAAACAGCAAACCGTGATGAATAATCCACATATGCTGAAATAATTGGAGTAATGAAACCAGCTGATGTAAATTTAATAAAGAAATAAATTGTATTTGTTTTGTTGACAACGTTTTTCTTTTCGTTCATATTACTAGCGTCTACCAGCGGGTTCGCCTTAGGAAATGTATTCCCGTGATAATTAAGAAAGTATATAAACACAATTTATCCATATCATAAGTGTCACACAAATCTATTCAGTCGTTCAGGAGTGCTTGATTCCAGACTTGCACACTCATGTGTTAACTGTGGATTCTCTAACCTCTTCGAGCTGACTATTAAGTGTACAATAGAGTTGCAGAGACTTCAGCATGTAACCCTGCCATGACATATCTGAAACCGCTTGCAAGCCAGGTGAGCTGCTGTTGTAGGTACAACTTGCTCGGACGGGGTACATTGGTGACTATCGTTTAAGGGGTCAAAACAAAATGACAAAAAGCCAGAATCTTTGGGCAATATTTTTATCCTATTTATTATCTTATTATATTATAAATGCGAAATATGTTTCTTACTCAATCACGCCAGAACGCATGAACGGATCAGGATGGAATTTGGCACAGAGATATTTTATATTGAGGAATAGTTAGCACATAGTTATTATCCTTAATATTATTTGCTCTCCTTCTCCAACCACGATACTCATAAGGTGTCAACAAGTCAAGAGTTTTAGCTAACTAAATCATGAATGTTGTTTGAAAACATGTCTAATAGATTACATAAATTGTATGTCTACTTTGACCATAACTACTCTACATATTACTCGTACTAAAAATACTTTTATATGTTTGCAGTAGCTACGCATCTAGGTATTTAAGTGTTCTAGTTGAAACAGTTTCCATTTCATAACAGTTAGTTTACTTTATAACTTTGGCATTAAGAAAATTGTTTGTTCCATTGTTATAAACAGCATAAGTTATAAGCAGAGGTTTGCTCAAAGTTAATTTTCAAAAATAATATGCAGTTCAAAGCTGTAATATTATAGTAGTCACAACAGTTTCTTCAACACAGTTCCCTTTTAAATCCTATTTTGGGTCTAATTAATGATTACACGTTGAAATGTTATTGTAAATAACATGAGTATTTTCCTGTTTTAAATAAGGAAAACAACAACATTTACTAATTGTGCTAAATATATCAAATTAAGTGACAATATTATTTAGCTCTACTGAAAAACCCACGTGGTTAAACACCATGACAAGATATATTTGGCTTCGCTATATAACTGTCATATTTTAAATAGGTATGCCCGTCGTTTCTGGCAATTGAAGCTGCTTCGTAAGTTGCAGTAGCATGCTCCTGCCTGCTAATAACAACATACTGCGACCTCCTCTTGTACAGATATCCACACTAATATTATATAGAGGAAAGCTTAGATTATTTGTAAGTTTGTAATAGTAAATTATGAACCAAGGGGATAAAGCAGTGATTTACGTCACGGGAGGCATATTGATCCCAGAGCGTATTAAGGGTCTCTAGAGAAGTCTCCTGAGAGAACAGACTTTATCCCAGAAGAGCATACTCTACTTTTCACAACTTCTGCGAGACAATAAAAAGTCAGGTTGCCATAAATTAAGTATTCATTTTGTAATTAATATAAATCAAAAGTTAATATTGATGATAGACACATTAGTCCAGTTATAAAAGGCAAGAGTAACATTTTTGTTCAGTATATTTATGGAAGTTGTTGCATAGATATGTTTTTCAACACGAATATTGTAATAAAATTCACTGAAAATCACAGCACCAAACATCGTTCTTTGTTACACATTCTTTGAAATCGTACCTTTTTTGAGTTCTGCATAATGGTGGCCAGTTCGATTTTTGAAAAAACCTCTTTACAATGCCATGTATTTCTTTACTTAGAGCACAAAATAGAAAGTACACACAAGGACCACTCCCGCCGTCCTCGACAATTGATACCTAAACTTGCTCGAGTCAATAGGGTTGCTACTATATTGATTCAAAATTTAAAAAAGGAGTAGGTAGTATAAGTTTACAAACAAAATAAATACAAAAATTCGTCTAAATATCCTTTATTTAATTTTAGCGTGGAATGCTCATGCATAATGCACTACCACGGGGAGATAGAGCAGTTATGTGGGACTCCAATCCACTAAAACTACACAGTGTCCTCATGTGCTGCTTATGGTGGGAACACTGGCACGCGTTAGCACTTACCTCGAAACCGCCGCGGCCGTCCGTCACCGGGCCCGCCTCTGGGGTGTACCCCCATCACCGGCGCACCAGAACATATTGCACGCCGTGACCACCCCAGGGACCAAACCAGCACATGGGTACTAGATGACCACGTGCATAGCACCCTTGGTCCCCCTATGACTGGTCAGAATCTTATTAGCCTAAAAGTTTGCTTGGTCTGGGATGGTATGTCAGTGATGATAAATTAGGGTTTCCTAGAAGTCTTACTAAGTCCTCGACCGCCCGGTCCTAATATAAGCGCGAATGGTCGACCCTTTAGGTATGTTGGGTCCTATTAATGTCGTGTTCGACAAATTATCATGGGATCAGCAATTACCTATTGCGATTAGTGAATATTGCGATTATAATAAAGTCTTTGCCTCTTTTAAATCATTTCCGTATTCCACGAATTGTAGTCTACAACCCATATGCGGAGCTAGAACTCCATGTTTTCACAGATGCGTCCGAGTCCTTGCGTCTATACATTCGTAGTGTCAATGATCAGAGTGAGTATTTGGTTCGTTTATTGATGGTAAAGAGTCGCGTGGCTCCCATAAAACCTACAACAATCCCGCGACTGGAGTCGTATTCGTTTCTCGTCTCTGTGAGAAGGTGACGAGCTCACTCCAAGTGAAGATCAGTCGGGTTTATTGCTGGACTGATTCGACCATTGTGTTGGGATGGTGTCAGATGATTCCTACCAAACTGCAGCCGTTTTTACGCAACCGCGCTGCTGAAGTTTTGGATAAAGCGGGTAACTGTATATGGTGACACGTCCCAACCGATCAAAACCCAGCACACCTAATTTCTCATGAGATGGAAACCAGTTGTCTGCAGGGTTCAGATCTGTGGTTGTATGGATTAATTTTACTTCTCATCGCAAAGAATCTTAGGGTTGCGAAATACTAGCATCAGATAAAGTAATTGTTTCTGCAGACGAAGTCTAATCAATAACAAACAGAGTTACTTTCGCTTTTTTTAATTTCAGTATGGATAACGTGTCTTAACTTACATAAACCTCTTGTAAATTCTAAATGAATGGCTCGATTCGAAAAATGTAAAGAGAAATTTACAAATACATTATCAGTTATATTTACAAAAAACATAATTAAAAGAGTATTATAATCATGATACGAATGTCAAAATTTTTCACCCTACTCGTGTTTTAACAAACTAATATGAACAAACAAACCAAAATCAAAATCAATTTTTTTTATTTTACTTAGGCCTACATGGGCACTTATAAAACGTCGACAAAAGGCGCACGGTTCGGGTTGGTCGTTTCCTATGGAGAAGAACCGGCAAGAAACTCCATGGTTACTCTTTTAAAAATATGGTTTGTTTTTACAATATTTCCATGTTACAGCATTACTTAAATATGGGAGGACAACGTAGGCCCGACAATAAAACTTTAGAAACTAAAAATAAAAAGTAAAACGAGATATAAAGTTATCAAATGTTATCAAGCATCTAGGAATCTAGAAGGCCTACAATGTTCACACATTTACAAAACAATCGGTAAAAGCATCTAAGATACAAAGGTAAAAAAAAATAAAAAATGTATAACAAGACTAAATTAAACATGTGGCACAAATGTAGTTATCAGTGCTGTAACTATTCTTAGCAAATGGTTATTAAGATGATTGAAAACCATTGTAAAAAGTCCAATTAAAAGAAGAGAAAAAAAATAAAAATGAGATTGAGAATAGTTAGAGACATCCACATATTTGTACCGTTTATAAATTACCAGGGAAGCCGCATGCGCAGAAGGAGCTAAAATTTTTATGTTCAACGTAGTCCTTGATTTTATAATATGCTTTTTTAATAAGGACACGTTTGATGAAGTTTTTGAACTTTCCATCGGCAACTTGTTATAGAAGCGTATACTGTTTATAAGAAAAGACTTGCTAGTTTTCGTTAATCTGATTTTGGGTATTACAATTTCGTGCTTACTGTGTGTATTTAAATTATGGAAGTCGCTTCTAGTTTTGAAAAGCCCTCGATTTTTGCGTACGTACAAAATACATTCCAAAATATAAAGTGAAGGTAGAGTCAGTATATCGATCTCTTTAAATTTTTCTCTGAGGGACTCGCGAGGACCCATTTGATAGATCGCGCGGATTGCCCTCTTTTGTAAGACGAAAATTGAGTTAACGTTCGCTGCTGATCCCCACAGCAGAATGCCATAAGACATAATACTGTGGAAGTAAGCATAGTATACCAGCCTAGCCGTAGCTACATCGGTTAACTGCCTTATCTTCCTTACTGCATACGCAGCCGAACTTAACCTACCCAAAAGAGTTCTAATGTGCGCGCCCCACTGCAATTTAGAATCGATTGTAATCCCCAAGAATACAGTTTCCGTTATAACTTCAAGATTTTTGCCGTCAAGATTTAAATTTAGGTCACGTTGAGGTACATTTGGTAAGGAGAACTTTAGACATTTTGTTTTTTTCGCATTCAGTAAAAGATTGTTAGCTACAAACCATTTTGAGAGAACAATTAGACTTTCGTTGACATGTAACACATCCGTATCTTTCCTATCTATTTTAAAAATTAGCGAAGTATCATCAGCAAATAAAATTATATCCGATAGTTTGGCCATCATAAAAGGGAGATCATTAATGTAAACAAGAAAAAGGAAAGGGCCGAGAATTGAACCTTGGGGCACGCCCATCTTGACTAGAGACCCGGAGGAAGTCGCCCCATTTACATTTACTTTTTGCTGTCTGTTTGATAAATATGAAAGCACAAGATCAGCAGCTTGTCCTCGAATTCCGTAGTGTTGTAATTTACAGATCAGTGTGTTATGATCGACGCAGTCGAATGCTTTTGAGAGATCATAGAAAATGCCAATTGCATCCTGGCACTTCTCCCAAGATTCCAAGATGTGGCTGATGAGTTTCACTCCCGCGTCCGTTGTCGACCTACCTTTCGTGAAACCAAACTGCTGACTATGCAGGATCCCATTTAAATTGAAGTGAGACAACATCTGGTCCAGCATGATTTTTTCATAGATTTTACTCAATGCTGGAAGCATGGATATAGGTCTATAATTAGAGGGATCACTCATACAGCCTGATTTGAAAATTGGTACTACTTTACTGTGTTTCATTAAGTCAGGAAACGTGCCGCTGTCCAAACATTGATTGAATATGCCTGTTAGGACAAGAGCGATTGAATCAATAATATCTCCAAGAACCCTAACGGAAATCTCCCATAAGTCTTCAGTATTTTTTATATTCAGACTTTTGAACGCGTTTTTAATTGAATCAATACATATTGGTTTAAATTTAAAGGTTGGTACGTCTTTACTAAAGTTTTCTTTAAGAAGAGCTTCAGCTAATTTAGATGAGGAGGGAAGTGACTTCGTAACCTCTAACGGAATGTTGGTAAAGAAATTTTCTAATATCTGAGCGACTTCTTGCTTATCAGAAATGGTTTGATTAGATATTTTCAAAGACAACTCATTCTGATCGCGTTGTTGTGTCTTGCCAGTTTCTCTATTAATTACTTGCCACACAGTTTTTATTTTATTATTAGAAACACTAATTTTGTTAATTATTATTTGAGATTTTGCTTGAGCGCAGACTCTTTTAAATATTTTGAAACAACCACTAATTTAAATAATAACTAAAATCAGAGTAATAATTAAATCAAAACAATTATTAAAATTCCACATAAAATGAAAAATAAATAGAAAAAGTGAAGAGTGTGTTTTGTGTGTTTAATGCATGTATGTGAAGTGTAAGTATAGAGTGGGCTTGTGTGGTACCTTCACACAACCCCACTTCATGCTACGTGTACTATGTGGGGTGCATGTTTAAGGAAGAAACATTTCTAGGGTTTGACTAAGATCTGCAATTCTTCGTAAGTGAGGATGTGGAGCCATTCTCAATTTATCTTTTACATATTTATAGTATACAAATTGTAATCGTTTTTAATTTGAATTTCTAGGTCCACAGACAGGAATTTTAAGACAAGCCGATGCTCATAGCGATGACGTCAGTGAACTGCTGCAACCAGGAGCAGCGCTACCCGTCGCCGCGCTGTAAACAGATTACAGTATTAGATAGATACTGATAATAACTCGTGTAAGTTGTAATTCAACTCGATAAGTTAATAAATTGTAATGGAAAAGGCTACTTATTTGATGAAGTCTTTCGCTAAATAAAGAAACACATAATAAAGATATTATTTTTGATAAAATGAGTTAGCTTACCAGTTAATCTCAGAGTCAGTAACAGCAGGTACAATCATGTTTTCGAAAGATTTTCTTTTAGCGTATTCGATTTCCTCGTAGATATGCTCGTGGCCTTCAACTTCATCATAGTTCATTTCTTCTATGTCAGCAATTTCCTTCGCACATTGCTTACGAAAAAGCAAGTTAAGATAGAAGGGGTTCCTCTAAAAAATTGCAAGATACATTAACGACATTTTAATGTGGGCGCCCAATCGTTTGCCGATCAGGGTTTCCCCAACGGTCATCATTAAACAAAACAACTTTATCACAAAATCTAAACCGACTTCCAAAGTAAAACCCTACAAAGTGCAAAATAACTTTCGTTTCTGAAATCGTTGGAGCTAAACGAAAAAGCCAGATGTACCAAAGACTTGACTTCTTTGCACTTTGTTTTGGAAGTCGGCAAATTTTTTGAGAAACTGTTTTTTTTTCTCTTTTTGGATTTGGTATCTTATTACTAAGAGTGAGAAAGTTCTATAATAAGATACCCATTTTTTTTTTTTGGAAAGGGAAATCAAACATTGAATTCTTCCGCTCTGGGTGAAGCGGAAGGCCTTTCAGACTTTTACTGACTAAAACCCACCCGTATTGCTTCAGTTGCTTGTGTCAGGGCCGCAGTAACTCTCCTTCAAAATCCGCGACCCATACAGGCATTGGCCCTAGCAGACCCCATTAGATTTTACTGACATCTCTGAGGCACGCATGGAACACCACGCATCGTCGACTCGGGCCTGGTCCTTATAGGACGGCGAATTACCCATTACTCGCCATCCGCAATCCCATACAGGCATTGGCCCTAGCAGACCCCATTAGTTTTTACTGACATCTCTGAGGCGCGCATGGAACACCACGCACCGTTGACTCAGGCCTGGTCCTTATCGGACGGCGAATTACCTATTACTCGCCATCCGCAAGCCCGCGCCTAGGGTGGCCGGGGATCGGCTTGCGATTCCCGACGCCCAGGGCGTCTCCCGTGGCGATAGTAAGATCTGGTACAGGATTTACCGGATACCCATAATAACTCAATTTACACATTCGTGCTGGTTGTAACGTTGTTTGTTTAATATCTTGAAAAATACTGAACGGATTTTGATGAAACTAGCATATTACCTGTAATATCTATTTTCTGAGAAATACGTGGGCAAACATACAAACATACACTTATGAAATTTGGCACGCCTGCAACTTAATTGCGAAACTGTTTTGACAGCTCGAAGTGCACATGTTCTCTTTCATTTTGATGACTCAACAGCATTTATTGCGTGAGCTGTTGAGCAGGCGGCTTTTTGTTTGATTGATGATTTGAACTTGCGCAATTGCGCAAGTTCAAAGAATGACGCATCTACGCTTTGTACTCCCCCTCTAGCCCCCGCTGAGGGGCTGTTTATAATATAAATTAGTGAATTACAATATTACATACATACGGATCAAATTGAAAACATCCCTGTTAGGGATCCGTAGTCAACAAGGAACTATTATAGATACGCCATGTCCGTCTGTATGTCCGTCCGTCTACAGCTTAGCTCAGAGACTCTTATAAATAATAATCACGCCGACAAAGTGATAAAATAAATTCAAGATTTTTTTTTTTTCTTAACCCTATACATGTAAAGTGGGATGTTTTTATCTCGTCTATCCAGTGGTGTTGGTATCGTTAGATAGTCTGTTCAAAATTATTACGGGTCTGTTAAAACTATTTTTCGATTCAGGGATCCGTTTGCGAAAAATTAAGCTCTAAATTGCTAATTTTTGTTGCTTTTGGATATGTGACTACAGTTTTCGGCAAAGTTAATTTTCCCCTTCGTTAGAGCAATGTTCGGTGCTTTTATTGTTAATAATGTTACCTATTTATTTTGATGAATGTAGCTTATACGA
This sequence comes from Anorthoa munda, assembly GCA_945859665.1. Lineage (NCBI taxonomy): Eukaryota > Metazoa > Arthropoda > Insecta > Lepidoptera > Noctuidae > Anorthoa > Anorthoa munda. The sequence goes on from OX243896.1 coordinate 9,848,833, forward strand.
ATGTAGTTTATACGGAACACTCTGTGCGTGAGTCAGACTTGCACTTGGCCGGTTTTATTTAGTATTTGATACTAGCTTCGGCGAAACAAAAATATAATAAAACCCTAGATTTTAAATTAATAATAATTATTTTATATTTTTCATCAATATTACCTACTACCTACTTGTCTATAGGACGAAACATTAAAACCGCCATGTTAAAGTTTCCTTGCAAACGCGTCAAACAAAACTTTCAGACGGCCTTATCTTTAGTATCTAAATCCATGATTATGAACCTTATTTATTAAAATCTCTGAGCTGTTTAGTGCCTAATCAACAGATTCTAAATACAAACAAACATATTTATTAAAACAAAATTAAGTCTATACATTCATGATTTCAAAGTGAAAGGTGTGCAAAGTACGTTGCGCAGAAAAACGTAACGCTTTTGAGTTAACGCTTGTATGGTTTCACTCTTCATAAAATTTCCAATAGAAGAAAATCGATTCTTAAGGAGTAAACTCCAAAAGTATTTTGACCATATGATTAGTTTTTAAATCTTGATTAGCAGCATGCGCACCGGTAGCAACCGCGCTCTGTGATTAACAGATCATTAATTCAAATTCTCCATAGAAAATTGATATTGATGTATGTCGAGACGTTTCATTAAAATCTATAGATAATATGGATTCTCTATGATAAAATATTATTTATTCATTTTAAATACATAAAGATCCAATTGTTAGTAGGTACTTAAAAATTTAAGATACATGTTAGTAACTTAACATCGGTTTGACAGATGAGCAATCTTTTTACTAACTTCAAAAAAAAGGTGCAAACATACATACAAACATACACTGAAATTTGGCACACGTGTTTTAGAAGCCCATACAGAGTAACATATTATGTGAATATGCAATTCCAACAATATTACATACAATATAATTCGACACGTATGTATGTAATATTTTTAGAATTGCATATTCACATATTATGTTACTCTGTATGCGCTTCTAAACGCGTGTGCCAAAGAACAATGGCGAAATTTTTGCTGACTTAAATTTGAGCGTCTGAAAGTGAGTTATATACGAAAGACATTCTATTAATTGTCTATATTTTTTAAAGTATAATTAGGCCTGGTCCAAAATAGATTTAAAAAAAACATAATAAATAAAAAGTTATTTGATTTTTTAGTTCATTTCTTTAGCATAGTGTTGCCATTATATATTTTATCTGCTAAGTGACAAGTAGTAACTATATTAAGTAATAATATCATTATTGTATTTATTGCAGTAAATGAGTTTATGTCTAAGTGTAGATGTTCATTGCAGGTAGGTAAGAATATTGTAGTGTAGTAGAAATAAATGAATTACTTTCGATTAATAGTAAGTAAGTAAGTAAGTAAGTAAGTAAATTTTATTTGTTTAAACATGGTGTACATGATACATTGCATGCAGGATAGTAATGGGATACAGAAAAGTTCTAACATGTTCAGCCACATATCGTGGCGTACAAATTGGTAGGAAGAGATGGTGCATAAACCGTGATAATATTCATCAAAATTACATTTTATATCATTATACATCAAAGATTAGGTAAGTATAATAATTACAATTCAATAAGCATATTTTTTAGATACAATTCAATGTCAAAGTAAGTAATCATTAAATAAATTGGTCAATAAAAATATGAATAATACTGTCATTAAAAAAATTCAATTAATTCAAATAAAAAATACAACAACATGTCAAAAAACAAAAAAAATAATACAACATTGTCATCTCAAAAACGAAGAAAATTATCCTCTTTCATAAACTCTGCTATACTGTAATATGCTCTTTCAGTTAGAAAACTCTTTAATTTACTTTTAAGGGCAGATATATTTAATGTTTTCCATGATTTGGGCAATTTATTAAAAATGGTCGGAGCCATGCAAAAGATGCTCTTACGCATAAGAGTAGTTTTAGCGCCGTGAACACAAAGTTTGAAATTATCACGTCTATTCCTAGGGAAAACATCAGACAAACGCTGAAATAAATGGGAATTTAATTTAATGAACATTACTGTTTCTAGGATATATAATGAGGGCAATGTCAATATTTTACGTTCTATAAAATAAGATTTACAGCTGTCCGTTGTTTGCAGTCTAAACATCGATCTAATGCACCTTTTCTGTGCCCGAAACGCTATTTCATTGTCCGTGCCATTCCCCCAAAAGATGACTCCATATCTAAGAATTGATTCGGCTAATCCATAGTAAGCAGTAATTAGTGCACCTGTGTTGAGAACCACAGCAAGCTGTTTCAGAGCGTAGGATGCACTACTAATTTTTTTACTAAGTGCCTCTATTTGAGGTTTCCAATTCAATTTGGAATCTATTAATAGTCCCAGAAATTTTGTTGTGTCAGCTTCATTGATATTTATATTATTAAATTGAATATTCAAATTGTTGATTGTTAGTGTACGTTGTCTAAAGTGCATTACGTTAGTCTTTTTTAGATTAATTATTAAATTATTATCATTTAACCAATTTATAATAGATATTAGTGCATTATTAATGTCAAGTTCATATGTGTTTATGTCATTACAAGCTATTGTCAAAGTGCAATCGTCAGCAAAAAGTGTCATCGGATGTTCAGTTATTTTAGGCAAGTCATTTATATACAAAGTGAACAACGGAGGCCCCAATACACTGCCTTGAGGTACTCCGTATATAACCTCGCGTTCTTCTGATCTTGAAGTTTCTTCACGTTTAATTTTTGTATTTATTTTACTGATCTCTGTAACTTGTTTACGGTTATGAAGATAGGATTTAATTAATTTTAAAACGTTGCCTCTAACACCATAGGCTTCAAGTTTCTCTGCCAGGGAATTATAATGGACGCAGTCAAAGGCCTGTGTCATGTCGCAGAATATGGCACAGACTGGTGTTCTCTTATCTACATTTAGCATGACATTATTTAAAAACTCATAAATAGCCAAATTTATACTTTTATTTTTTCGAAATCCCTTTTGTTCGTCACTTAATATATTATATTTTTCTAAATAGGTATTCATTTCACCATATATGTATTTTTCGAACACCTTAGACATAACTGGTATAAGCGCGATCGGTCTGTAATTTATCATTAATTCGTGATTATCTTTCTTATAGAGCGGTTTCACTATAGATTTCTTTAATGCATCAGGAAATACACCAGCACTTATGGAAAGATTAATAATGAAACACAAATGAGTACTTATTTCAAATGCAACTGCTTTCAATATTTTTGTGGCAATACCATCGTAGCCAACGCTGTTTGTGTTTTTGAGTTTCATAATAATATTTAGTATGTCATAGGGCGTAGACGGAGCCATAAACATAGATTGTGCTCTGCTAAGAATTAATGACGTTGAGTTTGTACCTGCGGTAATTGTTGGTTGTATTTTATCTATAAAATAATTATTAAATGTATTGGCAATGTCCTTTGGGTTTGTGATGTTTTTATTTTCGAATTTGATGCAAGAAATTGAGTTTTTCGGGGCATTGTATTTACTCTTATTAATTATTTGCCACGTAGTCTTAGACTTGTTATTAGAGGTTTTAATATTGTAATTGTTTTGTGCTTTCTGTGTTAGATTCATAATTCTTTTGAGTAGCTTTGAATATGTTTTGAATTTATCTCTATTAGATTGATTTGGTTTTAACCTATATTGCCATAGAAGCTTCCGTTTATTCTTACTACACAACTTTATCCCACGTGATACCCAAGTAGGATTTTTAGTAGTCTTAATGGTAATCATTTTGCTGGGTGTGGTGCATCGACACATTACATGTCGCATGCACAGCAAATATGATAATGGTCAAATAAATAATTATATATGCAGTTGTGTACAAGTGCTCACCGAAACCAGTTGTTTTATTTACATGACTCATAACACCCAACAACACGTACATAGAAGGTACACTTACATCTGGTGACCCCGATTTGAATTAACACGCGCCGCGATTTAAAGTGATTTCCTCGTGTCGTGGTAACTGCACTGCACAACCTTACCAGCCTTCCACAAGCGGATCTCACTAGTTTTGGTTTTCAAGAGGCATATGGTTACCGAAGACATGAGCACAAGTGGAAATTGTGGTGTGATACCAGCATGCGGAGCGACGGACAACAGTCAGGCCGAAGTCGCAGCATTAGGAATATCCTCGAAGATCCCGGATTTTTGGATAGAGATGCCCAGGGTGTGGTTCGCGCAGTTTGAGACAATGATGGCTCCCCAAAAACAGGGTGACGAAGTAAAATACGGAGTCGTACTGTCCAAGCTCCACAAAGACGCAGTAAGTCAAGTGGCCGACATAATAATGTCACCCCCAGCCACTAATAAATATGGTGCTATTAAAGAAAGACTCCTAGCCGTGTACGAAGAATCAGAGGAGCGGCAATTTCAAAAGCTGGTCAGTGAAGTGGAATTAGGCGACCAAAAACCGTCGCAACTGTTGAGACGAATGAGGGAATTGGCACGTAAGAGTCAGGTGGCCGAAAAAACCCTCCATGGTTTGTGGATATCAAGACTCCCTGATCACGTTCGAGCAGTGTTAACGGTCAGTCAAGATCAGAAACTCGACAACCTCGCCGCCATAGCAGACAAGATATTGGAAGGACGATCAGGCGAAGTGTCGGAAATATCAAGCGGACAAACACAGCTTATGGTTGAGTTAGTCAACCAAATGAGTAAGCTAACCATAGAAATAGCAGCCTTAAAATCCAATGCAAATAATGGTAGACACCGTAGTTACAGGCGCAACCGAAGCCAGCCGCGCACAAGATCCCACTCCAGGACGAGGATTACACCCGACAGTCACAACTGGTTATGTAGGTATCATCATCGGTACAGGAATCGAGCCCGGAACTGTGAAAATCCATGCAATTGGAAGAAACCGTCGGAAAACTAAATTCAGCGTTGACAGAGGCGGTCGTCAGCGCTATCATACCGTCAAACCGCCTTTGCGTTACCGACCGAAAAAGTGGGTATCGTTTTTTGGTAGATACAGGCGCTAACATTTCAGCCATACCTAGAAGAGGGAATCGTTTAAAAGCTGACGACACATATAAAATATACGCTGCAAACGGTACACAAATAAAAACATATGGCGACAAAACGCTGACGTTGAATCTGAATATGAGACGCCCGTACCGTTGGACTTTCATCGTAGCTGACATTACGCAACCAATACTTGGAGCCGATTTTCTAGAAAGAAACAACATTTTGGTGGATGTTCGGAATAAACGTTTGATTGATGGTACAACTGGACTTCAGAGTAACGCAAAGTTAATGAAGTCAAGCACGCCTACACTTCGGACCGTAAATTTAACCGAAGACTACGCAGACATTTTAGCAGATTTCCCGAACATTTTGAAACCTCTCGATACAGAGTCACGACCGAAGCACGACGTTGTTCACCAAATCATCACCAATGGACATCCTGTTTACTCCAAGTCAAGACCTTTGCCAGCGGACAAATACCTAAGAGTGAAGAAGGAGATAGAACTCATGCTAGAGACAGGGTTATGCAGGCCTTCCAAGAGTCCGTGGGCAAGTCCTTTGCACGTGACATCGAAGAAAAACGGCGAGTTGCGACTATGTGGTGACTACAGGAGATTGAACGCGATCACGGTACCGGACAGATACCCAATTCCGAGACTACTAGACTTCACATACCTACTACCAGGAACCAGTATTTATTCAACGATCGATTTAAAAAGAGCTTACAATCAGATTCCAGTACAAGACGTAGAAAAGACTGCAGTAATAACCCCGTTCGGTTTATTCGAATTTCCAAGAATGCCGTTTGGACTACGAAACGCAGGGCAAACCTTTGTCAGATTCCTAAACACAGTCTTAGCAGGACTTGACTTCGTATTCGTATATATAGATGATATACTAGTGGCGTCATCTTCAACCAGCGAACACCGTCGACATTTACAAGAAACGTTCAAACGGTTAGACGAACATGGCATTGCAATAAATCAAGCCAAATGCATACTGGGCAAACAGCAAGTAGAGTTCCTCGGATATCAGATCTCAAAAGATGGTATCAAACCATTACCAGACAAGGTTGAAGCAATAACCAAATACCCTATACCAAAAACCGTACAAGATTTGCGAAGATTTTTAGGCATGATCAACTTCTACCGGAACAATATACCACAAGCAGCCAAACACCAAGCTCGGTTAAACAAATACCTCGTTGGATCGAAGAAAAATGACAAAACCGAAATACAATGGACTCCAGAGGCATTAGAAGCATTCGATCAATGTAAAGCAAGTCTAAGCGACGCCGTTACACTGTCTTCACCAACAACGCATTGCCCGCTATCACTAATGACAGACGCATCTCAAACGTGCGTGGGCGCCGTTTTACAACAGTATGAAAACGGAAACTGGAAGCCACTCTCCTTTTTCTCAAAGGGACTGAGTGAAACGCAGTCAAAGTACAGCACGTATGATCGGGAATTGCTAGCCATTTACATGGCAGTAACGCATTTTCAACCTTATGTCGAGGGAAGAGAGTTGATAGTTTACACCGATCATAAGCCGTTATGTCATGCTTTCACTACAAAACAAACCTGCACAAGTAAAACGATAGCCCCAAGACGGCTACGTCACCTCGAGTTCATCGCACAGTTCACGACAGACATACGTCACCTATCCGGTAACATGAACCCGGTGGCCGACGCGTTATCGCGACTCGAGCAAATAGATTGCCCCACACCTGTGGAATGGACTGAGTTAGCAGATATGCAACGCAATGACACTGAACTCACTCAGCTGTTAAAAAATTACAACCTTAACTGGAAAACAACGACATTATCAGGAACAAGACAACTACTCTGCGAAAATTCAAAACCAAGTTTACGACCGTATGTGCCGAAATCACTTCGAAAACAAGTATTCGACACCATGCACAACATAACACATCCCGGAATAAGATTATCGAAGAAAATGATCTCCGAGCACTATTTCTGGCCACGCATGAATACTGACGTCGGCATTTGGGCGAAAACATGCCAGGCATGCCAGAAAAGCAAGACACATAGGCACAACTCGGCCCCAATCGGAATTTTCCCACCCACAGCACGATTAGACCACGTGCACGTAGACATTGTCGGACCACTACCAGAATCCAACGGAAACAGATACATCGTGACAATGATCGACAGAGAAACGAGATGGCCGGAAGCTGTACCAGTAGCAGAGATAACAGCAAAAGTTGTAGCGGAAGTTCTCATAAGCACCTGGATAGCGAGATTCGGATGCCCAAACACCATAACAACGGACCAGGGACGACAGTTCGAGTCAGACTTATTTATCACTCTGACCAAGTCACTCGGTATTAAGAAGACCAGAACCACCAGTTATCATCCACAGTCAAATGGTTTGGTTGAACGCTGGCATAGATCAATGAAAACCGCGCTAGTCGCGCGCGGAAATACAACGAACTGGTCAAGCGAACTACCCATAGTGCTACTAGGATTACGAGCAGCACTACGACTGAAAGAGAATACAAGTCCAGCACAGATGTTATACGGAACTAACATACGTCTGCCAGGAATGTTTATCGAGCCGAAAACGCAAGTAACATCACCAGAGACTTTTGCACAGACACTCCAGAGGACAATGGCAAAGCTAAGCCCGTTTAGCAACAACCAACACGCCAGCAGTCACAAATCGTTCATACATCCAGACATGAAAAGCTGCGAATACGTATACGTCAGAACGGATGCTGTGAAGAAACCACTGACCCCAGCCTACGAAGGCCCATATAAAGTGTTAGAGAAGCAAGAGAAACATTTCAAGATTCAATTGCCGAAGAAAACATCAATAGTAACGGTGGACAGATTAAAACCAGCATACATTTTAATGGACGGAAAGGTAAATGAACCTTTAGAACGCCAGAAAAGTAGCAGTAGCGAAGTGAACGACGACAAAAATGTTGAGCCAGCAGAAATTAATAAGACCGCACCAAACACAACACGCTCAGGCCGCGTCATACATCCGGTGGTACGATTTACAATACCGCCAGATCAACAAAGAAAAACACGGAATAAAGCAAAGCATAATTTCGTCAACACAAACCACCAAACTACCGCAGCAGCAACACGCTGGTAAAGCAAGATCAAGACAATTGCAATATTCGGAAACATGGGCAGCTGGGGCTCCAAGGAAGAGATCGTGGTGGCACAAACTGCCGCTGGGTCAGGGGGATCCAGCATCTCAATGACGGAAATCACTATGGGGGGCATTTTCATCATCGCCGTTGCAGTGCTACTGTACTGCATGTACAGAAAGTGTAGGAAGAGGTTCTACAAGAACGTGACACGGCACGTCGACGCCAGGCAAACGCAACCAGCTCAGATTCCAACGGTCTCCATGCGTTGCTGTCAGCACCCAAACGGAGGACAGGGACCACAAAACGTTTAATACAGCAGCAATCGGGAAAAAGGAAAACAGAAGAAAAGTGTAACCGCGTAGTATTAAGTTCGATATTTTTTTTTTTTTTTTGTTCGTGTATGGCTATATTTCGTGTAGAAAGAATACTTCTTTTGCCTTATTTTTTATTTAAACTTTTTAATTATTTTTATGTAAGTGTACTCGATTTTTTTTTTTATTTGTTTTTAAAGGGGGAAATAATGTGGTGCATCGACACATTACATGTCGCATGCACAGCAAATATGATAATGGTCAAATAAATAATTATATATGCAGTTGTGTACAAGTGCTCACCGAAACCAGTTGTTTTATTTACATGACTCATAACACCCAACAACACGTACATAGAAGGTACACTTACATGGGGAAACATAATTCATACAATAATTGGAACGTTTCAATAAAACAGTTGTAGGCTGCATTAGGATCGTCCATCTCGTATACATCTGAGAAGGATAGACTACTTAAACAAGTCTTGAATTTTTCTATATTTACCTGACTGTAGTCTCGTGTACTTTTGCGATAATACTTAAGAATATCCTTTTTTATAACGGGGCACTTTAACAGTTGTGCTGTGTGATCGGATAGTAATGATTGGTAAAAAGACTAGTATCCAAGTCTAAAAAAAATATAGATTGGTTGTTGACGACAACCTTTTGATACACGTCAAAGTCACTTAGTTTAAATAAATATACTCTTTCCAAAGAGTATACTACATATTTCATGCTAAAATAACTAGGTTAGGGAAATACTAATGCGATATTCCCCTTTTACTTCCACGAAATTGAATAATATTACCTATTAAACACATTATTAAAAGTTACCCAGACATAACCTACAAAAGTTTATGACTGAATATCTATTATTCTCTACATTCTCGAACAAAAATTCTTGCACAAACTAATTCAGAACATCACCCTGAGTTAAACCAGATATTTTGCATTTAAAGACTTTCGAATTTAATCTCAGCTAAAACAATGTATGAGCACCTGCCATTGTTTTTTATTAAATGTATGTTTGTTTGTATGTTTTTTATGTATGTATGTACGTTCGTACACGCATATCTCCGAAACTACTTATCGGATTGCGATCGTTCTTTTTTATTGGATTATGTATCTCTCAACTAAGGGAAAAGTGCAAGTTTCATCCAGATCGGTTCAGCAGTTTCAAGATATATATTATATATCTTAAGAACATACGACCGAACTTCTTAGCGACAATCACCACGAATGCGTAAATTAAGTAATTATGGGTATTTTGTCAATCCTTTAGGTACCTTAATATAAAACTTCATCATCTGCCTAGCCTTTTCCCCAATTATGTTGGGGTCGGCTTCCAGTCTAACCGGATTCATCTGAGCACTAGTGTTTTACATGGAGCGACTGCCTATCTGACCTCCACAACCCAGTAACTAAGTAATATTATACCCCTTGGCAAGACCGGTGTCAGATCACAGGCTTCTGACTACCCGTAACGACTGTCAAAGATCGTAAGATCTATCTTACTATAGAACTTGCATTTTTTTTTGTCGTAGGGTACTAAAACTAAAAACAAATAAATAAAACCTCTTTTACAAAAAATAAACCGACTTCTAAAGCAAAACACTAAAAAAAGCAAAAATAACTTTCGTTTCGGTAGTCGGTGTTGAAAACGATAAAAATAATAGGTACCAAAGACACCGACTGCCGAAGCTACAGTTATTTTTGCTTTTTTTAGAGAATTGCTTTAGAAGTCGAATTATATATTGTATTTTTTTATTATTTATTGAGACAATTGATTAAAAACTTGCTAATTAGTCTCTAATCAACGAAAGTAAATATTTGTATGATAATTTATTATTTTGATTTAAACTTACTTCGCATGTTGGTAATCGGGGTGTTCTTGGTTCATTGTATTTTAACCAACAACGTTTCCTAACTGCAAAAATCATCAGCAGGATCAGCGCCGTCACGGAAATAATTGTTATAATAATGACAGTATAATTAGTATTTACATCTGAAATCACATAATTTGTCTTTTAGTTTCGATTACAAACTTAGATGATAGTCACGATACTGGCAAGTGGTGATGTAATGTGGCGGGTACCTGTGTAGACCTCGGTGTAGGCGCTGTCGATGAAGTCCACCTTCCAGGCGTCGTAGACACGCAGCTTGACGTAGTACTTGGTGCCGGGCTTGAGCGGTCCGTTGCTGCCTAACAGATCGGCCGTGCAGTTCTGCGCGCCGATGACGAACTTCTTGACGAACGACGAGTTTTCCTCGTCGGAGGGCATCTCTACGACGTAGGGCGTCCAGACGTCCAGCGCCTGCACGTCGGACCAACTCGGCAGGACACCTACCGTGTGGTTGAGCTCGTTGCGCGGGTCTTCGGCCACCACCAGACAGAAAGTAAGCCTGGGATCGTAGTAGAAGATAGAGAAGCTCACGGTTACGCTGGTGGCTGAGTGACGCAGTACGCTCGGCGGCGGCACGGCGGTCGGCGCTACACTTAAGCAAACATTACATTTTTTAAGGTTCCGTACCCAAAGGGTAAAAACGGTACCCTATTACTAAGACTCCACGATCCGCCTGTCTGTCTGTCTGTCCGTCTGTCACCAGGCTGTATCTCATGAACCGTGATGGCTAGACAGTTGCAATTTTCACAGATGACGTATTTCTGTTGCCGCTATAACAACAAATACTAAAAACAGAATAACATAAGTATTTAAGTGGGGCTCCCATACAACAAACGTGTTTTTTTTTCTTTTGTTGCGATAGTGGTACGGAACCATTCGTGCGTGAGTCCGACTCGCACTTGGCAGGTTTTTTTAATACCCTTTTGAAAACAGGCTCCTCGTAGATATCGCACTCTCAGTTTAAAAAAGGTATAAGTAGTGTTACTTTGAAATTGTGCGTCAAATAACAGATACAATAGAAACAACAATACCATATGCATAGGTACACAATGTGTGCGCGTGAAGTTTTAGGAGTTAACATGATTAAAAAACATAACCCTTTCCTTGCAGCCGGGTAAAAAGAGCAAATAAAAAAATTTACGGTTGAATTGAGAAACCTCCTCCTTTTTTGAAGTCGGTTAAAAATTACATAACGCTTATTTTTTTTTGAGAATTATGGCATTAATTTTTGTGATTTTATACAAGAACTAGATTTCGCTTTTTTTTAGTTTCGCCTGCGTGGGCTACACGATTTTAGCTGTTTCGTTTTTCTCTAAAAACTCTCCAGCAGACGTATCTCCTCTTAAATGGACTCGCATATTTCTTTCTAAAGATATTTATTTATCATACAAACTTTAACACTCTTTTTTACCCCTTTAAGGGATGAAATTCAAAAGACCCTTAAATACATATTTCTTTAATTTCATTATAGAGCAGAAATACAAAATTTCAAGTAATTTAATGATAAATAATTTTCATACAAATTTTAACAGCCCTATAAGGGATTTAAAAAATCCTTAATGACGTATTTTATTATTTTATATTTTGAGGCTAAATATCACATTTCATTCATTTCAAATAAAAAATTACAGGTTTACAAACTTTGATCCCCTATTTCATCCATTTAGGGGATGTGTTTTTAAAAATCCTTTCTTAAATGACACTTACAGTATAAAATCAACATCCTCTCAAAATTTAAAACTTCTATCAATAATGGTTTAGGCTGGGCGTTGATATGTCAGTCGGCACATTGCCTTTTATATATAGACTAGCTTTTCGCCCGCGGCTTCGCCTGTGTGGGTTACACGATTTTGGCTGTTTCGTTTTTCCAGTTCTGGCGGGATATTGCAAATTTATTTGTTATGGCGGTATAATGGATAGGTACGGAACCCTAGGCGCACGAATTAGACTCGCAGTTTACCGGTTTTTTTTAATGTATCAATAACCTTACCTTGGTTTGTTTGTGTTATTGCTTTTGGATAATGTTTATTTGGTGTCTTAACTTTTTTACATGTAGTCGAGAAAATGATACGGCTAAGTGGCCGCTGCCAGAATTGATAGACATTTGAGCCCGATTTATTGCATTTTCAATCATTCTTGCCAGAACTTCTGGCGGATATTATCTTTGAGGACATCAAAAGTCTACCCTTACCCCTTTTTCTGATTGCGTGCCGAGTCACCCACGTCCGTAGCATACAAGTCGTTCGTACCGTTCGTTTGGAGGTACAAGTCAGCAGATTAGGATGGTATGCGATATTTCTTCGCATGCTATCCTTGGCAGCCTACTTGCTTTACTTCGACTGATCCATCGTAGTGCGCGGACGCCGTGACGGATGTGTTGCGTCGGGGAATGCTTAAACATGGGCGTAGCTGGCTTGGTTCGAAGCTCGATCGCGCAAGGCAGGTGACGTAGGTCAGAAGAAGAAGGCCTTCAACAGGGCTGCTAAGTCCTGCAAGTTGGTGTTGCTTAGGGCTCGGTTCAACCAAATTGGCTGAATAGGGACCAAACTTGCTTCTTACCCAGCAGATAGTAAAGCGTTTTGGTCCCTGGCTAAGTCGGTCGAGTCGAATTTCTACCGTCCCAGACTACCAGCACTGCTGAAACCCGACGGGTCGCTGGCCCAATCCACTGAGGAGAAGGCAATTGTATTTGCCTCTCTTTTTGCGGAATTTTCACGTCTGAATCCTGGTGACGCGCGGCCCCCTCGTTCTCCTGATGGATGTGAGACTAGTATGTCGGACATTCGTATCCATCAAAAGGACGTCCGTAGGTCGACGTGAACAAGGTTAGCGGCCCTGATGGAATTCTAGCAATTTTTCTTAGAACCTGTGCGCCTGAACTGTCTCCGATCTTGACACGCCTATTCCGCCTTTCTTATGAGGCTGGAAAAGTACTGAATGCTTGGAAGCAAGCTAACGTACAGCCCGTGCCCAAGAAGGGCAGTTGAGCTGACCCGGCCAACTACAGACCCATATCTGTAACCTCCATACTCTGTGAAAGTATGGAACGTGTACTCAATATCAAGCTCCTGGCATGCCTAGAAGCAAAAGATGTCCTTAGTGACCGCCAATACGGCTTCCGCCGAAATCGGTCTACTGGGGATCTTCTAGCGTATGCCTTCACATCTGGAGTGAGGCCATCGAGAGGCATGGGGAAGCGCTTACCGTCTCCCTCAACATCTCGAAGGCTTTTGATAGGGTCTGGCACGAAAGCCTTATTGGTAAGCTTCCTTCATTCGGTCTGTTTGGTGTGTGATTGGATTGCAGACTTCCTGAGAGATCGTTCCATTCGAGTGGTTATCGATGGCTGCTCATCGGACCAATTGGATATGAATGCCGGGGCCCCTCAGGGGTCGGTACTCTCAGCAACTTTATTCTTGCTTCACATTAACGATCTGCTAAAACCCAAACCCAACGCCAGCACTGTAGCTGAGAGATACTTGTCCAACGCTCGAGCTACCGGGCCTCAGATCCAGTCTCTCCGGGAGGCCATGGTGGAGCGCTTGAACCTGTCCTTGCAGGCATTCAACGAATGGGGCGATGCTAATCTGGTCAGGTTTAATGTTGCTAAAACCCAGGCGTGTCTTTTTTCCGCTAAAAAGAGCCAATTTCACCCGATTCCAACTTTCCGAGATGTGACAGTGCCAATAACTGACCATCTTGAGCTTTTTGGCGTTACGTTGACATCGACTCTCAATTTTGACCCATACATTGAGGCAAAGACTCAGCTGGCTGCCAAAAAGCTGGGAAACCTTGAAAAGGTTAAAAGGTACTTCACGCCAGAACAGCAGCTCAGCTTGTCGATTGAAAAGCGGGCCAAGAGGCTAATCGGCAATGATGCACTGGTTAAGTCAAAGCCCAAGTCAGAGCCCTGAACATCTTCGCCAGAGTTGCCAGCTTGTCAGTTTTTAATCGGATGCATTTCGGGGAGTGTGCGATGGAATTGCATGATCTAATTACCCCAAGCCCGTTTCATCATCGGACTACAAGACGTACGGTGATGCGCCATCGGTACATGGTTGACATCCCACCCATACACACTAAATGTTTTGGAAATACTATCATTATGCGTACAGCTAAGGAGTGGAATTCCCTGCCGGAGTCTGTGTTTCCCGATAGCTACAATCTAGGAGTCTTTAAGTCAAGAGTGAATAGTATACTTCTAGGCACGCGTGCTTCACCGTCGACCACATTATCGCTTAGCATCATGTGAGATAGAGGTCAAGCGCGAGCCTAATAGAAAAAAAAAATGTTATTATTCGGTGACAAAGTGGCGGCACCTCGAAAATAACGATTTCTTTAACCTATCATTAACGAGATTAATGACTTTAATTATTTTGTTAAAAGCATTACATCCAGTATATCCAGCAGTAGCAGCCTTTCCGTGAAGTTTTCGTTATGGCGTCAGACTCACAGTCTGTATATTATTTTTGTGTGAACTTGTATTGTGCCAAATGCACGTGTTTCTTTGATTTATTTCAATTTTGTCAAATTATTTACTAGTAGCTTCTGACTGCGGCTCAGAGCGCGTAAAAAGTGTTGTGTAAGATAGACAGACAGAGTTACTTTAGTATTTATAATATTAGTATGAATTATCAAGAAATTCATATTTATTTGTGCTCTAAATACAAAAAAAAATATTCAGGGTTTTATATTTTGGGTTTTATGGCTTATCTCTACTTAAAAAATCAGACACGGCGCACTAGAAAAAATTGCGAGCCATAAAGCCATTTTTACAATATTTTTCTATTAAATAGTATGTTTATAATTATATTATTTATTTTTCAAATGTGTTGAATAACGTCATCTATACCAATATTATAAAGAGGAAAGGTTTTTTGTTTGTTTGTTTATACCGAATAGGCTCCGAAACTACTGGACCGATTTAAAAAAAATCTTTCACCAATAGATTGCTACATTATTCCTGATTGACATAGCCTATTTTTTAATCCCGAAAACGGGTCCTGTAGGGTGGTCCACGGGAGCAAAGCCGCGAGGAACAGCTAGTTTGATATATTGTGTTCGGGCATTTGTTATTGCAGTTTCTCGACCTCGGCTGCAATGACTAAGTTAGTCCACTTGTATGAAAATTTATTATATTGATTTTGGCAATGGATGTAATAATTTTTATGAACATCTAAAATATCATAATTTCTTTTAGTTTCAGTTGAGAGATTAAAAAAGTTTTTTTATTATCAACTAAGTTTTTTAGTCAAGATACTGTTGGCAAGTGGTGATGTAATATGGCGGGTACCTACCTGTGAAAATCTCAGTGTAGTTGCTTTCGTAGAAATTGACCAAACAGAAAGCCAGGTCGGTGACTCTCAGCTTGACATAGTACTTGGTGCCGGGATTAAGCGATTCGATGGTGAACTTTTTGTCGGACTGCGAGTAGTCTATGTGGTCTGGCAGCGGTACCTGGAATGTCTGCACCTTATGCAGGTCTTCTGACATATGCTGGACGTCCTCAACAGTAAATTGGTACGAAACAAGGGGACCGTAGTACTCGGCAACGAAGCTCACGGTTGCGTTGGTAGTGGAGCGGCTCAGTAAGTGCGGCGGCTCCGGTATCCAGTCATTCGGCACTACACATAAGCGGACGTTGCAATATTTTTACAGTACACATACTCGGAAACTGGCTCCTACCCCGCCACTTCTAGGCACGATACGAGTTCTATTTCGTACTAGTGCAGATATGGCGGTAGCCAGCTCCCATCTATTCAATTTAGGCTGCCGAACATCTTGTATTAAATTACATATACAACTAGCTGACCCGGCAACAGCTGTTTTGCCATATACATTATTTCAAAGATTCCCATAAAATTTGCACGCACTGAGTATTATAGTATTTTTTATTGTCGTTTAATAATGGAATGGTTTATACAGGTAACACAATGGTTGTTGTTAGCGGAAGCTCGTGACACGTCTTGAATACTATTATTTATATTAATAAATGATAGTATTCAACACGTGTCACGAGCTTCCGCTCACGTACAGTTAATTAAGTGAATTAATATTCACTTAATTAACTTTACGTGAGACCTATTTTGAGCAAAATACCGTACACACCTAGGTAGGTATTTACGGTATTTTGCTCAAACCTACCCTACCTATCTACACACCTATCCCACCTACCTACCAACACTCCTACCCTGCCTACCAACCTATCTGCCCTACTCTACCAACCTACCTGCCCTACTCTACCCTACCTTACATACCTACCTACCCTACCCTACATACTTAGCTACCCTACTCTACATACCTACCTACCTTACCTACTTACCAATTTATTTATGGTCTTAAACCACTTTCGCATTGCCTTTCTAATGAAACTGGTTTCGGGCATATCGGTTGATGTTTCAAAGTCTATAAGGGACATAGATAGAAACATTATTTGTGTTTTTTAGATTAGAATTATAGGATAAAATTTCAGAAAAATCGACAACGCCATCAACTGGCAATATCGGAACCAGCATACAACGCCAAGTTAATTTTTGTGTGACTTCTGTTTCTATAATGTAACAGAGATGGCGCTGTGTTCACAAAATGTATGGGAAAATGTTATTTTTTATCGTTATTTTTTTTGATGTTTTATTAGGTACTTATTATCCTATTCCGGACGAAGACCAAAAACACAAAAATCATACAAATATTTCCAGCCGTTCTTGTGTTATAAGTGGTGTAACTAACACGACTTTGTCTATACCATTATCTATATCTATACTAATATTATAAAGAGGAAAGATTTTTTGTTTGTTTTTTAGTTTGTTTGTTTGTACCGAATAGGCTCCGAAACTACTGGACCGATTTAAAAAATTCTTTCACCAATTGAAAGCTACATTATTCCTGAGTGACATAGGTTATTTTTTAATCCCGAAAACGGATCCTGTGGGACACTGACACACTCTCGTGAACAGCTAGTTTTATATATATAAATTGTCATAATTTCTTTTAGTCACAGTTGAGCCATTATTAACTTGGATGAAAGTTATGATATTGTTGGCAAGTGGTGATGTGATGTGGCGGTTACCTGTGTAGACCTCGGTGTAGGCGCTGTCGGTGAAGTTGTCCATCATGGTATTGGTGTAGACACGCAGCTTGACGTAGTACTTGGTGCCGGGCTTGAGCGGTCCGTTGCAGTAGAGAAAGCTTTGAGAGCAGTCCTCCGCGCCGATGTCGAACTGCTTGACGGACGATGAGTTCACATTGAAGCGCTGCACCAGTACCTCGTAAGGCGGCCAGACAGGCAGCGCCCGCACGTCATACCACGTCGGCAGGGCAGCTGACGTATCGTTGCGCAGGTCTTCGGCAACCACCAGCATGTAGATCGATTTTACCCCGAAGGGTTCTAGGCGGATGCTCATAGTCACTGTAGAGGCGGCGCGATACAGTACGCGCAGACCATCTATAAGTCAATGGTCAATGGTGGCATGATACAATGGTATTTCTGTTCGGACCACTTCGGATGTAAAAACACTTTTCACGCGGTCGAAGCCGCAGGCGGCATTTGTTAATCCTTACTAATATTATATATGCAAAAGTTTTTCACTTTCACGACTAAAGAAGAAGTATTGAACCGATTTAGATGAAATTTAGTAAAGAGATAGATGGACCTGGAGACGAATATTATAGGCTATTTTGTATTCCGCAAATTCTTCTGCATCCTCTATAACAGACATTCAAGTCGCGGGCAAAAGCTAGTAATCTTAATATATGAATGCGATAGATCACTCACTCATCACGAAATATCGAAAACCGCTTGACGTATAAAGATGAAATATGGCAGAAAGGTTTTTCAAGTAACGTATGTGAGCAATAAGAAAGGAGTTTTGGAAATTCCACCGTTAAGGGGGTTAAAAGGGGTTGCAACTTTGTATGAAAATTTTCGGCTAATATTCTTCAAACTTGATACAAATAGTAATCTTAGTAAACAATAAAGGTTATCATTATAAGATTTTCAAAACGACCCCCAAAATACGGTCTAGCTGTTAAAGTTTCCTAAGAATACTGCACAAGGTTTAGTTTTTGATGTATGGACCACTATGGATCACTAGGGGAGCACTATGAAGAAAATTTAGGTAATGCCAAAAACCCTTTAAGGGGGATTTTTTTTATGAAAAACTTTCTTTGGGGATAAAGTAAATAAACAATCTAACATAATAAGATTTTTAAAACAAGCCAAGGAGAGACAGATAAGGTTAAGGGGTGTTAAAGATTTTTTGAAGAATCTTACTGTACAATCTGACTAACATAAACAAAAAATATAATGGAGAAGAAAATAGTGAATAACATATTTGGGTTGTTCAAAACTCGAGCCTCATCAGGGCAAAAAGGGGTTATTAAGTTTTTAGGGCAGTAACATAAAATGATAAAAGAATAATGATGACACTACTTTTCGCCTCGCTGCTTCCCTACGTCTTGGCGCTCCCTGTTGCACTCCTCATCGTTGCCACTATGGCGAAGTTGTCAACAGCCTCGGTCACCAAGGTCTTTCATGCAGCCGAAGTATGGGTCGCATAGCGCGGCACGGAAACTTAAACGACATCATCCGACGTGCTCTCGTCACCGTCGGCGTGCCGGCCGTATTAGAACCACATGGCCGACGATGGTAAAAGACCGGACGAGATGTCTTTGTTTCCATGGTCAATGGGTAAGCCTTTAGTGTGGGACGCTAATTGTGTGTATCGACACAAGTAGCGTCCCATACTAAAAGCTTACTTGCACCATCTCATCCTCCTAGCTCGTCGTGCTGTGCTGGAGCTGCCGCTGCGGCTGCAGAGAAACTCAAGTGGCGGCAATATAATAATCTCTTCGGTAGTTATATTTTCGAGCGGTTTGGCGTTGAAACTCTTGGTCCTTGAGGTCCGAGTGCTCATGCTTTGTTTAAAGATCTTTCCAAACTCCTAGTTGACACTTCAGAGAATAAGCATTGCCATACAACGTGGCAATGCTGCCAGTCTTTTGGGCACATTACCAGTGGACAACAATATGGAGGATATTTTCGACGCCATATTTTTGTTAAGTATATTTTTAGGTTTAGGCAGTGAGTAGTTTTTGGTTTAAGTGTATATATTTGTAGTCTTACTTAATTAAGTATTTTATACACTGTAAATGCTAAAATGATTATATTACTTTAAGTCAAATAACGAATCGTCCCAAACCAATTAACCCTAGATATCCCATGATACCCTATTTTTATTAATTAAGAATAGCTTATTTTTGGTCACATTCACTAACTGCACATAATAATAATAGTCATCTGTAGGATAAAATAATACGAAATCACGCAAACGAAGACGCGGGTGGAGTGTAGTATTATATAATTATGTGAAAATTGGTATGAGCAAAAGTTTGATTATTCTTTTAAGCGAAAACTACTGGATTTTGATGAAACTTTGCAGTAATATAGCTTATACTTACATCAGAACGGCTATAAATTATAAAGATACTAGCTTCTTCTGTCCACGGCTTCGCCCTCGTAAAATGTGTTGTGGCAGACAGACTGAGTTACTTTAACATTTATAATATTAGTATGGATTATCAACAAATTCATATTATTTATTTGTGTTCTAGATACAAAAAAGTATCCATAGTTTTATATATTAGGTATAAGGCTGTCTGGCAGCTTGTATCTATACTAAATATTGTGATATAACATTTAATTTTTTTTTATTTCTTTTTCAAGTAAGTGTGTTGAAAAACGTCATTTCATGCATTTGTCATTGCAGTTTCTCGTATTTATATTGATATCTGAAATGCCGAGTTTCAGTTAAGTGATAAAAAAACTTAGATGTTAGTCACGATACTGTTAGCAAGTGGTGATGTGATGTGGTGGGTACCTGTGTAGATCTCGGTGAAGGCGCTCTCGATGAAACCATCCCACCCAGTAGCGTCGTAGATACGCAGCTTGATGTAGTACTTGGTGCCGGGCTTGAGCGGTTCGTTGCAGTAGGCGCGGCTTCTCGCGTTGCAGTTCTCTGTGCCAATGATGAACTCCTCGACGGACGACGAGTTCATCCAGTAGTTGAGTACTCGTACCTCGTAGGACGGCCATTCGTCCATCTCGTGCTCTTCGTACCAGGATGGCAGGGGAGTTGACGTGTCGCCGCGCGGGTCTTCGGCCACCAATAGCGTGTAGAACGCTCTTACGGCGAAGGCCACGAGGCGGATGCTCACGGTTACGGTGGTGTTGGTGTGGTACAGTTGGCGCGGTGCTTCTAAGTCAATATGCTTCGTTGGCTGCGCCATCACTCCCGCACCTACCTCCTCAGCTCTGTCCAACAAATCGTCCGACGCACGGCCTGTTTCGTTTGCAAATGTCATAAATTATTATAGGGTAATTATAAATTGATGGCATTCGTAAATAGAAGTAGCTTTAATAAAAACTTTTTAACAAAAGTTATCAAACCGACTTCCAAAACAATGCACTACAAAGCGGAAAATAAGTTTTATTTTCTGAAGTCGGTATCTTTGGTACCTATTATTTTTGTTTTTCGACACCAACTTCGGAATGTTAAGTTTTGTTTTGCTTTGTAGTGTTTTGTTTTGGAAGTCGGTGTGACTTTTTTGTAAAAAAACAGCTTTTCACTTTAATTTTGGTAGATACCTCAAATTACCATGCAAATCAATTGTAGCCAAAGTACACCTCATGACGATGCCAATAAGCCACGCAAGTAAACATGATTAGAATACATTGTTTTATTTCGGAGTGCTAGTGCCTACCTTCCGGCTTCATCATCAGATCAGTTCGATGGCACCATTTTCATCAGTATCATTTATTCATAAATATTTGCTTCATCATAGTCGGTTAACTATTCGAGATAACTTATATCCGTGACATACTTAACATAAAGGAGTTCCAGTGGCCATCTGTGGTCATCTTCATCAGTTCCACTGAAGTCACTCAGAAAGTATCACTTGGTGAACCAAGTGATACTTTCTGAGTGCAAATGATTGCATTGTTGATGAAAATACCAAAATCACTACATATATGTCAATAATATTTGAGGAGTTTCTATACCCTTTCAAACAAAAGAAGAATAGAAACATCTCCTTGTTTTGAAGTCGGCAGCATCTATGTATAAGTCAATGGTGGCATTATATACCTAATGGAATTTCTGTTCACACCATATATATTACCATATTGGCCACATGTTAGCGTGTTATTATTTTCACAGATATACATACAATTATTATTTATACCCCAGGTTATCTTATATCATAACTTACTTTATATCTTATCTTAGAAATATTTTAAGTGTGAAAGTTTGGATGGATGGATGTATGTTTGTTACTCAATCACGCCAGAACGGCTGAACGAATATGGATGAAATATGGCACAGAGATAGAATATAATCTAGCATAGGCTACGTTTTATCGTGGTCGAAGAAAATCTAATTCTGAGGGAATCATCGATACGAAGAAGAAGATCGGGGTGTAATGTTCCCTTGGGATAATAAAACACTTTTCACACGGGCGAAGCCGCTGGCAGAAGCTATTAAAATTATAAACTAGCAGAAGCCGGCGACTTTGCCCGCGTGAAAGACGAAAACTTGCCGGAGGGAACATACACCCGGGATAAAGAGTATCTTATGTGCTATTCTTGACTATAATCTATCTTTTTTTTTATTATAGATAGGCTCGCGCTTGTACACTATCTCTGTGCCAAATTTTATCCAGATGTGCTCACCCGATCTGGCGTGAAGAAGTAACAAACTTACAAACACATACATTCACAATCTTTCACCTTTTTATTATTATTAGTGTGATATAGAGTGATGTGAAAATTCAACTAACTCTTTCAAGTCAAAACAACCGAACGGAGTTAGATGAAACTTTGCTAAAAAAAAATATAGACTATAAGTTATACAGATTTTGGGGGAAGTAATGATTCCACGCGCGCGTCAGTTAGTTTGTAAATACTCTGTTGGAAAGTAATTTTCTTCAAAACGACCAAAAGAAAAGTAAAAAATGTGTAGGTAGGTACCTAAGCGTATTATGTCGGGCTGGAACTCGGGTGCTGTTATAGCCTTGGTATCATTCGTCAGCACATAATCCAGCGGCAAGCGAGGCAGCACGCCGTCAACGTCGGGGTCGCGTGTGCAGTTGTCGTTCAGGGTGCAGTTCTCCCGCGTGATCACGGTCGCTGAGTGTCCGGACAACCCACTTTGCCCCGTGCCGTTGCCAGATACCATCTTCCTCACCTCTTCGTACGTGGACTGCGTTTGCGAAGACAGTGAGTCCACCTGCACATACACGACACGTCAATATGACATATCGAATGATTTTAGGTACACGTAACGGAAATCACGTTTTATAATAGGTAACACTACTTCGAAGAAAAACATTGGGTCGGTACTAGGGCATGTAATATCGGAAGATTTTCAATTCCGATATTGATTTCCGATATTAGATCTCAATATCTGAATTCCGATATTAATATCGGAATTGGGCTCATTCGTTAGATATCGCGCATCTTTTTGTTAATTGCACAAATTCGTTATGAGGTTGGATTAAGTACAATAAAAAACCACGTTTATGCCGAGACATAATTTCTATTGTATCACTCTCTAATCAGCAGTGACTAGATAATCGGGTGCTTGTTTGTCTAAACTTCGCATTTGTTCCCAAGAAAGAATTACTACTAACGAAACAGCCTTTCTGAAAAAGGACAATGCAAAAACAGAAAATAAAATGTTTGTCGATCAATCTGAAAGTAGTCCCGATTAGTGAGTAATAATGATTTTTTAATTCGGTAAAAGTATCACTAGCCAAATCCATGCATGGGATATAGGAGATGTGTAACAACCTATTTAAATATTATTTCTGCTTATTCCTATTAAGTTTATTGTTTTTTTAAAAGACTATAATAAATTTCAAGCATAGTCTTCTTCATTTAATGTTTCCTAATCAGGAGGATTATTATTATAAATTGATTGAAATAAGTATCGTAGAGATCGACGATTACCGTATTGATTTTTGTCAGTACAACTTGAGCATTTTTATTTAAGTTAAATGAATCCTGGTTTGCTGAGATAAACTTATTTCGTAAAACAACTAAAATAAACTTAATTAAATAAAGCATTGTTAATAAATATATAATCATCCCATCTTTATTTTATTCAATATCAATGGAATATCAAAACAAAAATATTGTGTGGATACAATAAAATCAAGTAGTAGAAGTTGATTTATCCAACTGATTAGTGATCGAATAGACTAATTTATAGCATTTAATACAAATAATATACTAAACATTTACATTAAGCTTTAATTTATTGAGAAACCACTTTAGAAATTTGAGAGAAAGTTTTTTTTTATCTTATATAGGCTCGCGCTTGACCACCATCTCACCTGATGGTAAGCGATGATGTGATCGACGATGGAGCACGCTTGCCTAGAAGTAACCTATTCACTCTTGACTTAAAGACCCCCAGATTGTAGCTATCAGGAAACACAGACTCCGGCAGGGAATTTCACTTCTTAGCTGTACGCATAATAAAAGTATTCTCAAAACTTTTAGTGCCTATGGGTGGGATGTCCACCATGTACCTATGGCGCATCGCCGTACGTCTGGTAGTACGATGATGAAACGGGCTGGGCGGAATTAGATCATGCAATTCCATCGCACACTCCCCGAAATGTAACCGTTAAGACACCGATAAGCTGGCAACTCGGCGACGATATTCAAGCTTTGAATTAACCAGTGCCTCATCGCCAATGAGCCTCTTGGCCCGCTTTTCGATCGACTCTAGTGCATTAAGCTGGTATTTGGCAGATCTGTCCCAGAGATGAGAACAGTACTCCATGCATGATCGAACTTGCTGTTCTGGCGTGAAGTACCTTCTCACCTTTGCAAGGATCCCCAGCTTTTTGGCACCCAGCTGAGCCTTTGACTCACTGTATGGGCCAAAATTGAGAGTCGATGTCAACGTAACGCCAAGAAGCTCAAGATAGTCAGTTATTGGCATGGTCACATCTCAGAAAATTGGAGCCGGGTGAAATTGGCTCTTTTTAGCGGAAAAAAGACACGCCTGGGTTTTAGCAGCATCAAACCTGACCAGATTGGTATCGCCCCATTCGGAGACTGCCTGCAAGGACAGGTTCAAGCGCTCCACCATGGCCTCCCGGAGAGACTGGATCTGAGGCCCGGTAGCACGAGCGTTGAAAAAGTATCTCTCAACAACAGTGCTGTCGTCTGCATACCCAAAGGTGCCGGGTTTTAGCAGATCGTTAATGTGCAGCAAGAATAAAGTTGCTGAAAGTACCGACCCCTGAGGGACCCCGGCATTAATATCCAAGTGGTCCGACCAGCAGCCATCGATAACCATTCGAATGGACTGATCTCTCAGGAAGTCTGCAATCCAATCACACAGACCACCGGGCAAACCGAATGAAGGAAGCTTACCAATAAGGCTTTCGTGCCAGACCCTATCAAAAGCCTTCGAGATGTCGAGGGAGACGGCAAGCGCTTCCCCGTGCCTCTCGATGGCCTCACTCCAGATGTGAATGGTATACGCTAGAAGATCCCCAGTAGACCGATTTCGGCGGAAGCCGTATTGGCGGTCACTTAGGATATCGTTTGCTTCTAGGTATGCCAGGAGCTTAATATTTATTACGAGTTACAGAGATGGGTCTGTAGTTGGCCGGATCAGCTCGACTTCCCTTCTTGGGCACGGGCTCTACGTTAGCCTGCTTCCAAGCATTCGGCACTTTTCCAGCCTCATACGAAAGGCGGAACAGGCGTGTCAAGATCGGAGACAGTTCAGGCGCACAGGTTCTAAGAAAAATTGCTGGTATTCCGTCAGGGCCGCTAGCCTTGTTCACGTTGAGGTTGCGCAGCACCCTACGGACGTCCTTTTGATGGATACGAATGCAAAAAATTAAACGTTTAACAAGGATTGGTACTTGTTCCGAAACAGCCCTCTCAAAAGTATGAAAAAGTATCTAAGCGTTCATCATCATCATCATTTCAGCCGAAAGACGTCCACTGCTGAACATGGACCTTTCTCATGTATCGCTACATTGACCGATCCCGTGAGTCTTGCATCTAGCAGATTCGCGCAATCTAAGCGTTATTCAATGAAAACATTATTGTTACAACGGGTTCTATAAACGGTAACATTTTTGGCAATCTCAGGACTATAAATCCGTGATTCAGTTTAAGTAAATAAGCGCCTAATCGATCACTGCTAATCACCGTAGTCAATGGGTCTAACCACGCTATCGCGTTCGGCGCTTCACAAGATCAAAAATATAGGTTTTTTACTGATTCCGAGATTCCGATATTAGTTCACTCAGTATTGGAATTGAAATATCACAAATTTCGTTCCGAGATTCCTATATTCATGCCCTAGTACCGACTAGGGATATGATAACATGATAATTATGATATCTAGTTTCTGAGCTCCTCCGAGGTGGTGAGTGACGACAGGGCCCGATCCCATAACTCATATACCTGGAAAAATACAAATTTCCTTTTTTTCTTTGCTATTTTTATTATTTCCTACTTCTCCATTATTCTTTTCAGATTTATTTCGTTGCGGGATTCAAGAAAGTGTAGCGACTTGCGATTGTACATAGTACCTGGCTGTTTGTAAATATATTATAAGTATGTCGGCATTTCTAAGATATCGTTCTGAAGAGCGCTATGGTTTCAAATGACTTTGACAGATGTCAACTTGACGTTAACACTATACGCTAGTTTTTGGCGCGAACTGGAAATGACAGAAGGGATCGAGTGAGAATATGGCGGGTTGGATTGAATTGTGAATTCGTGATAAAAACCTAAAGAGAATACAGTCAACAGTGAGAGTTACCGATTGTTCGTGTAGATAAAACTACGTGTTATAGTGGAATGTCGTTTAAGTTATTCGCCAATTCATTACGTGATTAGTTACATTGTGAGCCTACATACAAGCAAAGAAGTTGGTTTGTTTAACATCTAGCCCGAAAGAACCCATGCAATAATGGCTTTTCCTGACAATTACACAGTCTTCCCTACAAGTAAGATTTTAAATGTTTTGTGTTTTGATTTAGGTGCCATTATTTTGTTGGTTCAGAGTGTTCTGAGAATTTTATGGTGGTGCAATCCATGAGTTATCAAATATTTCAAGTTTATTTCTATTCGGTTTATGTACTACAATTTGAATAGTGTAAATATACCGAAGTGATACCCGGCAAGTAAATATATCTTCATGGATTTGTAAGAAACTTCAACTCTCATCTTTAATTAACGAGGATAATCAAGGTAAAACGCGGCTAATAAAATCATTTTCTGAAGAATATTATCGCCGATGAGATAATCTCCGTTTTTTTTTCCGCCAATTTGACCTGGTACTCATGCTGGTACCGTGGAATTTACCGGTACTTAGAGCAACTTCAGCGGCCCGTTCTTCGAGTTTTGTTGAATGAAAGAAGGAGTAAAGTGTGTGTAAATAAATATTGTATGTTAATTTGTAATATTATTGTAAAGTTTTCTTTACAGTGTTTGTACCTGTAAAGGTGAGCGCACGCCACATCATCCCCCATCATCTCTGGCACGGGAATAGCTCTGGTACCCAATTTAGTTATTTAAATTAATATACACAACATAACAACATTACATAGCAACATTATGGTTCGCGAGCCTTTAGACACAGTTTAGTATTAAAGGTGTTGTTCAGCAGTTGACTAAATTTAATTATTCCTTGGTTCATTTAGACACGCCTGCACTCGGGAGGTTGAAGACATCATTCTCACTCCTCCGAAAAAAGTTTGCCAGAACTTAGTGAGCTGGCTGACCAGTTGATGGAAAGCAATGATCAGCCATCTCAACATATGGGTTGCGCGTCGGCTGCGTTGAATTCTTCATTGATTAGTAGCGATCCGCAGATAGCGGAGTTAAATAAAAATATTGAGGAACTTACTCGTGTTGTGGCATCTTTGGCCAAACTAAATAATGAACAGCGTGGTCGCTCGCAAAAACGTAATTACCGTGATTATCGCAACCGTTCACGTTCGCGAAATAAAGGTTTTTGTTTTACCACAATCGCTTTACCAAAGCCAAAGCGAAAAAGTGTATTCAACCGTGTAAATGGACTTCTAGTGCTGGCAATGATGGCAATACTTCGGAAAACTAATAGAGCGTCCGGTGCAGGCGACTACCGATCGCTCCACTTCTAGTCGCCGGCTTTTCGTTAGCGACCGGTTTATCAATAGCAAGTTTCTTAATGATACTGGGTAGGATCTTTGTTGCTTTCCAGTCGGGCACGTTAATTGATTACGAAGACAGGTGCAGCCGTGCGATTTAGTCGCAGCAAATGGCTCGAAAATTAAAACATATGGTTTAGTTGCATTGAGCCTGAATTTAGGACTTAAGCGCAATTTCTCGTGGAATTTCGTAGTAGCGGATGTTGAGTCCGGGATAATTGGATCAGATTTTTTGTCGCGCTATAATTTATTACCAGACTGTGCTCATGGGAGACTTTTTGACGGAAAGACAGGACTGTCATCCAACTCAGCTTCATGATGCAAGCCAGTCTAGTATGAAGGTAATTTCTGTTACCAACTCGGCCTTTTCAGACATTCTGAAGAAATTTCCGAGTATTACACATCCGCCAGGTGTACTTCAGGAGCCCAAGCACGCAACTATGCATTTCATCAAGATGACTGATGGCCCCCCGGTATCGGTACGGCCACGTCGTCTGGCTCCGTTGAAACTTAACGCTGCCATAAAGGAATTTAAGGACATGGTCAAGGCTGGGACAGCCAGGCCATCAAACAGTCCTTGGTCTTCAGCGTTACACCTATAGGAGAAAAAAGATTCAACGTGTCGCCCATGCGGTGACTATCGCGCTTTGAATCCACGCACCATTCCGGACCGATATCCGGTTCGTTATATTGGGAATGTTGGTCAGTACCTCGCTGGAAGTACCATATTCAGTGCAATCAACCTGGTGAAGGCTTACTCCCACTTAATCCCGCTGACATTTGCAAAACAGCAATAGTTACACCATTCGGCTTATTCGAATTTCCATTTATGAGTTTTGGACTTAGAAATGCAGGCCAAACGTTTCAACGTTTAATTGAGGAAATTGTTGGGGGCCTTGAATTCTGCTATGCATACGTTGATGACATTTTGGTTTACTCCAGCTCCAGCTCCTGTCATGCTAAACACCTGGAGATCCTATTCAGAATCTTGCATGAGTATTTATGTAGTAATTAACACTTCCAAGAGCGTTTTCGGAGTGAAAGAATTAGACTTTCTGGGGTAGAGGATTATTGCAGAGGGTGTTAGGCTCCCTGATGACAGAATCCAAGCACTAGTGGATTTTCCTCTCCCAAAAACTGTTGAAGGCATGCGTCGATTTCTTGGCATGGCCAGTTTTTATCGACGATTTATACCAGCAGCTGCCAATACCAGGCTCCTTTAATTGACTCAGTTGTTGCCATTCAAGGCAAGGGCGCCAAGCCTTTTATTTGGACGCCTGAGTTAATGGAGTGTTTCGAAGAGTGCAAGATAAGTCTGAATTCCGCGAGGATCCTCGCGCACCCAGACTGTAGCGCATTTCTCTGTCTTTTATTGACGCATAGAGCACTCATGTTGGTTCTTGCCTGCAAAAGCGATCAACCGAGATAGATGATTAGCTACCAATCGCGTACTTTAGCAATATGCTGAATTCCAAGCAGGCACTCTTGGCAGCTTAATATAGGGAGTTTCTCGGCGTTTACGAGAGTGTTCAGCACTTTGGGCATATTCTCGAAGCTCAGCACGCGACAATATATAAGGATCATAAACCGTTGATTTACGCGTTTTCTCAGCGGAGGGAAAAGCTGCCACCCTCTCAGATAAATCAGTTATCGTTCATTAGCCAATTTTCTACGGATATTGTCCATATTAAAGGCGTTGAAAACGTGGTTGCGGACACTTTATCACGTGTCGAAGCTGTTTCTTTGGAAACGGACTTTACCGCTCTTGCTACTTCATAATTAGCTGATGAGGAATTAGCTAATTTCCTTACTCCTTTCTTTCGTAGAGCAGCTTTTGACAAATGCCATAACCTCAGCCATCCTGGTGCGCAGGCATCTGCACGCATGGTGACTGAGATATATGTTTGGCCTGACGTTAAAGCCATAAATGGGCGCGCTCCTGCTCTGAGTGCCAGCGTTGTAAAGTGAAGAGGCACGTTAAATCACCACTAGGTGATTTTAGCTGACCATCTGGTAGGTTCAAGGATGTCCACATCGACATTATCGGACCACTTCCATATTCAAACGGTTTACGCGGTGGCCAGAAGTTTGGCCAATGAGCTCCATCGCCGCCGAAGAAGTGACCGATACCTTTATAAATGGTTGGGTATCTCGCTTCGGTGTCCAAAATGTTTTAAAAACGGATCAGGGGCGTCAATTTGAATCATACCTTTTTCAGCAATTAATGTGTGTTTGTGCAACGACAAGGATTCGAACGACGAGCTATTATCCATGCGCGAACGGCATGGTCGAGCGTACGCATCGACAGCTCAAGGCGGCGTTAATGTGCCATGCTAGCTTTTGTTTGAAGGCACTTCCGTTGGTACTCCTCGGTATGAGGTCGGTTTTTAAAGAAGACATTAGAGCTTCTCCAGCTGAGCTCGTTTTTGGCGAGACATTGCGTTTGCCAGGAGAATTTATTAAAAAAAAAACCTTTTTTTTATTTACATTGGGCTACATAGGCACTTATAAAACGTCGACAAAAGGCGCACGGATCGTGTTGGTCGTTTCCTATGGAGACAAGAAACTCCATCGGGAGTATCGAGACATTTGTGCGAAACTCGGTCCACGACACTCCGAGCATTCTTCTCCAGCACCACATCTCCAGAGCGTCTATCTTTCTTCTTTCCACCTCCCGTAACGTCCACGTCTCTGCAGCGTAAAGAAATATGGGTAAAATTAAAGTGCGCACGAGCGTGGTCTTTGCTAGGCTTTGGTGATGTCTCTGTTTCTCCATATTTTTTTCATTTTGTCCATTGTAGTTCTTGTGATCGCCATACGCCTCTTTATCTCGTCAATGCAACCACCGTTATTCGAGATTAAAGCTCCAAGATATACGTAGGATTGGACTACGTCGCAGTTCGCGATCTGAGTAACTTCTGGCGAATTATTGTTAGCACGGTCCACAATCATCACCTTGGTCTTGCTGCGATTTATCTTTAATCCGAATTCTAAGCTCACTTGTTCCATTTTGCGTAGGAGTTCTTTCATATGGTGAGCACTAGAAGCAAAAAGAGTAGTGTCATCTGCGTAGCGCAAATTCGCAATGTTGTAGCCACCAACCGCAACCCCATCTGTCCAATGTTCCAGAGTTATGCGCATTATAAGCTCTGTGTAGATATTAAATAAGAGCGGCGATATAATGCATGCTTGGCGGACCCCTGCACTGGGGTGGAAGTTACTGGACAGGATGTCATCTGTTCGTACCGAGGCTGTGCTTTCTTTGTACAACCTCCTTAGAAGATGAACTAGGTGTTTCGGCGTGCCCATGTCAAGTAAAGTTTTCCACAAGATTGGCCATTTTACCGAGTCAAATGCTTTGGAGAAATCAACAAAGCAGATGTATGTTGGCTAGTTGAATTCGCGAGCTTTTTCAATAATCTGGCGAACAATAAGAATCTGTTCCCGTGTACCCTTTCCCTTCACAAATCCAGCCTGTTCTGGTGCAATTTCTTTGGACAGATACCCCTTCAGCCGCTCATTAAAAATATGTAACAAGATTTTGCTGGCATGGAATATCAGTGCAATAAGGCGATAGTTGTTACATTTCCTTGTAGAGCCATTTTTATGTAGAGGGATGAAGACTGTATGAGTCCATTCAGATGGCCAAGTTCCTGTCTGCCATACTACAAATGGCATGGAGGATATAGACGCCACGTTCTCCTAAAGCCTTTATGGTTTCTATGGGAATTCGGTCTCCTCCCGTGGCTTTTTTATTTTTAAGATGTTTTATGGTGGCCGACAGAAGAATATTCGGGTCCATTTCCTCCCTGTTTACCTCTGTATATGGGAAAAGACGTGACTGTGGGTCCTGGAACAGTGATTGACTGTAGTTCTGCCACATTTTAGAGATTTGGTCTAGTTCTGTTACAACATCGTCTTTATCGTTCTCGAAAGCCCAGGTTTTAGTAGGTGATATGACGAATTTTGCGGTAAAGATCCCTAGATTCATGAATTCACCGAATAATTAGTCGGGAGGATAAAACTTTGTTTTTTTTTTTTTTTTTTTTTATTTCAATATTCTACCGCGGACATGTGGCACTCCGCGATCTTTTTTATAGTATTTTTTTTGTTTGTTTGTATTTTTTCATTAACGTTACAATTGTCTGACTCCTACGTCGGACATTAAACTTTGAAGTTAGAAGTTAAGGGACGTGAGGTTACAGTAAGTACTGATCGCGTAAAACCTGCATGTATTGAAGCTGATTCTTTTTTCACACGGTACCTATGAAGAACTTCTTTTAAAAAATGTGCAACATTCGATTATTGACTTTCAGTTATTTTTTTATTCAGCTTAGACAAGAAAGATGGATACTTCGAAAATTCGAGTGATTTTTGAATACGAGTTCCGAAGCGGAACTAACGCGGCAGAAACAGTTCGCGATATCATTGTTGCGTTTGGAGAGGGGACTTCTAATGACCGCACCGTGCGATTTTGGTTTAAATGCTTTTGTAATGGAAACTTTGATTTTAAGAACGAACCAAGTGGAAGACCGCCCACACAGGTGAATAACAATGAATAGAAAGATATGGTGGAAGCTGATCCGAGCCAAACTACCCAGGAATTAGCGGCATGGTTTAACGTTATCTTACCAACAATATTGACTCATTTGCGAACCAATAAAAAAAAAAAAATATGAATAATGGGTGCCTCATGATTTGACTGATCTGCAGAAAGAAACGCGTGATGAAACTTGTGTTGCCTTGTTGAATCGATACAGAAATGAAGGAATATTGAATCGAATTATGACATGTGATGAAAAGTGGATTCTTTACGATAACCGGTAAGCGAAAAATGCAATGCAAGCAAGGCTTACCAATAAAAAGGCAATGGTAACTGTTTGGTGGTCTCAGCATCGTGTTATTCACTAAAGCTTTCTCCGATCTGGTCAAGCAATAACAGCAGATGTCTACTGTGCCGAACTCCGAACAATGATAGCAAAACTAGCAGTGAAACAGCCCCGACACATGAATCGATCTTCACCATTATTGCTCCATGATAACGCGAAACCTCACACAGCACGAGAAACCGTTTTAACTCTACAGGAACTGCAATTAAACCATTCCAACGGACTACCATTTTTTTCGTGATTTCGACAATTATCTACGTGATAAAAAGTTTTCTTCTCAGGAGACAGTACAAAATGCTTTCACACAGATTGTCGAATCTAGATCATCAGAGTACTATCGCAAAGGCAAAAATGACCTTCGATGACGCAAATCAGCGACGCGTCCATGCCCCGGGTCCACGCACAGTCAGCGAGGCGCCAGGTGTACTGGTGTTCCGCCGAGATTGCACAGTTGCATATCGTGTGCGTAGCGGCCACACGTCAGTACACCTGATACCGGAGGAGACGTCGTCAGGTCCCTGACGAAGAAGCCGCGCGGTATGAGGTGTAGCGCGCGGTGACGGAGACAATGCGGCTGGCCATCGGCGAGGCGAAGAAGCGAGCCAGGGAGGAGATGTTGGAGACACTAGATGGGGATCCGCGGGGGCGCCCTTATCGAGTGGTTCGAGGGAAACTTCGAGCCGCCGCGCCTCCGCTTACGGAGAGTCGCCAATCCGAGCTGCTGGAGGAGGTAGTTGCAGCCCTCTTCCCGGCGTGAGTGGAGCACATCCCGCAGCCGCTAGTTTTGCCCACGGCCGCAGAGTCTACAGAAGAGAACGCCATCAGCGTCCCAGAGGTGACACAGGCAGAGATGAGGGTGGCCGTAATGCGGATCCAGGCCAAGAACGTGGTTCCGGGGCCCGACGGGACCCACACCCACGCGTTAGCCCTCGCTCTGAAGGAGCCGGAGCCCTGGCTGAGAGGACTCTTCAAAGAGTGCCTAAAGCAGGGCTAGTTTCCCACTTTGAGGAAATCTGGTCGACTGGTCCTGCTCAGGAAGGTTGGACGCCTTGCGGACTCGCCGTCCGCGTACCGGCCCATAGTGCTTCTAGACGAGGTGGGTAAGATGTTGGAGTGGATTATCGCTGCCCACCTCGTCAGCCACTGGTACAGAGAAGGATGAAAGCCAGTTCGGCTTTTGGCATGGGCGCTCCTCCATCCACGCGATATCGCAGGTGAGAGTCCTGACGGAGGAAGCGGTGTCCCGGGGTGGGGTGATGTTGGCGGTGTCCTTGGACATTTCCAACGCCTTCAACACCCTGCCCTGGAGTTGTGTTCGGGAGGCACTGCGGTATCATCGAGCCGCATCGTCGGGGCTTATTTGGCGGAGAGGTGTGTCACTTACGTGGCACGTGATGGCGTTGTAAACCAGCACCGCATGTGGTGCGGTGTTCCACAGGTCTCGGTCTTGGGCCCACCCCTGTGGAACATCGGATACGACTGGGTGCTGAGGGGCGAACTCCAACTGGGCGTAGACCTAACGTGTTACGCGGACGATACGCTGGTCACAGCCCAGGGGAGTTCATACAGGGAGGCAGAGTTGCTGGCGACGGCTGCGATCTTACAGGTGGTGAGCCGCATACGGCGCCTTGGCTTGGAGGTGACCCTCAACAAGTTAGAGGCCATGGTCTTCCATGGCCCCCGGCGGGCGCCGCCGCCCGATGCCCACATCGTAGTCGAGGGGCTCGAATTGCTGTCGAGTCTACCATGAAGTACCTAGGATTGGTCCTCGACAGCCGGTGGGATTTCCGACCCCACATCCGGCGGCTGGCGCCCAAATTGTTGGGCGCGGCTGGGGCGCTCTCATCGCTGCTTCCCAATCTAGGGGGCTCTACGTGGGGATCGTGCGATTGATGGCCCTGTATAGGGCCATGATCTGGGTGGCTGACCTGACGGCCGGTAGCATCGCTGTTCTGCGGAAGCCACCAGAGTCATCAGGGGGTATCGCACGATCTCATACGAGGCGGCTAGCGTACTGGCCGCATCCCCGCCCTGGAACCTAAAGAAGAAAGTACTTACGTCACTGTATCGGAGGCGCGAGGAAACGCGGGCGAGGGGCGATGGGCCGATGCAGCGACATATGGAGATGCGTCGGTCTCAGCTCCGCGAGGCCGACCAGCCGTCCTCGACAAGGGACGGCTAGCCGGCGGCTTCAGGTCGGCTGCAGTCCGGGCACTTGTGGCTCAGCCTCTTAGGTGTTACAAGTGCTTCGGAGTTGGACACACTCGGGCCCTCTGTACGTACACGGTCGACAGGACGGACAGCTGTTGCCGCTGTGGCAAGGAGGAGCATAAGGCCGCCTCCTGCGTGGTGCCGCCAGTGGCCGCCCAGCGGGCCATATTATGAAGGGGAGGAACTGTAATCCTCCCCCCAAGAGAGGCAAAGCGCAGGCACCGACCCAGCCTGTCACTGTCACCGCTGTTCTAGAGGCCACGGCGGCTGTGGAGGAGGGGGGTGCGATGTCCGACTAATGCATAAGGTTGAACATCGCATTCTCCAGACGAACACCAACCAGTGCAAAGCGGCCCAGGATCTGCTGATGCAGACCGTGGCTGAGTGGTTGGTGGACGTGGCGGTGGTCGCCGAGCTGTACTCGGTACCTGGCAGCTGGCTGGGTGATCGAGACGGTATGGTGGCGTTGGTGTCACGGCCTGCCACGGACTCCCCTCCCCTCTCGCTCTTAGAGAGGGGACCGGGATACGTGGCCGCCGCGTGGGGAGATATAGCCCTGGTGGGGGTCTATTTCTCCCCAAACCGCCCTTTAAGGGACTTCGAGAATTTTCTCGAAGTCCTTACGGCATTCGTCGGGAGGGTGGCACCACTAGGGCATGAATATCGGAATCTCGGCATCTCGTTATATCGGAATCTCGGAACGAAATCACCGATATTTCAATTCCTATACTGAGTGATCCAATATCGGAAATCGGATAATTGAAGCATCGAGCGATAAATCGCGGTCAAGCCCGTTGACTTTGGTGATTAGCAGTGGGCGGGTAATCTGTTTACTAACCGGGTGCATATTTACTTAAACTTCACTACATGAAAAAATAATAAATGCCTTGACGAATGCCAGATTTACAGTCACGAGATTACTAAAAATGTTATCTTTAAGAGTGCAAGTGAATATACAGTTTCATAGAACCCGTTGTAACACTAATATTTTCATTGAATAATGCTTAGGTTACAGGAATCCGCTGGACTTGAGACGCACGGGGTCGGCCAATGCGACGACACTTGGGGGAGCCTATGTTCAGCAGTGGACGTCCCTCTGCTTTCATGATGACGATGATGATGATGAATGCTAGGATAGTTTTTCATACTTTTGAGAGTGCTGTTTTGGGACGAGTACATATCCTTGTTAAACTTTATTTCAAATTCATAATGTGTTACTTACTTGGACACCTCAATAAATTAAAGCTTAATATTTTTCAGTATTCTGCTTCTATAGAATATAACAAATTAGTCTATCCGATCACTAATCTGTTGGATAAATCCACTTGCACTACATTGTATCTCATCATCATCATCATTTTAACCAAAAGACGTCCACTGCTGGACACAGGCCTCCCCCAGGAGGCGTCGCCACATTGACCGATACTTATACTGGATTTATAAATAATTATTACTCATTACACTTATTGTTAGTTACTACTTTCAGATTGATCGATAAACATTTACTTTCTGGATTTTTAGTATTATCCTTTTTAAGAAAGACATGACTTATATTCTTTTTGGGAACAAATGTGCAATTTAGGTAAATAAGCACCCGATTACAAAGTCAAAACGATTATTGCGAACGAACGAAACGATTATGTCGTGTCTAATTAGTGTTTGGTGTTGGTGTTATGTTATGTTAGTAATTTTGACTTACTGGTGATTAGAGAGAGACACAATAGAAAATCTTATTATTTCGCGGCATAAACGTAACCTCATACCGAATATGTGAAATTTACAAAAGAAATGTGCAATATTTAACAAAAGTGCGCGATATTGAGATCTAATATTGGAAATCAATATAGGAATTAAAAAACTTCCGATATTACATGCCCTAGGCACCACGTTGGGTCGCCGTGTTGGGTGACCTGAACGCCAAGTCGGCGGCCTTGGGCAATCCGACCGCCACTTGCAACGTCCGGGGACGCGCCGCTGAATTTTGGGCGGCTTCGTGCGGTGTGTCCCTCCTATACAGGGAGGATGTTCACATGTGTGTGCGGCAGTGGGGAGGGCCAGTGGTTGACGTCTCATTTGCCACCCCCGTGCTAGCCGCCCGCGTTGTGAACTGGCGGGTGGAGATGGTGGAGACACTGTCGGACCACCGTTACGTGTGGTTCGACATCTCCACTCAAGGTCCGCGGGAGGGAATGGCCCGCTCGTGCCAATCTCCCTTCCCGTGGTGGGCTCTCACCCGCCTGGACCGGAAGGCAGCCCAAAAGGCGGGGTTCCTCCAGGACTGGCTATCGCCCCCTGTGGAGTGCACGGACGTTGACGCGGCAGCGGTTCAGCTCCGAGGGTCCCTGACCAAGGTATACAACTCCAGCATGCCTCGATCTCGCCGTTCGCCTCCCCCCCGCGCCGTCTATTGGTGGACGGAGGAGCTGGCGGGGCTCCGGACCGCATGCGTGGCGGCCAGGAGGGCCTCAGGAATCTCAGGCCGAGGACCGCCTCTACACCTCTTACCGAGAGGCAAAGACGGTCCTCAAGTCGACAATGTGCGCCACCAAGGACTCGGCGAGGGCCGAGATGCTGGAGGGTGTCGACAGGGATCCGTATGGGAGACCATATAAGGCGGTGCGCAACAAACTGCGCCCCTGTGGTCCCCCACTTACGGAGACCCTCGAGCCGGCGTTGCTGGAAGGGGTGGTCCGATCCCTGTTTCCGCGCAGGACCGACTTCACCCCACCAGTGATGAACCTCCGCGGGAGGCGGTTTCGGCGGAGGAGGTGATTCCCACGGTGACGGTGGATGAAATCCATGAGGGGATTCTTCGCCCCCGCGCGAAGAAAACGGCCCCTGGACCGGACGGCGTCCCCGCAAGGGTGGTGGCAATAGCTGCCTCTCAGATGCAGGACAGGTTTCGGGACCTCTTCAGCGCGTGCTTGCTTTACGTCTGGGAGGTTCCCAAAAACTGTGGAGGGAGGGGCAGCTGTGCCTCCTCCGTAAAGAGGGACGCCGTTCGTTCGTTCAGCTCGATGAAGTCGGTAAAATTTTCGAGGGGATCGTCGCCGACCGCCTGAATAACCATCTACGGGGGGTAGGGCCAGACTTGTCGGACGCTCGGTTCGGCTTTTGACAGGGGCGTTCGTGAAGGGCTAGGTGCAGGAGGTGGTGGAGTCGGTGTCATTCGACATCGCCAACGCCTTCAACTCCGTGCCCCACTCTACGATATTGGAGGCACTCCGGTACCACGGAGTGCCCCAATACCTGCGGAACCTCCTGGCAAGCTACTTGGAGGACCGAGAGGTCCTCCTTGTAGACAAGGCGGCCAGGGTTTGGTGGTACGGCGTGGAGTCCAGTGTTCCACAGGGGTCGGTTTTGGCCCCACCCCCCCCTGTGGAACATCGGTTTTGATTGGCTCCTGCTGGGCACCCTCCTCCAGGGCACGAGTGTCATGTGTTACGCAAATGACACTCTCCTCGTTGCCCGGGGGAGGGACTTCAGGGAGGCGTCCTATCTGGCCTCGGCTGGCGGTTGGACGGAGGACCTCGTCACCGCCGTCTTTGGCCGTCGGACGCTGGACGCGCTTGGTCCAGCCCTGCGGGGCTGGCTCGAGTGGCCCCACGTTTTCCTCTCGTTCCGTCTAGTGCAGATGTTGTCCGGAAATGGGTGTTTCGGAACGCACCTGCACCGGATCCGGAGGGAGGAAACCCCGGCGTGTCATGACTGCGGAGCAGCGGAGGATACGGCGCAGCACACCCTCGAGGTGTGCCCAGCCTGGGCTGAGCTGCGCCGTGCCCTGATAGGAGTTATCGGGCGGGATCTCTCACTTCCCGGCGTGATCAACTCCATGCTGGAGAGTGAGGAGGCATGGGCGGCGGTTGCCTCCTTTTGTGAGGCCGTGATGTCGCAAAAGAAGGCGGCGGAGCGTGCGCGGGAGGATGATCCTCTCGCGCCGCCGCTCCGCAGGCGAAGAAGGGTTGAGAGAAGGCGGTTATACGATCGTCACCTTCCACCTCCTAGTGGTGACTAGCGAGCGACAGGCGTGGGGGCGCCTTCGCTCGCATTGCACTAGTCACCACCCTCGTCGGGTGGGAATGGCCGAGCACTTGCGGTCGTTCCCGGGCCCCTCCACTGAGGGAGGGGCGTGAAGGCCCCGCTGTAAAGGCGGGCGGCCGTCGGCGGAGGACTGGGCGTAAAGGCTGTGCCGGTTTTCCAGTCCTCCTCCACTCAGACGATGCGGGAGTGCCGCTGGGTTATTTAAGTGGGTATACCGGGTAATCCCGGGGAGTCCCACATGGCCCCCTCATTCCCCCAATGGGCGGGTATGCTTTCTCTTTATAAAAAAAAGGCTTTTCCATATGGATTTGTGGCTTATGCTATCGAAAGCTTTAGAGTATTAGATAAATGCCATGTACATGTTTTTGTTATATTCCTTATATTTTTATACTATTTGTTTCACCGTGTGTATATGGTCTAGTGTAGATTTTTTTGTCTAAAGCTGGCTTGTTCTCGTAGTTGGCTATCGTCGCGCTTTTTGCTTATTCTTTCTAAGATGACTTTGGATAATACCTTGTAGATATTTGATATCAAGCTTATGGGCCTACTAATCGCTCCAAATAATAATAACAAAAATGATTAGTCAAATAAACTCTATATAGCCACATTGAACAAAAGAACATTGAGGACCGACGAAAGCCTCATAGAACTAGAACAAGCTTTGAAGAAGAATCAATGGGACATTATTGGACTCAGTGAAGTTAGAAGATCAGGAAAAGAAACAAGAGAATACAAAGACTTTATATTATATTTCAAAGGAACTCTACAAGGGAAGTACGGGATGGGTTTTATAATAAAAAAAGAGCTTAAAAAATACATCATAGATTTTATCGGCGTATCTGATAGAATTGCGTTCCTGAACATAATCATCCCAGGGTTCAAATAACCATTTTCTATTCTTCAAGTATACGCTCCAACGGAGCAAGCAACAAAGAAAGAAAAAGAAGCATTCTACAAAAGTCTTACAAAAACAACACATGAAGCGAACAAAACATCGTAGTAATGGGTAATTTTAATGGTCAACTAGGTAAGAAATGTACGGGGGAGTTTATTCTGGGAAATTATGGCAATGGGAAGAGAAATGATAATGGGCAACGACTAATAAACTTCTGTTTTGAACATAATTTAAAAATAACAAATACATTTTACAATAAAAAACATAATAGAAGGTGGACTTGGATCTCTTCCAATGGAAAAGTCAGAAATGAGATCGACTACATAGCCGCTACAGTGAACAACTTTAACTTTTACTCTGATCACCGACTTATAAGGGGAACATCATATGCAAAGACCTAAAAATACCACGAAAAAATACAACCAAATCACTCCTAGAACAATAACACTCGTGTCAGAATCAGATTTAAAGGAAATTAAAGAATCTCTAGATAACATTAAAGAACAATGCAATGTACAAAATAAATATAATATCTTGGAAAAATCGATACTGAAGGTTCTGGAATATTCTAAGAAAAATACAAAAGACAAATTAGGTATAGAAGCAAGAACTAAAATGGAAGAGAAAAGAATTGATAAACAACAGAAAAAAGAACCGTAAACAAATAGCAAAAATTAGCAAAGAAATATCCAAATCCATTAGAAAACATAGGAAAAAGATTCGGCTAGAAACAATAAGAGAACAGATCCAGAAAACTGGAAGTATCAAAAAAGCCCAAAAAGAATTCAAGGAACATTCTAATTGGATAGCAAAAAATACAAAAAAAGACTACAATATGAACAAGTACATCACAACGAAACGTCAAAAGATTTTAAAAACAGCAACCGAATTCTACAGAAATGTATATACAGATATAGACAAAACTACGGATACGCCAAGAGAAAACAACGATACTGTCCATGGAATAACCCCACACATAATGCAGAGTGAAGTAAGAAAGGCTATTGAAACACAAAAAGCAGGTAAAGCACCCGGAGACGACAACATCTCAAATGAACTAATACAATACACAATGGACTAAATATTAGAACCTTTCACGAACATATGCAATGAAATACTGACTTCGGAGCAGATACCATCTCAACGGACGTCATCCACAATAATATTATTACATAAAAAGGGGGATAAGAATAACATGAATAATTACAGACTAATTAGTCTGATGGCAAATTTATATAAAGTGTTCTCAAAGATAATTATGGAACGGTTAACCAAAACACTAGACAGTAATCAGCCTAAGGAACAAGCAGAATTTCGATCAAGCTTCTCAACATTAGACCACATAAAACACCGAATAAAATCAGCCGTACTATCTATCTTTCGTAGGTTACAACAAAGCGTTTGATTCTTTGATACACAGTTATATATGGCAGTCACTGGTAAACCAGGGCGTGGAAAATAAATACTGCAGAATAATCACACAAATCTACGAAAATAGTACGGCAAAAGTGCAACTAGAATGCATTGGCGCCAAATATAAAATTGAAAAAGGCGTTAGACAGAGAGATCCGATGTCGCCAAAAATATCCAATGCAGTACTTGAAAATATATTCAGACAACTTAACTGGGACGAATTCGGAATCAATTTAAATGGAGAAAATCTGCATCACCTAAGATTTTATGACGCTATAATTATTTTCGCAAGAGACCCAACTACACTACAAACCATATTACAACAATTGTTAACAGAAAGTAATAAAGCAGGATTGTCAATGAATACAAGTAAGACGAAATTGATGACAAACAAGGCTAAAATTAGAATACAAGTGGGACGACCTACAAGTACCTACAAGTGGGGATACCTTGGACAGATCATAGCAGTGAAGGATCAATCTAATAAAGAAGTGGACAGAAGAATAAATAACAGCTGGCAAAGATACTGGTCTCTCAAAGTGGGTTATGAAAAATAAGAACATACCTGTATACGAAAAAAGAAGAGACAACACATGTATTCTTCCATGTCTCATATGTGGTTGTCAGACCTGGCCATTCTCCCAAAATATCGAGCACAAATTAAGGGTGTGTCAAAGAAGCATGGAAAGAAGCATGCTGAACCTAAGGCTTAGGGACAAATGGAAAGCTACAAAAATCAGAAACATAACCAAGGTGGCAGATGTGAGAGTAAAGACAAGAACGCTGAAGTATAGATGGACGGGACATATGTGGAGAACAAAAATAGATAAATGGAAAAAAAAAGTTACAGAATGGTACCCAAGAAATGGAAAGAGACAAAAAGGAAGACAGATAAAGAGATGGGAGGACGATTTACCAAAGGAGTGGCGAAAAACAGCAAAGGACCGAAACAAGTGGAAGGAATTAGAGGAGGCCTAAGTCAAAAGACAACCTGACCTGGTAGCTGATAGTTAGTTAAGATAAGATTTAATATAGTTTGCCATATTTTAAATAAACAATGTTCTCTTTCTACTTACTTTTGAGGTTATTGTTTTCCTCGATTATTGTTTTTAATTCGCTTCCATAACTTTCTAGGTTACCGAATACTTTATAAGTAGCCGGACTTATAAAGTATTCGGTATCCAAGAACTGTTTAACTAGTTGCTCATCGAGTTTTTGTAGCAGTCATTACATATTTTTATCCATGATGGTAAGTTTTAAATTTTTATGTGGTGACGCTGTTTAGTCGATTTTTTATTTTTATTTTTAATTGCAGCACTACTGCTGTTGTTATAACTGTCACTGACAGGTTAGTACGTGAGGTTGGCAGTAGGTACGACAACGACAAGTATATTAAGAGCTATTTATTTTAACACTTTATTTACTCATGAAAACAATAATTTATACCCACAATTATTTTTATACTAATGGCGGTAGATTGTTTATTTTTTATTATGTCGAATTTTGCTTTTAATTTGACCCGCACTTTGTCCACATCTTAGGTTTCTTACGTGTGATTATTAGCTGATTAACGTTTCCTATAATGGGCTTTACTTTTCGCAACACGATATTTTCGTTGTTTAGCACCGACGAGTATATTCACAATCGCGGTAGATTGACTTTTTTGCGTTGTTATGCTTAATTATTTTATGTGTGATTTTTCTTTAAACAATTTTGAACATGCACTGTGTCCTACTTTTACGTGTGGTTATTGGTATTTTGTTTAACGGGTTTTATGTTTCACAACACGATACTGACACTATTTTGCGGTTCATGGTGGACATCTCACCCACGCATATGCATTAAACGTTTTGGGAATACTTTAATTGTGCTTACAGCTAAGGAGTGCAATTCGCCGGCAGGCAATTCCACTGTTTATATTTCCTGATAGCTATAACTTGAGGATTTTAAGTCAAGAGTGAATAGATAATTACTTCTAGGCAAGTGTGATTCTTGTTCGACCACATCAGCCTATCAATTAATTTTAAAATATAGCGGACTTACCGCGCTGACAGCAATCACCAGCAGTAGCAGCGTCAGAGCCCCGGAGCGTGAGCTTCCAGCCATCCTCGCAGACATGGGAGGTTCGTTCCACATCGTTGAACTTGTCAACTGACCTACCAACAGGACAAGTGCGGACCATATATACTATGTGTGATAAGAAGATGACGCGCGCATTCCTGACGGCAGCAAATGATTCGGTGCAATGAAATTCTTACTTACCTACTACTTACAAAGCTTCTGAAAAGCAGCCCAGGCGTCATTCGTCACCTGTAACCTTTAGATTACCTATATAGCAATACTTACATATGCTATATTGGACATAGGGAAAGATGGCAGAATTTTAGGAAATGCAATATAAACGAGTGTGGATTAAAACCCTTTTTATCGGTCAAATATTCTGATAGCAGCGT
The DNA here is from genome assembly GCA_945859665.1 of Anorthoa munda. Taxonomy (NCBI): domain Eukaryota; kingdom Metazoa; phylum Arthropoda; class Insecta; order Lepidoptera; family Noctuidae; genus Anorthoa; species Anorthoa munda. The sequence goes on from OX243896.1 coordinate 9,892,309, forward strand.
TAAAGTTTATTACTACAAATATAATTATCATAATGGGAATTTCTGGCTTTTTCAGCAGAAACCGTGTATTTTTCCGTAATAAAAGATTGGTGATTCCGGAATGTGATTAACATTCAGCCAGAGCTGCCTCATGCATAAACGGCGCCGGGGTGCGAAAACAAGTATGGCGTATACTGATTTTATACTCGTTTATACTAGTTCTTGATAACTTTTCATATGTTTTAGCTGTCCATTCATGTTAGAACAGCCAGTCTATTCTGAAGAAATATCACCGTGTAAACGTAGGTGTAGTGGACATAAAGTGAGATGTCAAACCATCCAATCAAAGTGAAATGTCAGTTCACTACAAGCTCACTCCACCTAAGTTTTCACGGTGAGATATTTACATAGTGGACCAGCAGGCCGGCTGTAGTTGCTTAATTCCTTACGCAGAAAATCATTAAAAAAAGCTATGATGCAAAATCGATTTTTGAACCTCTTCTCGTACGGGAAACTTTTCTTTTCACAGAAAAGTTTTCTTCATAAATTATTTATATCTTAGATAATCAACAGATTCTACAAGATAGTTTAAGAGGCTCATTATGGATATACCTGTATCAGAATACCTCTCTATTCCATATCTATAGGTGTATAAAGAGTCTATTAATACACAACCAAAATTAAATTGAAATGAAATAAGGTAAAAATGAAATAAACAAAATTAAAATAACGAATTACGAGTATGAAACATAAAATTAAGAATTGAATTAAATGAAATGAAAATTGTAAAAAATAAAATTTAAATTGAATTTGATACAATTTCAAGAGTCAATAGATTACTTCTAGGCAAGCGTGTTACTCCGTCGACCACATCATCGCTTACCATCAGGTGAGATAGAGGTCAAGCGCGAGCCTATCTACAATAAAAATAAAAAAAACAAAAAAAAAAATACAATTAAAATTTAAGTACTTAATTAGAAAGTAGGCAATTTTTCAAGTTGTTCAGACTAGCTTCATGACTAAAGTAGAATAATTCAAAAGAGTGCTCTGCGATATGATATGTCTCCTTAATTCTTTATGAACTGGGGCTATGAGTTTTTTCTGTACCTAAAGCTATTTTATTTCTATATGAATTTATAAAAAAGTATAACATATCCGAGCCTGGAAGCGACATTTTCGACCTTTCCAACCTCTGCACTCATGAAAATTTCACGTAAAAGTGTTTTGGTTTTAATGAACTAATTAAGCACCCACATAGAAGATTAATGAGAAGGCAATAGTGATCTAATTAGGTAGTAATATGCATTGGTAAAAAAATCATCTGCACATGCTCGTACGCACGTAGACACACACACGTTTTCCTTTAGGCAAAATATCAAATGCAATAGTGTAGGAAAAGACACTCCCCGAGTGAAGTACTTTCCAAATTGTATGACCCCGGGTCCGGACCACCCTGGGTAGGTCATCAACGTCTATCAATTGTTTAATACTTTTACCACTATGGCAAATATTTGCAATCCATACGCTATGTCTTAAATGAGGTAAAATAAGGCAGACCACACTCTTTCACCACTACCTACACCTCTATTTTAATCGATCATTGTCGAGAGAGGAAAGCCACACTTTCAGAAAAATAAAAAACAGTATTTTGACAAAATGTCAATTACCAAGGTTAATAAGTTAGTTTAGGCCCTTTATGATATAGTGGTAGGCCCCCAAGTAGTTCTAGCCCACAAATTCACAGTCCGCCCCTTGTAAATAGAACCCCATCAGGACGATTTCAATGAACCTAAACACGACGGCTATATTAGTAGAAAACGAACAGTTCAACTATCCACCTCTCTGCTCTCTTCTTGTTAGGTTAGTCCTGTTTACAGTAACGACCAAACAACATTACGAAAATATACGCCATATTTCAGCAAAAATCCCGTTTTATTTCAATTTATTTTACAAAAAGAATGCGTTAAAACATTTACTAAAACTGAATATTGTGATTTCGCTGAAGATCATGGCTACGAGGATAGGCAATGCAAAAAGCTGACGAAGAAATAAATCCAAGAACTTAAATGTACTTACGTAAATGCGGGAATTGTGGAATTAATGGGTAAATGGTAATGTTATGTACCTAATTAAACTATACCTACAGGTGAATTTTTCAAGTGGATGCATGACCAAATACGAAACCATGAGGTAGGCATGGTAAAATAAATTATACTGGATAATACCTACATACGTCATTGGGATTAAAGGTCTTATTGTTATTGCCCGAATTAATTCTTTGAGTTTAAATGTTTACCAAAAATTAAATCATCGCTACGTTTTCCTTTATTCTACGAATGACGCCTCCATCGGTAGCCTTTTCCTTGCCAATTTATGAAATCATCAAATTTAATTCTCGTAAGTACATAATTTACATAACATTAACATTATTCACTACTGATTCATTCTATTCATTTTTTAACATTATTCACTACTAAAAAAATTAAAGAGAAAGCTCTATACGCTATCAGCATATTTCGGTACCGGTAAAGACTAACTTAAGTACCAGCCCACCCTAGCTAACTTACAAACGTTTCGTATCAAATCTCTTTAAACAATCGTTAACGCCTTCTATTTGTATGGTCTGACCACGTGACTTAACGTTCATATGTGTCATTCGATTGTAGATTGTCAACTTGGCTTCAGGTGCAGGGGATTATAATCATGAGGAAGCTAGGCTGGAATCATGAGCGCTAAAAAGAGTACCGGGCGATTTTCGATTCTGAAGTCCTAGTACTACGTTAGTCTCTACCACGTATGATTATGGCTCTGCGAACACTTCTTCATGATTCTGGCCTCCTGGTGGTTTACCTCCTGGTAGTAGTAATTATTCTTTACCGGTAATGATTCCAACCCCGCAAATACTAAGACTTCTTCATGATTCTGGCCTCCTGGTAATTTGGGTATAAATGCTCCTGGTAATTTGGGTATTAATGTCAAAATCTACCTAAAAAGTTATATTTTTATCACGTTATTAAACTCTCTACTGAATTTAATCGAATCTTTGATTTTGATGTCCTAAAAAATAAACGACCCAACACTAATAAGTACCTACTGATCCGTAGGCGCCATTTAATTTTGTGGAGTAAAATTGCGAAAAATATCGATAGGTACCGTATGTGGCATACATCAGGTGCCATTCAATCAGTTTCCGTTCAAGTGGGTGCCCAATGTGGAATACGTCCTAGAATACGTCCGTAGTTATTTTAATAAAGACATTTTTAATTAACTTTTGTCTCATTTCATATCAATAACAATATTTAACCCTTAATATTTCAGGGGGGTGACCATAAGCTCTTAGAGTAAGGTTATTTTGAGATCGCTTAAGTGACAGATGTATACAAGTCATATACATCTGTCCCTTACACACACTCAAAATAACCTTACTCTAAGAGCTTATGGTCACCCCCCTGTACTTGGATATACATTATCATAAAGCTATTGCATAAAACACAATGTGTGTGCCAATTGCCTACTACATGATTTTGGAGTGGTCGATTCGCACACCGATAAATTAAATTCGTAAGAATCACCACAGAAAAAATAATATTTTTAAAAGAGGTCGATTCTTACTTTTCGGGCGAATCGTGCAATAACCCTACTAATTAACTACCTGCATTACCTATAGAGAGTCAGAGTTGCTAAAAATTTACATTTCTATGAGAAAAGGAAACTCAAGGCAATAGTTATTTTAGTAATCCTACGAAATTGAAAAGCTACTGTGTTTGTTCAATATTTTGTGTACCTAGCTACCTACATACTACCAGACTTGGTTCTAACCAAAAATCAGCGCCGTGCTGTGGGTTCCCTATGGTACTTACAGCATTATGCTGAGTGGAAGCCTTGTTGTCACAGTCACGCCCTTTTTCTTGCATCTGCCGAGTTTCTATTCCGTTATTTATTTTGTTCGCGATAAATGTAGATTTTACTAACATATTATAAATAGGTATTTCTTAAAAGCCATTTTCATAAATCCAGCTATTCTTACTCTTTCTCTGCCCATGCAGTAAGATTATGGATCTCACTTGTGTCTAGCATTCGAGATTTGATATCAATTTCTGTTTTTGACTGATATAAAAATAGGGCGAATGTTTTTTATTATGTTTGTTCTGTAATACACTTCTTCTCTGTAAACCTTCAAAGAGTCTGATCCGTCGCAACAACCAGTATTTGTGGCGAACAATCTGAACCGCCTACCCCCCGTGACGTTTGACTACATAGATGTGTCTCGGCTCCTAAAGGATCTTCTTATCTTGAAGACCGAATTGCAGTATTTACGTGAGAGAGTATAATCGCGTTACAGGAAACCTGGCTGCTTCCTCACGACCTGGATTTTTTTCACGATATTGACAAGGAATTTGGCTGGCGTACTACGGGGGCTACCCTACGGTGGGCTAGCATTGATGTGGAGAAAGCAGAGGTTTCCAAATGTAACAATAGTTGAGTGCGGTATTGACAGGTTGATTGCGATCCGTGTTAACAGTGCCGTGAGTTCGTTCTTAGTGTTTAGTGTTTATCTGCCTACGGACAAACCGGAAAACTTAACAGAGTACACTGACTGTCTGGCTCGTATGAGGGCAATCATAGAAGAATCGGATGTATACCGCTTACATGTTGGGTGATTCAATGGTCACCCCTGTTGTTTTGTGACGAGCAAAAACTAATATGTGCGGATATAGTGATGTTAGGTTTGGAGTCGGGGTCTTATATGTTTACAAGTGAAGCGCATGGTTGCAACCGGTGGTTAGACCACTGTGTGGTCACAGCGTCTGCTTGGAGCACTGTCAGGTCAGTCAATGTTGTTCATGATGTTTTCACGTCGGACCACTTTCCATTACGCATTGTGTGTGATGTGCGTGGGTCTGGCAGTGGTCTGGCTGCCGAATGCAGCAACACCAATTGTAATAAGGTTTTGTGGGGAAAGAGATCATCTAGTCAGATCATAGAATATACTACCTATTGTAATTTGCATTTGGAAACAGTAAATGATACCTTGTGTTGTGTAAACTGTGATAGTAAAATATGTACAGAAATAAATGAGCATTGTAAATTTATTGATAAGCTATATCGTGAATGTACTTCAGGGGGGGGCTGTAAAATGTTACGGTTTGAACTTTGGTGGACGTAAACCTCGTAATCTAGTTACGGGATAGAATTATCATGTTCAAGAAGCCCATAGCACAGCAAAACATTATTATAATTGGTGGGTGATGGCCGGTAGGCCGTCTATGGGTAATTTATATGATAATATGGTTATTCATCGTAAGATATTTAAAAACAAATTAAAGTGGTGTCAACGTAATGAAGAATCAATTAAAATGGATATATTAGCTACACATTGTAACAACAAGAACTTCATAAAATTTTGGCAAAGCACAAAAAAGTTAAATAACAAACAAAATGTCCCGTTATCCATGGACGGCCTACTTGAGCCGTCTCAAATCGCAAACATGTTTGCTGACAAGTTTAAAATGAGGCCTGTGCCTGTGGATCCGGCCGACCAGGTTCCGGGAGAGTGTGGTCGGGGGTTGGGTGAGGGAGAGAAGCGTGTGGATTGTGAGCAGTTACAATTCTCACCACAGGATGTTTTTGATGTAATAAAGCGTATGAAGCGTGGTAAATCTGCAGGTCATGATAACCTGAGCATCGAGCACTTAATTTATGCAGGGAAGTTCATTCACAGTAAACTATGTACGCTCTTTAATTTATGTATCAAATACTCTTATTTGCCGGAAACACTGATGAAAACAATTGTCATTCCGATCACAAAAAATAAAACAGGGGATCTCAGTTCTGCTGCCAACTACCGACCCATCTCTCTTGGAACTGTAGTGGGTAAAGTGTTGGAGCGACTTGTGCAGCCCTTACTGTTGAGGAGTGTTAAAATTAGTGACGCTCAGTTTGGTTTCCGTCCTGGCTTATCAACTGATCTAGCTATACTTGCGTTAAAGCACACCGTGAATTATTATAAAAGTCGGAACACCTCGGTATATGCCTGTTTCTTGGACCTGAGCCGCGCATTTGATCTGGTGAATTATGAGATTCTCTGGGGCAAATTGCGCGGCTCAGGGGTGCACTCAGACATTATACGCATGCTACAGTACTGGTACGGAAACCAAACTAACAATGTTAGATGGAGCAACGCACTTTCTAGCGATTATAGGTTAGAATGTGGGGTTCGTCAGGGGGGTTTGACGTCTCCGGACCTTTTCAATATATATGTGAATGGACTTATTGAGGAGCTGGGGAGGGCAGGTGTCGGCTGTCACGTTGGTGGCGTGTGTTTTAATAATATAAGCTACGTTGATGACATGGTCCTCCTTAGCCCTTCAATAAGGGCCCTCAGAAATCTACTTAAAATTTGCGAACGTTACGCCGGTTCTCATGGCATGATTTATAATGTCATGAAGACTGAAATGTTAGTTTTCAGAGCTGGTAAGGGACCGGAGAAAGTCCCGGACGTTTGTCTGTATGGTACACCAGTGAGGGTTGTACGAAGGTTTAAATATCTGGGCCACATACTCACTGACGATCTTTCTGATGACGCCGACATTGAACGGGAAAGAAGGGCACACTCGATAAGATGCAATATGCTCGCTCGCAGATTTTCTCGCTGCAGCGTGGGTGTCAAGAGGACTTTGTTCCGAGCGTATTGTCTCTGCTTCTACACTTGCCAATTGTGGACAACATTTAAAAGGTCGACAATAAGTACAATACGTGTGCAGTACAACGATGCGTACAGAATCTTGATGAGATTGCCGCGATACTGTAGTGCGTCGAGCATGTTCGCTGAGGCGAGGGTGCCTGACTTTTATGCTGTCATACGATCTCGCATAGCGTCTTTTTCCAGCAGTTTGCGAGGATCGGCTAACCAGCTTATAAGGGTCGTTAGTGAGGATTGGTCCAGTCCGATCCACAGGTATTGGCTTGGCGTCCACCAGAGTGCCAACCGATGGTAAATATGTTTTAATAAATGCTACGACTATTGACTAATTTTAATGATTTCTACTGACGATGTATTTTACATTAATGATTTATTTTTAAAGAATTTTGTTTCAATGTATTTTAATGAATGTATGATAATTTGTAACTATGAACTTGTCATTTGAAATAATTGGGATTGTGTGCCTTTTTGAATACATTTTATTATTATGTCCTTTATTGTTTTTTTTTTCTTATTTACTACATTTTTAAATATTTTTATTAAATAAATTACAAAAAAAAAACATTTAAATATATAAAAAATAGAGGCCAACCGGTATCGGGAGCAGGGTCCAAGCTACCGGTGGTTAGGGTTCCAGAGACAGGAACCTCCTCACTATGCGAACCGTATCGAGGAGTACTGCCTTCTGTATCAGACCCTTGATCCAACCGCCCAATGACAGCCTCGACAGATGGTCGTCGAGGCTCTTGGCCATCAGGCCGTTGGCCGTAACGACAATCGGCACAATGACCGCCGAGTCCACATTCCACATGTCGACAACCTCGTGTGCTAAGTCAAGATACTTAATTTGTTTCTCTTTCTCAGCTTTCACGAGGTTCTCGTCATGCGGGATTGTGACATCGATGATCATTGTGCGGCGCGCTAATCGGTCTATCACCACTATATCCGGCTTATTAGCAACAATAGTCCTATCTGTGATGATAAACCGATCCCAGTACAACGTGACATGGTCATTTTCGAGAACTGGGTCGGGCACATACTTGTAATACGGTACCTCCGATTCCACTAGATTGTACTTCAAAGCAAGTTGCTGGTGAATAATCCTGGCCACTTGGTTATGCCTGTGTAAGTATTCGCCGTTAGCCAGACGAGAACAACCAGTGATAATATGTCGGATGGATTCTCCTGGGCGGTGGCATGCCCGACACACGTCAACCGTCCCATCCTTCATTATATGTCTCCGGTAGTTATTCGTCAGGATAACTTCGTCCATAATTGCACAGACAAAACCTTCAGTTTCCCCGAAAAGGTCACCGAAACGTAGCCAGGATACGGACGCTGGGAAGTCTACATCGGGCCCATGGAGAGCCCGATAGAAGCGTCCGTGTAGCTCCTTGCCTTGCCATACCTCTTTGCGTTCATCAGTCGATAGTATTACAGGTTTGCGCCAGTTCTCTTTAGCCATGGACAACGGGGTGAGTCCCTTGTCCACTGCGACCACATCCCGGTGCATACCCACTTCAGCTTTTAAAAAGTATTCTCTGAGGCTGCACACCTCGCGGTTGTGAAGAGTCTTGGCGTTTAAAAAGCCTCGACCCCCACACTTCCGCGGGATGTACAGTCTCATCACCGATGATCGTGGGTGATGCATCCGGTTCGCGGTCAGCAGTGTCCGGACCCTCCTGTCGAGGGCGTCGAGCTCGGTCTGAGTCCATTTGAGTATGCCGAAAGAGTACATCAAAACCGGCATGACCCAACTGTTGAAGGCGCGCACCTTATTGCCACCTGACAAAAGGCTATCCAAAGAAACGCTCCTTCAGCAGTTGCTTCATGTCAGTACTGTTGATGCCCAACGCTTCCGACATACCCAAATACTTGTAAGTTTCAGTCGAGGAGAGGTGTCTAAGGTGTATGGAATCAGAGAGTTGAATGCCCTCGGTTTCCATAATCTCCCCTTGCTTTACATGCATGACTGCACATTTGTCCACACCAAATTCCATTCTGATGGAGTTACTAAAGGTTTCAGTTACCTTCAGTAACTCCGTCAGTTGGAATTTGTTGGGGGTAAAGAGTTTCAGATCATCCATGTAAAGGAGGTGAGATATGACCTGAGCACCTCTTCTCAACCGATAGCCTAGTCCTGAATCCTCCAGCAGTGTACTTAGAGGATTCAGGGCTAAGCAGAACCAAAGTGGACTCAAACTGTCGCCCTGAAATATCCCCCGCTTAATCCATACAGGCTCATCATCCCCCTGAATCGGTCGACATCCTGGATATCGAAGGACTGTCTTCCATTGACCCATACATGACTCAAGGAAGGTGCATAGAGTTGCATCTATTTTGTACAACTCCAGCACCCTCATGAGCCATGTATGTGGCACAGAGTCGTAGGCCTTCTTGTAGTCTATCCAGCATGTCGACAGATCCTTGCGGGATCGACGAACCTGCTGGCTTATAGCCATGTCAATGAGGAGTAGCTCCTTAGTGCCGCGGGACCCATTCCTACATCCATTCTGAGAGGTAGATATTATTGAGTTGCCCTCAATGTGTTTATCAATTTTTGCTCTCAGGATGGATGTAAGAAGTTTATAAACCGTCGATAAGCATGTTATTGGTCTATAATTCTTGGGTTCCGCGGGACTACCTGTCTTATGGAGCAGGTGAGTAATGCCTGTTGTCAAAAACAGTGGCAGCGACCCAGACTCTAAACATGACTGGAATTGTGATGCCAGAAACGCATGTGAGCTGCTATACCATTTTAGCCAGAAGTTATGCAGTCCGTCCGGTCCTGGAGACTTCCAGTTCGGTAGCGGACGAACTGCTTTGGCTACATCAGTTGGACTGATGATTACTTTTTCCATTTCTGGTATAGCTTCACACACGCGCTCGACATCACGCATCCAGCCACCCTCAGTGTGACAGACGGGCACCGACCAGATGCTTCGCCAGAATGTGCTCGTGGCGTCATCATCCGGGCGGCACACGTCAGTCACATTTTGTTCAGGTCGCTCCCAAGTTCTGTATACCCACCTCTCATCACTCTGGAACATGCGATTCTGCGAGTACCGGTCAACCCGCCGCTTATACCGCCGAATACGGCTGGCCCATGCACAAACTTTCTGCTTCAGGAAGTCGATGCGCTCCGTGACACGGGACATGTATTCTCGAGGACTGATTACAGTCCCCGAAAATGCCCGCCTCACGAAGCGCATCACACGTGGTCGTGTATTGCCCTCCCTGAAACAGCATAGTTTGACGATGAGTACCCTAGCCCCATCGATACGCCGTTCGATCCTGCATTGCCAGGCTGGTATGGCAGGCTTTGGCCGAATAGTCACGTTTGGGAACTTAACATTGGCCAAACGACATGCCGCAACAGCCCCGCAATACAGGATTGAGTGCGTATCAACGAGGTTCTCGCTGCTTTCAAAGATGTTCTTAAGCAGCCAAAGCACACACCAGCGCCCTATTCTTCTTGTGCATAGGCAAGCGTGGTAATCGGGGTCTAAGTTCAGTCGGTGTTGACCTATACTCGCGAAGCGCATCCTCCAGTGCGCTCCTCAATCTTTCGTTGCACTGGCTACTTACTGTAACAACCCTATCATCTGCCTCTTCGTTATCATGATTGGACCGCGGCGGGATCACAATAGTGACTGGCGGTGCCGCGGTCTGTGTCAAGGTTGAGACGATTTGGTTGCTCAGCACTTCTGAGCGCAGCCTATCAAGTGCGGCGTCGTCCAACCTGTGATTACGCTGGATGACCCGCACCTGATCCGACAATCGTTGGGCCGAGACGTCTACGGTTGGTTCCAGGTCCTGAAACAGAGACAGCATCCTAACACGGTACGCAGTGAGGTTAGTTCCCCCCTCTGTAGACCCGTAATATGCGCGCATGACGTTCTCATTCATACTTTGAGTCCATCTCATGCGCTGCACACAACCACCGGCAGCGGGGACCCGGCTCGGGGCCGGTTGGCCCCTAGATCCCAAGCTCCTCGGTGGCCGGCCTCTCCCCTGCCGACGTACAGGTGTTGGCGACGTCGGCGGGGAAAAATACTCGTCGCTAGAACTCGACGCAACTGCAGCCACCGATGATACTGGTGATCCGAGGTCCGGCGGCGGCGAGGCGGAGCTGAGCGACGAGTCCGGGGGTGGATGGCGTGCGCGATAGGCAGCTGCTCTCGTCAACATTATTTAATCATTTTCTTTACACTTTTCCATTGTAAATATTGCTTGGTTGACGTCTGTCAGTGACGACGTCAACTGGTTTCTTGTGATTTTCAGAAATATTATTAGATTTGTTGTGGATTTATAAAACTGTATAATAGTATGGTTTTTTTTTAAACTGGTTTCTATTGCTGTATATGTTATTTTCTGAGTTTGATGGTTTTATGAATTTGTAAATAATTAAAATGTGCAGGAAAAAAAATTGACATGTTGACATTTTAAGGGTTGCCAAGGTATTATTATGTCTTTTATTGATTTCTTTTCTTATTTACTACATTTTTAAATATTTTTATAAAATAAATTACAAAAAAACATTTAAAAATATAAAAAATAGAGGCCAACCGGTATCGGGAACAGGGTCCAAGCTACCGGTGGTTAGGGCTCCAGAGACAGGAACCTCCTCACTATGCGAGCCGTATCGAGGAGTACTGCCTTCTGTATCAGACCCTTGATCCAACCGCCCAATGATAGCCTCGACAGATGGTCGTCGAGGCTCTTGGCCATCAGGCCGTTGGCCGTAACGACAATCGGCACAATGATCGCCGAGTCCACATTCCACATGTCGACAACCTCGTGTGCTAAGTCGAGATACTTAATTTGTTTCTCTTTCTCAGCTTTCACGAGGTTCTCGTCATGTGGGATTGTGACATCGATTATCATTGTGCGGCGCGCTAATCGGTCTATCACCACTATATCCGGCTTATTAGCAACAATAGTCCTATCAGTGATGATAGACCGATCCCAGTACAACGTGACATGGTCATTTTCGAGAACTGGGTCGGGCACATACTTGTAATACGGTACCTCCGATTCCACTAGATTGTACTTCAAAGCAAGTTGCTGGTGAATAATCCTGGCCACTTGGTTATGCCTGTGTAAGTATTCGCCGTTAGCCAGACGAGAACAACCAGAGATAATATGTCGGATGGATTCTCCTGGGCGGTGGCATGCCCGACACACGTCAACCGTCCCATCCTTCATTATATGTCTCCGGTAGTTATTCGTCAGGATAACTTCGTCCATAATTGCACAGACAAAACCTTCAGTTTCCCCGAAAAGGTCACCGAAACGTAGCCAGGATACGGACGCTGGGAAGTCTACATCGGGCCCATGGAGAGCCCGATAGAAGCGTCCGTGTAGCTCCTTGCCTTGCCATACCTCTTTGCGTTCATCAGTCGATAGTATTACAGGCTTGCGCCAGTTCTCTTTAGCCATGGACAACGGGGTGAGTCCCTTGTCCACTGCGACCACATCCCGGTGCATACCCACTTCAGCTTTTAAAAAGTATTCTCTGAGGCTGCACACCTCGCGGTTGTGAAGAGTCTTGGCGTTTAAAAAGCCTCGACCCCCACACTTCCGCGGGATGTACAGTCTCATCACCGATGATCGTGGGTGATGCATCCGGTTTGCGGTCAGCAGTGTCCGGACCCTCCTGTCGAGGGCGTCGAGTTTGGTCTGAGTCCATTTGAGTATGCCGAAAGAGTACATCAAAACCGGCATGACCCAACTGTTGAAGGCGCGCACCCTATTTCCGCCTGACAAAAGGCTATCTAATACCTTTTTCAGGCGGCCAAAGAAACGCTCCTTCAGCAGTTGCTTCATGTCAGTACTGTTGATGCCCAACGCTTCCGACATACCCAAATACTTGTAAGTTTCAGTCGAGGAGAGGTGTCTAAGGTGTATGGAATCAGAGAGTTGAATTCCCTCGGATTCCATAATCTCCCCTTGCTTTACATGCATGACTGCACATTTGTCCACACCAAATTCCATTCTGATGGACTCACTAAAGGTTTCAGTTACCTTCAGTAACTCCATCAGTTGGAATTTGTTGGGGGTAAAGAGTTTCAGATCATCCATGTAAAGGAGGTGAGATATGACCTGACCACCTCTTCTCAACCGATAGCCTAGTCCTGAATCCTCCAGCAGTGTACTTAGAGGATTCAGGGCTAAGCAGAACCAAAGTGGACTCAAACTGTCGCCCTGAAATATCCCCCGCTTAATCCATACAGGCTCATCATCCCCCTGAATCGGTCGACATCCTGGATATCGAAGGACTGTCTTCCATTGACCCATACATGACTCAAGGAAGGTGCATAGAGTTGCATCTATTTTGTACAACTCCAGCACCCTCATGAGCCATGTATGTGGCACAGAGTCGTAGGCCTTCTTGTAGTCTATCCAGCATGTCGACAGATCCTTGCGGGATCGACGAAACTGCTGGCTTATAGCCATGTCAATGAGGAGTAGCTCCTTAGTGCCGCGGGACCCATTCCTACATCCATTCTGAGAGGTAGACATTATCGAGTTACCCTCAATGTGTTTATCAATTTTTGCTCTCAGGATGGATGTAAGAAGTTTATAAACCGTCGATAAGCATGTTATTGGTCTATAATTCTTGGGTTCCGCGGGACTACCTGTCTTATGGAGCAGGTGGGTAATGCCTGTTGTCAAAAACTGCGGCAGCGACCCAGACTCTAAACATGACTGGAATTGAGATGCCAGAAACGCATGTGAGCTGCTATACCATTTTAGCCAGAAGTTATGCAGTCCGTCCGGTCCTGGAGACTTCCAGTTCGGCAGCGGACGAACTCCTTTGGTATTATTATTATTATTAAAGGGATAACCTGCACGAAGGCGTTCTTGTGGTAAATTACCCATTAACGGAGGCACGACCTTACCCTTCATACGATTACAAAGAACACACTTATGATAAAAGGCATTCGCCAAGGTCGCAACTCCTATTCGTACTCGGCAATGATTGAGATTGACTTTGAATAATAAAAACATTTAGTGCATCCTGTCATTATGTGATAAATAATTAGTCTGTGGATAATGTTTTCTACATGACTTAATAAATCGCAATAGGTAAGCAACAGAACATAAATATGTCGTGAGTAATTAGAATAACGAATAAAATCAATTAAACCCTCACTTTATAAATCATTAATTACAGCATTTAGCACTTCATTAGGTCGAGTCTCCGGTAACGTCTCCAATCCTGGACACTTAATTTGAGAAGGCCACTCAGACGAACCTAGTCCTAAGAAAGTTAGTCCATACCACCACAGATCCGAACCCTGCAGAACACTGATTTCCACCACACGAGGAATTAGGTCTGCTGGGTTTTGGTCGGTTGGGACGTGCCGCCATGTACAGTTACCAGACATCCAAAACTCCAGCAACGCGGTTGCGTATCAGTCCAATAATAGAACCGACTGATCTTCACTCGTAGTGAGCTCATCACCTTCTCACAGAGACGAGAACTGCGATTACCGCTCCATACAACTCCGGTCGCGGGATTGTTGTAGGCTTTATGGGACGCCACTCGACTCTTTGCCATCAATAAACGAACCAAATGCTCACCCTTATCATTGGCACTACTAATATATAGACGCAAGCACCGTATGCGGACTCAAACGCATGAAAACATGGAGTTCTAGCTCCGTTAATGAGTTGTAGACTACAATTCGTGAAATACGGATATGATTAAAAAGAGGCAAAGTCTTTATTACAGTATCCGAATGTTCACTAATCCCAATAGGTAATGGCTGATTCCATGATAATTTGTCTTACTAAATTTTCTGTAACAATAACTTCATGGTGATAATAATAGATCCCAACAGACCTAAGGGTCGAAAATTTGCGCAATCACGGATAGCAAATCACGCTTAGTATGGCCGGTCGAGGACTTAGTAAGACTTATAGGAAACCCTAACTTATCATCACTGACCATCATTAGATCCAATATTCAAGTCCGCAGTTCAAGTACGCAGGCGAGATGCCTAACGCAGGAACAGAACCCGACACTAGTGTGGGATTTGACTTCCACTTTCTCAATAGCACACATCATCCAACGCAAACGCCTTGGTAACTTCAGTAAATCGTCAACGTAGAAGCCGTGTCTGATGATCTCCGATATTTTAGGGTTTTTACAATTTAGTTCACGGCGAACGGTGCACTAGCCGAACCGTACGTGACGGTGTTTAATTCATAAACATTAATAGACTCACAATCATTGTCACGCCAAATAGCCAAACAATCTGTTGTTAATACCTATCCGACGGATGGACGACTATTTGTCTATACATCTTTTCCACAGCCGAAGAAAAGACATACTTCTAATCATAATCTGAACCGAAGAAATACAGATAAATTGTTCGTCCTGTACAGTTGGCCCGACCATCTGCAGGTAATTTAAGGACACTCCCGTCGTAGTAGGACAACTTGCGTTAAAGACAACACGAAGTTTGGTCGTGCTACTCGACTCACATAATATTCCGTGATGCGAAATAAAATAACACATACACATATTGGGTTTATTAATTTTTGTCATATTATTATGACCGAGTGACTCATATTCTAACAAAAAGTAATGATAAATTCTCTTAAAGTCTGGCCTATGTCTATGCTCTAAAGAATGTAAGCAAAGTACAGCTTTCTTAAAGTAATTGCTCAGAACTAAATGATCTTTCTTAAGGGGTACACGAATAAAAAAAACGGCCAAGTGCGAGTCGGATTCGCACACGAAGGGTTCCGTACCATTATCGCAAAACACTGCATAAAAATCACGTGTGTTGTATGGGAGCCCCCCTTAATTTATTTTATTTTAATTTATTAATTATTATTTTTTGAAGTAAATATACAACTAAACATTCTGTGATTATTTCAAGCGTCTACCTGTTGCCGTTATTAATATCGAGCAAAAAACGCCAAAAATATCACGTTTGTTGTATGGGAGCCCCCTTTTAATATAAATTTTATACTGTTTTTAGTATTTGTTGTTATAGCGGCAACAGAAATACATCATCTGTGAAAATTTCAACTGTCTAGCTATCACGGTTCATGAGATACAGCCTGGAGACAGACGGACAGACAGACAGACAGACAGACAGACGGATCGCGAAGTCTTAGTAATAGGGTCCCGTTTTTACCCTTTGGGTACGGAACCCTAAAAACGACCATCTGACAATAGTGTCGTATGTTTAACGAAATTATTCTCACACAATTTTTCTTCGGGCATGTGAGAATTGGCAGATTTTACATTCACCTCCCCTAATTGCAAAAACTTAGACAATTCTGTTTTAAGCCTTTTCCAGTCACTGTCACCATCGGCAATAATTTGAGAAAAATTACAATTTACATCATTCGACTGCAACGAAATATAATTTTGAGTAATTGGACCGGAAACTATCCATCCTAGACGGGTTTCACACAATACTGGTTTTCCGGCAATAAAATTTAGACTTGGCAATCCTAACAACTCCCAAAAAAGATCAGCACCGATTAATATATCAATATTAGCAGGCTTATAAGATCAGGCTTTTAGGATCAGTTAACTACAATAATAATCGACGGTATGTCGAAATCAGAAATGTTAATATCACGGCACGGTACGTTACTTGTAATATATAAGTTCAAACGTACAACTATCATCCAATGTCTTCATCTTAACACGACATGTTTTGCCTACGTGCGAAGTGACATTGTTGATGCCAATAATAGATTTGTTTATTTGTCTAGTTAGCTAGTAGTCTGTCTAAGAGACAAAAATAATAATGTAAAGTTAAGTAATCAGAGTACATTGTGTTATGTGTCGTCTCGGATGACATTGTTTATTAAACCAGCATCCCGATCGCAGAGGATCGAGCCGCATTTGCGAGTGAGTTCGGGGACTATTGACTATTAATGACTAGCTTTCCGCCCGCAGCTCCGCCTGTTTGGACTACACGATTTTGGCTGTTTTGTTTTTTGCAGTTTTGGCGGGATATTGCAAATTATTATCCAAACATAGCTTTGCGCCCGCGTCTTTGTTCGCGTAGACTACAATATTTGCTCAACTTTATTATTTTTTCGAATTATAAAAATTACACTCGTAAGATATAAAAGAGCGGCGCCTTCTGGTACAGGCATCTATATGCTTAAAAGGGACGGCATAAACTGTATACCATTGTACTGTAACTGTATAACGTGTAATAACGAAATAAAAAAAAATGAATTTGAATTTGACATGTAAATTGATATAGAATGAGCATAAACTGAACTGCCGTCGTGTTCTAATAGATAGAGCGTTGGACTTTCATTTTGGAGCTCTCGTGGGATCGATTTCCACGGGAAGGTACAAATATTGGAAGTTCACTTTGCTTTCAATTTCCTCCTATCGACTGAGTGAATCCTACTATCGACACGATATAAATTTATCCACGATATGTTTTTTTTTTTTTTTTAAATTTATTTCAACAAAAGTTACATAAGTGTATTATACAAATCTTCTGCCAAACTGCAGGACAGTTTGTCGGCAGTTGATGTCATCCGATGTTCTTTGCCTGTATTTTTTTTTGTGAATGAAATACTTTGGTTCTGCTATTGAATAATGTTTATTTGGTGTCTTAATTGTTTTGCCCATTTAGTCGAGAAAATGATACGACTGCGCCGTTGCGCCCGATTTATTGCATTTTCCATGACTCTTGCCAGAACTTCCGGCGGATATTATCTTTGAGGGCTTTAAGAGTCTGAGGCTTGTTGACTTGCTTGGCTTGTTGTCATCGTGATTGAGTAACAAACATACATCCATCCATACTTTCGCATTTATAATATTATTAAAGTAAGATTAGTAAGATAAGATTTTTTTTATATATCGACCAGAATTCAGCCACGTCGACAGCATTAGGTATTTCCCCACAAGAGGTGAGACATAGACTCGTTAAACCCCCACTTAAAGAAGCCTGGAACAGTTAAATCAGGTGGTCTTACCAATCAGAGCAAGTCCGGATAATGCAGCCCTCGGAATTTTGGTTGTGCCTCGTGCTGTAAACGCTGTTGCTCTATCCTGTTGCAACCAAATGTTATCTAGTTATTTTTTTTTTACCTTATTATTTTTAGGCTCGCGTTAGATAACTATTACACCTGATGGTAAGATAGTCGTAATAATTAATAATATCGTTATTCCTTTTAAGAATAGAGAAAGACGTTGATCATGGCTCTGGCACCTCGTCGACCACAGTAGTCGTTTGGCGGCCCGATGATGATTCCAGCGTAAACAACACACCATTTTTTTTTTGCCTGGGGATATGCTTATGCATACTGTACTAGCACGGGGAAATAGCGCAGTTACGTGGGACTCGAAGCAACTAAAACTCCACGGTGTCCTCCTGTGCCGCTTATGGCGGGGATACGGGCACGCGTTAGCACTCTTCCATGAAACACAATACATCATGCAGTCAATTTGAGCAGGTGCAATGACACTTCCTGGATTATTCTCGGGGATTTTCTGTGCCACAGAGATGATAATTTTGCTTAATCACATATTCAGAGAGCTTGCTCATGATGATTTTCGATGAAAAGTTGTCTTCCTCGTGGTCGTGATTTAGAATGGCTTGACGTAGCGTAGGTGACACGCGCTTGGAGGTTGGTTTGCTTCACAAAATAAATATCGATGCAGAATTGTCGAAGACAAATTATTGCATCTTCCGATAGATTGATGAGTTTTGCGCCATTCTATACAGTCTAGATATGGGTACTCCAATTAGTATACGCTAACAAAGTCGTCATCAGGAAGTTAGAATTTAATTATACACTTCTTTGTATACCACATTGCTGATTTTTCTGTCTGGTGCCAAAATGACCAGGCTGCTAGTACTGACTCTGGAACAGGCGACGTAGAATTGCCCGTGTGAGATGATATATTATTGATGTAATGTGCCTGACTTACGGTAAATTACTATTTAGTAAAAAATATAAGCAGCACTAGGATAAAAATAAATTTTTCATTCATAAAGTTTCTCAAAACAAGCTATTAGCTAAGGATGAATTGTCATTCAAACGAAACGTGTATGAAAAATTACAGCCCAATCGGTTGGAGATAACTTTTTTTAAATTCAGTTGCATGGTTTGACACCACTGTGCCCATTAACTAACTAAAAATGCATATTAAATAAAAGCTTGTAATAATATGATGTAATTTCTAACATCTACGTGCACTTAAGCTTTCGTAGTTGCAGTATTATTTTATGTACCGTATGCATACCTACGTAAGTTCATACAAAGTAGGTTTATCTTCAAAGAACCGAGAGATCCCCTTTGTAAATCTAAAGCACTGAATAAAAATAATTCCTTATCATTACACTGACAGTGGAATTTAATTATACACTTCTTTGTATACCACATTGCTGATTTTCTGTCTGGTTCCAAAATGACCAGGCTGCTAGTACTGACTCTGGAACAGGCAACGTAGAATTGCCCGTGTGAGATGCAATCTAAATCTTTGCCTGCCACCCATAATGACTGGCTCTGAGATTTATTTATGTTCATTGCTAAGCAGACCTTAATAATATAATAATAATAATTCATTTATTTTCAGACACAGTAGTCCATATAATATTATTACATTCATGCATTACATAAAAAAAAACATATCAATTCGAAATTAAAATAAAAATGCATTAGCATTAGACTTTAAATACAGAATACATTAAAATTAAATCTATCAAAGCCATAATTAAACTATCAGCAACACTGTTATAATAATATTAAACATGTCAAAAAAAATGTCATGGAAGTATAAAAAATAAAAATGTCAGTCATAAAAATTGATAAAATAAAAAATAAAATTGAAAGGAATTAAAAATGTCCAAAAGAAAAATAATAATAATAAAATACATTTGAAGGTTCACCTGCCCCACGCACGATACACGGGTACATGTAAGGCATATGTAAGGACTGCCAGTGCTGCATAAAAGGCCCGTCCAACCTGTCGGCAACTACGGCAAGGAGATTGTTGCCGCTGCCCTGCACTCTACTCACTATCGAGGTCGCTCTCTTGCGCATGCTGGCATAAAAACAGTCAACGCGGACACTAGCGAACATTCCCGATGCGCTGCAGAAGCGTGGCAGCCACAGACTACTCGTATAAAAAGATGTGCAGTAGGCTCGAAACAAGGTGATCTTTACTTCCTTGGAGCTACGAGCAAACCTGCGGGCAATAATATTCGCCCTCACCGACAGCGCCCTCCTTTCTCGCTCGATATCAGCATCGTCCTTCAGGTTGGACGTCACAATATGGCCCAGATACTTAAAACTATGTACCCGCTCCAAGGGTACCCCACACAGTCTTACTGGTGGAACCTGCGACGGACACTTGGAACCCGAATTGAAGACCATAAGCTCGTTCTTTTTAACGTTATATTTTAGGCCATGTCTATGAGCGTACGTTTCGCAAATGCTTATGAGCTCCCTGAGTCCCCCAATTGACGCGCTCAAGGAGGAATCGTAATCGTTTAAACTCAAAGACATAGTCAGAGTGTATCAGTGGTATTCGAGGTATGAAAACTGATTCCCCCGAGCACATTTAGTAGGTAATCTTTCTTAAAAACTTTAATACCCCTTTAAGGGATTCAAATCAAAAAACCTTAAACACGTGTTTCTTTAATTGTATTGAAGAGCAGAAATACAAGTTTCAAGTAATTTTGATGATAAACAATTAATTTTTCTTACAAACTTTAACACCCTTATTACTTCTTTAAGGGATAATGTTCAAAAACCCTTAAACAATTGTTTCTTTAATTGTATTGTAGAGTCGAAATAGTAAGTTTCAATTTTTTTTGATGATAAACGATTTATTTTTCTTACAAACTTTAACACCCCTTTTTATCGCTTTAACTCATGAATTACAAAAAATGCTTGACAATTTATTTTATATTTAGAGGCCAAATGCCATATTTCATTCATTTTCAATTAAAAATGACTTCATACAAACTTTTATCCCCTATTTAACTCCCTTAGGGGTTGAATTTCGAAAAATCCTTTTTTATTCCTTGTCAACATTATAAAAGGAACCTCTTTGCAAAATTTAAGCTTTCTAGGTCCAAGGATTTGGGCTGGGCGTTGATGAGTCAGTCAGTCAGGACTTTTCTTTTTATTTATATAGATAGATAGACTATAAGCACTTCGCCCGCGACTTCCTTCGCGTGATCCGTATTTTATCCTACAGATGACATTTTAGTTATCCACTTAAAGGTTAAATTACCAAAAATCCCTTCTTAGTGCTGCCCCTTCATCATAAAAAGAAACTCTGTACAGTAAAATTCTTCAAAAATCTTTACCACCTAAATCACCTTTTGGGAGCAGTTTTGAAAAACTAATAATGGAAACCTTTACTATTTACTTACTTTAGTATTTATGCCAAGTGTTAAATATATAAGCCCAACTAATTCCCACTTTTTCACCTCCTTAGGGGTAGAATTTTCAACCCCCTTTTTTCTTCCTTAGTGGTAGTAAGGCATTTCCGAAAAAAAAACACTCTTTTTTTTTTTAAACCAAGACCGTAACTAACAATTTTAGATGGTTTACCTTCCAAACCGAAGAAATTTCACATAAAGTTTCAACCCTAATTTTATCCCCTAGGGATACAATTTCCAAAAACCAATAAATATATGAATCCTTTTTATCAACCAAGAGTGTAAATCTAAAATTTCATGTGTTAATTTACAAACAGTAAATATTTAATATAAACTTTCAACCCTTTGGGGATGGAATTGCCAAAAATCAATAAATACATACAATCTTTTTATCAACCACCATCGTAATTCTAAAATTTCGCGTATTTTTTTTTTTCTGTAGAAATTTCGTACAATCTTTCAACTCCATTTTTACCCTCTTACGCGTGGAAATTCCAAAACCCAATAAATACATGAATTCTTTTTATCCATCAAGAGTGTAAATATAAAATTTCACGTGACCAATTTACAAACCGTAGAAATTTCACACAAACTTTCAACCCCCCTTTTACCCCCGTAAGGGAAGCATTTCGAAAAATCCGTTCTTAACGGACGTCTACTAACTATAAACTACCTCCCTGCCAAATTTCATCTTTATACGTCAAGCGGTTTTCGATATTTTGTGACAGGTGAATGAGTGACCTTTCGCTTTTATATAATTATATAGATAGATAGAGAAGATATATATTTAATAAAAAATGGTACAAATATCTTTTTTATTGAAAAGTTGATATCCAAGGTAAAGAAAGATGCAAAATGATGCGGACCAAGGTTATGTGTATTAAAAGACGTAGAAAGAGTAGATGACAAGAATGACAGAAGAGTCATAATTAACGACTTCCATTAACGACATTACCTACGAGTGGCCACTCGAGTATGAGACGGATGTTAAATAATATTCGTAAATATTATTTCTGGCCTAGCATCGAACGAGATGGCCATGATTTTGTGAAGAAATGTCATAAATGCCAGACTAAAAACATAGCATATACAATAAGAGCCGATGGTAGTGACGACTACTGCTCATACAGCCTTTCAAAAGGTATACTGTATTTAGATATAGTAAGATCCTTAGATACCTAAGGATAGATATAATGTTTCGTATATTTTACCACCATACAATGTGAATTTTCCAAATATATTATCGCTTGTCCACTTGTTTCTAAAAAATCTGATGAGCTTGCAAAAGCCTTTGTACAAAATGTTATTCTAAAGTATGGTGTTCCAAACACTATAGCGACTGATCGAGGAGCAAAGTTTATCAGCGCTACAATGTCGAAAGTATGTAAATTACTAGATATAAAAAAGCTTAAGTCCACGGCATAACATCACGAAAGTATGAGTGCGTTGGAGAATGCTCATAATCACCTAGGAGCATTCTTGTGAATCCAGACGGATAATCATCCTGGAACATGGAGTGCATGGTTACCCTATTGGTGCTTCTCATACTCGTATAACACTTCGGTGCATAGTGCAACAAATCACATTCCATTTGAATTGGTATATGGAAAAATGTAATTTGCCTAATAATTTATCAAAGTCAATTGAACCACTTTATAATTATCAGAGTTACCCGCTTGAATTGAAATATGGATTGCAGGTGTCACCGTCTGAAGCACGAAATAACTTGATACTACAAAAAACATTGCGGAAGCAACAGCATGATTCCGATATCACTTACAAACCAAACGATCAAATCCTTGTAAAAAAAGAAACTTGAAACAAGTTCAGTCCCATTTATTCAGGACCCTATGCAGTTGTAACGGACTTACCACCGAACGTAGAAATAATAAGAAAAGGCAAAATTGATGTAGTGCATAAGAAAAGAACAAAGTTATATTGTACCTAGTTTTTTTTATTGTTTCTGTATACCTATTTCTAAACATTTTAAGCATTTGAATAAAAAAAACATGTAACATTTTTTTAATTATATTATGTGTTAGGTGTAGTGTGGGTGTCATAGAGAGTATGTTTGTATGTGTACGTAGCCTAAGTATATTGAATGGTTTGTTAATAAAGACCAGTATTACACATCAATTCGTGTACTCAATTACACCTACCACTACAATTCAATCGGAAATACAATAAAATAGCACTGACCTTTTATGAATATATACTTTCACTTATACTACCTGAGTGTTGGTAGCAGTGGTGGCCCAGTGGTATCGGCCGCGACTTAAAAGTTCTAGGTCGTGAGTTCGAGCCCAAGCAGGCGCTTTACTTTGTGTAAATTATTTCATCACCACTGCTCTCAAAACGGTGAAGGAAACCGGCATGTCCTAGAACCAAAAAATCGAAGACATGTGGCATCCGCCAACCCGCACTGGGCCCGCGTGGTGGATTACGGCCCATTCCCTCTCACAGAGAGGAGGCCTGTGTCCCAGCAGTGGGAACATTAATAGGCTGATGATGATGATGATGACCTGAGTGTTGGGTGACGATATTAGACTTGATTTTAACGCCGTACACCGCTAATAGCTTGCTCGTGAATTCGTGATCACTCCAATCCACCGGCAATTAACCTCCACGGCACGTGGATAATAACATCCTTAATTCCTTGATTCTGACCGCTGATCTTATTCATATTTTATGTTTCCAGTTCGTTACGGACCATGTGCCTTAAACGCCTTTAAGGATTTTGCTGAATAAAACCTGCAGGCATACTCAGTGCAAGAAAAAATACTATACTTAGTGTTGACTACGTGGGTTAAGTACAGCAAATGAAATATGAACAAAAAAAGACATTTACGCACTATAATTGGTGGTAATTGCTCATTAAGTGATTTGCTGCCATGCTGTGATGATCAGGCGCTCCAACACACATATTTATGAACCCTTATAGGATCACTTTGTTGTCCGTCCGTCTGTCTGTTTGTCAAGACCCTTTTTCTCAGGAATGCGTATCAAGCTAAAATTTATATCAAATACTCAAGTTTACTGTCCCTTAAAGCTGTAAAAAAATCGAACTACTAAGCCAACGCAATCAAAGATACAGCCGTTTATGCAGCAAATTTCTGAAAATTTTCGCCACTCGCAAAGGAATCAAAACCTACAGGGTACTTTCCGCGAACTCAGAATCTTGAAATTTGGTACGAAGCAACGTCTTATAGCACAGATAAAGGAAAAATTGCGAAATCCGTAATTTTTTAGTTACATCCTATAATAAAAATATTTTTAATAATTTTAAACTTACTACCCCTTTCCTCATGAACGCGAAGAGGTATTAAATTGAAATCCATATCAAATACTCAGGTCTATAATACCTTTAAGCTGAGGTTTGTACGGAACCCTCGGTGCGTGAGTCCGACTCGCACTTGGCCGGTTATAGGGTTCCGTACCCAAAGGGTAAAAACGGGACCCTATTACTGAGACTTCGCGGTCCGTCTGTCTGTCTGTCTGTCTGTATGTCTGTCACCAGGCTGTATCTCATGAACCGTGATAGCTACATAGTTGAAATTTTCACAGATGATGTATTTCTGTTGCCGCTATAACAACGAATACTAAAAACAGAACAAAATAAATATTTAAGTAGGCACCCATACAACGAACGTGATTTTTTGCCGTTTTTTGCGATAATGGTACGGAACCCTTCGTGCGCGAGTCCGACTCGCACTTGGCCGGTTTTTTATATTAGCTACGATGTTGTTGTAATGTTGGTTTATTTCACTGTCTTCTTTACCTATACCAAATTTCATTGAACACGATCATAAAGCGTGTTGGTGTGGTTTCAAGTCGAAGAGCAATATTTTTTTCTTTCTTTCTTCTTTCAATAGTAACTGTAAATTTTTTAACCTACTTAAAAAAAAGGACTGAATGCTTATTTATGTATCTATTTTAAGCGATATTTTCGCCAATTATGAACCGTTTTTGATGATTTTTGTCGCGGTTGCCCATTGGCTAAGACGGCGCCTCTCGTGCTTGAAGTCGTGGGTACAAAATTACAAATCCGGGCAAGTACCAAAGATATTTTCCATTAATATATACTTTTTAAGTTAATTTTGGACATCGCTGACAACGGTGAAGGAAAAAATCATGAAAATCACTTTACGGAAAACTTCATGAAGAAACCTGGACTTATCCAGGTTTCTTCATGAAGTTTTCCGTAAAGTAAGTAAAATTATAAGTATGATTCAATGCGCAGTCTATCAAGTACGGCATCATCCAACATACGGTTACGTTGGATGACCCGCACCTGTTCCGACAGACGTTGGGCCGAAACGTTGACAGCTGGCTCAAGCACCTGAAACAGAGAGAGCATCCGGCCACGGTACGCAGTCAGGTTACTTCCTCCCTCTGTAGCCCCAAAGTATGCGCGCATGACGTTTTCGTTGATCGATTGCGTCCATCGCATGCGCTGCACACTTCCACCGGGAGCGGGGACCCTGTCAGAGGCCGATAGGCCTCGAGGTCCCAGGCTGTCCGGCGGCCGGCGTCCTCCCGGTCGACGCGCTGGTGGTGGTGTCGTCGGCGGAGAGAAGTATTCGTCGCTCGAGCTCGACGCAACTGCAGCGTCCGGGATCGCTTGACTCACGATTGTAGATGGTCCCGGCGGCTGCGAGGCGGAGTTGAGCGACCAACCCGAAGATGTTGGGCGTGTGTTTTATAAGTGTTCCTTTGGTGTAATTGTTGCAGGCGTTCCAGCAGTGCGAAGACAAACGAACAAATAAATAATTATTTTTATAACGAACCTAAACTGCTGAACCAACTATAATCAATTTGGGTATAAAGATAGATCGGCGGGGTAATAGGGATGATGACAAAAAAAATCTATTTAGTCTATCAGTTAGAAGTCCCAAAAATATTGGACGTATATTTTTTCTTTTGTCACGTTAACAAAAAATTATGACGATACAATGCGTTAAAATTTCGCGTGATATCATGCCTTGACGTAAATTCTAAGTAAAAAGTGTACCTTTTTACATAGAAGTTACGTCACAAGCCCCCAGTCCCGAACTTTGATACGCATTATCTTGGTGATTTGTTAAAGCAAGAAATACGTGTCCAATTTTGTTTGATAATTTTACCAACGGACTAAATAAAACGAAAAATATTACGCACTCATGCAATCGATCGCATTTAATATTGTCAATTCAACAGGTTTCGTTGCGGTGATTACGCTATCGGGATAACATATTTAAACGTATGAAACAATGGATCTAGAACTCCTTTTGGTCGACATCATCATCATAATCATCAGCCTGCTGCTGATGGCCTGGACATAGACTTCCAGTGGGACGCCATTTATTTCGGTTTTAGGCAACTCAACCAGCTGTTACTAGCCACCCTGCGATGGGCGTCCCGCCTTGCATTTACCAATACGCGAACTCCACTCAAGAACACGGGTTGGGAATATGGGTACTGTGATTTAGTGTATTAGGCACGCAATCTAGCAGTCGCTAGTCTGAAATATAATCATCTAAGGTATTAGGGCGTATCTAACCACCACCCTAATTATGTAAGTTTAAAGAATATTGCACGGTATGCTTGCCATGGATTTATTGCCTCATATGTTCAAAAAGCCGTCTACTCCACAGCGTGAAACATGCAATGAATATTGTTGAGCGATCAAAATGAAAAGGAAGGAGTGTGCTTCGTGCTGATAAAACAGATACGCAATTAGGTTGTCGGTGTATGAGAAATTGCGTACGAAAACCAAACTAGATTTAAATTAATAAGTCATACCCCACTTTTGTCATGTATTTTTAGGGTTTCTTACCCAAATGGTATAACCGGGACCCTATTGCTGAGACTCCACTGCCCATCTGTCTGTCACCAGGCTGTATCTCATGAACCGTGATAGCTAGATAGTTTAAATTCATAGATGATGTATTTACGTTGTCGCTATAACAACAAATACTAAAAACAGAAAAAAAAACTATTTAAGTGGGGCTTTCATCCAACAAACATGTTATTTTGCAGTTTTTTCGGATAATGGGACGGAACCCTTCGTGCGCGAGTCTGACTCGCACTTGGCCTATTATTTTTAACTATAGTAGTTAAAAATAACAGGTCAATAAAAAACGGATGTTACGTGACTACGCCTATGATATGCTGTGTTTCTCGCACAAGAGAATATTTAACAGACGTTTTGGTGCAGCATTTCTGGGATTAGATCATGTGACCAGAGAAGAGGTGGTAGGTACTACACACAGACGCACACTAGACTCATACACACACTCACAAACATATCTACACTCTTCACAAAGCTCTAGTAAATATTATAATTTTGCATGTTTTATTTTTTTAATTATTAAGGCGAATATATACACCCCAATGTTAACGCAGTACTGGCCGTGCGCCCGCTCGATGTCAAAATATCAATATTACACCTCCTTTTGAACAGTTTTGTGTGCAAAATATTATTTATACTACACCTGCTCGGAAAGTACCTTGATACTTTATCAAATTTACGGTAGAAAGTACGTCATTGCAGATCGAACAAATATGCGGCGAGAAAACGCATCTGAGCGGGAGAGAAAAGTGTATGAAAAGCCATTTCTTACGTGGTTTTTCTTTTTTAATTTTGGGTAAGACTATGCGCTGGTAACCTAAATATCAAAAGCCAAAAAGTTTTTACAGTGAGTTTTTATCTCCAAGTTCGCAAAATGACACTGGCCACTAGCTGTGTGTTGGATGGTGTCAAACAATTTGAAAAAAGAACATGTGAAAATTGCAGACGCCATTGGCGCCATTTTCAAATTCAATATAAATTTCAATTAGTAAAGATTTAGTTTTTTATTTTCCTCGTAGGTGTAGTATAAAGCACTATGTATCACTCGAGAGAAAGTGCGATTCCCGATCTCGGGTGTTTTACGACACCCTCGACGGTAATCGGTCACTTTCTCCTCTCGGTGAGCAATGTACTATTGATTCACATATTATGCTATTTCAGTTATGAAGAAATTCCAACCATCTATTTTTCTGTGTAAAAATATTTTAAAACATCCAAGTCGTTTTGGAGGAGTTTCCAAAAGTTGCGAAAAAATATCGTGTTGTTAATAATATTTTTAAAGCAAACCTATTAGTTACACTAAAAAACTTTGTTTTAAAAATGATGTTCATGAATCAATAATATTTTTTTTTTTTTTCAAATCTTTTAACCAAGCCATTACGCCCGTTACTAAGGAGTATGCTTTAGAAAGTAACCGTTTTACGGCACTAAAACGGAATGTAGGCTCTTAACATGTTCGCGCCGCAACCCGGTTCCAGGCGCGGGGGTGCCACCACACCGAGGGGGGATCGCCGTCGCCACAGCAGACCGGCGCGCACCAGCGCGCGCTCCGGTAATCGGCCACCAACCGCCTGCCAGTGCGAACGATCAACGTTTCCAACCTTGTAACTAAATAAGCAAATATAAAACTACCTAACCAAAATCTGTGTTTGGACTTCGCCCGAACATAAGTGGCGACCGTGACAGGACACGAGGGCTTGCAGAGCATCAGAGGTCAACACCAAAAGGGAGTAAGCCCGTTCCTTTATTCCTTCCAATATTTCCGTATACCTACTTACTATTTTCCGACTTCTATTTGCTGTGCTAAGTGAATGCTAACCGATCAAAATGTCAGAAGGTATCTAGCTTATCGCGTATCTTCCTATTGTACTTATTATTTAAACGGTAATTCACGCTTAATAGACAGCTATCGTAATAATTTCCAGTAGAAATTATTAATTGTCAATACAGGCCGGCCGATTCACGTTCACACTCCATTTTCCATTTATTTTGCAGCCTATTTTGCATAAATATTTTGTTGAAGGTACCTACCTACCTAATTACGTTACCTAAGTACTTTTCAACGCCTATTTTGCTGAACCTAGATTACCTAGTTTGCATCTAGCTTTATCTATCTTTCTGTCTATTGTTTTGCGACTATTTCTGTCGATATATAATCAATCAACAATTGTGTAAAATAATTAAGCCAATTCGTAAAAATAGTTTATTCAAAAGTAAAATTCCTTTTTTAAATTTAAATAAAATCACCTACCCCGTTTAAAATATAAAAATTGTAAATAACCAATTTATTTCTTATGCAATTTTAGAAAATTCTACGAACTTCTAACGACCCTGCTGACCCTACGTTGGTGCTCGGGGGGGTGGTGCCCGGTGCCCGCGCCGTGTCGGTGCCGCCTCCGCGCTCTCGCGCGTGAGTCCCCCAAGCGCAGCCGGTGCAGCGGTGTGTTGGCGTGCTCGGCGCCTCGGCCTGTGCTCAACCACCGCGCCGCGCTTTTTTCTCGTGTGCTGCTCCCGATTGACGGGCTCGGCAGCGGCTGTGTGGTTTGAACTTCTGTCGGTTGGATTGTTTGTTGATTTATTTGTGTTTAATTTTAATTTTTGCCCCACTCATTCATTAAAATGGCTAAAAAGGAATCGACCACGCGAGTAAAGAGTCCGCTTCCGCTATTAAAAATAGATTCGACCGGTAAACCCGATGTAAAAGATTATTTAAAATCTCTAATTAAAAAACGTGCGGGGTTTCGAAGCCGACTAACAGTTTTGAAAAATTTTATGGAAAAATATAAAATTTCTGACATTACCAGGGTATCGAACTTGGAGATGAAAGAAATTTCTTTAAGATTAAATCAGTTAAAAGAATTAATGTCTAACTTTGATCGTGTACAAGCAGATATTGAAGAATATTCTGATAATTTGGATGAACAGATTTCAGAATGAGATATTACCGAAACTGAGTTTTTTACACAAATAGCTTTTGCTCAAGAGTTGGTCGATTTGCTTTCAACTAAAAATAAAGAAGATCACGCCTCAAGTGGAGCAACCTCGGGCTGTTATCATGGTCATAATAATGATTCAATTCGGCTTCCAATTATTAATCTACCCACCTTTGATGGTAGTTATGCAAAATGGCTTGAATTTAGGGAGACTTTTAATACCCTTATCCATGACAACGACTCGATTGCGCCCATCAATAAATTTCACTATTTACGAAATTCTTTACAATCTGGTGCCAGTGTCGTAATTAGATCGTTGGAATTTGTCGCGAGGAATTATGAGCTTGCTTGGGATACATTGTGCAATCGATACAACAATAAAAACATTCTGATCAATAATCACTTGAACGCATTAGTTAACTGTAATATTATACAAAAGGAATCTTTCAAGGCTTTGCGGTATTTAATTGATCAGGTGTCTAAAAACTTAAATGCTTTAAATACGTTGGACGTTTCTACCGACAATTGGGACCCGCTGGTGATATTCTTGGCTTCAGCTAAGCTAGATCCTAGGACTAGCAACAAGTAGGAAGAATACAAAGGCAGATTGTCTAACCTACCCACGTTAGATGATTTTAGAAGTTTCATAGAAAATAGGGCTAATGTTTTAGAAACTGCAATTTAGAAAACAAGTCTACCCATGGTAATAATAATACCAAAGATAGCAGGACCACTAAATCTTTTGCTACCTTCACAAACGATAAGGACTCGCAGCATTACAGAACCTGTCCCGTTTGTGATCAGCCTCATCTCGTGCACCAATGCAACAAGTTTAGAGCGTTGAGTGTTGAGGATAGGTTAGGCGAGGTTTCAAAACACAAGCTGTGTACAAATTGTTTGCGAAGTGGACATACCAACGCCCAGTGTAGTTTAAAGGGGTCTTGTCGTTCCTGTAAGAAAAAACATAACACATTAGTACACAAAGGTGACACAAATAAAGTACTCGCCTAGTATTGCGAGTCTTCTAGTCTACCTGTTAGCTTAGCTGCGATCTCCTGCAGACAAGTCCTCCTATGTACTGCAAAGGTAGAAGCTATTAATAAACAGAATAAAACAACTTACCTTGCTCGCGCGTTACTAGATACTGGCAGTCAGTCGTCATTCATCACGAAGAACCTAAAAGAGAAATTAGGCCTTTCAACTGAAAGTATAGATATATTAAACGTATCAGGCATTAACGGAGTGGCTTGTCCTATAACAGAGCGGTGTCAGGTGAACATTAAATCACGCACTAGCTCATTCACAAAAAATATCAATTGTTTTGTTGTTCCGAAGGTGACTGGCAATTTACCTAATGTTCAAGTTGATGTTAAGAAATTAGGCCTACCTGATAATGTAACTTTAGCTGATCCAACATTTTACAAACCTTCGGAGATAGACATTTTGCTGGGCGCTGATCATTTCTTCGACATTGTTTCTTCTAATAAGATTGCGCTAGATCCAAATAACCCTATCTTGCTAGAAAGCGCCTTTGGATGGCTAGTAGCTGGTCCAATAGGTCCCAACAACAACACCCAATGCAATTTTGTGCAAACGCAATCGTCACTTCCAGACATCCATAATTCTACACAAGAAATCCAAACGTCACTACAAGACATCCATAACTCTATGCAAAATATCCGATCGTCACTTCGAGACATCCATAACTATATAACAAAAATCTGGGAGGTAGAAGAATTACCCTCAAAAAATAGTATTCCTTCGACAGATGTACAATTTCTTGAATCGCATTTCGTAACCAATACCCATCGCTTACCTGAGGGTCAACCTTCAGTCATGATGCCACTTAAAGAGTCTGCTAAAGAGACTCCAGGCAGTTCATTTCCTATGAAACGTTTTCGCTAGAAAAGAGATTGGTTAAAAATCCTACTCTAAGGCAACAATATTCTGAAGTTTTGAAAGAATGTAAACACAACAAACAACAAATGTTTACAATTTAAATATTCTACTTAAATCGCCGCATAAGAGAACTATATACAAAAAAAAAAAAGTTTATATCTTCAATCCAGTGGCGTAGTAGGGGCGGCACTTTTAGGGGCCGTTAATAGTTCCCAATGAATAATTGTTGAATAGTTGTTTTATATTTTGCCAAGTTCTTTCTAATAATATTCTCAATGTAGTAACTTTTGTACGTTTTAATGAATAAACGAAATAAATCTTGTGTTCAATGTTATATAAAAATCCCAAAGCAAAACACTAACAGTTTTGTACGCAATAGAGTAAATAATCCGTGTTACTAAAGCCTATTTATGCATTTTTGTTTGTCTAGCCGTCAAAGCCTTGCATCTTGAAGTAGTCACCGACTTTTCAACTGCGGCATTAGTTATGTTTCTACGCAGGTTCATGTTACTTTAAGGCAAACCTAACATAATCTATTGCGACAATGGCAAACCCCTAGACGGCGCAAACAATGAGTTGGGCAAAATGTTATAGTCACGATCCAGTCGTCAGTCAGTGTCAGACTTCGCAGTGAATGAAGGCATACATTTCATTTTAATCCCGCCTGTGCACCCTACTTTGGAGGTATTTGGGAGAGCGAAGTCCGTTCCTCAAAGAACCTTTTAATAAACACATTACCCTCCATCGGCAGTCGGGTAAAGACGCGTAGCTGGCAATGCTTATCTGACCTTTGAGGAGTTGGCTACACTTGTCTCACAAATAGAAGATATCCTCAATCCTCGTCCACTTATCCCACTTTCATCCCAACCCATGGACTTAAACCCTCTCACTCCAAGGCACTTCCTGATTGGTCGACCCTTAACATCGCTTCCATAGCCGCCTTTAATATCAGGAATCTACACAGATACCAACGCATCGAACAAACTAGGCGCCGCGCCGGGAGTACATGGCTGAGCTCCAACAGCGAGGCAAACTGCCCGCCCTTGCAAGTAGACGACCTGGTCGTCGTGAAGGAGAATAACCTCATGCCGTTGCAATGGAGAATGGGGAGAGATTTCCAAAGCCTTTATCCAGGACGGGACGACGTTTCCAGAGTGGCGGACGTCTTCGTCTTCCTATGATAACCACTACAAGGGATTTCGAAGATTCCTTCAACGCCCTGGAGGATGTACGCGCCGCAACCCGGTTCCGGGCGCGGGGGTGCCACCACACCGAGGGGGGATCGCCGTCGCCAAAGCAGACCGGCGCGCGCCGGCGCGCGCGCCGGTAATCGGCCACCAACCGCCTGCCAGTGCGAACGATCAACGTTTCCAACCTTGTAACTAAATAAGCAAATATAAAACTACCTAACCAAAATCTGTGTTTGGACTTCGCCCGAACAACATAAGACTAAATATTGTTTAGTAGTAAACAAATATTCATTAACTACCTCCAAGGGCATTTAATAATAATGTGTCATTAACAACGAAAGTGCCATCCCAAGACACAGGGTAACGTAGTTTGGGGTATCTAAGGCTACGTTAATGCCCTTAAAAACTTAATATTTGTAATTTCTTGTGCTTGTCCTATAATTTTTGTTTTATTTTTGTTGTACTTAATGTATGTCAAGAAAAGTGTCTCAATAAATTTATCTAATCTTATTTATCTTATCTAGTTAGTATTTTATTCATTTTTGCTTACATTTTCGGAGGCGACCACGCACGACACAGCTATTTCGGAGATTGACGGCAATTATTAATTTTTATGTCCAAAAGAGCTCCAATTTAAATATAGTCTACATCATTTCCGAAACATAGTGAAACCTTTTTTGCTTAAAATAATTAATCTTTATTTCAACAATACACATTTTACAAATTGTGTGTACGGAAATGGCTGCATTAGTTTAAAACTGTCGCAGCCATTAACGCCTACCCAACCAGGAGGGAGATGACAGCACTCCAACAGTATTAAGATACAGAAATTCAATCACAAATATTAATTAGAAATAAAATCAGAATTTAAACTTAAACTTAGAATTGAAATCAAACAAATGATTTAAATCATAATTAAAATCAAACAATAATTAAAATTTATAAATAATTATAATACAAATAAAATTAAATAAGAATAAGACTACAATTAAAATAATATAATAACTAAAATCAGAATAATAATTAAATCAAAATTATAATAAAAATAAAATTATTACCAAAAATTAAATAAAAAATAGAATAAGTGAAGAGTGTGTTTTGTGTGTTTAATGCATGTATGTGAAGAGTAAGTATAGAGTGGGCTTGCGTGGTACCTCCATACAACCCCACTTCATGCTACGTGTACTATGTGGGGTGCATGTTTATGGAAGAAACATTTCTAGGGTTTGACTAAAATCTGCAATTCTTCGTAAGTGAGGATATGGAACCATTCTCAATTTATCTTTTAAATATTTATAGTATTAAAATTGTACCTATCGTTTTTATTTGAATTTCTAGGCCTACAGTCAGGAATTTTAATATAATCCGATGCTCATAGCGATGACGTCAGTGAACTGCTGCAACCAGGAGCAGCGCTTCCCGTCGCCGCGCTGTAAACAGATTACAGTATTAGATAGATACTGATACTGATAATAACTCGTGTAAGTTGTAATTCAACTCGATAAGTTAATAAATTGTAATGGAAAAGGCTACTTATTTGATGAAGTTTTCGCTAAATAAAGAAACACATAATAAAGATATTATTTTGATAAAATGAGTTACCAGTTAATCTCAGAGTCAGTAACAGCAGGTACAATCATGTTTTCGAAAGATTTTCTTTTAGCGTATTCGATTTCCTCGTAGATATGCTCGTGGCCTTCAACTTCATCGTAGTTCATTTCTTCTATGTCAGCAATTTCCTTCGCACATTGCTTACGAAAAAGCAAGTTAAGATAGAAGGGGTTCCTCTAAAAAATTGCAAGATACATTAATGACATTTTAATGTGGGCGCCCAATGTTTTGCCGATCAGGGTTTCCCCAACGGTCATCATTAAACAAAAAAACTTTATCACAAAATCTAAACCGACTTCCAAAGTAAAACCCTACAAAGTGCAAAATAACTTTCGTTTCGCTAAACGAAAAAGCCAGATGTACCAAAGACTTGACTTCTTTGCACTTTGTTTTGTTTTGGAAGTCGGCAAATTTTTTGAGAAACAGTTTTTTTTCTCTTTTTAGATTTGCTGTCCTATTACTAAAAGTCAGAAAGTACCCTATTTTTTTGGAAAGGGAAATTAACCATTGAATTCTTCCGCTCTGTGTGAAGTGGAAGGTCTTTCAGACTTTTACTGACTAAAAGCCGCCCGTATTGCTTCAGTTGCTTGTGTCAGGGCCGCAGTAAGTCTCCTTCTAAATCCGCGACCCATACAGGCATTGGCCCTAGCAGACTCCATTAGTTTTTACTGACATCTCTGAGGCGCGCATGGAACACCACGCACCGTCGACTCGGGCCTGGTCCTTATCGGACGGCGAATTACCCATTACTCGGCATCCGCAAGCCCGCGCCTACGGTAGCCGGAAGAACGGCTTGCTATTCCCGACGCCCAGGGCGTCTCCCGTGGCGATAGTAAGATATCTAGGTACAGGATTGACCTGATACACATAATAACTCAATTTACACATTCGTGCGGGTTGTAACCTTGTATGTTTAATATCTTGAAAAACACTGAACGGATTTTGATGAAACTTGCATATTACCTAATATCTACTTTCTGAGAAATACGTGGGCAACCATACATACTTACACTTATGAAATTTGGCACACCTGCACCGTAATTGCAAAACTGTTTTGACAGCTCGAAGTGCACACGTTCCCTTACATTTTGATGACTCAACAGTATTCATTGCTAGCGCTGTTGAGCAGGCGGATTTTTGAACATATGAAGCAATGAATGCAAACAAACCGTACGTGCGTCGTGGGCTGTTTATAATATACTAGCTGTTGCCCGCGGCTTCGCTCCCGTGGACCACCCCAAAGGACCCGTTTTCGGGATTAAAAAATGGCCTGTCACTCAGGAATAATGTAGTTTTCTATTGGTGAAAGAATTTTTCAAATCGGTTCAGTAGTTTCGGAGCCTATTCGGTACAAACAAACAAACAAATCTTTCCTCTTTATAAAATTAGTATAGAGTATAGATAATCACGCCGATAAAGTGATAAAACATAATCAGGAAAAAAAAATTTTTTTCTTTACCTCATAGACATGTAAAGTGGAGATGTTTTTTTCTCGTCTATCCAGTGGTGTTGGTATCTTTAGATAGTCTGTTCAAAAATATTACGGGTCTGTGAAAACTATTTTTCGATTCAGGGAGCCGTTTGCGAAAAATTAAGCTTTAAATTGCAATTTTTTGTTAGAGTCAATGCCTACTACCTACTTGTCTATAGGACGAAACATTAAAACCGCCATGTTAAAGTTTCCTTTCAAACGCGTCAAACAAAACTTTCAGACGGCCCTATCTTTACTATTTAAATCCATGATTATGAGCCTTATTAATTAAATCTCTGAGCTGTTTAGTGCCTAATCAACAGATTCTAAATTCAAACAAACATATTTATTTAAAAAAAAATAAGTCTATGCATACATGATTTCAAAATGTAAGGTATGCAAAGTACGTTGCGCAGAAAAGCGTAACGCTTTTGAGTTAACGCTTGTATTGATTTCACTCTTCATAAAATTTCCAATAGAAGAACATTCTTAAGGAGTAAACTCCAAAAGCCTTTTAACCATGTGATTAGTTTTTAAATCTTGCTTAGCAGCATGCGCACCGGTAGCAGCCGCGCTCTGTGATTAACAGATTATTAATTCAAATTCTCGATATAAAATTGATATATTGATGATGTATGTCGACGTTTCATTAAAATCTATAGAAAATATGGATATTCTCTATGATAAAATATTATTTATTCATTTTGAATACATATAGATCCAATTGTTAGTAGTTACTTAAACATTTAAGATACATGTTAGTAAATTAACATCGGTTTGACAGATTAGCAATATTTTTACTGACTTCAAAAAAAAGGTGCAAACATACATACAAACATACACTTATGAAATTTGGCACACGTGTTTTAGAAGCCCATACAGAGTAACATATTATGTGAATATGCAATTCCAACAATATTACATACAATATAATTCGACACGTATGTATGTAATATTGTACGAATTGCATATTCATATATTATGTTACTCTGTATGGGCTTCTAAACGCGTGTGCCAAATTTATTAAATGTATGTTTGTTTGTATGTTTTTTATGTACACGGCGTAAACTCTCTAGGGTCTAAAATGACAATGGGCGTTCCTCAAGGCTCTATATTGGGTCCATTCCTCTTTTTAGTTACAAAAAATTACAACAACAATTATTACAAAATCAACCGAAGATCGTGTTATTTGCTGATGACACATCTTTGATATTTAAAATAGATCGGCGGTCACAAAATCTTGATGATGTGAATAAGTCTATTCATCAGGTCCAAACTTGGTTCACGGCAAACAATTTGGTACTAAATGAAAAAAAAACCAAATGTATTAGATTCACATTGCCGAATGTCAATAGTAGCGAATGCGACATCATATTGAATGGGGAAAAGCTGGACTATGTAAATCAAACAGTTTTCCTGGGAATCACTCTGGACGATTAATTGCAATGGGGGCCTCACATAACATCTCTTGCGGGTCGGCTGAGCTCGGCCGCGTATGCTGTTAGAAAGCTAGGACAGTTGACGGATGTGGAGACCGTGCGTTTGGTCTATTTTAGTTACTTTCACAGCATTATGTCATACGGTATTTTACTGTGGGGTCGGGCGGCTGACATTGAATCAATATTTATATTGCAAAAGAGAGCTGTGAGAGCCATTTATAAGTTAAGTCATCGAGAATCGCTATTTAAAAAGATTAATATTATGACAGTTTCTTGCCAATTCATTTATGAAAATATTATGTATGCAAGGAAAAATTTAAATCTCTTTAGTAAAATTAGTGATAGACACAATTGTAATACTAGAAATAAAGATAAGTTAGATCAGCCATCTTATAGATTAGCGAAAGTACACACATCTTTCATGGGGTACTGTGTTAAATTCTATAACAAAATACTTATTAATGAAAGAAAATTTAAAACTATAATTAAAAGCACACTTTGTAAACAAGCATATTACAAATTAGATGATTATATTCAAGATAAGAATGCTTGGAAACATGCTGGTCCTGCTCCGTAGGGCAATCTTTTGTGTAGAAACTATCAAAATGGTTAATTTGTGTGTTATGACTATACCGTATAGTCATAATTATTATAGTAACGCTTTATTTTTATTTATTTTCTTCTCTATTTGTTTAAAAAATTGACTCGCACACTGTTCCGTTGTTGTTGAATTAGGTAATTTACCTATGTTTGCAATATTTGTAAGTATGTGAGAACCATGTCCCTATTTATCAAGTGAAGGAATTTACCTGTTAGTGCTTGTAATACTTCATACTTAGTACTTGTTTTTATATTTAGTATAGTAGTGCTGGGTGCATCGTTCTCACGTATAATAATTTATTAATGCATGTACTATTTATGTTAATATTGTAAAAAGCCTTTATTTTTTAAAAGAGTAAGTATGGAGTTTCTTGTGCATTCTTCTCCATATCAACCTACTTTTCCGAATGCACGGTAGAATACATTTTTTATAACATGTAAATTTTTTAACGTTCAAAAGTGCCGCATAATGGCCTAGTTGAAATAAATACATTTGATTTGATTTGAAATCGGCTCAGCAGTTTCAAGATATATATTATATATCTTTAGAACATACGACCGAACTCCTTAGCGACAATCAGCACGAATGCGTAAATTATGTAATTTATTTTATTTTTTTTATTTTTTTATTTCTCACCACAATAAACGTTACAGACAATGTTACACTAACGGTACATGATATTAATTTATTTATTAATTTGTCTGTCTGGGTATTTTGTCAATCCTTTAGGTACCTTACTTTAGAACTTCATCATCTGCCTAGCCTTTTCCCCAATTATGTTGGGGTCGGCTTCCAGTCTAACCGGATTCAGCTGAGCACCAGTGTTTTATATGGAGCGACTGCCTATCTAACCTCTACAACCCAGTAACTTAGTAATATTATACCCCTTGGCAAGACTGGTGTCAGATTACAGGCTTCTGACTACCCGTAACGACTGTCAAAGATCGTAAGATCTATCTTACTATAGAACTTGCATTTTTTTTTGTCGTTGGGTACTAAAACTAAAAACAAATAAATAAAACCTCTTTTACAAAAAATAAACCGACTTCTTAAGCATAACACTAATAAAAGCAAAAATAACTTTCCGTTTCGGTATTGAAAACGATAAAAACAAGAGGTACCAAAGACACCGACTGCCGAAGCTACAGTTATTTTTGCTTTTTTTTGAGTTTTGCTTTAGAAGTCAAATTACATTTTGTATTTTTTTTATTATTTATTGAGACAATTGATTAAAAACTTGCTAATTGGTCTCTAATTAACGAAAGTAAATATTTGTATGATAATTTATTATTTTTATTTAAACTTACTTCACATGTTGGTAATCGGGGTGTGCTTGGTTCATTGTATTTTAACCAACAACGTTTCCTTACTGCAAAAATCACTAGCAGGATCAGCGCCATCACGGAAATTATTGTTATAATAATGACAGTATAATTAGTATTTACATCTGAAATCACATAATTTGTCTTTTAGTTTCGATTACAAACTTAGATGATAGTCACGATACTGGCAAGTGGTGATGTGATGTGGCGGGTACCTGTGTAGACCTCGGTGTAGGCGCTTTCGATGAAGTCCTCCGTCCAGTCGTCGTAGACACGCAGCTTGACGTAGTACTTGGTGCCGGGCTTGAGCGGTCCGTTGCAGAATAACAGATCGGCCGTGCAGTTCTGCGCGCCGATGACGAACTCCTTGACGGACGACGAGTTTTCCTCGTCAGAGGGCATCTCTACGGCGTAGGGCGTCCAGACGTCCAGCGCCTGCACGTCAGACCACGTCCCGCCTACCGTGTGGTTGAGCTCGTTGCGCGGGTCTTCGGCCACCACCAGACAGTAAAGAAGCCTGGGATCGTAGTAGAAGAAAGAGAAGCTCACGGTTACACTGGTGGCTGAGTGACGCAGTACGCTCGGCGGCGGCACGGCGGTCGGCGCTACACTTAAGCAAACATTACATTTTTTAAGGTTCCGAACCCAAAGGGTAAAAACGGTACCCTATTACTAAGACTCCACGATCCACCTGTCTGTCTGTCTGTTCGTCTGTCACCAGGCTGTATCTCATGAACCGTGATGGCTAGACAGTTGCAATTTTCACAGATGATGTATTTCTGTTTCCGCTATAACAACAAATACTAAAAACAGAATAACATAAGTATTTAAGTGGGGCTCCCATACAACAAACGTGTTTTTTTTTTCCTTTTGTTGCGATAGTGGTACGGAACCATTCGTGCGCGAGTCCGACTCGCACTTGGAAGGTTTTTTTAATACCCTTTTGAAAATAGGCTCCTCGTATATATCGCACTCTCAGTTTAAAAAAGGTATAAGTAGTGTTACTTTGAAATTGTGCGTCAATTAGCAGATACAATAGAAACAACAATACCATAGGCACACAATGTGTGCGCGTGAAGTTCTAGGAGTTGACATGATTAAAAAACATAACCCTTTCCTTGCAGCCGGGTAAAAAGAGCAAATAAAAAAATATACGGTTGAATTGAGAAACCTCCTCCTTTTTTTGAAGTCGGTTAAAAATTACATATTTTTTTGAGATTTATGGCATTAATTTTGCGATTTTATACAAGAACTAGCTTTCGCTTTTTTTAGTTTCGCCTGCGTGGGTCACGATTTTAGCTGTTTCGTTTTTCTCTGAAAACTCTCCAGCAGACGTATCTCCTATTAAATGGACTCGCATATTTCTTTCTAAAGATATTTATTTATCATACAAATTTTAACAGCCCTTTTATACCCCTTTAAGGGATTTAAAAAATCCTTAATGACGTATTTTATTATTTTATATTTTAAGGCTAAATACCACATTTCATTCATTCCAAATTAAAAATTACAGGTTTACAAACTTTGATCTCCTATTTCATCCATTTAGGGGTTGAGTTTTGAAAAATCATTTCTTAAATGACACTTACAGTATAAAATCAACATCCTTTCAAAATTTAAAACTTCTATCAATAATGGTTTAGGCTGGGCGTTGATATTATGTCAGTCGGTACATTGCCTTTTATATATAGACTAGCTTTCCACCCGCGGCTTCGCCTGCGTGGGCTACACGATTTTGGCTGTTTCGTTTTTCCAGTTCTGGCGGGATATTGCAAATTAATTTGTTATGGCGGTATAATGGATAGGTACGGAACCCTAGGCGCACGAATTAGACTCTTACTTTACCGGTTTTTTTTAATGTATTAATAACTTCTGCTTTTGGATAATGTTTATTTGGTGTCTTAACTTTTTTACATGTAGTCGAGAAAATGATACGGCTAAGTGGCCGCTGCCAGAATTGATAGACATTTGCGCCCGATTTATTGCATTTTCAATCATTCTTGCCAGAACTTCTGGCGGATATTATCTTCAGAGGACATCAAGAGTCTACCCTTACCCCTTTTTCTGATTGGGTGCCGAGTCACCCACGTCCGTAGGAGTATACCCCTTTTTTTGATTCCCTACACGTGGCCCCCGGGTGGTGCAAACCAGGTGACACTGGACTGGTGGTAGGCTTCGGCCGAAGGCTTGCGACCACCCACCGGGCAAAGACGTACCGCCAAGCGGCCTAGCCGTGTTCCGGTACGATGCTCGGTATAGCCAACTAGAGGAGTTGGGTCGAGATAGCTGTTCCACTGCAGGCTGACCAGTCAGACGCGCGCGTTTAGGGATGTATTGGGAGACTAGTTGCGGAGGGTAGCGGGATCCGAGGCACGGTGCGTCACTGGCCGACCGCAGGCAGTAGGGGGCCCAAGTAGTGTGCCAGCCACACACGAAAGGCTGCCCCGCCAACTGTCGAAAAATCCCGGCATGCACCATCGTGCTGGTTGGCGACCAGACGGGAGGGCCCGATGGACATTCCGGTGGGAGTCGGGCGTCCACGCAGTCTCCAGGCTAGTGCCCCAATGATGACGTCCTTTCAGTGCGTGTCTGTAGGTTAGCAGCTTGGAACCTCGCCTCACTTCTTTCTCCTCTTATCCATTTACTCTACCGCCCAATTAGTGTTACTGGGGGACTTTAATGCCCACCAGCAGGACTGGCTCCATACCAGTGCACTGATCTTGATGGACGGGAGATGCGTAAGCTTTCGCTAGCGATAAACCGAATTGCTTGGACCTTTTGCTGACAACACACCCAGACAGATACTCTGTGTCGATAGCTTCACCTTTGGGTAGTTCCGACTACTGTCTGGTAAAGTCTGTGTCCGTCTATTCCCCGCCCGATCCCAGCCCAAGAGGCTCCCGGCGGGTTTGGCGGTACAAGTCAGCAGATTAGGATGGTATGCGATATTTCTTCGCATGCTATCCTTGGCAGCCTACTTGCTTTTCTTCGACTGATCCATCGTAGTGCGCGGACGCCGTGACGGATGTGTTGCGTCAGGGAATGCTTAAACATGGGCGTAGCTGGCTTGGGTCGAAGCTCGATCGCGCAAGGCAGGTGACGTAAGTCAGAAGAAGAAGGCCTTCAACAGGGCTGGCAAGTCCTGCAAGTTGGTGTTGCGAAGGGCTCGGTTCAACCAAATCGGCTGAATAGGGACCAAACTTGCTCTTACCCAGCAGATAGTAAAGCGTTTTGGTCCCTGGCTAAGTCAGTCGAGTCGAACTTCTGCCGTCCCACACTACCAGCACTGCTGAAACCCGACGTGTCGCTGGCCCACTCAACTGAGGAGAAGGCAAATGTATTTGCCTCTCTTTTTGCGGAATCTTCACGTCTGAATCCTGGTGACGCGCAGCCCCCTCGTTCTCCCGATGGATGTGAGACGAGTATGTCGGACATTCGTATCCATCAAAAGGACGTCCGTATGTCGACGTGAACAAGGCTAGCGGCCCTGATGGAATTCTAGCTATTTTTCTTAGAACCTGTGCGCCTGAACTGTCTCCGATCTTGACACGCCTATTCCGCCTTTCTTATGAGGCTGGAAAAGTTCTGAATGCTTGGAAGCAAGCTAACGTACAGCCCGTGCCCAAGAAGGCCAGTGGAGCTGACCCAGCCTACTACAGACCCATATCTGTACCCTCCATACTCTGTAAAAGTATGGAACGTGTACTCAATATCAAGCTCCTGGCATGCCTAGAAGCAAACGATGTCCTTAGTGACCACCAATACGGCTTCCGCCGAAATCGGTCTACTAGCTACATCTTCTAGCGTATGCGCAGCGTGTACATCTGGAGTGAGGCCATCGAGAGGCATGGGGAAGCGCTTGCCGTCTCCCTCAACATCTCGAAGGATTTTTTGAATAACATCTGTGTAAGCGCTTATCCAGGCATTAACCAGTCAATTATGTCAGCTTGAAGTTTACAGAAACGCTTTTATACAATGACTATTCAGCCAATCTGTGTTGCTTGGGAGGCATTCAACGAAGGGGGCTATGCTAATCTGGTCAGGTTTAATGCTGCTAAAACCCAGGCGTGTCTTTTTTCCGCTAAAAAGAGCCAATTTCACCCGATTCCAACTTGCCGAGATGTGACAGTGCCAATAACTGACCATCTTGAGCTTCTTGGCGTTACGTTGACATCGACTCTCAATTTTGACCCATACATTGAGGCAAAGGCTCAGCTGGCTGCCAAAAAGCTGGGAAACCTTGAAAAGGTTAGAAGGTACTTCACGCCAGAACAGCTGCTCAGCTTGTCGATCGAAAAGCAGGCCAAGAGGCTAATCGGCAATGATGCACTGGTTAAGTCACAGCCCAAGTCAGAGCCCTGAACATCTTTGCCGAGTTGCCAGCTTGTCGGTTTTTAATCGCATGCATTTCGGGGAGTGTGCGATGGAATTGCATGATCTAATTCCGCCAAGCCCGTTTCATCATCGGACTACAAGACGTACGGTGATGCGCCATCGGTACATGGTTGACATCCCACCCATACACACTAAATGTTTTGGAAATACTTTCATTATGCGTACAGCTAAGGAGTGGAATTCCCTGCCGGAGTCTGTGTTGCCCGATAGCTACAATCTAGGGGTCTTTAAGTCAAGAGTGAATAGTATACTTCTAGGTACGCGCGCTT
Source organism: Anorthoa munda (assembly GCA_945859665.1). NCBI lineage: Eukaryota > Metazoa > Arthropoda > Insecta > Lepidoptera > Noctuidae > Anorthoa > Anorthoa munda. The sequence goes on from OX243896.1 coordinate 9,936,350, forward strand.
CACCGTCAACCACATCATCGCTTACCATCAGGTGAGATAGAGGTCAAGCGCGAGCCTAATAGAAAAAAAAAATGTAATTATTCGGTGGCAAAGTGGCGGCACCTCGAAAATAACGATTTCTTTAACCTATCATTAACGAGATTAATGACTTTAATTATTTTGTTAAAAGCATTAAAGCCAATATATCCAGCAGTAGCAGCCTTTCCGTGAAGTTTTCGTTATGGCGTCAGACTCACAGTCTGTATATTATTGTTGTGTGAACTTGTATTGTGCCAAATGCACGTGTTTCTTTGATTTATATCAATTTTGTCAAATTATTTACTAGTAGCTTCTGACCGCGGCTCAGAGCGCGTAAAAAGTGTAAGATAGACAGACAGAGTTACTTTAGCATTTATAATATAAGTATGAATTATCAACAAATTCATATTTATTTGTGCTCTAAATCCAAAAAAAAATATTCAGCGTTTAATATTTTGAGTACAAGGTTTATCTCTCCTTAAAAAATCGGACACGGCGCACTAGAAAAAAATTGCGAGTCATAAAGCCATTTTTACAATATTTTTCTATTAAATGGTGTTTATAATGACATTATTTATTTTTCAAATGTGATGAATAACGTCATCTATACCAATATTATAAAGAGGAAAGGTTTTTTGTTTGTTTGTTTATACCGAATAGGCTCCGAAACTACTGGACCGATTTAAAAAAATCTTTCACCAATATATTGCTACATTATTCCTGAGTGACATAGGCTATTTTTTAATCCCGAAAACGGGTCCTGTAGGGTGGTCCACGGGAGCGAAGCCGCGGGGAACAGCTAGTTTGATATAATGTGTTCGGGCATTTGTTATTGCAGTTTCTCGACCTCGGCTGCAATGACTAAGTTAGTCCACTTGTATGAAAATTTATTATATTGATTTTGTCATTGGCATTGGATATAATAATTTTTATGAACATCTAAAATATCATAATTTCTTTTAGTTTCAGTTGAGCGATTAAAAAACTAAGAATCATCTAAGTTTTTAAGTCAAGATACTGTTGGCAAGTGGTGAAGTAAAATGGCGGGTACCTACCTGTGAAAATCTCAGTGTAGTTGCTGTGGTAAAACTTGGGTGGACTGATATCCAGGTCCAGGACCGTCAGCTTGACATAGTACTTGGTGCCGGGATTAAGCGGTTCGATGGTGAACTCCTTGTCGGACTGCGAGTACTCTATGTGGTCTGGCAGCGGTACCTTGAATGTCTGCACCTTATGGAGGTCTTCTGACATAAGCTGGACGTCCTCAACAATAAATTGGTACAAAACAATGGGACCATAGTACTCGGATACGAAGCTCACGGTTGCGTTGGTAGTTGAACGGTGCAGAAGGCGCGGTGGCTCCGGTATCCAGTCGTCCGGCGCTGCACATAAGCAGACGTTGCAATATTTTTACAATACCCTTACTCGGAAACTGGCTCCTACCCCACCGCTTTTAGGCACAATACGAGTCGTATTTCGTACTAGTGCAGATATGGCAGTAGCCAGCTCCCATCTATTCAATTTTTACAATAATATCTTAAGAATTACTTTTTTGGTCACAAATAAATATAAACTAACATAACATGTCGTGTCCAGGCTATCGTTCTCCATTTTGGGTTGCCTGGAAGAGATCGCAGTACGCGATATGGCTACCTGTTGTATGTTGTTTTTATTTTAAGTTTTCCGAATGTATTATTTTATTATCTTGGTCTACAATAAAGTATATATAAATAAATAAATAAACTTAGTACAATGAGCATTTTTGTTTCAGGTTGTCTCAAAGATTAACCATTTTCAAATTTCAATATTTTCATTATGGCGTCAGAAACAAATTGACAATTATATTATTGTGTGAACTTGTGTGCCTTGTATTGTATCAAATACACGTGTTTTATTCTTTTTATTTATATTTCATCAAATTATTTAGGTATTATAAACAATTTTTTTTTTTTGTTTTCTAACTGCAAAAACATTCAGTGTATTATATTTCAAATATTAGGCTGCCGAAAATCTTGTATTAAATTACATATACAACTAGCTGACCCGGCAACAGCTGTTTTGCCATATAAAGGATCTTTCAACAAGGACGGGTCGATGTTAAAATTGAATAAAACAAGATGTGTGTGAGATATTAACGAAATTTATTTTTTATTTAAAAGGCCCATTTATGCCATTATGAATGGAATTTGACATCGTTCAAATGTCCGCCGTGGCTTCGTATGGTGGCACGAATCCGAGAGGTCCAATTTTTAATGACTCTGCTGCATAGATCCGGCTGAATCCGAGCGATGGCCTGCGTTATGTTGGCTTTCAGGGCAACGGTCGAATGTGGTTTATTGGCATATACCTGCGACTTCAGAAAACCCCACAAGAAAAAGTCTAGCGGAGTCAAATCACACGATCTTGGTGGCCAATTCACGTCACCTCTGCGAGAGATAACTCTACCCTCAAACCGTTCATGCAGAATGTCGATTGTGTCGTTCGCTGTGTGGCAAGTAGCGCCATCTTGCTGGAACCACATGCCGTTCACGTCCATATTGTTCAATTCAAGCCAAAATAAATTGTTTATCATTGATCTGTAGCGCTCGCTCGATCTATGCAGCAGAGTCATTAAAAATTGGAACTCTCGGATTCGTTCCACCATACCAAGCCGCGGCGGACATTTGAACGATGTCATATTTCATCCATAATGGCATAAATGGGCCTTTTAAATAAAAAATAAATTTCGTTAATATCTCACACACATCTTGTTTTATTCAATTTTAACATCGACCCGTCCTTGTTGAAAGACCCTTTACATTATTTCAAAGATTCCCAAAAAAATTGCACGCACTGAGTATTATAGTATTTTTAATTGTCGTTTATTATTGGAATGGTTTATACAGGTAACACAATGGTTGTTGTTAGCGGAAGCTCGTGACACGTGTTAAATACTATTATTTATATAAATTCACTTAATTAACTGTACGTGAGACCTATTTTGAGCAAAATACCGTACACACCTAGGTAGGTATGTACGGTATTTTGCTCAAAACAGGTCTATCTACCCTACCTATCTACACAGCTATCCCACCTACCTACCAACACTCCTACCCTGCCTACCAACCTACCTGCCCTACTCTACCCTACTCTACATACCTACCTACCCTACCCTACATACTTACCTACCCTACCCTACATACCTACCTACCTTACCTACCTACCAATTTATTTATGGTCTTAAACCATCTTCGCATTGCCTTTCTAATGAAACTGGTTTTGGGCATATCGGTTGGTGTTTCAAAGTCTATAAGGGACATAGGTAGAAACATTATTTGTGTTTTTTAGATTAGAATTATAGGATAAAATTTCAGAAAAATCGACAACGCCATCAACTGGCAATATCGGAACCAGCATACAACGCCAAGTTAATTTTTGTGTGTGCTCTGTTTCTATAATGTAACAGAGATGGCGCTGTGTTCACAAAATGTATGGGAAAATGTAATTTTTTATCGTTGATTTTTTCTATGTTTTATTAGGTACTTATTATCCTATTCCGGACGAAGACCAAAAACACAAAAATCATAAAAATATTTCCAGCCGTTCTTGTGTTATAAGTGGTGTAACTAACACGACTTTGCCTATACTATTATGATATTATAAAGAAGAAGGATTGTTTTTGTTTGTTTGTACCTTTGTACCGAATAGGCTCCGAAACTACTGGACCGATTTAAAAAAATATTTCACCAATAGAAAGCTACATTATTCCTGAGTGACGTAGGTTATTTTTTAACCCCGAAAACGGGTCCTGTGGGGTGGTTCACGGGAGTGAAGCCACGGGTAACAGCTAGTTTTATATATATAAGATGTCATAATTTCTTTTAGTCACAGTTGAGCCATTATTAACTTGGATGATAGTTATGATATTGTTGGCAAGTGGTGATGTGATGTGGCGGTTACCTGTGTAGACCTCGGTGTAGGCGCTGTCGGTGAAGCTGTCCAACATGGTATTGGTGTAGACACGCAGCTTGACGTAGTACTTGGTGCCGGGCTTGAGCGGTCCGTTGCAGTAGAGGAAGCCTTGATAGCAGATCTCCGTGCCAATGGCGAACTTCTTGACGGACGACGAGTTCACATTGAAGCGCTGCACCGGTACCTCGTAAGGCGGCCACACGTGCAGCGCCTGCACGTCATACCACGTCGGCAGGGCAGCTGACGTGTCGTTGCGCGGGTCTTCGGCAACCACCAGCATGTAGATCGATTTTACCCCGAAGGGTTCTAGGCGGATGCTCACAGTCACTGTAGAGGCGGCGCGATACAGTACGCGCGGACCATCTATAAGTCAATGGTGGCATGATACAATGGTATTTCTGTTCGGACCACTTCGGATGTAAAAACACTTTTCACGCGGGCGAAGCCGCAGGCGGCATTTATTAATCCTTACTAATATTATATATGCAAAAGTTTTTCACTTTCACGACTAAAGAAGAAGTATTGAACCGATTTAGATGAAATTTAGTAAAGAGATAGATGGACCTGGAGACGAATATTATAGGCTATTTTGTATTCCGCAAATTCTTCTGCATCCTCTATAACAGACATTCAAGTCGCGGGCAAAAGCTAGTAATCTTAATATATGAATGCGATAGATCACTCACTCATCACGAAATATCGAAAACCGCTTGACGTATAAAGATGAAATTTGGCAGAAAGGTTTTTCAAGTAACGTATGTGAGCAGTAAGAAAGGAGTTTTGGAAATTCCACCGTTAAGGGGGTAAAAAGGGGTTGCAACTTTGTATGAAAATTTTCGGCTAATATTCTTGAAACTTGATACAAATAGTAATCTTAGTAAACAATAAAGGTTATCATTATAAGATTATCAAAACGACCCCCAAAATACGGTCTAGCTGTTAAAGTTTCCTAAGAATACTGCACAAGGTTTAGTTTTTGATGTATGGACCACTATGGATCACTAGGGGAGCACTATGAAGAAAATTTAGGTAATGTCAAAAACCCTTTAAGGGGGATTTTTTTTTTATGAAAAACTTTCTTTGGGGATAAAGTAAATAAACAATCTAACATAATAAGATTTTTAAAACAAGCCAAGGAGAGACAGATAAGGTTAAGGGGTGTTAAAGATTTTTTGAAGAATCTTACTGTACAATCTGACTAACATAAACAAAAAATATAATGGAGAAGAAAATAGTGAATAACATATTTGGGTTTGTTATTCTTGTATTAAAATAATGATACTCAGTATGTATCGACTAAACGATACTAGTCAATGACAAATAGTAATTGTCTATAGTTCTAGATTTTGTACTGATATTGTCTATGAAATAAAAAACTCTCCATCTTTTTTCCTTGTGAAAGAAAGTCACGTCGTTTTATTTAAAGTACAATAGGTTATGGGCCCAGTCCCGGATTTAGCTAGGAAAAGTTGTGAGTTTAGGTTCGCTGTAGGGTCAGTGTTGATATTTTTACCAGAAGAAAGTATCAAGAAATATGTCCTCGACAAACTATTTGGTCAACGTGCCCAAGTTGAAGGGACGCGAAAACTACAACGAATGGTGCTTCGCGGCGGAGAACTTCTTAATCCTGGAGAACATGCTGCATTGTGTGAAACCAGCTACTGGGAAGCCTATAAAAACCGCAGATGACGCGAGAACCAAAGCTAAATTAATTCTAACCATTGATTCGTCACTGTACGTACATATCAAAAATGTAAGTACGTCACAAGAATTGTGGAATAGACTGAGAACATTGTTTGACGATTCCGGTTTTACAAGACGGATAAGTTTACTACGAAATCTGATTTCGATCCGATTGGAAAACAGCAGTTCCATGACAGCCTACGTGACGCAAATGGTTGAAACAGGTCAGAAACTAAGTGGGACCGGCTTTAATATTAGCGACGAGTGGATTGGGTGCTTATTGCTAGCTGGATTGACGGAGAAGTTTTCACCGAAGATAATGGCTATTGAGCATTCCGGCATTTCAATTACAACAGACGCCATTAAATCCAAGCTTATGGATATGGAGGAAACGGAAGTAAGAGTTACCGACGGCAGCGAAATGAATGGTGCATTTATTAGTTCGCAGAAGTGCCAACGTAAAAACAAAAAACCGTCTATGGCCAGCGCCTGCAAGTCGACCAATAGCAGTACAGATAGCGGAAATGACAGTAAACCTAACGTCAAGTGTTACAAAAGTAGGGTAGAATTGGGGGTTCTGGATCACTTGCTCTCGCTTTGCTCGAGCGCATGATCCAGAAGCCCCAATTCTCCACACATGATTAATACAATGCGTATAGTAATCTGATTGCATCGACGCAGATGCGCGATGATGTTATGATTATTTAAACTTGCTCTCGCTTTGCTCGAGCGCATGATCCAGAACACCCAATTCTCCACACATAAACAAATATCATCGCACATCTGAATCTGATTGCATCGACTCATATGTGCGATGATGATTAAATTAATTATTATTTAATTGTTAGCAGTTATAGTTCAAAGCGTGTCTGCTTACAACGACTGATCATAATAAATGTCGCATCGAGACAATTGTCGAACGTGTCTTATTCGTTTGATGTCTGTTATATAAAATTAGCTCACTTTATACAAAATTATGTGATATTATCTGCTTAAAATTATTGGTCATATTATACTTTTTGTTATTCACCACAGTACGAATAAAAATAAGATTATAATTACTCTCTTAATTTCTTGTTAATTATTACACGTAAAAGAGTGTCAAGAATTCTTATACCATTTACAACCAATTTATAAAACTGCGAGAAGTCCCGATTCTAAACATATTCCTCGCTTTCTCCACACAAATTTACCAAGTGATAGGTATCAATCTTATTGTTCTGAGAGAGTACATAGCACTTCCTTTTTAGAAAATCATCTCAGGTATACGCGACAGAGCGGCGCCGTCGACAAATAGGGAAAGTAAGGATGCGATCATATTGAGTAAGTAACAATCAATGAATTTTAGACCCTATTTGCTGATGACATAGAACTAATCTTTTAGCACACATGTCGAAAACGCTTTCTCACTTTGCTAGCGATTTGTAACTGTAATCACTGCTTTAAATCGTGTAATCTATAAATATGACTGCATTCAATAATTTCATTTTAATTAGCACTCATCCCGAGTACTCGTGGTTTTTGCTTTTTTCAATATTATTGTGATCAATAGAACTTCAAGTATGTGCGTATAACTCAAATAATATTAATATCGAATAATAAATTCGATATATTATAATATGTAATAGTTAATTGAATTTATGAGTGACTTTATTTATGGTGTTCTTAATTTTAGGTCGACAAATCCCTTCGATTCTGACTGTGAAATACCAGCATCTCAGCCAGCACCATCGGTAGAGAAAAAGAAGTCAAGGAAAAAGGTTTCCGGCAAAACAAATAAACCTGCAATAAAGAAGATTTCCAGTGCTCCAGTGGTAAAATCTAGCTTTTTTGGGTCCGACACGGAGTCGGATGTTGATTTGCCGGCGCCATCGACATCGGCCAAAAAAAGGAAGCTGTCGGATTCAGAGGTATGCTAAAGTTTATTTATTTTTTAAGGAACCCCCCACTGCAGGGCAAACCACTCTTCTCATACAGAGAAGGCCCGAGCATTGATCACCGCGCTTGCTCAAGACGGGTTTGCGATTTCAAACTTATAGGTATTAACTATAAAGTCCCGGTTTTCCTCACGATGTTTTTCCTTCACCGTTGTCAGGGCCATCCAAGATAAACTTAGAAAATACAAATGAATTTGATAAATTCGCATAGGAACTTGCCCGTTTTTGAAACCACGACCTCAAGCATGAGAATCAAGGTGTTTGCCACTAGGTCACTAATGATAATCATTTTTAATTTCAGAACGAACAAGAACTTGGTGGTGAACCCATCACTGCGGAGCTTCTTGTCAAGACGTAGCGGTTCTGGTTATACACTCCAGCGGGATCCCACCCGGCAGGGCAAATACTACGTGGAACTGCGTGTTTACAACGCTCGGGAAGCGGAGGCGCTCGGCACCGACCGCTGGAAACGAGCACTAGTTACCTTCAAATCGGCTGTTGATGACAGCAGTCCGGTATGGAAAGCAGTCACAAAACTTGTGAATTCTGCTAAAGAAGATTATCGGAAGATACAACCGATACTCTATCAGTCTAACTTATTTTAAAAAATAGGTAGGTAAGCGTCTCTTACCACAATTTTTAAAGACAGAAAAAGTTGTAACGATCACTTTATCAGTCTAATATTAAACAGTAATAAACAGTCTAAACTTACAATTTAAGTAAGTACATATCCATGAAGTCTATAATTGATATTTCTTTTTAATGTTTTTTTGCCGTAGATTAAGTAGATTAGTATAAGTACTTACTTGTATATCATTATTTGTATGTTTTCTTTCAGTAAACCAAAAAACTAAAAACCAAAAGCCAAAAAACTAAAAACCAAAAGCCAATAAACTCGAAATAATGAATCTCAAAGCTTAAAATACTAGACCAGTAATTATGACCTTGAATCTGATGCTTTAAGTACTTACTTGTATATAATTATATGTATGTTTTCTTTCAGTAAACCAAAAAACTAAAAACCAAAAGCCAAAAAACTAAAAACCAAAAGCCAATATACTAGAAATAATTAATCTCAAAGCTTAAAATACTAGACCAGTAATTATGGCCTTGAATCTGATGCTTTAAATATTTAAAAAATCCAGATCAGTAATTGTGACCTTGAAACTTAATTTTGAAGAAGTTATAAATTCTAGACTAGTAATTTTGACCTTGAAGAACAAAACTTGAAACAACTTTAATTTTGGTGAATATAGTTAAGGTTAAATTAATGGACTATTGTTTTACTGTTTTTTATTCAATATAATCAAACATGAAGTTTTGCCAAGATTGTAAGGTTTATACCCAAAAATATTCATCACATAAGAAAAGTAATATACATAAATCAAACTGTTTGTTGAGTACTGATTTTGATAATGTACAAATAATAGCTACTGCTTTCAAAAACAGAATTGCTAGTTACAGATTTAATCCAATAAGTTTAGATAACATATCACCAGAGATATTTTTATCAGATATTTCTAGCATGATTTACAAGATTATTGATACATTGAGATTAAAACATCGAGCGATTAAAATACAATTTGAGCTTTTTGTATTATACAAGTTACCTAAAAACGACGAATTGTCTTTGAAATCTTTCAATACAAAGTATTATGTGATAATTCAGAATACTAATATAAAATTAGTTTTTGAAGAATGTGTACAAAAAATACTGTGTAAGTGCACAGAATTTGAATTATCAGAATCTGGTTGGGCTATAGAGTTGATTAATCATTTGGAAATGAATATTGTAAAGTATAATCCCTTAAAAGCTGGCAGTTACATATCTTTACCGATAAAAATTATTAAAACAAAGTCATGTCTTAATATTTGCAATAAAGATAGACATTGCTTTCTCTGGTGTATTGTAGCTCATATGTATCCAGCACACTATAACAGTAATAGAGTTTCATCATATCCACATTACTCTAAATTATTAAATATAAATGGTATATCTTTCCCACCATCATTTGATGACATAAAACAATTCGAAAAAATAAATCCTCATATAAGTGTAAATGTTTATGGTTTAGAAAAAAAAAACACTATTACTGGACCATTATACAAAACTTTACAGCGGAAACTTGCTCACGTAAATTTATTATTGATTCAAAGAGGAGACAAAAATCATTTCTGTTTGATAAAGAATTTTGCGCGACTAGTTCATCATCAATTAACAAAACACAAATCTAAAATACACTTATGTGACGAATGTTTTATATACTTTGATTCAGAGGCAAAATTAGATAATCATAATTGTGCACGAATGCAAACAGTGCTCCCAGAAGAGAATAGCAAGCTTCGGTTTTCTAATTATATAAGGACTCAAAGAATTCCTATTGTTATTTATGGAGACTTTGAAAGCTTACTTCGAGAATATTCAGATAAAAATAAAAGTCAGTTTGTTGAAAACATACAAATTCATGAAGCAACATGTTTTGCCTATTATATATGCTGCGAGACTAATCCAGAACTTAATAATTTAGTATCTTATCGAGGTCCAAATTGTTCAAAAAAATTTGTAGAATCTATTGCTAAGGATTTAGAAAGTTTATATGATATTTTATCTTTGCCTAGAGACATGTCCCCGCTGAATGATGAAGAGCTTCTTTCATTTAAGACTGCTGCAGTTTGTCATATTTGTAAAGAAAAATTTTCTAGTAATGATATTATCGTTCATGACCATGATCATTTCACCGGTAAATATCGTGGTCCAGCTCATAATTCATGCAACTTAAATAATAAGTCTGTAAAGTTTATTCCCATAATATTTCATAATCTTTCAGGATATGACTGCCATTTATTTATAAAAGAACTTTCAAGTGTTTGCGGTCGAATCAATTTAATTACAAGAACCAAGGAAAAATATATTTCTTTTACTAAATTTTTCCCATTTAATCCTCAGAAAGTAGTCCAATTAAAATTTATAGATTCTTTTAATTTCTTAAGTTCGAGTTTAGACAACTTAGTAAAGACGCTGGACTCCAATGATTTAAAGCATTTACGATCATTTTTCACTAATGAAAATTTATTTCGACTATGCCTCAGGAAAGGTGTGTATTGCTATGATTATATAGACTCCTGGGAACGATATGCGGAAATTCGGTTACCAGATCGCTCAATTTTTTTTAATAAACTCACATCCGAAACAGTGTCTACTGACGATTACAATCACGCTTTAAATGTGTGGTCTAAATTTGGTATTAAGAATTTAGGTGAATATACTGATTTATATTTGAAATGTGATGTCTTACTATTGTGTGACATATTTGAGAAATTCCGATCTATGAGTTTACGTCATTATGCGCTTGACCCTTGCCATTATGTTTCATCACCATCATTAAGCTGGGACGCCATGCTCTTGTTAACTAAAGTAGAATTAGATTTAATATCTGATATAGAAATATATCAAATGCTAGAAAAAGGTATCAGAGGAGGTCTTGCTCAATGCTCACTGCGGTATGCAAAGGCTAATAATAAATATTTGTCAGACTATAACGAAAAAGAATCAAGCACTTTTTTAGTTTACTTAGATTGTGTCAATTTGTATGGGCATGCTATGAAACAAAGACTTCCCACTGGCAATTTTAGATTTTTAACAAAATCTGAAATAGCTTTATTTGAAATTGCATCCGTTTCTGCTGATAGTGACGAAGGGTACATACTTGAAGTTGATATTCATTATCCTCCTGATTTACATGACACGCATTCTGATTTGCCATTTGCGCCAGAAAAATTATCCGTTCCTATTCCATCTGGTAGCAAAAACACAAAACTAATTGCTAATCTGTATGATAAATATAGATATGTCATCCACTATGCTCACTTACAAGAATGTTTAAAGAATGGTCTTATATTATTAAATATCCACAAAATTCTAGCATTTACTCAAAAAAATATCTTAGAACCATACATAAATCTTAATACAGTACTCAGACAAAAAGCTAACTCAGATTTCGAAAGAGATTTTTTCAAGAAGCAAAATAATTCAATATTTGGTAAAACAATTGAAAACAAAAGGAAACAAGTAGATGTTAAATTAGTTAATGTGTGGAAAGATAGCTTTAATAAGACCAATAAAATAAAGGGGGCAGAAAAATATGTAAGTGCCCCTAATTTTAAAAATATGGCTATTATTTCAGAGAACCTTGTTGCTGTTCAATTAGAGCCTGCTAAAGTTGTTTTAGATAGACCAATATACATTGGTTTTACAATACTGGAATTAGCAAAGTGTCATTTATATAAATTTCACTATTCTGTTATGAAGAAAATATATAAAGATGGAATAAAACTTTGTTATACTGATACTGATAGTCTCTTGTATTTAATACATACAGAAGATTTTTAAAGACATGATACAAAATATAAAATATTTTGATACTAGCAACTTTGAAGAAAATAATATTTATGGTATTCCGAAAGTGAATAAACAAATACCTGGCTATTTTAAGGATGAGATGGGTGGAGATGTCATTACTGAGTTTATTGGTTTGAGGGCTAAACTATATTGTATAAATAGTTTAAACAACACAATTAAAAAAGCTAAAGGAGTTAAAAAATCTGTTTCTAATAAACTCACAATTGAGAAATATAAAAAAACTTTGAATAATGACATAAATCTCAGAGATACTATGTATGTCATTCGATCTAAAAATCATAAGTTGTATACACAGAAAATTAATAAATTAGTACTTAATGGAAATGATGACAAACGTCAAATAAGAAAAAATAAAAATGATACTGTACCTTGGGGTCATCATCGTACTATGTTCTAAGATGTTTATTTTGGACTATGTACCTGCTTAATTTTATTATCTACTATTTACTTTATTTTATTTTATAATGTTACAATAATATATCATTGTATGAACAATAAAATCTCATGTATTATAATATTTCTTGTTTTATTTCTCATTTTATGTAATAAATATACTCATTTGTCTAAAGTACCTTTAACCTGAGTCTGAGTTCAATTCTCAGTTCAAATAAATGTTTTAAACTTTACTCTGAAATCCTTAGTAAAGTTATTATTTTATCAGAGGAAATGACAATAGGCTAGACTTTTATTATAATGTGATAATGTTTTACTGTAGTGAGCCATCTAGTTACTAAGTGATGAACTTGATAGTTAGTCAAGTCCAACTTAATTTCACTTTTAAATTATAGATGGCATGCATTATGAGGCTCGTTCTCATCGATTAATGTATTTTTCAATTTGCATCCAAAACTGCAAAATATGGGCGCAATGCGATCATCATTTACAAAGGATGAGTGAATATGAATGTACGAATGAACTCTAGGAATGAATGAGTATTGTGTGATGTGTTTTATTATGTTATTTTACTACCCATGCAGTCTAACACAAAATGAAACTAGTTAAGTTGGAAATCATAATATTTATTAAACTTTCAGATTTATATATTTACATGAGACAAAAAGAAAGACTTAAATATTACAAAAACAAAATACATAATTTAACATAGTCAAATAATCAAAACACGCACTTAGGTAAATGTTCACAATCACAAAACAAACTCTTTATATTACACACATTTAAAACTGCTTATTACTTAATTTTTTCACTACTTTGCCGACTAGATGTTCAGTTTCATCTAAAATGTCATCATAATCATCTTTTACAAGGTATTGGATGTTTACGTCAGCGCTGTCACTCACATCATAGTCAATTTCACAATTTTGTTTATTGTCTTTAACACATCTGGTAAGATCATATATAAGTATTTTAATCAAATGATGAGGTATTCCTGTCTCCTTCCGAATAACGTAAGATGAAGACTGTGTAGGATACTTTTTCATGACCTTCTTGTTAATATTTGATTTTTTTCTTTTATGTTCTTTAGTTTCCACAGATTTCTGTTCTTCTTTTTTTTCATTTAGATACTCTTGATGTGCTAGTTCTGCTTCTGTGTTATAAAAAGTTTCCCTGTCTTGCGCAAAAAGAAACGGATTTCCAAGAGAGTAGGTGTCGTCTGGACAAAGATTATTCGTTTCCTGTAATAACATAAAATAATTATAACATAAAATAATTATAACATAAGTAAATTACAAATGGCTCAAATAACGATAAATTAAATACGCACCGCAAGAAAATCACTCTCCACAGGACTATACGATGGGGAGACAGACATAATTCTGTAAAAAACGAAAAAAAAAAAAGGTTAGACATAAATTCTAATAATTAATTATTGAGATATCATAATTATATGAAATATAAAATTATAGAAATACTTGCCTTGAAGATTTAATTCTGAATAGGTCCTACTTATTGGAAGAATAGTAATAAACTGAATTATGAGCTTTGTTGCTTCACTATATTGAAACTGGTACAGGAATTAAGTTACACTTACCATATTTTTATTATCTTTTACGATGCAAATAATCAAGTCTAAACTTGTTGTAGGATTGGGATAAAGTTACTTACCATATAAGTCGTGTATATAAATATGAAGGTCTATAAAGAATTGAAGTAATTAGCAAGATGAAGTTGATTAAACAACCCATATCTCTGAACGTTAATAATAATATAAATTTTAGTGACTCTGCTCACCAAATCAAACACAGCATTTTACTGCCTAATACGATTCGTTGTATAATATGCGGCCCTTCGAACTGTGGTAAAACAAACGTGATGATCAGTTTGCTTCTGCATGAAAATGGACTAAAATTTCAGAATCTTTATCTTTACTCAAAAACAAGTTTTCAGCCAAAATATCGTTTTTTAAGCGAAGTATTAAGAAGAGTACCTCAAATAAAGTTCTACGAGTTTAATGATGACAAAGATGTAATATCTCCGAGTGAAGCTTTAACTAACTCGGTATTTATTTTTGATGATGTAGCATGTGAAAATCAAATTAATATCCGCAATTATTTTTCTATGGGTAGACATAAGCAAATCGATTGCTTCTACCTATCACAAACCTATTCCAAAATTCCGAAACAATTGTTACGTGATAATGTAAATTTTCTTATAATATTTAAACAAGACGATGTAAATTTAAAGCATATTTATGAAGAGCATGTAAGTTCTGATTTAGAATGGAAAGAGTTTAAAAATATTTGTCAAACTGTTTGGAGTAAACCTTATAATTTTCTACTTATTAACAAAGAATCGTCATTAAATAATGGAAGGTACAGGCAGAACTTCGATACTTTTTTTAAATTTGATTGATTGTTCCTATATACTTCATGTCTGTAATCCTCGAAGGGTTATGCAGAGGCATACCCTAATAGTACACCCACATATAGCCAGTTATGTTTAAGCCCCATGTTATTGTTTATACATATAAGTAATTAACATGCGAAAACAAATTCAGTATGATTTGTTCACTAGCTGAACGCAGTTGATAATTAAATATGGAGAAAAATATTAAGATAGAATTAATAAAGTCCGTAGACTCCATAAAGAATAAAATAAAACATATGAAGAACCAGGAACACACAATGAACTTGTCACTCGATAAAATGCTTAAACCTGTCACAGATCCTCTTAAAACGCTAGCTGATTCCAACACAAATATGGAAAAAATATTTTTGTTACAAAATACAACCCCCACATGTTCTGGAGATATTAAATTGGATGAAATTAATAGTAGGTCGACTACAAAATTTGAGGATTGTTACGAACCAAATCAAAATTCCACACACTATGATGATGGTGTAAATATACCGTTTGGAATAAGAAGTGAAAACAAAACTTTATTTATGGGTAATTCGATAGTATCATTTTCTAAAATTGATAGTTTGAACAACGATAGCGTCATTTTGATTAAAATCGGTGATAAATCTTACAATTTAACTCCTGGCCTGAAAGAACTTTTACTTCGAAAAAAACCTGATTTACAATTAGTATCCCCTAAAGATAAACTTGTCTACAAGGATATATTGCATTACACAAATGCTCACAAAAGAGACTTTAATCCTAAAGGCCAAATAAAAGGTGATAAAGGAATAAAATATCGTGAAATAATCAGACCATTTTTTACTGACACGTTAAATGATAACATTCACGCCAAACTTGGAGGCAACTTGCCAAAGTTAAAGAAGTACAAAAACAATACCGACTTGGTATATTGGGATGATCCCAATGAATTGGTTGAGAGATTAAAATTATTAGTCGCTTCAAGAGATGCTGGCAATACAAATCATGATAATGAAATTTTATCGATAATTGAAGAATTAAAAGAAGCTGATATAATTAGAGAATAAATAGTGGAGATAGTATGCTTTTCATTCAGTATTATTGGTGGGTTCAAGACAAATGTTGATATACTGAATTAAAAATATGAGTAAAGCCGACGTAGTCAACGAAATACATAAAAATGCAAGACTAAACTTTCCACGAAGACATGTTATTATGAAAGATATAGATGACCTTTGGCAAGCAGACTTAATTGATATGCAATCAATTTCCAAAGAAAATAAAAATTTCAAGTTTATTCTTGCTGTTATTGACACATTTTCGAAATACGCCTGGGCCTTTCCTTTGAAAAGTAAGACAAAGGATAGTGTATGCAATTCTTTCAAGATTTTGTTGGTTAGTGGACGTGTTCCCAAAAATCTGCAAACGGATAATGGAACAGAATTTTATAATAACATATTTCAAAACCTTATGAAATCTTATAACATAAACCATTATTCAACCTTCTCAACAAAAAAGGCGTCAATAGTCGAGCGATTTATTAGAACATTGAAATCGAAACTGTACAAGAAATTTAGTTTAAAAGGTAACTATAATTGGATAGACAGTACTCTTAATAATGTTATTTATGAATACAATCACGCCTATCATCGTACAATTGATGAAATCCCAGCAAACGTGGATAACACTAATAAAAAACACATATTACAAAGATATTTCAGTCTAGTAAAAACTATTAGCCTAAAAAGCAAGTTTAAAGAGGGTGATTATGTACGCATTAGTAAGTATAAGGGGACATTTGAAAAAGGATATACTCCCAACTGGTCGACAGAAATATTTAAAGTTCGAAAAAAACAAAATACAACTCCTATCACCTACTTAATTGAAGATGCAATCAGAGGCCAACCCATTTTAGGAGCATTTTATGTACAAGAGCTTCAAAAGACAAAAAATCCTCACATGTATCTGGTTGAAAAAGTTCTTAGAAGGAAAGGAAACAGGGTTTTGGTTAAATGGTTAGGTTTGCCTTCTTCTGAAAACAGTTGGATTGATAAATCGAATATTTATTAAGTGTTCAGTCCAAATGTGTCAGTCTTATGATGTGTATTGAAGAGAGTAGTCTTCTCAATTGGATTATAAATCATTTACCATTTGAATTACATTTACCGGGATACAATTATTGTGGGCCTGGCACTAAATTAATTAAAAGGCTTACACGTGGAGATAAAGGTGTTAACAAGTTAGATGAATATTGCAAACAACACGACATTGCTTATCACGAGTCTTCAAAGTTAAAGGATCGCCACAAGGCAGATTTAGTTTTGTTAAATATGGCTAAAGAGCGCGCACTTGCCTCAGATGCGAGTGTTGGGGAAAAACTGGCAGCACGCTTAGTAAGCAGTGCTATGACGGCAAAAATTAAAACTGGATTTGGTCTAAAAAAAGACGACAAAAAGAGTTCTCCTAAAATTAAATGTGGAAAAGGATTAAAAAATAAATTTAAAAATGTTATTAGAAAAACGGGGAAACATATAAAAAAATTAAAACCGAAATGCAAGAAAGTGGCAATAGAATTAGCTATGGCCGCTGCCAGAGAATTAGCTGGTGATTCATCCATTAAACTTCCTCGTGTTATTCCTATACCAAAAACTGGTGGAGTATTGCCGTTGATTCCGATTTTTGCGGGATTATCTGCGGCGGGAGCTTTAGCAGGTGGTGCAGCTGGTATTGCTAAAACCATAAATGAATTCAAGATGGCGAAAAAGTTATGGGCTGAATCGAAGAGACACAATGAAAAGATGGAAGCTCTCTGCATCGGAAAAGGAATACACCTTAAACCGCATAAAGATGGACTCGGTATTTTTGTATCAAAAGAAAAAAACTAAGATATTGGCTACCCAAACGAGCCTTGAGTAATTTGGACATTTTGAAGTATGGAAATAATATTCCCTATTTCAGAGGTGTCTTTATGAGAGATAAGCTCCCTAAACATCCTTTTAAAAAAGAATGTGGAGTAATAAATTTAGATAGCTCTAAAAATCCTGGTTCTCATTGGGTAGCCTATGCAAAATACAACGATTATATTGAGTATTTTGATAGTTACGGAAATCTCAAGCCTCCTAAGGAATTTATAAAATACTTGGGATCCAAAGTTCACTATAATTATGATAATATTCAGCGTGATCACCCTTTTAATTGTGGACATCTTTGTTTAAACTTTTTGAAGAATTTTTGGTGCAGTGAAGGAATAAAATAAGCAGGATCTGCCGAAAGTTGTCAGTATAGAAGTATGTCTACTACGATTACCATCTCTGGGAAAAAATCGGAACTAGTTTCATACTTTCAACCACCATTGCATTTGTCAGATCAATATGAGTGCGGTTTGATATACTTTTTTTCAGTATTAAAATCAAGACCAAATATTCCCATTATTAACAAAGGTCTGTCTGTAATCAGAATCGAATGTGATCTTGTTCAGGGTTCGTACTGCAACGGATTACCAACTCATTTTATTCATGAATTTGTGTCTGATACTACTCCAGGTCAACAGTGCATGGAAATACCGCAAAATGTTATTTACTTTCCAGTAAATAAAAATATAATTTCATCGGTATCTGTTAAGATTGTAGATCAATTTGGACACTGTATTAATTTTGGAGAGGAACAAGTTCAGTTACGTCTTCACTTAAGGAAAACAAAATGATAGTACATTATAAAAACACTCAAGCGAATGAAAAACGTCTTAGTTCTTCTGCGATTGTTAAGGTGCAAAGACGCAAGGAAAAAGTTAAGAAATTGACTAAAGCAAATAAGGATTTTCTAAAAGCCCTAGGATTTAAAGTATGAATATACTACAGGTTACTGAATTACCACACTTCGACACTTCGATCGAAAGTTATGAAGTCCATTCATACAATCCCTACAATAACAGCTTTAGAGAAAACGATGAAATCAGAATTCCCATCCACCAGCAAGACATATACGTGCTACCATCAGCCAGTTCAATTTACATCGAAGGAAAAGCGAAGCTCTTCGGTAAAGATGGGAATCCAATCAAGAAAAATGTTACGTTCACTAATAACTCTGTTATGTTTTTGTTTCAAGACATCAGATACGAAATGAATGGTATTGAAATAGACCGCATAAAAAATTCTGGAATAACATCAACAATAAAATCATACATTTCATTAAATGAAGCAGAAAATAAAGTTGCTGCCCTATGGGGTTGGAGTTTAGAGGGATTTGAAAGTGATGGGCATTTTAGTGCGGTGATACCATTAAATAAGGTATTAGGATTTGCAGAGGATTATAATAAAATAGTGATAAATTGTAAACATGAACTTATATTGAACAGAAGTAACACTAATTTAAATAGCGTTATCCTTACTGATGATATTGTTAATTTTCAAATAGATGTACAAAGAGTTCAGTGGAGGGTGCCGCATATAAAAGTATCAGACCGAGAACGACTGTCACTTTTAAAACATTTAGAAAGAGATAAACCTATTCAGTTGACGTTTAGAAATTGGGATTTGTATGAGTATCCGTTACTACCTAAAACAACAAAGCATTCTTGGTCAGTTAAAACTGCTTCACAATTGGAAAAACCTAGATATGTAATTTTTTGTTTACAAACTAATCGAAAAAATAATAAAACTAAAGACGGTTCAGTATTCGATCATTGTGAAGTAACAAACGTTACGCTCTTTTTGAATTCTCAATATTATCCATATGAACCTTTAGGTTTAAAGTTTTCTGAGAACAAATATAGTATATTATACGAAATGTTTGTGAAATTTCGTCAGTCGTATTACAACTGTCCAATAGACCCGTTGCTTGATCTAAAGGAGTTCAAAGAAAAAGCTCCTCTCTTTATCTTAGACTGCTCAAGACAAAACGATAGCCTGAAAACAGGTCCAGTGGACGTGAGGTTGGAAATTGAATGTTCTACGGCAATACCAGATAAGACGACTGCATATTGTTTGATTATAAACGATCGACTTGTGGAATACAAACCTCTCAGCAACATTGTGCGCAGGTTATCATGATTGCTATTGTGGATATTCAAGGCTTTAAAACAGAGACAAATGAATTTATAATAAAAGAAATCGCTATATTGTATGATAAAAAATTACAAGTGTTTTTAATAAAGCCACCATTTCCATTTTCAAAATTAACGAAACTAGAAAAAAAACAAGTTTCTTGGATTGAACGTAACAGAAAGATACACTGGTGTGAAGGATTTTTACCCTATTCTAATTATCAGAATTTGGTTATAGATATTTTAAGAGATAAATGTATCTACGTTAAAGGTTCAGAAAAAGTGTTGTGGTTAAAGCATATTTTAGAAAATAGTAATTGTAATATATTTAATTTAGAAGATAAAGGTTGTTCTAGTTTGATAAGTTTATACGATCTATATAAACATTCTCAAGATTTATATAACTGTATTTATCATGACTCTGTATGTGCTTTAAAAAATGTATTATGTTTAAATAAGTGGTGCTTTGATAATAAAATTCTAAAATAAATATTGTTTTTGTTTTATTTCTATAGTTAGGTAAAACACATCTTAGTTTTCTACCCCCCTCCACATACCGCTGTCCGGTCTTTATAAGTTGTTGACAAAAGGTAGATGATATCATTATACGTTTATAATTGAATTAGAAAGTGAATAGAACATGTCTCAAAATGAATACAAACCTCGATATGACATGTATAACAAGTTTAAAATGCGTGAATTTTCATTTAATTATTACTGGGGGGTGTTTAATAAAAAGAAAAGATTAGTGATGGAAATGGCTGACGCAGGATTCTTTTACTATGGAAATAGTATAAATGATATTGCAGCATGTTTCTCATGCGGTGGTGTTATCGAAGATTGGGAGATTTATGACGATCCTTGGATGCAACATGCTATACATTATCCTGATTGTATTTATTTGAACGCTGTGAAAGGGAGAGAATATATAATGAAATATGCATATCTCCACACAGCATTAAACTCTTAGCATTGTAATGTGATGGTTCCATCTTAATCAACGCTTGTTATATCAAGAAAAATAATAAATTAATATTATTCACAATATGTTTCATTCATCGAAATTTGATTTGGAAGGCATTTCTAAAGTTATTTTCAAGAATAGTGGTGAGATTCTATTTACTCAAGACATTAGTGACCAAAAAATAATGAACACCAGTTCATCAAAACTTCAGGACAATACAAGCAAGACAGAGCAAAACTCAGTAAAATCCACCATTGAAAATACGACATATCTAACACTCAAGAGAGGTCGCAATGAGCTCCTTACATTTGGTCGAGTTGGCAACATACATCCTGGTCCTGAAAAACTGGCTGCAAGGTCACCAAATGCTGTGCCTGACACTAAATTAATAACAAGAAGTATAGTGCGTGATATAGTGTTTCCTGATTCAGAAGACATTCTATGCTACCAGATACTGCCAGAAGATGAAATACCTTCTTTAATTAATAATATAAATAACTGTCCTATAACTACTAAAAATGTTTAAGCTTAAAATGATATTGTGTTTATGTGTGGAGAATTGGGGGTTCTGGATCATGCGCTCGAGCAAAGCGAGAGCAAGTGATCCAGAACCCCCAATTCTACCCTACTTACAAATGCAAACAATATGGTCATTATCTAAGTCAGTGCCCGAATAAAGTTAATTATCCATCAAATGATAAACATATATCAAGAAAACAATCAAACGCGTTTAGTGCTGTGTTCTTAAGTGCAGAATTTAACAGAAATGAGTGGTATATTGACTCAGGCGCTAGTACACACCTCACTGCTAATGAAAAATGGATAACAAACGCGTCTTACTTAGAAAACAAAGAGATTATTGTTGCAAATAACAATAAGGTACAAGTTTTGTGTACCGGTGATGTGAACATCGTAACAGAAACCGACGAATGTGAGTACGAGATACCAGTTACCGGTGTTTTATGTGTTCCAGAATTGACAACAAACCTGTTGTCTGTTAGTCAATTGTTACGAAACGGTAACAAAGTCAAATTTGCCGCGAGTGGCTGCAATGTTTACAACAAAATTGGTGAGCTAGTTGCTACAGCTTCGCTGGTTAATGGAGTCTACAAGCTAAGAGTGCCTAAAACTGAGTTGGTTGCATTGACTGTGTCGGTAGACACGTGGCATCGCAGATTAGGGCATGTGAACAGCAAATACATGAGTAAAATGCCAAGCGTAGTTCAAGGAATGGAACTAGACGAGCGAGTGGACATTACCAAGTCATCATGTACAGTTTGTTGTGAAGGTAAGCAGTCTCGCCTCCCCTTCAGTCACATTGGCTCTAGAAGTAGTGAATTGCTTAGTATAGTCCATACTGATATTTGTGGTCCCATGGAAAATGTTTCTATTGGTGGATCAAAATATTTTATGTTGTTTGTCGATGATTACAGTCGGATGACATACATTTACTTCTTAAAGAAGAAGAGTGAAGCATTTGTTTATTTTCAGCAATATAAGGCGATAGTAGAAAATCAGTTGAACCGAAAAATCAAAATCCTACGCAGTGATAACGGCAAAGAATTCTGCAATAAAGAATTTGATGGTTATTTGAGCAAACATGGTATAATACACCAGAAATCCAATCCGTACACACCAGAACAAAATGGATTAGCTGAACGTTATAACAGAACTATTATTGAAAAAGCTAAGTGCCTTTTATTTGATGCTGGACTTAATAAACAATTTTGGGCTGAAGCAACTAATACAGCTGTATATTTACAGAATAGAATTGTGAAATCATCTTTAAATGATAAAACACCATTTGAGATGTGGACTGGCACTGTTCCAGATATCAGTCATTTGAGAATATTTGGCAGTGTTGTTATGGTTCATATAGCCAAAGAAAAAAGACTGAAATGGGATGAAAAGTCTGAAAAACATATTTTAGTTGGATACTCAGAAGATGTCAAAGGTTATCGTCTCTTTAATCTCAGAACAAAGCAAGTCATAACCAGCAGGGATGTAATTGTTATGGGGGATGTAAAAAAAACGGAAACACCAGTACCAGTGCAAGAAAGCACAGACAGTGATAAGAGACTCTTAGAGTCAGTGGCGGAAACATCTATAAAAGAGGACACTGTAATAGAAGGTGATGCTGATGATTCTGATAGCACTTATGTCCCGAGTGACTATGAAGATGCACATTCAACAGAAGAATATGTGGAGAGATAGATTTCCAACTAGAATAGTGAAGAAACCAGATAGATATGGATGGTATACATCTACTGGTGAGGACGCATTTGATGATGCTACTGGTTTATCAGTGCAAGAAGCATTGAAAGGAGCCGAGAAAGAACAATGGCTAAAAGCCATTCAAGAGGAACTTCAGTGTTTTGAAGACAGTTGTGCTTGGGACTTAGTAGACACCCCAAAACACGGTACAATTGTGAAGTGTAAATGGGTTCTAAAGAAAAAGTATGACAATGAAAACAAAGTGAGGTTTCGTGCACGGCTAGTAGCCAAAGGTTTCATGCAAAAGTATGGTGTTGATTATGTGGAAACTTTCTCGCCAGTTGTGAGACACACAACATTAAGAACATTTTTTGCATTGTCAGTGCAATTAAACTTTGATGTAACTCACCTGGATGTTACAGCAGCTTTCCTAAACGGCGATCTTGACGAAACTGTTTATATGCAGAAACCAGAATGTTTCTCGAGCCCAGATTGTGATGGTAAAGTTTTAAAATTAAATAAAGCTATTTACGGGCTAAAACAGTCGTCAAGGGCGTGGTATAGGAAAGTCGATGATATTATTGTTAATTTTGGCTATAAAAGATCTAAAATTGAGCCTTGCTTATATACTAAAAATTGTAATGGTAAAAGAACTATTGTAACAATTTTTGTCGATGATTTTTTCATATTTAGTAATGATAATGTTGAAACTAATAACTTAAAAAGTATATTATCATCACATTTCAAAATAAAAGATTTAGGAGAAGTAAAACAATGTCTTGGAATGACAGTTAAGATTGATAAGAAAAATGGTTGTTTAACTTTAAGTCAAGAAAAATATATTAAGCAATTACTGTACAAATTTGATATGGTAAATTGTAAAACAGTGGATACACCTATTGAGTCAAAATTGAATTTAGGTAAATTAGAAAATAAAGAAAGTCAATTGCCTTATCAACAACTCATTGGTAGCTTAATGTATTTGGCAGTTTTGACTAGGCCAGATATAGCCTATTCTGTAAGTTTCTTAAGTCAATTCAATAACTGTTTTGATCAGTCAACCTGGGTTTATGCTAAACGTGTTTTAAAATATCTTAAAAAAACTATAAATTTTGGATTAAAATATAGAAAAAATGGTAATTCACAGTTACAGGGTTTTGTAGATGCCGATTGGGCTAATAATGTAATAGATAGGAAGTCATATACTGGGTTGTGTTTTGTATTGTCTGGATCTGTAATTTCATGGGAAACTAGGAAACAGAGAACTGTCGCCTTGTCCAGTACTGAGGCCGAATACATGGGCATTACAGAGGCTTGTAAAGAAGCTATGTATTTGCGTAACTTGTTACATGAAATTACAGGTAATTCAGACACAATCACTGTATTCAATGATAACCAAGGTGCTCTCAAGTTGTCAGTAAATAATGTGTATCACAAAAGAACGAAACACATAGATGTTCGTTACCATTTTTGTAAAGATTGTGTTAAAGATAAGATTGTTAACTTAGAATATTTGCAGACAGCTGAAATGCCAGCTGATCTTTTTACTAAGGGCTTGTGTAAAATGAAGCATTACCACTTTATGGAAATATTAGGCATTGGGAAAGTTTGTTAGTTTATTAACTTATTAATAGTAATAGTTACAGCTTATTTTAATAAGTGGCGGTGTTATTCTTGTATTAAAATAATGATACTCAGTATGTATCGACTAAACGATACTAGTCAATGACAAATAGTAATTGTCTATAGTTCTAGATTTTGTACTGCTATTGTCTATGAAATAAAAAACTCTTCATCTTTTTTCCTTGTGAAAGAAAGTCACGTCGTTTTATTTAAAGTACAATAGGGTTGTTCAAAACTCGAGCCTCATCAGGGCAAAAAGGGGTTATTAAGTTTTTAGGGCAGTAACATAAAATGATAAAAGAATAATGATGACACTACTTTTCGCCTCGCTGCTTCCCTACGTCTTGGCGCTCCCTGTTGCACTCCTCATCGTTGCCACTATGGCGAAGTTGTCAACAGCCTCGGTCACCGAGGTCTTTCATGCAGCCGAAGTATGGGTCGCATAGCGCGGCACGGAAACTTAAACGACATCATCCGACGTGCTCTCGTCACCGTCGGCGTGCCGGCCGTATTAGAACCACATGGCCGACGATGGTAAAAGACCGGACGAGATGTCTTTGTTTCCATGGTCAATGGGTAAGCCTTTAGTGTGGGACGCTAATTGTGTGTATCGACACAAGTAGCGTCCCATACTAAAAGCTTACTTGCACCATCTCATCCTCCTAGCTCGTCGTGCTGTGCTGGAGCTGCCGCTGCGGCTGCAGAGACACTCAAGTGGCGGCAATATAATAATCTCTTCGGTAGTTATATTTTCGAGTGGTTTGGCGTTAAAACTCTTGGTCCTTGGGGTCCGAGTGCTCACGCTTTGTTTAAAAATCTTTCCAAACGCCTAGTTGACACTTCAGAGAATAAGCATTGCCATACAACGTGGCAATGCTGCCAGTTTTTTGGGCACATTACCAGTGGACAACAATATGGAGGATATTTTCGACGCCATATTTTTGTTAAGTATATTTTTAGGTTTAGGCAGTGAGTAGTTTTTGGTTTAAGTGTATATATTTGTAGTCTTACTTAATTAAGTATTTTATACACTGTAAATGCTAAAATGATTATATTACTTTAAGTCAAATAACGAATCGTCCCAAACCAATTAACCCTAGATATCCCATGATACCCTATTTTTATTAATTAAGAATAGCTTATTTTTGGTCACATTCACTAACTGCACATAATAATAATAGTCATCTGTAGGATAAAAAAATACGAAATCACGCAAACGAAGACGCGGGTGGAGTGTAGTATTATAGAATTATGTGAAAATTGGTATGAGAAAAAGTTTGATTATTCTTTTAAGCGAACACTACTGGATTTTGATGAAACTTTGCAGTAATATAGCTTATACTTACATCAGAATAACGGAAAGGCTATAAATTATAAAGACACTAGCTTCTTCTGTCCGCGGCTTCGCCCGCGTAAAATGTGTTGTGGCAGACAGACAGAGTTACTTTCACATTTATAATATTAGTATGGATTATCAACAAATTCATATTATTTATTTGTGTTCTAGATACAAAAAAGTATCCATAGTTTTATATATTAGGTATAAGGCTGTCTGGCAGCTTGTATCTATACTAAATATTGTGATATAACATTTAATTTTTTTTTATTTCTTTTTCAAGTAAGTGTGTTGAAAAACGCCATTTCATGCATTTTTCATTGCAGTTTCTCGTATTTATATTGATATCTGAAATGCCGAGTTTCAGTTAAGTGATTAAAAAACTTAGATGATAGTCACGATACTGTTGGCAAGTGGTGATGTGATGTGGTGGGTACCTGTGTAAACCTCGGTGAAGGCGCTGTCGATGAAGCCATCCCACCCGGTGGCGTCGTAGAAACGCAGCTTGACGTAGTACTTGGTGCCGGGCTTGAGCGGTCCGTTGCAGTAGTCGCCGCAGCTCGCTAATTTGCGGTTGCAGTTCTCTGCGCCAATGATGAACTCCTCGACGGACAACGAGTTCATCCGGTAGTTGAGCACTCGTACCTCGTAGGACGGCCAGTCGTCCATCTCGTGCTCTTCGTACCAGGATGGCAGGGGAGTTGACGTGTCGCCGCGCGGGTCTTCGGCCACCAAAAGCGTGTAGAACGATCTTACGGCGAAGGCCGCGAGGCGGATGCTCACGGTTACGGTGGTGTTGGTGTGGTACAGTTGGCGCGGTGCTTCTAAGTCAATATGCTTCGTTGGCTGCGCCGTCACTCCCGCACCTACCTCCTCAGCTCTGTCCAACAAATCGTCCGACGCACGGCCTGTTTCGTCTGCAAATGTCATAAATTATTATAGGGTAATTATAAATTGATGGCATTCATAAATAGAAGTAGCTTTATTAAAAACTTTTTAACAAAAGTTACCCGACTTCCAAAACAATGCACTACAAAGCGGAAAATAAGTTTTATTTTCTGAAGTCGGTATCTTTGGTACCTATAATTTTTGTTTTTCGACACCAACTTCGGAAAGTTAAGTTTTGTTTTGTAGTGTTTTGTTTTGGAATTCGGTGTGACTTTTTTGTAAAAAAACAGCTTTTCACTTTAGTTTTGGTAGGTACCTCAAATTACCATGCAAATCAATTGTAGCCAAAGTACACCTCATGACGATGCCAATAAGCCACGCAAGTAAACATGATTAGAATACATTGTTTTATTTCGGAGTGCTAGTGCCTACCTTCCAGCTTCATCATCAGATCAGTTCGATGGCACCATTTTCATCAGTATCATTTATTCATAAATATTTGCTTCATCATAGTCGGTTAACTATTCGAGATAACTTATATCCGTGACATACTTATCATAAAGGAGTTCCAGTGGCCATCTGTGGTCATTTTGATAAGTTCCACTTCACCAAATGATACTTTCTGAGTGCAAATGATTGCATTGTTGATGACAATACCAAAATCACTACATATATGTCAATAATATTTGAGGAGTTTGTATACCCTTTCAAACAAAAGAAGAATAGAAACTTCTCCTTGTATTGAAGTCGGCAGCATCTATGTATAAGTCAATGGTGGCATTATACAATGGAATTTCTGTTCACACCATATATATTACCATATTGGCCACATGTTAGCGCGTTATTATTTTCACAGATATACATACAATTATTATTTGTACCCCAGGTTATCTTATATCATAACTTACTTTATATCTTATCTTAGAAATATTTTAAGCGTGAAAGTTTGGATGGATGGATGTATGTTTGTTACTCAATCACGCCAGAACGGCTGAACGGATATTGATGAAATATGGCACAGAGATATAATATAGTCTGGCATAGCACATAGGCTACTTTTTATCGTGGTCGAAGAAAATCTAATTATGAGGGAATCATCGATACGGAGAAGAAGATCGGGGTATAATGTTCCCTTGGGATAATAAAACACTTTTCACACGGGCGAAGCCGCTGGCAGAAGCTATTCGGTTTAAAGAAATTTATTTCTCATAAGAACTTACAGTCCGCTTATAATGAGATACAGAGCAATAATTATAATAATACAGTAAAATACAATTTCCTCCAGAGCCTTAGAAGTTATAATGTACATACATGTTTCTTAAGCTTATTTTTAAATGTATTTAAGTTATGACACTCCTTTATATCGTCCGGCAATTCATTGAACAGCTGTGCTCCTTCACATAATATAGTCCTTCTACCGTAATTAGTGCGTACGCTGATGACTTCTAGTTTGTTTTTATATCTATTTCTCAGGTTATATGACATTGTTTTTTTCTTTATTTGTATGTTAGTTTGTATTGAGTTTGTAGTTATGCTTTTAATAAGAATGCAGGTGTAGTAGATGTAAAGCTGTCTAATATTTAATAGTTTAGTTTTTTCGTATAAGGTCTTTGTTGGAGTGAGATAGTGATAGTGGAACAGAGTTTTAATTATTTTATTTTGAACTCTTTGAAGTGAGTTTAAATTAGTAACTGCTGCGGAGCCCCATACCTCAATCAGATACTCTAAATGCGATTTGACTAAAGAGTTATAAATCAAAGTGCGCACTTTACTTGGAATACAGTTTGCAACTTTCCGTAATGCTCCCAATAACGATGTTAATTTAATTCTGAGATGCTCAATGTGTAATTTCCAAGTTAGTTTCTCATCTACCCTTAATCCAAGATATTTTTCGTTAGTTGATCTTTTTATTGTTTCGTTATTTAGTTTAAGAGGTGAGAAGTCCGGTATACGCTTATTTTTAGTGGTGAAAATCATGAATGAGGTTTTCGACGTATTAATTGTAAGAAGGTTGTACTTTAACCATTCGTTTAATAGGTCAAGATCATGTTGAGCGTCATTTATAACGTTATGAATTGATTTGTTAAAGTAAAAGAGACAGGTGTCGTCTGCATAAAGTGTTAGGTGTCCTGTTAGACCTATTTTATTAATATTATTTATATAAATTAGAAAAAGCAATGGACTGACAATAGAGCCTTGAGGACAGCCGTATGAAATATTTTGGACCGAGCTAGTGTGAGTATTTCCTATTTGAACAACTTGGCGCCTGTTCTCTAAATACGACCTGAACATTTTATGTGCTGTATCTATAACCCCTATGTTTTCTAGCTTCTGTAGCAGTTTTTGATGACAAACGGTATCGAATGCTTTTTTTAAATCGATAAATGTGCCTAAGGCATAGTTCCCTTGATCTATATTGGTTTTAATTTTGGTAACTAGATCCGTTGCAGCCGAGAGAGTACTTGATTTAGGTCGAAAGCCATATTGTTCGTTTATTAGAAATTTTTTATGTATCAAGTAGTTATTTAGGCGACTATATAATACGCGTTCAAATATTTTGGACATTACAGGTAACACTGACACTGGTCTGTAGTTGCTTGGGTCAGTTCTATTTCCAGATTTGTAAATAGGACTGACCCTAGCCACTTTGAGGGTATCGGGAAAAGTACCATGTAGTAAACAGGCATTTATACAGTTAGTTAGCTGCTCAACAATTATATTTTTCAAACATTTTATTGCCTTAGTACTAATACCATCCAGACCTGTGCTAGTGTTGCTATCCA
This sequence comes from Anorthoa munda, assembly GCA_945859665.1. Lineage (NCBI taxonomy): Eukaryota > Metazoa > Arthropoda > Insecta > Lepidoptera > Noctuidae > Anorthoa > Anorthoa munda. The sequence goes on from OX243896.1 coordinate 9,965,989, forward strand.
GGTCGTCAATGATTTTAATTATCTCCTCCGTGGTGCAAGGCGTTAGTTCGTTCAGTGTTATATCATGTGTATGGTCATGATCATACATTAGTGTGTTGCCTGTATTTGTGTGATATGAGTCTGGTATTTTTTTTGCTAAGTCAGCACCGATAGATGAGAAAAAAGAATTGAACAAGTCACATATCGAGTTACCTTCCGTTAGAAGTCCAGCGTTTGACATCAGTTTGGGGGGAGCAGGGCTGTCTTTAATTTTATTTAATCCTAAGTTATTAATCAGGTCCCACATTTTTTTTGGTTGATTTCTGCAGTTTTGAAACAAATTATAGTAATAGGTTTTCTTCTGCGTGTTTATTAGCACCTTCACTTTCTGTTTTTCTTCCTGGAACCTTTGCCGCAAGTCGTCGTTATCTGGGTCTAATTTGGTTTGTTGCCATAACCTATTTCGTGTATTGATTGCGTTTATAATGTTCTGATTAATCCAGTCTTTTTGGGGTGGGTTTAGAATTTTAATCTTTCCTATTTTGTTTTTGTCTATCTGTTCTGAGATAAATATTTCTAGTTGGTTGTAGTCGTGGTCATCATTGCTGTGTTTTGCTTCTAGTGTGTTGTTGTACAGATTTTCATAATCCAATGCTCTGTAATGTTTCTTTTTGTTTTGTTGAGGAGACAAACTTCCTATTTGGAGATATATCTGCTTATGATCAGAGAGACTTGATTCAATTATCGAGACGCTGAGAGAATGGTTGTTTATATTAGTACATACATGGTCCAGTATTGTGTTTGTTGTGGCCGTGTCACGTGTGCTGTGTGATTTGTTGATTTTATTTATTATTCTATAGCCGGCTTCTTGGATCCCATGTTTGTATTTTGATACATTACCGTTTGAACTAAGTAAATCTATATTGAAGTCCCCAAAAACTATTGATCTTCTTCGCCTCTCCAATTGGGATGAATATGTTTCTAGAAAGTTGTTTACGTTGGTATCCCCTGGTTTATAAATCCCTCCAATATTTAATGATAGTTTATTTATATATATCCATAAATAGTGGTTCCCGTTCTCGCATAGTTCTTCCGTTATATCATATTTAATACTGTCATGCACATAAATGTAGTAGTTTATAATATTAATATTATATAACTAGTTTATAATATTAATATTATAAACTAGCAGAAACCGGCAACTTCGCCCGCGTGAATGCGAAAATTTGCCGGAGGGAACATACACCCGGGATAAAGAGTATCTTATGTGATATTCTTGACTATAGTCTATCTTTTTTTATTATAGATAGGCTCGCGCTTGAACACTATCTCTGTGCCAAATTTCATCCAGATCCGTTCACCCGATCTGGCGTGAAGAAGTAACAAACTTACAAACACAAACATTCACAAACTTTCAACTTTTTATTATTATTAGTGTGATATAGAGTGATGTAAAAATTCAACTAACTCTTTCAAGTCAAAACAACTGAACGGAGTTAGATGAAACTTTGCAAAAAAAAACTTTTAACTTTGCTTATACATCAGAATAACATATATAGACTATACATTATACAGATTTTGGGAGAAGTAATGATTCCACGCGCGCGTCTGTTAGTTTGTAAATACTCTGTTGGAAAGTAATTTTCTTCAAAATGACCAAAAGAAAAGTAAAAAATGTGTAGGTAGGTACCTAAGCGTATTATGTCGGGCTGGAACTCCGGTGCTGTTATAGCCTTGGTATCATTTGTCAGCACATAATCCAGCGGCAAGCGAGGCAGCACGCCGTCAACGTCGGGGTTGCGTGTGCAGTTGTCGTTCAGGGTGCAGTTCTCCCGCGTGATCGCGGTCGCTGAGTGTCCGGCCGACCCACTTTGCCCCGTGCCGTTGCCAGATACCATCTTCCTCACTTCCTCGGACATGGACTGCGTTGACAGTGAGGCCACCTGCACATACACGACACGTCAATATGACATACCTATCGATTGGAACACGACTGGTACACGAAACGGAAATCACGTTTTATAATAGGATAACACTACTTCGAAGAAAAACGTTAGGTCGGTACTATGATTAACATGATAATTATGATGTCCAGTTTACGAGCTCCTCCTTGATGGTGAATGAAGTCAAGACCCGATCTCATAACTCATACACCTGCTCTTCTGAGGATTTATACAACGCCACGCCAGAGACCACCTGCTAGGCCCAACAAATCATTTAATTCAGTATTATGCAATAGGTTCGCCTCCAATTACCTGGGACTTCAACATAACTGTTGAAATGTTGGTGTAGGTACTATAGATAGATGAAGCTCTGCCTTACCCTTCAGGGAATACAGGCGTGATGATATTTTATTATGCATGTGCCATCTGCTCGTAAAGATGCAATTATTTTATTAATAGATCGGTAAACACTAATTAACTTATTCAGACTTGAGGAAAATAATAGGGTTCTTAAGCGGTGACCTAATTTAAGAATATACACCAAACAATTATTACATCATCCAAATGAATCGGTTCTTTAACCGACTGCAAAAAGGAGGAAGTTCTTAAGTCGACAGTTATTTTTGTAAGTACTTCTGTTCAGCGATATTTTAGCCAATTGTGAATAATCGTAATGTTTTTTATTGTTTGTAAGAGTATATCCATGAAGAGGTCTTCGGAGATATACCTACAATGTTACTCGTACTTGTAACTCTTCAATAAATGACGGAAAATCTCCCGGATGATCCTATGAAATACACAATTTTAAAGCATAACATCACGCCGGTAACGGTTACGCAAATGTACTGTTCACTTTCCACCAGTTAGGTCATGCTATGTTAGAGGTGATCTATTCGAGCATATTTTTTTTTGTTTATGAATCGATTTATGATTATTTTTGTATTAGCTTCACTTTCAGCTCCATGGTAGTTACTTGGTTACTCCATGGTAGGACCGCAAAATATAAAGTATACAGAAGGATCACTCCCGCCTTACTGGACAATTGTTACCTAAGCTTGCCGAAGTCACTAGGGTTGATACTATATTGATACTAAATTATAATATGCCAGCCTTAATTGAGCAGCCCTTTGCTCAATTTAGCAAGCTCATGTTTCGCATACCTTTTCTGAAATTTAAAGTTTAGGTTTGTTGATTAATAATAAATATTGGTATGTTGATTACCAAAAAAGGTTGGTTTGTTGATTATTAATAAATTTTGTTTTGTTCATTAATAAATAAAAATTGATTAATATAATGTAAAATTTGATTTTTCATTTATGGTTTACCTCAAAAATTTGCCGAATTCCTAGGTCTACCGTGAAGTTGCCTTAGAGAGTAGCCAGAGCATCAAATATCAATTAAAGATCATGACGCCACATACGACGAAGATTGGAGTGTACCAAGACGTAACAATGGTGTAATAATGATCCCAAAAAATAATAAAAATGTTAAAAGGCATCTATCTCGACAAAAACATAAATGCGAAAAAGGCATCAAGTTCGACGAAGAAGAGATGAGTTCTAAAAGGATGAAAAGTTTCATAGCTTTTCCTTAAACAAAGCTATAATGTACAAGTTCGCCTATGGACTTAGAATAATTTATTTTTCTTAGATATTTAATTTTTGAACTAGTCATCTTGAAAAATTATATGACCGTAAGCGTCTTTATGTAATTTCAGGCTTCCTTAGGTCGATTTTTCACGAGGCACCGCCCGACACGATTTGCGGTTACGATTTTTACACACGACACACTGCAGACGATCTGTCATCCGTTCGTTTGTTCACTAGACTCGATTCTGCAACGACAATGCAGTGCACTTGTATTGTTCTATAAGCGCGTGAGTGACGAACCACGCGTGAGCCTTGCGGTACGGTGTGCCGTGTCGTCAACAAGTTCATGTTTGTTTTGTACAGCCGCTAAATAGTCACCGCAAAAAAGTAGTGACGAAATAGCGGCATCGATGAGGTAGCTAAAAAACCGTTTGAAAGTCGTGTCGTTTGTCGTGCGGTGTCGTGCAATGAACAAACGGTCCATAAAATATATGGAGCTCTGAATCGTGACCACATTTTTTTGTGTCGTGTGTCGCGTCGTGAACTGGCCTTACTGTACATTTGCTAGGAACGTACATCGCTCACTGACGCTTGTCTAGATAAATCTACCCGTTGCCGACAAAACAACCAATAAGCTAAATTGAACAATAATAATTAGCCAAGTATGAGCTGGACCCGTGTGCCGAGTATCCCGTATGACGTACGGCGATGCGTCATCGGCACATGGTGGATATCCCAAACATACGCACCAATCGTTTTGGGAATACTTTTATTATGCGTACATCTAACGAGTGGAATTCTTCCGGAATCTGTATTTCCTGATAGCTACAACGTACAAGCACAAGCAGCTACAAGTCAAGAGTGAATAGTTTTCTTCCAGGCAAGCGTGCTTCATCATCGACCACATCATCGCTTACCATCAGATGAGATAGTGGTCAAGCGCGAGCCTATCTATATAGTAACTACAGTAACGACTATTTTAATTATATAGTAAGTATATAATTAAAATAGTCGTTACTATTTATAAAACAAGAAAGGTTATTTTATTATATTAGTATAAAAATGTACCTATGTTGTGTTTTTTAAAATAAAAGATTTGTAGTTTAGAATATTATTATAAAAAAAATATGGCACAAGTTTTTAATAATTATTAACTGAATAATATTTTTGTCGACCGCGACTGAGCTGTGACCAGTATTGCCCGAGAATCCCTGTAAAATCATAATGACAATGTGTGCGTGCAAAATGGCTCTTTGTCCGTAGTGGCCTCTCTGTCTGCGGCGCGCAGCCGCTTACATACTTTGTGGTAGGACCGTGGAATTCCAAAACATACCAGTAAACTCCGCAACAAATGTTAGTGGGGAATATATATTATTTATAGTGATTATGATATTGTTAGGTTTATATCAATGTCAAACAAGGTAGGTATTATGTAAGGTATCTTACTATGGGCTGGATTGGACATGTACTATGAGCCTTCATAGTACAAATCCTATAATACAACGGAACTACATAGCGTCGTTTAAGTTTTAACACCACATACCTAAGTCTCACTATCATTTGACACATACAAATGCAAAATAACTAACACCGACTTCAGAAATTGAATTTAGTATGGTTTATATAGGAAGTCGGTGGTATTTTTAGTAACCAATATGTCTATAGCAGAAACTTATGGAACACTAGGTTTTGCCCGCTACTGCGGCCGCGTGGATGTCAGACGAATACTTAGACCTCGTCGATTTAAGACATGCTAGTGATATTCAATCTTATAGTGATAAACAATTAATTTCTTTGACTGTGCCTTTGTAGCAATCTTCAACATAGGTACCTTTAAATATAAGTGTTGTAATAAATAATTGAACTTCCGGTTTAAACATTCAATTATAATAACGACGCAAAGTGTGCTCCGAAAATATGTACACCAAACTATTTAAAACGTGAATACAACTATGAACTGTGCAAGTGAAACGAAAAGTAATGACTATAAGTGCAGATTAAGTGATAAAAATCACGCGTGTTTTGCCCAGAACATTAATTAAGTGCAAATAATTTTGTCATAATCTACTAAAACAGAACAGTTAACTTTCAACTCGGAGACTTGCTACTTACCAAACTCAATACCGGACCATTCTATACAGTAGGCTATGCAAATGACACAGCTATAATGGTAAATATAACATAGTCTCTGGATTATTACAATAGGCATTGAGGATGACAGAGGAATGGTGTACAAAGAACCACCTCTCTATCAATCCAAGCAAAGCAGTAATTATTCCATTCACGAGGAAGAGAAAACTAGGAAACCTAGGAGAGACCTCCCTCAATAACCACCGAAGATAAATATCTGGGTGTAACGTTTGATAAAGAACTCAGGTGGAAAACTCATGTGGAAAATATCACGAAAAAGGCCCTACGAGTGTTCGGCATGTGTCGTTCCACCTACGGTAAAACTTGGGGGCTAACGCCCAAAATGATACGGTGGCTGTACTGGACAGTGATAATACCTATTATCACATACGGCAGCATAGTGTGGTGGCCAAGAACAAAACTTGCCTCGTGCAAAGCACCGTTCACCAGGTTACAAAGAACAGTGTGATTCTTAATCACGGGTGCTTTCAGGACAACACCTACGGCAGCGATTGGGAGATACCTTAATACCGCTCCTCTGCATATAATGGTTGAACTCGAGGCAAGGAAGACATTACATCGTCTTGCTGTTGCTGGACTATGGGATGCCTCTAAGCCAAAGACTAACCATACAAAATTCGATGGAAATGAAGACCTGGATCGGGTAACAAGAATATTATCCGATAAAATGCAAACTATGTTCGTGTTTGACAGGTCTTTCAAGGTCCAAACCCCAACAATAGAGCACTAGACGAAGGGACTCGATCCACCAGAACAAGATAATCTGGTGTGGTAACTGATGGATCCAAAATGGAATCAGGTACAGGAGCGGGAATATACGCAAAAGGTTGAAAATGTAGCAAAAGCTTAGGGCAGATGGCAACTGTATTCCAAGCAGAAACGTATGCAACAATAACCTGTGCTCAAGAGAATATATATAGAGGAACCAGAGGTAAATCCATATATATATTCTTAGTGACAGTCAGACTGCAATCAAAGCCATGGCATCCTACAAAGTGGACTCCAGACTTATTCTGGATGCTATCCAGACCAAAAACAGGCTTGGGAAGCATAACAGAGTAAGACTGATGTGGGCCGCTGGGCACAAAGGAATCCATGGTAATGGAAGTGGCAGATGAACTGGCAAGATAGGGCTCAGCAAATGATTTTGTGGGTCCAGAACCATGTGTAGGCATTTCGACGTGTCTCGTAAAAACCACATCATTTAGGGAGTTTGCAGATCACAGACAACGAACAGATTGGCTGTCTATTACCGGTCTTCAACACTCCAGGAAATTCCTGAACTCTACGTTCAAAGCACGGGAATGCATTTGGAATATGAGCAGGGGGCAAATCCGCTACCTGCTTGGATCCTTTACAGGGCACTTTGGAACCAATGCCATTGTCATGAAGATGGGTCTAACGGCGACACCCATGTGCAGGTTATGTGGGGAACATACGGAACGCATGGAGCACCTTTTGTGCCCAGGTGATGCACTGGCAGGTAAGCGAATGTGTCTCCTAGGGGTTGGATATCCAAAACCAGAAGATTAAAAGCTCATATCTCATATAGTCTCGTTGTAAAACTCATGAAAAGAGTTTTCAACGAGATTGGGGTGGACCACAATAGATCCCAATGGGTCGAAGTGTCCGAGTTATTTCTCGGCCCCTCCATATGATAAGAAAAGATAAGATACATCTTCAAATAAGTTACTAAAATTATACTAGAGTAGCCATATCAAAAAAAAAATTGCCAATACTTTCCAAATAAATTCAAAATGGATGAGCAAATACAATTACTATTTTCAAAACTAAAACATAAAACCGGCCAAGTGCGTGTTGGGCCACGCGCAGTAATAGGGTTCCGAAGTTGCATAATAATGCGGACTAAAAAGAGGGTTTTGTTGTTGTTACATGAACATTAGAATGGTTTCAGCGGCTCACAAAGTCTAAAAACGGGCCCACATAGGATGATGTTTTTTTTTTATCTATATCCTCGCGTTTGACCATTATCTCGGTCGATGGTAGGCGATGATGTGGTCTACGGTGAAGCACGCTTGCCTAGATGTAATCTATTCACTCTTAAATTAAACTAAATAAGGACTAACTGGTAACTGAAGAAGGAGTTATAAAATCCAACTTCGCAACTGAAGTTAGAAAAATATTATCTATTTGAGTACCACCGCGGGTGCGAATTGCGAAAGGAGCCGATACGAGCGCGTGTTAGAGCTACGGGGAATGGTATAATTCGTTCCTGGATCCTTGCGTGCACGCTCCTTGTTTATATCTCTTTCGGAATTAGAAAAAAATCGTATGTATTCTCCTCTATTACTACCTATAATCTCCTCTAATACCGCAGATTAGAGGTGAATCCTCTAATCTGCGGTATTCACTATTTAATTCTGGAATGTTTTACGCTACTCAATTAGTGATGAAGTCGGGTCGAATATTGACTTTATAGAAGGATGTCAACAAAAGAAAATAAGTAATTTGCTTGGAAATCGAATCTAATTTGACTTTACTTTTACGTTTGAAATACAAAACGTCGAAAATGCTTCTGCACTAACACAAAATAGACTCCGGGTGCATGCGCCATATGGACTACGGACTGGTACTGCTAACGACTCCGGTCACTCCAATGAGTTATTCGAGCTTAAACATTATTAATTTAGAAATCATTATTATTAAGGATGTTATGATTTTATTTTTGTATATTTTTACATGGTTCATAAGCATATATTTACTATCTGTTTTACACAGGTAACAACGTTATTTAAGTAATTTTTCAATGGCATTTGTACAAAATTTTTACTATGCCAAGTACATTTTATAAGTTGGTCGACTATTACTCATGAACTTGTAAAGCCTAAGCTAAGCTAAGCTAAGCTTGTACTTGTTTTGTATATTTTTACATAGTTCGTAAGCATTATATTTACTCTGTTTTACACAGCTATCAACTTTATTTAAGTAATTTTACAATGGAATTTGTACAAAATTTTTACTGTTCCAAGTACATTTTTTAAGTTGGTCGACTATTACTCGTAAACTTGTAAAGCCTTGTTATCCGTGATAATTTTCCTCTTAATTTCGTTATATTTACTACTGCCGTGAATTTTTTCAATAGCCAAGAGCAACCATTTCGCTGGCAGGAGGGGGGGAGGGGACACATGACTCTAACATAAATTTGCCACTTAAAGCTTAATTTTACGCAAACGAATCTCTGAATCGAAAAATAGTTTTAACAAAACCATAATATTTTTGAATGGCCTATCCAACGATACCCCACACCATGGAATAGAGAGGAAAAAAAAATATATCCCCACTTTACGTCTATGGGAGGTAACCGAAAAAAAATATTTTTTATCGTATATATATTAAATTTTATGTTACCACTTTGTCGGAATTATTGATATGTATATACATGCCAAATTATAGCTTTCTAGTACTTAGATTCTCTGAGCTAAGCTGCGGACGGACAGACGGACAGAGCGAAACTATAAAGGTTCCTTGTTGACTTCGGAGCTCTAAAAATGTATGAAAAACTAAAACCAATTATTGATGAAAATATATCATATCTAAAAGATTAAGGAGAAAATTTAAAGAGAAGATAAAATGTCACTTGGAAAAAGGAGAACAGTTTGATATTTTACGGCTTCGAGAAGTCAACTGAAAATATTAACATTGCAGGCATAGTATCGATAACTTTAACTAATTCTGGCATAAAAATGAATAGAGATGATATTAATAAAATTTAGAATTGGCAAAGAAAAAGGAGAAGCACGCCCGGTTTTAGTTAATATGCTCAACGCATGGAAGAGAGATGAAATTTTGCGAAATGAGAAAAACCCACAAGAAACAAATTTACGTTTAAAGAAGACTTCAGTAAATAAGTTTTAGAAAAGAGAAGATAACTCATAAGAACGAAGAAAGGGCCGTATAGCATTTATAAAATATGACAAAATGGTGGTAAAGGCCGAAGCAGGTGGGTTACGAGATAAAAGTAAGAGAGAAGACTCTGCCTCACCAAAGACAATTAATGAAACTTGAAACGCCCGGCAAAAATATTATAAAATAAAGATCTTTGAACGAATGTACAGGAACAAATAATAAATAATAGCAATTAACACACAACGGAAAACGGGAGATCAGAACAAACGAACGAAAAACATTTAACTATACGGCAAAACGATTACACCTCCCCCAAGCCGGCTGATCACCGTGGGGGATATCGACCAATCCCTTCCAGCTCCAATAAGGGTAAATAATACAAAAACTAAAAACTAGAATTATAAATAGACAAAAATTTATTAAAATAGCGCTAGAAAGCAAACTTGCATTCAAGAACAGTATTTTTCAAAAAATATCGAAGAAAAATGTGGACATGGTTATGTGCGGATGTATCATACCGAAACGAAATTAATTACATAGCAACAAACAAAAGAAAAGTTTTTTAAGATATAAGCATTCTACGTCAATTAAATTTTAACACCAATCATCTTTTTGTGAGAACAGTAATAAACAGTTCAGAACCGAAAAAAAGTAGATACAAATTTAAATCAAAAGCTAACTTTATGAAACATAAATATTTAATAAATAAGCCTACAAACGAAATAGAAGAAAACTATAACAAAAAAAATATATATGAGCATCCAACATTATCTCGATACCCAACACAATCCTAAATGAAAATGAAACTACTTCGTTAATTGAAGATAGAAGAGACCTACCTAAAAGAGCTCCTAAAACTCAGTAAAAAGAAACAGAATCTAAGAGCCATATAAGAACTAAGCAAAAAAATAAGCAGCAGCATCAAAACGGAAGGAGGAGGAAATAATAAATTAACTACTGAAAACTTAGAATGCACGAGCGAGCGTCGACTCCTATTGGATAGGTAGGTTAGAAGATTACTGTATTATTATAAATATAAAATTATACCTACATACTAGCTGTACAGGGTTATTTACAAAACACTAAAACAAAATCAGGAGGTGAAGGTACTCATGATTTTAAACAACTTTTAACCAATCCTGGTAAATCTAAAAGATTATCAAATGTTTCATACATTTTCATCGAATAAATATCGCAGTTTGTAATAATAATTCAGGCAACAGACAACTTAAGCAGATATAGTTGCATATCAAAGGTTTCTTTTTGCGTACCTTTGTACGTAACCCTACAAAACACTTACCCTCTTACAATAAACGCGGTATAAAGTTATACCAAGTATAAACCTATGAAAATGTATGGTTATACCTTTGTTATACCTGGTATAACTTTATACCGTGTTTATTTGTAAGAGGGTAAGAAAAGGAATACAAGACGTACGGTGATGCACCAACGGTTCTTGGTGGACATCTCACCCACGCATACGCATTAAACGTTATGGAAATACTTTAATTGTGCTTACAGCTAAGGAGTGCAATTCGCCGGCAGAGAATTTCACTCTCTATGTTTCCTGATAGCTATTACTTGAGTATTTTAAGTCAAGAGTGAATAGGTTACTTCTAGGCAAGTGTGATTCACTTTCAACCACATCATCGTTTACCATCAGGTGTGACATCAGTCTAAACGGTCATATCAATTAATTAAAAAAAAGCGGACTTACCGCGCTGACAGCAAGCACTAGCATTAGCAGCGTCAGAGCCTCGGCGCATGAGCTTCCAGCCATCCTCGCAGACATGGGAGATTTGTTCCACAAACCGACTGACCGTTGTCGACTGACCTTCCAACAGGAAAAGTGCACACCATATATACTACGTGTGATAAAAAGATGACGCGCGCCTTCCTGACGGCAGCAAATGTTTCGGTGCAATAATAACCACTTAAGACGTAAGTCTAATAGTAGTAGTACTCTAAATAGGTAACTATAATTTACAAAGCTTCTGAAAAACAGCCCAGGCGACGTTCATCAGAATACTTACATATATGCTATATAGGAAATAGTTATAGATTGCAGAATTTTAGGAAATTCAATATAAACCTGTGTGGATTTAAACCCTTATTATTTATTTGAGAGGTGTTTTTATCGATACAATTTAGTGATACCGGCGTTAAAGTTTATTACTACAAATATTTCATAATTAAAATTCTAGCTTTTTCGGCAGAAACCGTGTATTTTTTCTGAATAAAAGGTTATCACATTCAGACCAGTGCTGTTTCAAATATATACATGCGTCCTCATTCAGTCTATTCTGTAAAAATATCACCGTGAAAACTTAGGTGTAGTGAACACCCCCTCCGGTGGGTTCCTGCATTGTCGAGGCCCAGTAGCCGTGGCTTGGTCACCCACGGTGAAGCGAAGAGGAACCCGAGGAGGGCCCGCTCGTCAGGGCTTTTGCCAATGAAGCCGATGACGTAGTGGCCAACAAGTAGGTTGCGGTGCCGCTTGGTAGCAGTAGACATCGCAACTGAGGCGGGCCGCGTTGTCGTATGGAGCATCTCAGGTCCCATACGATATCGTGGCTAAGGGTTGGAGGCTGCGGCGGGAAAGGAGTGCCGATATTACGGTGCGTCGCCCTCCCTACCTTCCGCAGCCTGGACGGGGTCGCCACCGTCTGATGGCGGACGCGGTGGGGCCGCAGGGGAAGTCCCTATCCCCTGAGGCCAAAAAGTGGTAGGTAGTGGGGCCACTGACCCGACACGTCACAGGGGGACCAAGGGTGCCATACACAGAGTCGTCTGGCACCCATGTGCTGGTGTGGTCCCTGGGGCGGTCACGGCGTACAATGTGTACTGGTGTGGTGCGACGGTGATGGGGGGTACACCCAAGAGGAGGGTCCGGTGACGGACATACGGACGGATGATAAAAATCGATAAGCTGGCAACTCGAGGATGTCTCGAAATTGAATTTAACAAAATTAAAATTAATTACATAAAATAAAAATAAATACTTAAATGAATATTTTATTATATAAATTATGTACAAGATCTATGGAGTCATAAAGTTGATTGGGATGAACATGTTCCTCCAGAAATAAGGTCTTTCTGGTTACAGTTTTCTACTAAATCCGCATTTTGTCATCTTTAGGGATATTATTCCTATATACATTATAATTGACAGCAACTCTTCTGTACAAATACATTGTTTTTGTGACGGTTCGCATCGTGCCTACGGCAGCTGTATATATTCTACTAGTGGTGCTATACATGTCAGCCTTTTTTTTTTTTTTTGCTAGGGGAAACCTTCAAAAGGCGCCTGGACTTTTGGGGACAAGACCAGAGGGTGTGGGATTTCTACCTCACTAAAACCACGCCGTTGATCACCATCAGCACCTGGAAGGGGCCGGGTCACCTCTTAAAAGACCACCCCGGAACCCCCTCTGTGCAACGCCTGTTAGGGCACGTCCCTAGGGAGGCTGAAGGAATTGCTTCCCCCAAGCCACGTTGTGCACGGCAGCACGTGATCACTGTGCTGCCGTCCTTCCTGAAGTCACTCGGTGGGTGGACAGAGTCCCCAATCTGACCATCTGCGACCTCGGAGTCCCACTTGCTTATTTCGCAGGCGGGGTTTCTGCGTTTTAGGCATCGAGGCGGTTGCGCCCCCGACGCCTTCTTCTTCGAGCGGGATCGGCCCTCTCACGATGCCGCTCGGCGGCCTCCTTCTGCGCCATCACAGTTTCACAAAAGGAGGCCATTTCCCTCCAATTTTCTGACTCTGCCAGCATGGCCCTCACAGCTGCTGGCAGAGACAGGTCTCGCCCGATCCTGGCGACCAAGACCTGCCGCTCAGAGGCCCACGCCGGGCACTCCTCGAGCGTGTGCTGTGCAGAATCAAGGTCGCCTCCACAATGGTTGCAATTTGCCGTGGTCTCTCGCCCAATCCTATTCAGGTACTCACCGAAGCAACCGTGTCCGGTCAGTACCTACCACCAAACACCGCTCGTAAGCACTTTTTTTTTGCACAATTAATGCCTTTTTGATGTCAGTGGAATTACACCATATGATTAAACCGTATCTCAGCACCGATGAGACATATCCATGATAAGCCAATAGAGCTGCATTATGTCCAACAGTTTTCCTGAGATTTCTCAGTGCAAATGCAAAGCTGTTTAGCCTATTACATACATTTTCAATATGTTTTTTCCAATTACATTTTTTATCAATTACTATGCCTAAAAATTTCGTATGGTCAACTTTTTCAATTTTGTTATCATTTCCAATAATTTAAATTGCTTCATTTGTCATTTTGTAATTGGAAAAATTAATGTATTTCGTTTTGGAAACATTAAAACATAAATCATTTTGTTCAAGCCATTATATAATAGCTTCTACGGCAGAATTTATTTTATCCTCAAATTGTGCATTTTTATTATCATTATTTATCATTAATGAGATGTCGTCTGCAAACAACACGCACTTATACTTCGCCACTGACGGCAGATCATTTATGTATAGAAGAAAGAGCAATGGTCCCAAAATACTACCTTGAGGCACGCCATATGAATTTGTCCTGTATTGCGATTTATAGTTTATTACTTCCCTGTCTTTATTAACGCCTAAGATTTCAACCCGTTGTTTTCTATTAGTTAGGTAATCTTTTAGCCAGTTCATCGCTTTACCTCACATTTTTATAAAAGTATATCATGTTTTACAAAGTCAAATGCTTTGCTCATGTCAAAAAATATTGCGGTTACCGGTATTTTCTTATCTATATTCTCTGTAATCGATTTTATTAGTTGATAACAAGCTAGAGTGGTTGACTTTCCTCTTTGAAAACCATTTTGTTCCGGACTTATTATATTGTATTTGGATATAAATGAGACAATCCTATTATGCATTGCTTTTTCGTATATTTTTGAAAATATAGATATTATGGTCACTGGACGATAATTGTTCAAATCCTGTTTAATATTTGTTTTATATAATGGTTTTACTTCATAGAATCCAGGAAGCGGTAAACAAATTAAGTTGGAGGACTAAGGAACCTCTAAACATGTTTATGCTTGCCTTTCAAAAAGAGGAAGACATAAATAATATCTATGGTATTAAGACCATATTAGGTTGTAAAGTAGAAGTGCAGCCTTTAAAAATATCCAAGCTTATCCCACAGTGTAAGAGATGCCAAGCATATGGCCATACACAGAAATATTGCTCCAAGGAACCTAGATGTGTAAAGTGCACTGGTAAACACCTTACTAAAGATTGCACAAAATCGATAGCAGACAAACCCAAATGTGTTCACTGTGGTGAGCCACACCCAGCCAACTACAGAGGATGTATGGTAGCCAAAGAACTGCAACAGCTAAAAAACAAAGCCTTAAAGAAAAAGGTTACTACACCTGTCACTCAGGCTCCTAGTGCTAAGAAGAATCTCAAAGAGTATCAAAGGGTATCAAATAATGTGTCTTATGCGCAAGCAACGAAACCTCGTGAATCACAACCAACAGTACACGGTCCACAACCCTCCAAGTCAATAGACGCCGATACAAATGAAAATATAAACAAAATTTTAAATATTTTAACCTCATTTGAATTAAGGTTGAAAAATCTAGAAAGTAGTGCTACACAGCTACACCATATAACTCAAAAATGAAGAACACTCTTAAAATAATGGCGTGGAATGCAAATGGACTCCTAAAGCATCAAAACGAGCTAGAGGTGGTCCTTGCAACAGAAGAAATTGATGTGTGCCTCATATCGGAGTCTCATTTCACAAGAGAATCGTATATTCACCTTAACGGGTATAAAATCTATCATGCACTGCACCCTGTGAATAATGCGAGAGGAGGAAGTACCCTTATAATAAGAGAAAACATCTACCATTACCTCGAATTTAAATATGAAGAAGAGTTCATACAAACTGTAGCCGTTAGGGTCAAAACTAAACTTCATCACATTACAGTAGCAGCTATATACTGCCCACCAAAGCATGCTCTGAAAATAGAGCAATACAGAAACCTACTAAAACTTCTTGGCAACACGTTTATATTGGGAGGTGACTTCAATGCAAAAAACATACGTTGGGGATCTAGGCTAACCAACACTAAAGGAAAGGAATTGCTTAGTGCTATGCGAGAAATCAAGTGCAATGCAATATCAACAGGAAAACCTACTTACTGGCCTACTGATGCTCAAAAAATTCCAGATCTGATTGACTTTTTCATTTATAAGAATCTGTCAGCTACATATCTTCACATAGAGGAGGGATTTGATATGAACTCTGATCATTCCCCCATTATCTTAACCTTAAGTGAGACCATAATTCAGAAAGAAAGCAATGCAATTTTAGTTAATAAGAACACAGATTGGGATAGCTTCAAACTCGACCTAGACAACATCATTGACCTTAAAGTACCACTCAAAAACATTCAGCAGTTGGATGAAGAAATAACAAAATTTGTGACAAACATTCAAAGCTGTGCTTGGGGAAATACACCTCTTTTGAAAAGAAAAGTCGCAAGTCATAGATATCCGTTAGAAATAAGAAACCTCATAGCCATAAAGAGAGCTCAGAGACAAAAGTGGCAACAATCAAGATATCCACTTGACAAAACAATGCTGAATAGGCTTACAAGAAGATTAAGCAAAGCAATACAGAACTATCATGATGATGCAACAAAAGATTGCCTTAGCAAATTAACAAGTAGTGGAAAATCAGAACACTCACTATGGAAAACATATAAACGTTTAAATAAACCCATCGTCCATGCTTCACCCATTAAAAAATTAGATGGCAAATAGGCCATGAGTAATGAACAGAAAGCAAATATATTTGCAGAACATTTAGAACAAACTTTTCAAACCAGCGGTGAGGAAAGCTCTGAAAACATAACACTGGATGTCACTCACCATGACGACCTCAATATAAAACTGGTTACGCCAAAAGAGGTAAAAAATATGATAAAAACTTAGCCAAAAAGAAATCGCCTGGATACGACCTTATCACTGGTGAACTCCTTCAAAATCTGCCACGAAAAGCCATAGTAAAACTTACAACCCTTATAAATGCAACATTCAGGTTGAAACACGTGCCTGATATCTGGAAAGTTGCTGAAGTCATAATGATCCCCAAACCTGGAAAACCACCCCAGGAGGTAACATCATACAGACCTATATCACTTTTACCAATCATTTCAAAACTATTTGAAAAACTACTCGTAAGACGCTTAAAACCTATAATAGAAGACAGAAAACTGATTTCAAATTACCAATTCGGCTTCAGAGAAAAACACTCCACGATAGACCAAGTACATAGAATTACCAACATTATAGAAAAAACTCTAGAAGAAAAAAAAGTCTGTTCTACAGTATTTCTAGATGTAGCACAGGCATTTGATAAGGTTTGGCATAAGGGTCTTATTTATAAGGTAAGGAAAATGCTGCCAAAACAATTTGCAGACATTTTTGAATCCTACCTAACAGAGAGGACGTTTAGAGTCAGACATGAAGATGCTTATTCCGATCTCAAGCAAATAAAAGCTGGTGTACCACAAGGAAGTGTTCTTGGCCCAATCTTGTACCTATTGTACACCTGTGATATCCCAGAAATGGAAAACAACTTCATTGCAACCTTCGCTGATGACACAGCCATCATGGCTATAGGTGTCACTCACAAAGAAGCTGTAAATAAAGTACAAATTGCTGTCAACTCCATCACCAACTGGACAAAAAAATGGCGAATTAAGTTAAATGAGTCCAAATCGACTCATATAGACTTCACAAACCGAAGACCTAATTATACACCGGTATACATTAACGGTTGCGTAATACCTTACGAAAATACAGCCAAATACCTAGGTATGACGCTTGACGCAAAACTTCGCTGGAAGGCTCATGTCAAAAAGAAACGCCTGGAGTTAGACCTACGCTACAGGAATATGTACTGGCTACTTGGCAGACATTCATCATTGTCAGTATACAACAAAGTACTTCTGTACAAACAAGTACTTATGCCTATATGGGCATACGGTATACAGCTTTGGGGCTGTACAAAACGTACCAATATTGAAATAATTCAAAGATTTCAAAATAAGGTACTTCGGAGTATAGTAAACGCTCCCTGGTACATTAGAAACGAGGACATCCACCGGGACTTAGGAGTGGACCTTGTCGCTAAAGTCATAAAAACATACGCCGAAGCTCATGAACAAAGACTTCATAAACATGTGAATGTCGAGGCTATTCAGCTCCTTGACACCACGGACATAGTAAGGAGACTGAAAAGGACTAAGCCTTTTGAATTAGTTTAGTGATTGTTACGGAGTGCAGTGAGTGCTACCTTTTAAAAACACAAGAACTAAGTGTCTTTCCCTCATAATAGAGACAATAAGAAAAGTGCCAATGGACACATTCTTTAGTACCTATACATTTACTAGGAAATTAAGTTAAATTTAAATTACTTATTAGCCTCAAGGCTAGATTGTAATTGTTATGAGGTAACCATTCGGTTACAACATAATGAAAAAAAAAAAAAAAAAAAAAAACTTCATAGAAACTTAAATTAACTAGGTGAGCTATAATAGGAGACAATATGTCTGCACATGATTTTATTATGTGGGTGGAAATGTCATCATATCCCACTGCATTGGTATTATCTAGTGATGCAATTATTTGCTGGATTTCACTGGGCGTGCAAGGTTCAAGATATAAACTGTTACTTCCATTTTTACGCAAAATACGCGCTTAGTCGTGGAGTTGCGGAAACCAGCCCGTTTTAACCTAACCTTTTTTTTTTTTTTTTTTTTTTTTTGCGTGGAGAAATGCTCATGCATACTACGCTACCACGGGGAGATAGCGCAGTTATGTGGGACTAAACCCACTAAAACTCCACGGTGTCCTACTTTGCCGCTTATGGCGGGAACACGGGAACGCGGAAGCATACATCCGCGAACCCGCCGCGGCTGTCCGTCACCGGACCCTCCTTTGGGGAGAAACCCCCGTCACCGGCGTACGAGAACACGTTGTACGCCGTGACCACCCCAGGAACCAAACCGGCACATGGGCGCCAGACGACCCCGTGTGTGGCACCCTTGGTTCCCCTGTGACGGGTCAGGACAGTGGCCCCGCCACCTACCATTTTTCGGCCGCAGGAGATAGGGAGAGCGGCCAACGCTATACCGACACTCCTCCTCCCCTGCGGCCCCACCGCGTCCGCCATCAGACGGTGGCGACCCCGTGCAGGCCGCGGAGGGTAGGGCGTACGGCGCACCGTAATACCGGCACTCCTCTCCCGCCGCGGCCTCCAACCCTCAGCCGCGATGCCTACCATACCACATCGCGGCCCACCTCAGTTGCGATGCCGCCCATACGGCTTGTCGGCAAAAGCCCTGACGAGCGGCCCCTCCTCGGGTTCCTCTTCGCTTCACCGTGGTTGTCCAAGCCACGGCTACTGAGCCCCCCCGCCTCGACAATGCGGGAACCCATCGGGGGGGGTTTTAACCTAACCTAACCTAACCTACTTCCATTACTACTAGTGTTCTTTGTGATATTGTTTTTACTATTGGTTATGTTTATATATGTAGTATCAATGAAGTGAATATTAAAAGCTTTCGCTATTTCTTCAGGTTTTTCTATCGTAGCGCCATTCGATTAATGGCCTCTATATATTGTGAATTTCTACATTTTGGTTTGTTTTTAATTAATCTCCATGTTGCGCTACATTTGTTTTTTGCTCTCGAAATAAATTTGTTGGAAGATTGCCTTTTGGACAAGCTAATACATGTTTTTAATATTTTAGCGTATCTATTCCACACCAATTTATTTTCCTTAGATTTATTTATATGATATTTCGATTAAAGATATCTTTTAGAGAGACAAGATTTTTTTATACCTTTAGTTAACCATCTTAAAGTAGGAGTTTGATAGTTTACCTTTATTTTTTGCAAAGGGAAATTTAATTTATAAAATAGGCAAAAAGTTTCATGAAAATTGTTAAAAGCCGTATTAGCATCTATTTCATTATAAATATCTTGCCATTTTAGGCTCAAGAGACATTCTCTAAATTTTCCAATGTACTCTTCGTTATAATTTCTTTTGTACATAAAACAATGCGATGGAGCGAGCTTGTTCAATGATATTTTTGATGTGAATTTCAATATCTCAGCAGTATTATGGTCCGATAAATGTAATTCACATGTTTCACCTTACGAGTCTGGTATATTAGTGATTATGTGGTCACTGCAAGAAGTATGTCGAGTCGGAGTATTTATCTTTAAAGTCATGTTGTAGTTTAAAAATATTTCTTTTAGTGTAGTGGCATTTTTGTTAGTAGTAAGGGTATTTATGTTTAGATCTCCGACCAGTATAATTCTATTATTTTTCCTGTCACTTAGTTTATGCAATAGAGATTCGAGTTTATTAAAAAAATATTGCGATGTTTGAATTGGGTGTCCTATAAACACTTACAATTATAAAGTGGTATTTCTATTCAACAACACTCGAATATTTTATCTAATGCCATTTCTTTACATAACTGAATTATTCTGTATTCTAGGAACTGTTTAATTAAAATACACACCCCACCCCTATTTTCCTTATTTCGTGAGTATGAAGTTGCCAGTTTGAACTCGTAATACATGTATTTAATTCGTTATTATTGCTAATATTTTTTTCTGAAAAACATAATATATCTACCTCTTTATGACTGTTCTTAAACTCAGTTAAACATATTTCAATCGAAGAAAGTTTGTTCAATAATCCTGCAATATTTTGGTGCAGTAGTCGTATGTTACGGTTAGGACTTTCAACCTTACTATTATATTCTCTCTTACTACTCACTGTGCTAGGAATGAAAAAACTGCTCCTTTCTTAACTCAGTACAGTTTTCTGAATTTGGATCCTCAATATTTATAGGGCAAGGGTCTGTATGAATGTCAAGAAAGCATTTCAGATTGTCAAAAATATTTTTCATACCATAGTTATTGAGAACTCCACGGCGCTTATAAAACATTGTATGTCAGATTTAAATTCGAATCAAATAGCATCGCATAGTCGTGAGTACAAATATCATGGTATAATAAATTATTAAATGTTTCCATTCTGGAGTTAAACATAGAACAACATCCATCAAATTTGTAAGTTGGTAAGCAGAGTAAAATGTTAGTATGTTTTATTGTCATTAATATATTTCTTAAACTAATAATTAATTTAAAGTAATTGTCAGTTTTTCTAAAATCTCTCTCGCCTATAAAAATCAAACAATAATCATTCATTGTATAGTTTATCAATTTTTGTTCCAGATGTTCTATCAACTGTATAATTCCACAATTTGTTGATAAGTAATGACATATATTATGATTTGGGAATGTACTCTGTACTATAGCTAATACCTTATTTGTTTTATTACTACTTATTACACAAAGTCTGCGCCGCTGACCTACCGTTATAGGTGGTATGGTAACGCCATCTAAAGGGTCTTTCAACAAGGTCGGGTCGATGTTAAAATTGAATAAAACAAGATGTGTGTGAGATATTAACAAAATTTATTTTTTATTTAAAAGGCCCATTTATGCCAATTATGAATGGAATATGACATCGTTCAAATGTCCGCCGCGGCTTCGTATGGTGGCACGAATCCGAGAGGTCCAATTTTTAATGACTCTGCTGCATAGATCCGGCTGAATCCGAGCGATGGCCTGCGTTATGTTGGTTTTCAGGGCAACGGTCGAATGTGGTTTATTGGCATAGACGTGCGACTTCAGAAAACCCCACAAGAAAAAGAGAACTCAAGAGATAACTCTACCCTCAAACCGTTCATGCAGAATGTCGATTGTGTCGTTCGCTGTGTGGCAAATCAAATCAAATCAAATGTTTTTTATTTCACATAGGCCTACATGGGCACTTATAAAACGTCGACAAAAGGTGCATGGTTCGGGTTAGTCGTTTCCTGTGGAGAAGAACCGGCAAGAAACCCCACGGTTACTCTTTTAAAAAAATTGGTTTGTTTTTACAATATTTCCATGTTACAGTATTAGTGCTTAGATATGGGGGGACAACGTAGGCCCGACAATAAGTCGTAAGAAACTAAAAAAAAAATATATAAACGAGAGAGTTAACAAATGTTAACAAGCGTCTAGAAATCTAGAAGGCCTACAATGTTCACACATTCACAAAACAATCAAAAGGAAAAAATAAATAAAAATATATAACAAGACTAAATTTAACATGTGGCACAAATGTTGTTATCAGTGCTGTAACTATTCATAGCAAAGGGCTATAAAGATTATTGAAATCATTGTAAAAAGTCTAATTAAAAGAAAGAAAAAAAGTAAAAATGAGATTGAGAATAGTTAGAGACATCCACATATTTGTGCCGTTTATGAGTTACCAGGGAAGCCGCATGCGCAGAAGGAGCTAAAATTTTTATCTTCAACGTAGTCCTTGATTTTGTAATATGCTTTTTTAATAAGGACACGTTTGATGTAGTTTTTGAACTTTCCATCGGTCAATTCTGAATCAAATAACTGGCTTTGGCAATTTGTTATAAAAGCGTATACTGTTTATAAGAAAAGACTTGCTAGTTTTCGTTAATCTGAATTTGGGTATTAGAATTTCATGCTTACTGCGTGTATTTAAATTATGGAAATCGCTTCTAGTTTTGAAAAGCCCTCGATTTTTGCGGACATACAAAATACATTCCAATATATAAAGAGAAGGTAGAGTCAGTATATCGATCTCTTTAAATTTTTCTCTGAGGGACTCTCGTGGACTCATTTTATAGATTGCGCGGATTGCCCTCTTTTGTAAGATGAAAATTGAGTCAACGTCTGCTGCTGATCCCCACAGCAGAATGCCATAAGACATAATACTGTGGAAATAAGCATAGTATACTAACCTTGCTGTGGCTACATCGGTTAACTGCCTTATTTTCCTTACTGCATATGCAGCTGAACTTAACCGACCCGAAAGAGTTCTAATGTGCGCGCCCCACTGCAATTTTGAATCGATAGTAATACCTAAGAATACAGTTTCCTTTATAACTCCAAGATTTTTGCCGTCAAGATTTAAATTTAGGTCACGTTGTGGTACATTTGGTAAGAAAAACTTCAGACATTTTGTTTTTTTCGCATTCAGTAAAAGATTGTTAGCTGCGAACCATTTAGAGAGAACAATTAGACTTTCGTTGACATGTAAGACATCCGTATCTTTCCTATCTATTTTAAAAATTAGCGAAGTATCATCAGCAAATAGAATTATATCCGATAATTTGGCCATCATAAAAGGGAGATCATTAATGTAAACAAGAAAAAGGAAAGGGCCGAGAATTGAACCTTGGGGCACGCCCATCTTGACTAGAGACCCAGAGGACGTCGCCCCATTAACATTTACTTTTTGCTGTCTGTTTGATAAATAGGAAATCACAAGATCAGCAGATTTTCCTCGAATTCCGTAGTGGTGTAATTTACAGATCAGTGTGTTGTGGTCGACGCAGTCGAACGCTTTCGAGAGATCACAGAAAATGCCAATGGCATCCTGGGACTTCTCCCTAGATTCCAAGATGTGGCTGATGAGTTTCACTCCCGCGTCCGTTGTCGACCTACCTTTCGTGAAACCAAACTGTTGACTATGCAGGATCTTATTTGAATTGAAGTGAGACAACATCTGTTCCAGCATGATTTTTTCATAGATTTTACTCAATGCTGGAACCACAGATATAGGCCTATAATTAGAGGGATCACTCTTACAGCCTGATTTGAAAATTGGTACTACTTTACTGTGTTTCATTAAGTCAAGAAAAGTGCCAAACATTGATTGAATATGCCTGTTAGGACAGGAGCAATTGAGTCAATAATATCTCCAAGAACCCTAACGGATATCCCCCACAAGTCTTCAGTATTTTTTACGTTGAGACTTTTGAGCGCGTTTTTAATTGTATCAATACATATTGATTTAAATTTAAAGGTTGGTATGTCTTTAGTAAAGTTTTCTTTAAGAAGAGCTTCAGCTAATTTAGATGAGGAGGGTAGTGACTTCGTCACCTCTAACGGAATGTTGGTAAAGAAATTTTCTAATGTCTCAGCGACTTCTTGCTTACCAGAAATGGTTTGATTAGATATTTTCACGCCACTCCACTAATTAAAAACGAATCTTTAACTTTACAATTAGTGAATACATTATCTATGCACGTAGCTGAAGTTGCAGTTATTCTTGTCGGTTCATTAAATAAATATTTTAAGTTAAATGATTTAAACAATGAAATGAGCTTACATTTTTCAGGTGAATTGACTAACAGATCTATATTTAAGTCACCACAAACAAAAACTAATTTATTATCTCTGAAAAGTTTACTTAATAATTCTTCCATTGTAATTAAAAACAATGACAAGTTTGATGCTGGTGGTCTGTAAACACACAAGATAGTATGCCCCTCGACCTCTGCACATGCTACCTCACATAAGCGATCAACAGAGTAAGCAGTGATATCCTTTCTTTCCTTATATTTAAGATGACTATTACAAAGTATCAGGGTACCACCACCCACTGTGGATCTGTTGTACGCGCTGGCAACTGAAAAATTATTTACATTAAACAACATCATATCTGATTTTAACCAGGTTTCACAAAAACATAAGATATCCATGTGGTATTTATCTACTAACAATTCCACGTCTAAAATTTTGCCGGAGAAGCGATTTATATTTTGATGATATAGTAAAATAATACTATTCTTCTTCTCTTTTGTCGGCTCTAATAGTTTAAAGAATCTACAGTAGTATTATCAGAAAAACTAGATAATACTGTTAAATCACTAAACCTAGTCTCAGTTAAATCATCAATAACTGCGTGTATATGTAAAGCTAACAATGTAGCTAATAAATGTCGACTATTTTTGGGAAGAAACATATGGTTCCCAATCAAAACAAAATCACTAACAAAATTGTTGGTGTCAAAAAACAATAAACGGTCACTATGACGACAAGATAAAATATGCATCAAGTTATTTAAACTAGAAATGTATTCATTTTCCTGATCAAGTAACTTGTCAGAATAGGGCAATGCACATAATATTAATTTGCTTAATTTTAACTTAAGTAGGGTGTCGATACCATTAACTATGTCCCTTTTTGTTACATTAAGGCTATTTCCAAAAAGAAGAACTACAGTAGTTTGCTCATTCAATTGTGTCTGTTGAATTTTATGAACAAGCTCATTAAAATGCAGTTTATGAAAACAATGGTTCACTATTGTTTTTTTAGAACGGTTATTTAACAAAGATCCAAAACCTGTTCCTAATTTATCAGAATATACTAAGATATTACTTTTGGTAGGGTTCAAAGTTTTTGTAGTGAGATCAATGGGTAAAGTTGTAGGAGCAACATGCTGTGACATGAGAGGTGGCGGAGCGGCAGCACAACTACAGGTGAGGTTGTTAGTCAGTGACTCATACCTCTCTGCATTATACTTAACCAGGTCCACCAACTCACAGGCCCCCTGCATGCGCTCACTCAACATCTGTTGACTACATTCATATTTACAAAATATTTCCCTTAGTGTATTTTCCCTACTCAATAATTCCCTTTGAAGGTTTTTAATGTCAACATCATACATTTATGTACTAGTTTCTAATTTACTATTACATATATTTAATTGGTTTTCTAAGTTTCTGTAATCTCTTCTAAGTTTAACATTATATTTGTAAACACTTTGAGTTTTTAAAAGTTTCCTATATTTCTTAATACTTTTATTGATTTTAATATATTTCTTAATTTTATTGTGACTACTTAGAATTGGACATTTAGCAATGGTATCATCCCCTGTAAGGTCTGCCGTGTAAGGTAATGGTGGGCCGCTCACACTCCAGTTCAGATGCATTAGCCAACAGCTCATTGTACAGGTTACTGGTGTTAGAAACCTCTTCGCTGACTTTCAGCGAGTCAATGAAGGTAAAGGTGTTATGAGCCTTGCACAATTCAAGGCAAGTAGCGCCATCTTGCTGGAACCACATGTCGTTCACGTCCATTTTGTTCAATTCAAGCCAAAAGAAATTGTTTATCATTGATCTGTAGCGCTCGCTTGATCTATGCAGCAGAGTCATTAAAAATTGGACCTCTCGGATTCGTGCCACCATACGAAGCCGCGGCGGACATTTGAACGATGTCATATTCCATCCATAATTGGCATAAATGGGCCTTTTAAATAAAAAATACTTTTCGTTAATATCTCACACACATCTTGTTTTATTCAATTTTAACATCGACCCGTCCTTGTTGAAAGACCCTTTATTTGCTGGTTTTCCTCTTCAAGTTCCTTGTAAGTAGCAGTGGCACTGCAAATTAGCCCCGGTACAATATCCAGTGTTGATACGTTGCTGGTGGCGCCATCTGTTATCGCTTCACTAGTTTCATTGAGCCCAAGATCTATGCAACTATTGTTGATTGCCTCATTATAAGATTGATGTTGATGTAGGTTCCTTGAGATCCTTTTCTTTCTTTTGCTTTCACTCTTTTATCAATTATTACTTTAGTTTTTGTTTCAGAGCATATTTCTCGTAAATTTTTAGATTTGTTCCTTTCTTTATTCAAAGCCATTTTTAGCGTCATGTTCTCTATGTTAAGTTTTTCTATTTCCGTGTGTGCACTTTCCAACTCGCTTTTAATCTGGATTATTTTTCCTTTTAAATCTTCTATGTCACTGTCATATACAGTGGACAAGTCCGGTAAACTATACCTTCTAATCATTTCAGAATTAGTTGACTCGAAAGAAATGTCTAGTGAGTCATTTGCAGTAGTTTTTTGCCGACGAATCGTTACATTTACTTCTTCCATTGTACAATGAATATTGAGTAAATAGGCAAATATTTTCTTGTCCCGTCAAAGATATTTTATAAAAGTTCCCCCTGTTGGTATCGTGTGGAGATAAAATGACAGATCGAAACTTTGAATGTCTATTATACTGTGATTTTTAATTTCGTGGACTAAACTGACAGCTGCTATTGACCTTATTTTTTTTTAATGTTGCAAGCGCGGAGCATAGTGTTGTAGGTAAGGCTCAATCATAAGTAATTCATCGAATCGATGTGGCATGACTCCTGAATTTATTTTTACTAATTGATGTAAATAAATGTTTTATGAATATAAACGTAATTTATTTAAATATAACAGTATTCATTCACATAGTACATAAACTTTTATTGTGTTAAATATGAAATCAACAATAAAATAAATGTAATCGATAAAATTAAGTCTGACATATAAATGAGTAGAAACTAAATATGGGCCGCTAGTTTTTAAACAAATTATTTTTTCATGGCATGAAATAGTTTCATTTTCGATCTACTTCGATTTTCGATCACTCAGGATAGTTAGGGTACGACACTATTTTAATGTAAAGATAAAGTGACAACCCCCCAAATGTTAGTTTAGTCCACGAAATAAAAAATCACATTATAGTTACACTACTCGCTGCTACCCTCTAGCAGCGAGTAGTTATTATTACAGAATCTTTAGTGTCACTGATTTATTACTTTTAGTCAAAATTTGCATTCACTCATCGTTGGTATTGTTATCGTTTTGATATTGTTCTTCTCTGGTTTAGGTACACTTTGTTTCTTAAAGTTAATTTATTCACCAGTATGATATTTATTGCAGTTTTAAACTGTTAGTTTTGCACTGTCACTGTTCCTGGGTCTTAGAACCATAACGTAGAATTCTCTGCACTGTTTCCGTGGATAACACTCGATGTGGTATTTCAGCGTGTGGTGGTGGTGGTGGTGGTGTGGTGGTAAATTAGTTTCACCCCAATTAGGCACTTAATGACACCTGGTAATCAAACTGTAACTTTTTCATTATTATTATTCACAACTTGACTTAATGTCCTATAACCCCTAGATGGGGCAGAGGGCGTCCACAGATGTCCTCCATCGCGATCGTTCACGCTTCACCTCGCTCCATGTCATTCCGATGCTCGTCGCTTCTGCCAATACGGTGCGACGCCAGGTTTGACGGGGACGGCCACGCTTTCTTTTCCCTTGGGGATTCCAGACCAAAGCTTGCTTCGGTATGTGATCGGGACCCCTTCGGAGCGTGTGGCCAATCCATCTCCACTTGCGACGCTTGATCTGACGGTCGATCGGGCTCTCGTAGCATAGCGTATTATTCACAAGTGAGGAGTTTATTTTTATTTTATTGGTTGAGTTACTTTGTTCTTTAAAAAATTCGATACAAAAAAGATCGTGCTCAATAGTACAAATAAATTAATGTACCTATTGCTTGCTCATTTCATGCAACTTCGTATTTTTATAGATAATTTCATCTTGTACGTGTCTAATAAATAAAACTTTTACTCAAATATAACTAATGTTTTCTCTGTAATAAAGAAAACATGAAATTCCCCATTTTATACGTGGCACAAATGGTATCCGCGAAAAGCCAAAAAAATAACACCCATTATTTCATTCTATGGCAGATCGCCATTGTTAGATGTGCGCGCATAGGAAAAATTATAATGTTTTCCTGCCAATGCGAAAAAAAAATCACAACTCTTTTTCACTGTTGAAATTACATTTTTTTATTAATTCCTTAACGTTATGGAAAGTTTAATACCTGAAAACTCCAAGGAAAATATATATTAGCGTACCAAAATTTCATACAATACCAAAACAACAAGAATACGCAGTTCATGGTGTACTTCAAAGAATTAACTTCTCAAAAACATACTCTAATTTGTCAGCTTATCTAAAGAGACTATCCGAAGGATTTAGAAGCAACAAATCAAAGGTTTTATCGTCTGACGATATTAAAAAAATTATAAATGATGCTCCAGCTAACCAATATCTGACTACTAAGGTTAGTTAAAATATTTTAAATATCTACCCGACTTCAGCCTGTGTGGTGTGTTGAACTTAATTATTTTTTCTTTTTTCCAGATTGGTATAACTGGTGCTTGCTTAATATTTGGTGTAACTGGTGCTTGTGTGACAAGAATTAACAAATATAAATGTAAAAGACGTAGAGAACCATGACCAGATGCTTTTAGTGAAGATACCTATCACGAAACATAAAATACCGAGGTCATTCACCATACACGGTCCATTCTATGAAATTGTTAAGAAGTATGAAAGTTTGTGATTGCGCCAACATTCAAAATTTGATTGACATCCGCTTTCCTTATACCCATCCCTTACCATACCTCGCGAGTGAATAAGAAGATTCGCCTCGACATTTTTGTGGAAATCACTCGCAAACTTCCGTTTTGAACAGCACCGGGAAATATTGATAACTTCGGCATTACAGCGTTTTCGCATTTAATACGATTATAAACAACAGTTTGTGATTGTGTTTAACGTGTGATGACAGTAATTTGAAGCCCAGTTGCTCTGATGAAGTGATTCTGTGCACCGACAATGCGACCACGCGGTTCCAGAAAAGGTTTGTTGGGTATTCTAGTATTGCAACACCAACATTAAAAATGTAAATGTTTATGTGAACGGTGGCAACACTTTTCCCTTCCAACTGTGTCACTGGTTGAATACACACGTGAGTTTACTTGTCCGCCGTTTTATTTATTCTTCCTTGGCACCAACGCTACTAGCACCTCATTAGCACCCAAGACAATTACACCGCTGCACATTAGTCCTTCGCGGAGAACAGCGGTGCTGCGGAAGAAGCGGGCTAGAGGTTCGCCAAGTTTTTTTCACGCCGTGACACAGCCATTTTGGTTGGCAATACAACTCCAAGCTTACGTATCAAACAGAGTAAGTGTAATTCGTCAAAACGTCGATGGCGTTAGTCGTCGTCTTAAAAACTGTTCAGGCGTAAAGTATCGCTTCACTCTATTCAGGATGCCCAGTTTTTTGGCCGCAATTTGGGCTTTGTACTCAATGGAGGCGCCGAAGTTAAGATTGGATGTCAACTCTATGCCTAGGAGCTCGAGCCGATCAGACACAGGAACAGACGTACCCCGAAAAGTAGGAGTATGATCGAAAAGACTCCTTCTAGCGGTAAAAAGACACGCCTGTGTTTTGGTGGCGTTAAAGGAGACCAGATTGTCGTCACCCCACTGGGAGACAAGGCTTAAGGTCAAATCTGTCCGCTCCACCATGGTGGTTTTTGCGCTGGGCAGGTATCTCTCTGAAACAGTACTGTCATCTGCGTACCCAACAATACCAGGCTGTAGTAGGTCATTTATGTGCAACAGGAAAAGAGTTGCAGAGAGAACAGACCCCTGAGGAAATCCGGCATCAATAACCATAAGGTCAGAGGAGCAGCCGTCAATGACTACTCGGATCGACCGTTAACTGAGGAAGTCTGATATCCAGCTACAAAAACCAGCGGGGATGCCATAAGCAGGAAGCTTACTGAGTAGACTCGCGTGCCAGACCCTGTCAAAGGCCTTCGAGATATCAAGCGACACAGCAAGTGCTTCGCCGTGTCTCTTGATGTCTTCGCCCCAACAGTGCGTGACATACACAAGAAGATCGCCAGTTGACCGTCCCCGGCGAAAGCCATACTGACGGTCACTGAGGAGATTATTGTCTTCAAGGTAGGTCAGCAACTTACTGTTGAGTACCCTTTCCATAACTTTGGACAAAATGGAGGTAATGGCGATCGGACGGTAATGGGCAGGGTCTGCACGGCTGCTTTTTTTGGGCACTGGTTGTACATTTGCAAGCTTCCAGGATTTCAGCACCATTCTTTTTATAAGAGAGAGGCGGAACAAGCGTGTCAATACAGGAGACAGTTCAGGCGCACACTGCCTCAGCGCTCTCGCTGGAATGCCGTCAGGCCCACTGGCCTTGTTCACGTCTAGACTGCACAATACTCTCCGGACCTCTTTAGTGTGCACAGCGATCTCCGGCATCGAAGAGTCACAATGAGGTACAGTAGGTGGTTGCTTGGATCCAGCGTCCAGACGTGAATTGCTAGCAAAGAGAGATGCAAATAAATTTGCTTTCTCACTCGCAGGGTGAGCCAGCGACCCATCAGGTTTCAGCATTGGAGGTAAAGTGGGACGACAGAAATTCGTTTCAACCGCTTTAGACAGGGACCAAGACTGTTTACTACCCGGCGGGTGTGATGCCAGCTTGGCCCCAATACGTCCAATATGGTCAAAACGTGTCCGACGCAGAACCCGCTTTCAGGACTTGGCGGCAGAATTAAAGGCTCTTTTCCTCGCGCGAACCCTACCCGCTCTAACTTTGCGGTCGCGGGCCCCGACCCAGGCTTTGTAGGCAGACTCTTTTCGGGCCTATGCGTGGGCGCATTCTGCATTATACCAAGGTCGGGATTTGTGACCGAGCGGAATGTCGGAGAATGGAATGAAATACTCCATTGCCTGTCGAATCACATCCCCAACCGCGTCTGCACAGCTCGAGGGGTCACCCGAGGAAAAGCACACATGCCGCCACTTTGGCACTTTTTTGCGTCTTATCCTTGGATAAGACGCAAAAAAGTGCCGCATCTCGTCCCAGTCTGCTGACTCGTATCGCCATACTCGTCTCGTGCCTCTAGGACTCTCATCTGGAGGAGAGCAAGTCGACACGGATTTCACCAGACAGTGGTCAGACGTTCCCAGCGGGGCTGAGACCGACACGGAATGACTGTCCGGATCAGTTGTCAGCAGAAGGTCTAAGCAATTGGGTGTATGGCCGTCAACATCCGGTACCCGCGTTGCTACATTCACCAGCTGGGTTAGATCTAGCGATAGAGAAAACTTGCGCGCCTCCGACCCGGCATGGTCAGTTTTCCGGTACGGGTACTCTTTATGATGGGCGTTAAAGTCCCCCAGAAAAATAAGCTTCGCTGTTGGGTACCGTTGTTGGGCTATGTCAGCAGACTTCACGAGGAAATTAAAAAGCGCTGTCGTCTGCTGGTCACCGGCGTGCGATCGGTAGACGCCGACGTAGAGAGACTTGTCCACGCCAGTGTCCACCAAGAAGAAAGAAACAAGAAAGTAAAAAAATACCTAAAACTGTTTTTCTCTGAGGGACTCGCGAGGACCCATTTTATAGATCGCGCGGATTACCCTCTTTTGTAAGATGAAAATTGAGTCAACGTCCGCCGCTGATCCCCACAACAGAATGCCATAAGACATAATACTGTGGAATTAAGCATAGTATACTAGCCTAGCTGTGGCTACATCGGTTAACTGCCTTATTTTCCTTACTGCATATGCAGCCGAACTTAACCTACCCGAAAGAGTTCTAATGTGCGCGCCCTACGGCAATTTTGAATCGATTATAATCCCCAAGAATACAGTTTCCGTTATAATTTCAAGATTTTTGCCGTCAAGATTTATATTTAGGTCACGTTGAAGTACATTTGGTAAAGAGAACTTTAAACAGTTTGTTTTTTTCGCATTCAGTAAAAGATTGTT
Source organism: Anorthoa munda (assembly GCA_945859665.1). Taxonomy (NCBI): domain Eukaryota; kingdom Metazoa; phylum Arthropoda; class Insecta; order Lepidoptera; family Noctuidae; genus Anorthoa; species Anorthoa munda. The sequence goes on from OX243896.1 coordinate 9,997,880, forward strand.
AGCTGCGAACCATTTTGAGAGAACAGTTAGACTTTTGTTGACATGTAAGACATCCGTATCTCTCCTATCTATTTTAAAAATTAGCGAAGTATCATCAGCAAATAAAATTATATCCGATAATTTGGCCATCATAAAAGGGAGATCATTAATGTAAACAAAAAAAAGGAAAGGGCCGAGAATTAAACCTTGGGGCACGCCCATCTTGACTAGAGACCCGGAAGACGTCGCCCCATTAACATTTAATTTTTGCTGTCTGTTTGATAAATATGAAAGCACAAGATCAGCAGCTTGTCCTCGAATTCCGTAGTGTTGTAATTTACAGATCAGTATGTTGTGGTCGACGCAGTCGAACGCTTTCGAGAGATCACAGAAAATGCCAATTGCATCCTGGCACTTCTCCCAAGATTCCAAGATGTGGCTGATGAGTTTTACTCCCGCGTCCGTTGTCGACCTACCTTTCGTGAAACCAAACTGCTGATTACGCAAGATCCCATTTAAATTAAAGTGAGAAAACATCTGGTCTAGTTAAGGGGTTCAGTGGTTTAAAATCAACTATTCATGGTTCGATTAAAATTAAATTTGCATCACGTTGTAATTCTAATATTTGTTTTGATATGGATTCGCTTGTAGTAGATAAATTAATTTCGGAACAATTGCCAACTGTCTCGGTTGACTCGTCTTTATTGACCAAATTTAAAGACCTACCGTTGGCAGATGAATCTTATGGTGTCCCTGGAGACTTCTATATGTTGATCGGCGCATCGATTCTCCCGCACCTCCAGTTATCGCGTAAGGTTCAAGGTCATTCGTCGTATCCCGCATCGCACGCTCTAGAAACAGTTCTCGGTTTTATTATTGTTGGTTACGCACCCGCACATTTAGATAGCTACTTATATTCATAGTTATTGTATTCATATAACAATTTAAAAAAAGAAAGGTCTCACACACTGTTCCGTTGTTGTTGAATTAGGTATTTTACCTATGTTTTCAGTATTTGTAAGTATGTGAGAACCATGTTCCTATTTATCATATTAATGAATTTACCTGTTCATGCTTTTAATACTTTATACCTGTACGTAGTATAGTGTGTAGTGCTATTCTGGTTGCATCGTCCTCACATATATGAATTTATTAATGTATATACTTATGTAAATATTGTAAAACGCTGTTATTTTAAAAAGAGAAAGTATGGCGTTTCTTGTGCATTCTTCTCCATAACAAGCAAATTTTCTGAATGCACGGTAGAATCAACTTTTATTACTTGTAAATTTTAATATTTGTTTGACGTTCAGAAGTGCCGCTTATTGGCCTAGTTGAATAAATATATTTGACCTTGACTTTACTCAACTATGTCACACTGCTGCACTGTTGAGCCTTTGCTGGAGACCATCCACAGCTTCTGGGAAGTTGAAGAGGACAATGTCCCGCCTATCCTAAGTCTTATGAAAGCCGGTCAGTTTGATCTTGTGAAGTGGACAAGTAACTCGCAAACCGCTCTATATTCGATTCCACTATCAGAATTTGATGGTGATGATACGCACATGGTTCTCGGCTTAAGTTGGTCACCCGTGTCTGACATGTTCAGTCTTAAAGTTAGTTCGACTCCGCAAATTTGTACTAAGCGCATTATCCTGTCGTGTGGAGCACGTATATGGGATGTTATGGGATTTGTAGCTCCCGTCGTTTTATATGCCAAGTTGCTTATAAAAGAACTTTGGCTTTCCAATAGTGATTGGGACAACCCAGCACCCGACTATATTTTGTAATTGTCGGGTGTAATTGTGGGTTCACTATCGCAAAGAGCTTCCATTGCTCAATCAAATAAAAATTCCGCCCCATGTTGGTATATTGACAGACAGTATAGTTACTGTTGTAGGCTTCGCAGACGCCAGTGAAAAGGCTTACGGCGGAATAGTTTGTTTGCACGTTTTGAATGCTGATAAGGTCTCGGTTAGTCTTATAAGCGCTATGTCCAATGTCTCCCCTCGCAATGTCGTTTCTCTAGCTAGCCTGGAGCTGTGCGCTATACTTTTGTTAGTGCAATCAGCTCTATTGTCAATGCTTGTAGGAACCGCATTGTTATTGATAGAATTATGGCTTTTTCTGATTCTACTGTAGTTTGTGATGGAAACATTCTAAACCCCATCGCTGGGATAAATTCGTCGCCAATAGGGTGGCTAAAATTCAGTCCGAATTACCACCACAAAATCTTTTTTACGTCGCTAGCACAGATAATCCCGCCGATTATCTCTCCCGTGGATTGCTCCCTTCGCAAATATTAGATCACCCGCTGTGGTTCTGCGCTCCGTCTTGGATTCATAGTGTACTTGAAAATGGCCGGTTAAGCCCTTTAACCCAGCTGCTGTTTCAGAACCACCCGAGGAGTAGAAGCATTTGCTGGTAGTTTTATTCCACGTGAAGAGTCGATTATTTTATCGTTGTCTAATCGTGTCTCGTCTTGGTCGAGACTTTCGCGTTCTGTGGTGTATGTATGTCGTTTTCTAAAACTGTTACCCACACGCTGTATTATAACCGCCGCTGATCTGGATAAAGCTGAGTCAGTCGTGCTTCGTGAATTGCAGAGATTTTATTTTGCATCACAATTTAGTAGTTTAGAGTCCAACAAACCATTTTTTATTTGTTATAGGCTTGCGCTTGACCACTATCTCACCTGATGGTAAGCGATGATGTGGTCCACGATGGAGCACGCTTGCCTAGAAGTAACCTATTCACTCTTGATTTAAAGACCCCTAGATTGTAGCTATCGGGAAACACAGACTCCGGCAGGGAATTCCACTCCTTAGCTGTACGCACAATAAAAGTATTCTCAAAACGTTTAGTGCGTATGGGTGATATGTCCACCATGTATCGATGGCGCATCGCCGTACGTCTGGTAGTCCGATGATGAAACGGGCTGGGCGGAATTAGATCATGCAATTCCGTCGCACACTCCCCGAAATGCAACTGATAAAAAACCGACAAGCTGGCAACTCGGCGACGATGTTCAAGGCTCTGGAGCTTTGACTTAACCAGTGCCTTATCGACGATGAGCTTCTTGGCCCGCTTTTCGATCGACTCTAGTGCATCAAGCTTGTATTTGGCAGATCCGTCCCAGAGATGAGAACAGTACTCCATGCATGATCGAACTTGCGCTTGATACAAGCTGAGCAGCTGTTCTGGCGTGAAGTACCTTCTCACCTTTGCAAGGATCCCCAGCTTTTTGGCAGCCAGCTGTGCCTTTGCCTCAATGTATGGGCCAAAATTGAGCGTCGATGTCAACGTAACGCCAAGAAGCTCAAGATGGTCAGTTATTGGCACGGTCACATCTCGGAAAGTTGGAGCCGGGTGAAATTGGCTCTTTTTAGCGAAAAAAGACACGCCTGGGTTTTAGCAGCATTAAACCTGACCAGATTGGCATCGCCCCATTCAGAGACTGCCTGCAAGGACAGGTTCAAGCGCTGCACCATGGCCTCCTGGAGAGACTGGATCTGAGGCCCGGTAGCACGAGCGTTGGACAAGTATCTTTCAGCAACAGTGCTGTCGGCTGCATACCCAAAGGTAGGTAGGTAGGTAGGTTTTAGCAGATCGTTAATGTGCAGCAAGAATAAAGTTGCTGAAAGTACCGACCCCTGAGGGACCCCGGCATTAATATCCAAGTGGTCCGACGAGCAGCCATCGATAACCACTCGAATGGACCGGTCTCTCAGGAAGTCAGCAATCCAATCACACAGACCACCGGGCAAACCGAATAAAGGAAGTTTACCAATAAGGCTTTCGTGCCAGACCCTATCAGAAGCCTTCGAGATGTCGAGGGAGACGGCAAGCGCTTCCCCGTGCCTTTCGATGGCCTCACTCCAGATGTGAATGGCATACGCTAGAAGATCCCCAGTAGACCGATTTCGGCGGAAGCCGTATTGGCGGTCACTTAGGATATCGTTTGCTTCTAGGTATGCCAGGAGCTTAGTGTTTAGTACACGCTCCATACTCTTACAGAGTATGGACGTTATAGAGATGGGTCTGTAGTTAGCCGGGTCAGCTCGACTGCCCTTCTTGGGCACGGGCTGTACGTTGGCTTGCTTCCAAGCATTCAGCACTTTTCCAGTCTCATATGAAAGGCGGAATAGACGTGTCAAGATCGGAGACAGTTCAGGCGCACAGGTTCTAAGAACTATAGCTGGTATGCCGTTCGGGCCGCTAGCCTTGTTCACGTCGAGGTTGCGCAGCACCCTACGGACGTCCTTTTGATGGATACGAATGTCAGACATACTCGTCTCGCATCCATCAGGAGAAGGAGGGGGCCGCGCGTCACCAGGATTCAGACGTGAAAATTCCGCAAAAAGAGAGGCAAATAAATTTGCCTTCTCCTCAGCGGAGTGGGCCAGCGACCCGTCGGGTTTCAGCAGTGGTGGTAGTGAGGGACGGCAGAAGTTCGACTCGACCGACTTAGCCAGAGACCAAAACGCTTTACTACCTGCTGGGTAAGAAGCAAGTTTGGTCCCTATTCGGCCGATGTGGTCGAACCGAGGCCTTCGCAACACCATCTTGCAGGACTTGGCAGCCCTGTTGAAGGCTCTCTTCTTCCGACCCACGTCACTCGCCTTACGCGATCGAGCGTCGACCCAAGCCAGGTACGCCCCATGTTTAAGCGCATCGGCGCGCTTACATTCGGCTCCAAACCATGGCCGGTCTTCGCTTTACATTGAAACGTCAGAGAACGGAATGTAGTACTCCATTCCGAAGAAAAGCAAGTAGGCTGCCAAGGATAGCATGCGAAGAAAGATCGCATACCATCCCAATCTGCTGACTTGTACCGCCAAACCCGCCGGGTGCATCTTGCGCTGGGATCGGGCGGGGAATAGACGGACACAGACTTCACCAGACAGTGGTCGGAACTTCCCAAAGGTGAAGCTATTGACACGGAGTATCTGTCTGGATCTGTTGTCAGCAGAAGGTCCAAGCAATTGGCTGTGTGCGAATCAACATCCGGTACCCTCGTTGCCCCCTGGACCAGCTGGGTGAGGTTTAGCGCTAGCGAAAGCTTACGCATCTCCCGTCCAGCATGATCAGTGCAATGGTAAGGGAAGAGCCACTCCTGGTGGTAGGCATTGAAATCCCTCAGTAACACTAATTGGGCAGAAGGGTACCGCTGCTGTGCCATATCAGCCGCCTCACTGATGTGCTCTGTGAGCCTGGTTGTCTCCTGATCTCCGCTGTGCGAATGGTAGACAAAGGCATAGATAATTTTATCTAGACCTGCGTCCACTTAAGCCCACAGCGTTGAGAATCTGGAGTCCTCAAGGTTACGGAGACGCCGATAGCAAGTATCGTCACGGGCGTGCATACACACACCCGCGCGCGGTTTAAAATTGTGCTCCAGGGTAAACCCTGGGTAAGATAAGTACGACGCGTCTGATGGGCTCACTATCTGCGTCTCCGTAAGGAAAAACAGCGCTGGTTTCTCAGCCTCCAGATGGTAGTGGACTGCAGAGAGATTTGAGTGCAGACCTCGAATGTTGGTAAGGTGCACTTTGTGGGGGAGGGGGTGCAGCCGCTGTTTTAGTCTGATATTAATTTTCTTTGACATCATTATAGTAGAGTGAATGGAGGTGAGGAGAAGGAAGTGAGACGAGGTTCTACGCTGCTAACCTACAGACACGCACTGAAAAGACGACATTATTGGGGCACTAGTCCGGAGACTGCGGGGACGCCCGAGCCCCCCCGGAATGTCCATCGGGCCCTCCCCATCTGGTCGCCAACCAGCACGATGGTGCATTCCGGGATTTTTCGACAATTGGCGGGGCAGCCTTTCATGTGTGGCTGGCACACTACTTGGGCCCCCAACTACCTGCGGTCGTTCAGCGGCGCACCGTGCCTCGGATCCCGCTACCCTCCGCGACTAGTCTCCCGATACGTCTATAACAGCGCGCGTCAGGCTGGTCTGCCAGCAGTAGAACAGCTGTCTCGACCCAACTCCTCTAGTTGGCTACACCGAGCATCGTAACCGGAACACGGCTAGGCCGCTTGGCGGTACGTCTTTGCCCGGTGAGTGGTCGCAAGCCTTCGGCCGAAACCTACCACCAGTTATTGTCACCTGATTTGCACCACCCGGGGACCACGTGTAGGGAATCAAAGGGTACACTCCTACGGACGTGGGTGACTCAGCCCCCATAATGTATGCCCCCATGTAGTCGCGATTTTCAACATTTGAAACCTTTTTTGCAGCATGGTCTTATTCGAGTAGGTGGTCGTTTGAGAAATTCCGATTTAGGATTTGAACAAACAACATCCAGTAGTTTTATAAGGTGAATTGTCACGCAGATCCGGACTTGTTGATGTCTATCTTTAGACAGAAGTACTGTATACTTTCCGCTCGCAATTTGATACGCGCTAGAGTGCACAAATGTGTGCCCTGTTTTAAGCTTCGTCCGCGTTTTATCGCGCCTGAAATGGCCGATATTGTTGAATGACGCTTCATGGGTATGAGTGGTGTCATTAAGGAAGTTAATTCAGAAAATGGAGGGTGGTGGCTGACAGGCTGCAGCAGTAAAATGTCGGACTGTATCTAGCATTCAGTGTTGCTAATGAATAAGTCCAGAACACGACCCAAATTGCTTTTTATTAAAAAAAATCGTAATAGCCATCAAATCCAGTAAAGATCGACCCACATTATTAAGTGACTGAGTACTCACATGACTTGTTCTGCCTGACCATTAAATGTCGGTCAGATTGTGATCCCCGGCTATATAAAATGATTCACTACAGGGAGCCGTAAGAATATTTTCTAATGTGGATAGATGTGACAAGTAAACATCGTCTTGTGTGCGTGGAGGTATAAAGGCAGCGCTAATGACGTGGTATGTGTTGGAGCGTGACGCAGGCATTTGGTTCATAATGTGCTCGATGCATTATATTACATGTTAGCCATGTCTCAGATAATATGATCTCGTCAAACGATAAAGAAAGTATGCTGGTATAAAGTGTGTGCAATTTAGTGCGGATCCCTCTACAGTTTTGATAGAAGAATGATAAAACATTGTTACTAAGCATTGCGTGAAATCATTAAGTAAATAAAACCGGCCAAGTGCGTATCGGGCCACGCGCAGTAATAGGGTTCCAAAGTTGCATAATAATGCGAACTAAAAAGAGAGTTTTGTTGTTATTACATGAACATTAGAACGGTTTCAGCGGCTCACACAGTCTGAAAATGGGCCCACATAGGTGATGTTTTTTTTTTAATCTATATTCTCGCGTTTGACCACTATCTCGCCTGATGGTAAGCGATGATGTGGTCAACGGCGAAGCACGCTTGCCTAGATTTAATCTATTCTCTCTTGACTTAAACTAAATAAGGACTTACTGGTAACTGAAGAAGGAGTTATAAAATCCAACTTCGCAACTGAAGTTAGAAAAATATTATCTATTTGAGTACCACCGCGGGTGCGAATTGCGAAAGGAGCCGATACGAGCGCGCGTTAGAGCCACGGGGACTGGTATAGTTCGTGCCTGGATCCTTGCGTGCACGCTCGCGCGCTCCTTGTTTATTTTTCTTTCGAAATTTGAAAAAAATCGTATGTCACCTCAAATCTCCTCTATTATTTCATTCTGGAAAGTTTTACGCTACTCAATTAGTAATGAAGTCGGGTCGAATATTGACTTTATAGAAGGATATCGACAAAAGAAAGTAAGTAATTTGCTTGGAAATCGAATCTAATTTGACTTTACTTTTACGTTTGAAATACAAAACGTCGAAAATGCTTCTGCACTAACACAAAATAGACTCCGGGTGCATGCGCCATATGGACTACGGACTGGTACTGCCAACGACTCCGGCCACTTCAATGCGTTATTCGAGCTTAAACATTATTAATTTAGAAATCATTATTATTAAGGATGTTATGATTTTATTTTTGTATATTTTTACATGGTTCATAAGCATATATTTACTATCTGTTTTACACAGCTAACAACTTTATTTAAGTAATTTTTCAATGGCATTTGTACAAAAAATTTACTGTGCCAAGTACATTTTATAAGTTGGTCGACTATTACTCGTAAACTTGTAAAGCCTGTTATGATTTCATTTTTGTATATTTTTACATGGTTCGTAAGCATTATATTTACTCTGTTTTACACAGCTATCAACTTTATTTAAGTAATTTTTCAATGGCATTTGTACAAAATTTTTACTGTTCCAAGTACATTTTATAAGTTGGTCGACTATTACTCGTAAACTTGTAAAGCCTTGTTATCCGTGATAATTTTCCTTTTAATTTCGTTATATTTACTACTGCTGTGATTTTTTTCACATAGCCAAGAGCAACCATTTCGCTGGGGGGGGAGGGGGGGACACTTGACTCTAACATAAATTTGCAACTTAAAGCTTAATTTTACGCAAACGAATCTCTGAATCGAAAAATGGTTTTAACAAACCCATAATATTTTTGAATGGCCTATCCAACGATATCCCACACTATGGGGTAGGTGAGAAAAAAAAAATACATCCCCACTTTACATCTATGGGAGGTAACAGAAAAAAAAAAAAATTCATGATTTTATGTTACCACTATGTCGGAATTATTAATATGTATATACATGTCAAATTATAGCTTTCTAGTACTTAGATTCCCTGAGCTAAGCTGCGGACGGACAGACGGACAGAGCGTAACTATAAGGGTTCCTTGTTGACTTTGGAACCCTAAAACGGAGTATACAACAAAAAAAAAAAGCTAATATTTTTATATTCGGGTATATTTATACTTGGATTCTGTTCGTAGTGGGTAGTATGAAGTTGAGTTACATAGAAGGTCATAGTTATGAGTACTAACAACAGCTAATGAGCGAGTTTAAAATAACAAGTTCTGTAGACAAATTACTGAAATGTGCGGCATACAATCTAGGGCAGTATCGTTTACGTACCTATATGAACAACAAAAGCGAGAAACGATATAAAACAATGATATAAAACCGATCTTAGAGACTATAACATTTTAGTCTATAAATTTTTAGTTTTAGAAATAGTGGCTTACAGCTGTCTAAAAAGTGAGCACCACAAATTGCTCGGATACATTTTTTTTTGAGCTTTAAAAACTCTGTCGAATACTACTGAGTTACCCCATATTATAATGCCGTATCTAAGTACGGATGATACATATCCATAATAAGCCAGCATTGCAGTGTTAAAGTTTACTGTTTGTCTAATTCTTTTCAAGACATATATAAAACGATCAATTATTGTAAGAATTTTATCTATGTGTATTTTCCAATTACAATTTTTATCGACCGTTATACCCAAGAATACACAATTATCGACAGTGGTCAAGTGAGAATCTTTATAAAGAATATCTAATTTATTTATGTTTGCATTGTATGTTTGAAATTGTATTATGTTTGTTTTAGTCATATTTATTTGTAAGTAATTTTTTTCCAGCCAATCGATTGCCTTATCAAGAGATTGTACGATTTCATTCTCTAAGTTTTTGTTATCGTCACTCTTAATAATTATTGTCGTGTCATCAGCGAATAGTATGCAATCTTTGCCCATCGCCTCTGGAATGTCGTTGATGTAAACTAGAAAGAGTTATGGGGAGATACCCTGTGGCGTGCCATAATTATTTTGTTTATTTGCCGACCTATAGGTTTTTTTTCCTTTTGACAAGTATTTGTTATTTCCACGCATTGTATTCTTTCAGAAAGATAACTTTTGATCCAGTCGTTGGCCTTACCCCGGATTCCATAATGCTCAAGCTTTGAGAGTAGTGTTTTATGGCAGACAAAATCAAAGGCTTTTGTCATATCTAGAAACACGCAACTAATCTTCGATTTATGATTCAAACTTTCAGTTATGTATTTTATTAGTGTGAAACATGCTAAAGTAGTGGAACTGCCCTTCCTAAACCCCAATTGTTCTTTTTTAAGAATATCACAAGTTGTTAAAAAATTCTCTAATTTAATGCACATAACTTTCTCAAATATTTTGGATAGGACTGGAATTAAAGTTATTGGGCGATAATTGCTCATGTTATGGCTTGAGTCACACATTTCATCGCAGTTTGGGTGATAAAGCCATTTTGTCTTAAATACTAGCACATCAGTCGCTCGGCAGTCGCTCCATGTAAAACACTGGTACTCAGCTAAATCCGGTTAGACTGGAAGCCGACCCCAATATAGTTGGGAAAAGGCTAGGCAGATTGATTGACTAGCACCGGCGGTGTGAGAAAATTTCATGACGTTTATTTGGGACACATCGGGTCTTATTTGCTAATACGGGCGCACCCATTTTGTCACAAATGTCACATTTTGACAGATGATTAAGAAAAATTTATCACTTTCGTTCGGAGGTGGTGATAAAATTTTCCTTCTAATTACTGCACCAAATGGCAATAAGTTTATTTTGTGTGTGTGGTGATCAATGCTTATGAATGAATTGAAATGTAACAGGATTATTAATTAATTCTATATTATTACTTTTTTATAATTGTATTTTTTTTTATTGTTATTCTTATTTTTAATTATTTTTTTTATTTGGATTATTACTTTTTTATACTTAATTATTTTCTTTTATTCCATATTCTTCTTACTTAATACATTTTTAAATATTTCTTAAATAAAACCCGCAAAGAACATTTAATATATAAAAATTGGGGCCTGGTATCGGGAACAGAGTCCAAGCTTCTATATTTTTTAAGAAATTATTAATATTTTCACAATAATTATATCTTTCTAACAAACACTTACTATGTTATCAAACAAATAAAGAAAAATAATATGTGCATAAGTCTATGGTCGTGGGACAAATATTAATTTGTTCCCAACAAAATTAAAAAGTTGTTTATCTGTATGAACGGCACACTTTTATACGTATTATTTTATTTGGTCGTTTATTCAGATTATGTCGCACTATGAAGTCGGCAACAAGAAAGGCATGTCGCACCATTAAACTATGTCACATGGTTGTCCCGTGCTAGCATTTAAGGCAAATTGTAAGACATGACATATTTTATCATAACTTGTTATGACCAAAAATATTTACTGTTAAGAATTTGTAGTTCAAGTCACCATGGAAATTAAAAAAAAAAATTAAAAAAAAATATATGTTGGGATGCTGCTAACATGGGGGTGGCAAAGGGGGGGCTAAATTTTGGTTATTTTTAGCCTAGGACATACCGTTTTCGAGATACCATTTTGGAAATATAGAGCGTGTTATGCAAATAAAATAACATTCGGAGGCCCATAATTCGGAAACAGTGCGTCGTAGTGCTATGCTTCTTAAAACCTAAATGTTTTTTATGGCCAAGTTTAAACCGAAAATGCCATAAAATTGGAAAATTTCCGAAAAAGAAAAAAATAAACGTCAAGAAGTTATGCCACATGTCAAGAAAATATCTCACGCCGCCGTGCTAGCATTTAAGACAAAATGGTTTTATCGCCCAAACTGTGATAAAAAGTGTGACTTAAGCCATGTCACAGTAGGCCATGCTCGCCGGGCAGCAAATGTTTTAGAGCTATCGTTAGCTTTAACAAGTACAGTAGCGTTATTTATAATTTGTAGGGTCTGAAGTACTACCTGATTTAAACAAAGGTATTATTTTACTATTTTTCATTAGGTCAGGAAACTCCCCACTGTCGATACAATTATTAAAGATAATAGCTAAACTAGGTGCGACAACGTCAATAATGGACTTAGCAACTTCTACAGAATGTCCCCTAAGAAATCTATAGGGCTTATTGGCTTATTTATGAAATGTGTTAATTTATAATTCTAACATTAATCAATATACACATTGCCTAGGTAATGCTTACATATCCTAGGATTTGTATACAATTCCCAAATTTTTAAATGCAAAGTGGAAAATAACTTGAGAGGTGTCAAGGGACACCCGGATGGAACGAAGTTTCCTATCGTAATATTCTTTATTTTTTTGTTTAACAGTTTTAGGTATTTTTTCACTTTCTTGTTTCTTTAATTTCTGCGCTTCATAATGTTTTTTTCTGTTTTCTGCATTAGTTTTAGGTTTTTTAGCTTGTAATTGATCAGTCTCACTACATTCATTTGATCTCTCTGCAGTTATGTTTTGTACCATTGTATTTTGTTATTTCTTTCTCTCACGATATTCTCTTTATCTTTGTGCATTTGTCTTTTTCCTTGATGTTATAGTTTGTACCTCAGTAGTCGATGCTTTAGTTGATTCGCTATTGAAATAAAAAAAGCAAAGAAATTGTACATATACATACACACACACACATATATCACCAACGGCACCATTAACTAATCCATCACTTACATCGATGTTTGTTGTGGTAAGGTAATACTTTCCTTTTACAAAAGTGATTTGGTAAGGTAATCTGTCATCAATCAATGGGATCCTGCCGTTTTGCCGAAAAGATTTTGCCAAATTTTCATTACCCAAACAAATTTTAGCAACCTTTTTTTATACCAATGTAATATTTGGAATAATTTTAGTACGCACATTTTCATTTGGTCAAATGTTTACTTGGCAGATTGTTACCAAGGATAATGTCATTAAGGTTTTTGGTCTTTAATCAAATGATTTATTACAGCAAACAATATTTAGACAATAAACGTTTCATCATTTTCTGGCAAATAACTTAAAGCCAGTAAACATTTTACTTGTTTGTTAAATTTGATGTCATTTGCGTATTTCTTTGTAAGCTTATGTGCTTGAATTTGTCTGAAACAAGTCAAATTTATGGACAATAGGTTATTTATGGAACTAGTTACAGTAGGTTATTAATTTAAAAAAAATGGTTAGGTTAGGTTAGGTTAAAACTGTGACCACCTACGCACGAGCCGAGCGAGCGTAGCGAGCGGTGCCGCGGCAGCGGCCGGCGAGTGCCAGAAACGACTAGATTATATAGAAAAAAATATGGAAAAAAGAGATTATTTTTAGGAGGCTATCGAGAGAAATAATATAATTATAATAACATTATTATTACCTGTTTAGAATATGTCCCAAGTGGAAAACAATCGACTAAACAGAAATGGTAAGTTTAAAACTGACGACACCAAATATTTGGCTTATTTAATTTTGCGTAAAATATGTTATACCAACTGAAATATTTGACTAGATAAAAAATGGTAAAAGTACTAGTTGGTGAACAAGTTATTGTTCAAACGTTCACTTGCCAAACATAGGTTTTCGTAACAATTATTTGTAAAGAGATTGTTTGGTAAGTAATAATTTGGCAAATGAAGTTATGCGAAAATTTGTTTGGGAAGTGATAATTTGGCAATTTCTTTTCGGTAAAACAAGGGAGACCCGTCATCAATACTGAGGGGTATCGATGACAGATTTTTTGTGTAGTTGTAATCTAATAGAAGCTTCTTGTTCTTGATTTTTAGATCCAGTTTTTATATCCTTTGCTATTGAGATGACTTGCAAAGTTGTTGTTGTTGTTGAGTTGTTGTTGTTGTAGTTGTTAACGAAAATAACTGGCTAGCTTTCTATAAGAGAGAGAGAAAGAGAGAGAGACAGACAGAGAAACATGCGCACGCCGCACGGCTTACAACTATAGCAAAAAGTGTCGTTCCAACTTTTGGTCTTAATTTTTCCGTCTAGCCCCCTTCCGCAACGCGCAATAAGGAACTTCGTTCCAAAACTTCGTTTCAATAATTTATGAATAAATAAATCCAATATTTTTTTTTAGATTCTCAGTGTATTGTGCATTATTTTCAATCCAATTATGAAATCCTAAAAAAATCATTGGTCACTGATAAAAAAATCTTATAAAACATTTAATCTTTACAGACACAATTAAAAATAATAACACAATCAATTATCAATTAAATCAATCTGCCTAGCCTTTCTCAGCTATATTGAGGTCGGCTTCCAGTATTACCGGATGCAGCTGATTATCAGTATTTGACATGGAGAGACTGCCTATCTGACCTCCATAACCCAGTAACTCACACACACGATACCTCTTGGAAAGACTAGTATCAGATTTGCTGGCTTCTGACTATCTGTAACGACCAACGGCCTAGCGTACTTTCCAAGGCACAGAAATCTCGCTTTGTAAAGATGGTCAACCATCCACGGACTAACCTTGGCAAGCATTGCTTAGCCTTTTCTTTTTTTTTTTTTTTTTGGGGCAAACCCACCGCACTATTCCCAAACCACTGCAACTCCTGAAAGCCAGAATCAACAAACAACATTGCTTAGCCTTGAAGATTGAACCTTGCAGCTGTTATAATTTAGCCACGAGCTCCGCAATCGGAACACAATCAACTATCACGCGAGTTATTTAAAACCCAATAACCCACGCGCCCTCGTTTACCCCGTAACCGGCCGATATCCTGTTTTTACCCGACTGCCGAAGGAGGGTAATGTGTTTATCAGTCTATGTATGTGTGTATGTTGTATGTATGTATGTATGTAAGTATGTTTGTTCCTATGTGGCGTTCTAGAGACCAAATGCATTGGCCGATTTTGATGATTCTTACGTCAATCGATTCGTCTTAATCCTGCGAGTGTCACTGGCTACATTAAAATTGGAAAAAACAAAAATGGCGGATTTTGGGCGCCATTTTGTGGGGAAAAAAAAGTATTCTTCCAAACCCATCGTGTGGGGTATCAAAATAAAGGATTTTAAGAGGCGATTTCAAAAATATATTACATTTATATGTTTAAATGTATCTAATTCTAAAAAAAAAATAACTAAAAAGTTGTAAATAAAAAAAGTTAATTAAAAAAATCAAAAAACCCGACTCCTTAAAAAGCAAACTAAAAAGACGTAAACAAGAAGAAAATCATGCTGTGCAGTCGGAGGATACATCTGGTTTTGGTCCGCCAGCTCGAGAATATGTATCCTCCGACTGCACAGCATGATTTTCTTCTTGTTTACGTCTTTTTAGTTTGCTTTTTAAGGAGTCGGGTTTTTTGATTTTTTTAATTAACTTTTTTTTAAACAGATTGTCTATTGCCGTTTAGGAATTTTATGGAATTCATGGAAAATATGTTAATTACAATTTATTTCATAAATTTCCGGTCGATTTTCGGTATTCTATTTTCCTAGGAATTGTATGGAAATTCTGATTTCAAACATTTCCTATTTAACTTATACAGGATGAGCAAAATATCGTGGATAAAACTAAACAGGGTGATAGTTGGGGTTATAAATGAAGAAACTAACTTTTTTTTATTTTTTTAATAAAACTTTGTCCCACACTAGGAATTTCTTCCTGTATCGTGGGAGCGTTTACAAATATATAAACTCACATACACAAACACCCAGAGCTGGAACCACTATCTGAAGGTCATACAAATATTTGTTCCGTGCGGGAATCGAACCCGCGACACGCAGCGCAGCAGTCAATTGCTCAACCACTGCGCCAACCGTCCGCCCTGAAACTGACTGATCGAACAATGCACAGCCAAAACTGCTGCGCCTAGAAGCATGAAATTTGGCAGAAATCCTTTCTGCCAAATTTCAAGTAACTTAAGTGAGCAATACGAAAGGACTTTTGGAAATTTCCCCCCTAAGAATTAAAGTGAGGATTGAAATTGTATGAAAAATCGAATTCCTTCGGCTAATATTCTTGAAACTATGCAAAAATTGTAATCTAAGTAAATGATAAAGATTGTCATCATTAGTTTTTCGAAACTACCCCCAAAAGACGATTTAGGGGGTGTTGATTCTGTATGAAAGAATCTTATTTCTTGGGTTAATAAACTTGAATCTCGGCACAAATACTAATCAACATAAATATAAAGGTTGTTATTATTAGTTTTTCGAAACTATCACCAAAGGAAGATTTAGGGGGTGTTAAAGTTTTTTTGAGAGTGTTATTATAACTCTTTTTTTTAAATTGGTTCGCGCTTGACCTCTTCTTGGGTGAATAAACTTGACAACAGCTCAGACGGAAGGACAGACGGACACGTAAGTGCGTTTGGACCCATCGGGTAAGGAACCCTAAAAATGATGCCAGTATATTAATAAAGACAAAATCAGATTTATCAATATATTAGTATTTGGTAGTAAAAAGTACAAAATAATGAACATTATCTCCAAATTTCAAGTTCATAGGTCAATGGGAAGTTATAAAATTCTTCGGAACAAATTTTGCACAAATGTTTTCTTTTTCTAGGTCATCACAAATGAACTTGTCTATGCAGATCTCAGCTTGGTGCAAGGAGACAGTCAAACACCAAGACGTGATGAAGAATCACATGCTGAAATAATTGGAGTAATGAAACCAGCAGATGTAAATTTAACAAAAAAAAATAATTATTTTTGTTTTAGTGACAACGTTTTTCTTTTCGTTCATACTAATAGCTTTTACTAGTGGGTTCGCCCAAGGAAATGTATGCCCTTGATAATTATGAAAGTATATAAACACAATCTATTCGTATGATAAGTATCATACAAATCTATTCAGTCGTTGAGGAGTGCTTGATTAACTTACGTCCAGACTTGCACACTCATGTGTAAACTGTGGATTCTCTAACCTCCTCGAGCTGACTATTGAGTGACCCTGCCATGATATATCTGAAACCGCTTGCAAGCCAGGAGAGGCGCTGTTGTAGGTACATCTTGCTCAGACAGGGTACATTGGTGACTATCGTATATGGGGTCAAAACAAAATGACGTTATTGTACGGCTTGCCGAAAGATTCCGGCTTTTTGTCAATATTTTTATCCTATTTATCTTACTATATATTATATTATAAATGCGAAAGTTTGGATTGTATGTTACTCAATCACGCCAGAACGCATGAACGGATCTGGATGAATTTTGGCACAGAGATAGATTATATTCAGGAATAGCTAGCACACAGGATACTTATTATCCTAAATATTATTTGCTCTCCTTCTCCAACCACGATACTCATAAGGTCTAATAGATTACATGAATTGTATGTCTCTCTCTCTTTGACCATAACTACCCTACATATTGCTCGTACTAAAAATATTTTTATATTTTTGCAGTAGCTACGCATCTAGGTATTTAAGTTTTCTAGTTGAAACAGTTTCCATTTCATAACAGTTAGTTTATTTTCTAACTTTGGCATAAAGAAAATTGTTTGTTCCATAGTTATAAACAAAGAGCAGAGGTTTGCTCAAAGTTTCAAAAATAATATGCAGTTCAAAGCTGTAATATTATAGTAGTCACAACAGTTTCTTAAACACAGTTCGCTTTTAAATCCTATTTTGGGTCTAATTAATGATTACACGTTGAAATGTTATTGTAAATAACATGAGTACTTTCCTGTTTTAAATAAGGAAAACAACAACATTTACTAATTGTGCTAAATATATCAAATTAATTGACAATATTATTCAGCTCTACTGAAAAACCCACCTGGTAAACACCATGACAAGATATATTTGGCTTCGCTATAAAACTGTTATATTTTAAATAGGTATGCCCGTCGTTTCTGGAAATTAAAGCTGCTACGTAAGTAGTAGTAGCGTGCTCCTGCCTGCTAATAACAACATACTGCGACCTCCCCTTGTACAGATATCTACCCTAATATTATAAAGAGGAAAGATTAGATTGTTTGTTAGTTTGTAATAGTAGATTATGAACCAAGGGGATAACGAGTGATTTACGTCACGGGAGGCATATTGGTCCCAGAGCGTATTGAGGTTCTCTAGAGAAGTCTATGTAAAGTCCTGAGTGAAGCGAGACGTTCAAGCTGCTCAAGGCGAAGACAGACTTTATCCCAGAGGATCATACTCTACATTTCACACCTTCTGCGAGACAATAAAAAGTCAGGGTGCCATAAATTAAGTATTCATTTTGTAATTAATATAAATCAAGAGTTAATATTGGTGGTGGACAACGGGAATAATCGTAGACACATTAGTACAGTTATAGAAGGTTAATAACAAACAGAGTTACTTTCGCTTTTTTAATTTCAGTATGGATAACGTGCCATATCTTAAATAAACTTCTTGTAAATTCTAAATGAAAGGTCCGATTCAAATAATGCAAAGATAAATTTATAGATACATAATCAGTTATATTTAGAAAAAAAAAAATAGGATGAGGATTAATAATCATGATAGGTACGAATGTCAAAATTTTCACCCTCCTCGTGTTTGTTGTGTGTCATCAAAGTAGTTCGTTTGAATTAAAACTAAAATCAGAATAATAATTCAATCAAAATAATAATTAAAATTAAAATAACACATAAAATGAAAAATTAAAAATAAATAGAATAAGTGAAGAATCAAATTAAATCAAATCAAATCATATTTATTCGTAAATGTAGGTTGCAATACAATAGGATGTTATAATAAGGTGGTCAGTTCGCTACATTTTACTCGAGAGCATACAAATAATAAACAAAGTTAGTGGTGTCGAAACAACAGACACACATTTAAAATTAAATAATTCAATTACTTACAAAACACACAATTTCGTACTTACTAACACACAATTACCAACATAAAAATAATAATAATAATCTAAATATAATATTGTAATAAGCTAAATGTCAGTGGTGTCCTCCATATACTCAGTTGTGGATTAGTAACATTTGTGAATTAAAAATTGTTTCAGTTTCTTTTTAAACATATTAATATTAAGATTATTTATCTGTCGTGGAATTTTATTGAAAATAACTGGAGCCTACTAAGAGTGTGTTTTGTGTGCTTAATGCATGTATGTGAAGCGAAAGTATAGAGTGTGCTTGCGTGGTACCTCCACACAACCCCATTCCATGCTACGTGTACTATTTGGGGTGCATGTTTAAGGAAGAAACATTTCTAGGTTTTGTCTAAGATCTGCAATTCTTCGTAAGTAAGGATATGGAGCTATTCTCAATTTATCTCTTACATATTTATATTATTAAAATTATATCTATCGTTTTTAATAGAATTTCTAGGTCCACAGTCAGGAATTTTAAGACAAGCCGATGCTCATAGCGATGACGTCAGTGAACTGCTGCAACCAGGAGCAGCGCTTCCTGTTGCCGCGCTGTAAACAGGTTACAGTATTAGATAGATACTGATACTGATAATAACTCGTGTAAGTTGTAATTCAACTCGATGAGTTAATAAATTGTAATGGAAAAAGCTACATATTTGATGACGTCTTTCGTTAAATAAAGGGACACATAATAAAGATATTTTTTTGGTAAAATGAGTTATTTAGCTTACCAGTTAATCTCAGAGTCAGTAACAGCAGGTACAATCATGTTTTCGAAAGATTTTCTTTTAGCGTATTCGATTTCCTCGTAGATATGCTCGTGGCCTTCAACTTCATCATAGTTCATTTCTTCTATGTCAGCAATTTCCTTCGCACATTGCTTACGAAAAAGCAAGTTAAGATAGAAGGGGTTCCTCTAAAAAATTGCAAGACACATTAACGAAATTTGAATGTGGGCGCCCAATCGTTTACCGCTCAGGGTTTCCCCAACGGTCATCATTAAACAAAACAACTTTATCACAAAATCTAAACCGACTTCCAAAGTAAAACCCTACAAAGTGCAAAATGATTTTCGTTTCTGAAATCGTTGGAGCTAAACGAAAAAGCCAGATGTACCAAAGACTTGACTTCTTTGCACTTTGTTTTGGAAGTCGGCAAATTTTTTGAGATACAGTTATTTTTTTCTCTTTTTGGATTTGGTATTTTATTACTAAGAGTGAGAGAGTTCTATAATAAGATACCCATTTTTTTTTTTGAAAATGGAAATCAAACATTGAATTCTTCCGCTCTGTGTGAAGCGGAAGGCCTTTCAGACTTTTACTGACTAAAACCCACCCGTATTGCTTCAGTTGCTTGTGTCAGGGCCGCAGTAACTCTCCTTCAAAATCCGCGACCCATACTGGCATTGGCCCTAGCAGATCCCATTAGTTTTTACTGACATCTCTGAGGCGCGCATGGAACACCATGCACCGTCGACTCAGGCCTGGTCCTTATCGGACGGCGAATTACCTATTACTCGCCATCCGCAAGCCCGCGCCTAGGGTGGCCGGGGATCGGCTTGCGATTCCCGACGCCCAGGGCGTCTCCCGTGGCGATAGTAAGATCTGGTACAGGATTGACCGGATACCCATAATAACTCAATTTACACATTCGTGCTGGTTGTAACGTTGTTTGTTTAATATCTTGAAAAATACTGAACGGATTTTGATGAAACTAGCATATTACCTGTAATATCTATTTTCTGAGAAATACGTGGGCAAACATACAAACATACACTTATGAAATTTGGCACGCCTGCACCCTAATTGCGAAACTGTTTTGACAGCTCGAAGTGCACATGTTCTCTTTCATTTTGATGACTCAACAGCATTTATTGCGTGAGCTGTTGAGCAGGCGGATTTTTGTTTGATTGATGATTTGAACTTGCGCAATTACCCCTAATTGCGCAAGTTCAAAGAATGATGCATGTACGCTTTGTACTCCCCCTCTAGCCCCCGCTGAGGGGCTGTTTATAATATAAATGAGTGAATTACAATATTACATACATACGGATCAAAATGAAAACATCCCTGTTAGGGATCCGTAGTCAACAAGGAACTATTATAGTTACGCCATGTCCGTCTGTACGTCCGTCCGTCTGCAGCTTAGCTCAGAGACTCTTATAAATAATAATCACGCCGACAAAGTGATAAAATAAAACCAAGAAAAACATTTTTTCGTGGCCCTATACATGTAAAGTGGGATGTTTTTATCTCGTCTGTCCAGTGGTGTTGGTATCGTTATATAGTCTGTTCAAAAATATTACGGGTCTGTTAAAACTATTTTTCGATTCAGGGATCCGTTTGCGAAAATTTAAGCTTTAAATTGCTAATTTTTGTTAGAGTCAAGTGCCCCCTCCCCCTGCCAGCTAAATGGTTGCTTTTGGATATGTGATAACAGTTTTCGGCAAAGTTAATTTTCCCCTTCGTTAGAGCAATGTTCGGTGCTTTTATTGTTAATAATGTTACCTATTTATTTTGATGAATGTAGCTGTTTATACGAAACACTCTGTGCGCGAGTCAGACTTGCACTTGGCCGGTTTTATTTAATATTTGATACTAGCTTCGGCGAAACAAAAATATAAAAAAATCCTAGATTTCAAATTAATAATAATGTATTTCAATTAAACCATTAAACCACGGCGCGACGACCTAGAAACATTTTATTATTAGTGGTAGGTACTTATTTTATCACCATTTTTTAATTATTTTATATTTTTCATCAATATTACCTACTACCTACTTGTCTATAGGACGAAACATTAAAACCGCCATGTTAAAGTTTCCTTTCAAACGCGTCAAACAAAACTATCAGACGGTTTTATCTTTACTATCTAAATCCATGATTATGAACCTTATTTATTAAAATCTCTGAGCTGTTTAGTGCCTAATCAACAGATTCTAAATACAAACAAACATATTTATTAAAAAAAAAATAAGTAATACATTCATGATTTCAAAGTGAAAGGTGTGCAAAGTACGTTGCGCAGAAAAACGTAACGCTTTTGAGTTAACGCTTGTATGGTTTCACTCTTCATAAAATTTCCAATAGAAGAAAATCGATTCTTAAGGAGTAAACTCCAAAAGTATTTTGACCATATGATTAGTTTTTAAATCTTGATTAGCAGCATGCGCACCGGTAACAACCGCGCTCTGTGATTAACAGATCATTAATTCAAATTCTCCATAGAAAATTGATATTGATGTATGTCGAGACGTTTCATTAAAATCTATAGATAATATGGATTCTCTATGATAAAATATTATTTATTCATTTTAAATACATAAAGATCCAATTGTTAGTAGGTACTTACAAATTTAAGATACATGTTAGTAACTTAACATCGGTTTGACAAATTAGCAATCTTTTTACTGACTTCAAAAAAAAGGTGCAAACATACATACAAACATACACTGAAATTTGGCACACGTGTTTTAGAAGCCCAATGTAATATTGTTAGAATTGCATATTCACATATTATGTTACTCTGTATGCGCTTCTTAACGCGTGTGCCAAAGAACAATGGCGAAATTTTAGCTGACTTAAATTTGAGCGTCTGTAAGTGAGTTATATACGAAAGACATTCTATTAATTGTCTATATTTTTTAAAGTATAATTAGGCCTGGTGCAAAATAGATTAAAAAAAACATAATAAATAAAAAGTTATTTGATTTTTTAGTTCATTTCTTTAGCATAGTGTTGCCATTATATATTTTATCTGCTAAGTGACAAGTAGTAACTATATTAAGTAATAATATCATTATTGTATTTATTGCAGTAAATGAGTTAACAATACAGTTTATGTCTAAGTGTAGATGTTCATTGCAGGTAGGTAAGAATATTGTAGTGTAGTAGAAATAAATGAATTACTTTCAATTAATGATTGGCAAAAAGACTAGTACCCAAGTCTAAAAAAAATATAGCTTGGTTGTTGACGACAACCTTTTGATACACGTCAAATTCACTTAGTTTAAATAAATATACTCTTTCCAAAGAGTATACTACACATTTCATGCTAAAATAACTAGGTTAGGGAAATACTAATGCGATATTCCCCTTTTACTTCCACGAAATTGAATAATATTACCTATTAAATACATTATTAAAAGTTACCCAGACATAACCTACAAAAGTTTATGACTGAATATCTATTATTCTCTACATTCTCGAACAAAAATTCTTGCACAAACTAATTCAGAACATCACCCTGAGTTAAACCAGATATTTTTCATTTAAAGACTTTCGAATTTAATCTCAGCTAAAACAATGTATGGGCACCTGCCATTGTTCTTTATTATTTATGTATGTATGTACGTTCGTACACGCATATCTCCGAAACTACTTATCGGGTTGCGATCGTTCTTTTTTATTGGATTATGTCTCTCTCAACTAAGGGAAAAGTGCAAGTTTCATCCAAATCGGTTCAGCAGTTTCAAGATATATATCTTTAGAACATACGACCGAACTCCTTAGCGACAATCAGCACGAATGCGTAAATTAAGTAATTATGGGTATTTTGTCAATCCTTTAGGTACCTTACTATAGAACTTCATCATCTGCCTAGCCTTTTCCCCAATTATGTTGGGGTCGGCTTCCAGTCTAACCGGATTCAGCTGAGCACCAGTGTTTTACATGGAGCGACTGCCTATTTGACCTCCACAACCCAGTAACTAAGTAATATTATACCCCTTGGCAAGACTGGTGTCAGATCACAGGCTTCTGACTACCCGTAACGACTGTCAAAGATCGTAAGATCTATCTTACTATAGAACTTGCAATTTTTTTTTGTCGTTGGGTACTAAAACTAAAAACAAATAAATAAAACCTCTTTTACAAAAAATAAACCGACTTCTAAAGCAAAACACTAAAAAAAGCAAAAATAACTTTCCGTTTTGGAAGTCGGTATTGAAAACGATAAAAACAAGAGGTACCAAAGACACCGACTGCCGAAGCTACAGTTATTTTTGCTTTTTTTAGAGTTTTGCTTTAGAAGTCGAATTACATTTTGTATTTTTTTATTATTTATTGAGACAATTGATTAAAAACTTGCTAATTGGTCTCTAATCAACGAAAGTAAATATTTGTATGATAATTTATTATTTTGATTTAAACTTACTTCACATGTTGGTAATCGGGGTGTGCTTGGTTCATTGTATTTTAACCAACAACGTTTCCTTACTGCAAAAATCACCAGCAGGATCAGCGCCATCACGGAAATTATTGTTATAATAATGACAGTATAATTAGTATTTACATCTGAAATTACATAATTTGTCTTTTAGTTTCGATTACAAACTTAGATGATAGTCACGATACTGGCAAGTGGTGATGTGATGTGGCGGGTACCTGTGTAGACCTCGGTGTAGGCGCTGTCGATGAAGTCCTCCACCATGGAGTCGTCGTAGACACGCAGCTTGACGTAGTACTTGGTGCCGGACTTGAGCGGTCCGTTGCAGTCGAACAGATCGGCCGTGCAGTTCTGCGCGCCGATGACGAACTCCTTGACGGACGACGAGTTTTCCTCGTCGGAGGGCATCTCTACGGCGTAGGGCGTCCAGACGTCCAGCGCCTGCACGTCATACCACGTCGGCAGGTTACCTAACGTGTGGTTGAGCTCGTTGCGCGGGTCTTCGGCCACCACCAGATAGTAATAAAGTCCGGGATCGTAGTAGAAGAAAGATAAGCTCACGGTTATGCTGGTGGCTGAGTGACGCAGTACGCTCGGCGGCGGCACGGCGGTCGGCGCTACACTTAAGCAAACATTACATTTTTTAAGGTTCCGTATCCAAAGGGTAAAAGCGGGACCCTATTACTAAGACTCCACGATCCGCCTGTCTGTCTGTCTGTCCGTCTGTCACCAGGCTGTATCTCATGAACCGTGATGGCTAGACAGTTGCAATTTTCACAGATGATGTATTTCTGTTGCCGCTATAACAACAAATACTAAAAACAGAACAACATAAGTATTTAAGTGGGGCTCCCATACAACAAACGTGTTTTTAGGGTTCCGTACCCAAAGGGTAAAAACGGGACCCTATTACTGAGACTCCGCGGTCCGTCTGTCTGTCTGTTTGTCACCAGGCTGTATCTCATGAACCGCGATAGCTAGACAGTTGAAATTTTCACAGATGACGTATATCTGTTGCCGCTATAACAACAAATACTAAAAACAGAATAAAATAAATATTTGAGTGGGGCTCCCATACAACAAACGTGATTTTTGTGCCGTTTTTTGCGATAATGGTACGGAACCCTTAGTGCGCGAGTCCGACTCGCACTTGGCCGGTTTTTTTCCTTTTGTTGCGATAATGGTACGGAACCACTCGTGCGCGATTCCGACTCGCACTTGGCAGGTTTTTTTAATACCCTTACTCGAAAACAGGCTCCTTGTAGTTATCGCACTCTCAGTTTAAAAAAAAGATATAAGTAGTGTTACTTTGAAATTGTGCGTCAATTAGCAGATACAATAGAAACAACAATAACATAGGCACACAATGTGTGCGCGTGAAGTTCTAGGAGTTGACATGATTAAAAAACATAACCCTTTCCTTGCAGCCGGTTAAAAAGAGCAAATAAAAAAATATGCGGTTGAATTGAGAAACTTCCTCCTTTTTTGAAGTCGGTTAAAAATTACCGAATGCTTATTTTTTTTTAGATTTATGGCATTAATTTTGGCGATTTTATACAAGAACTAGCTTTCGCTTTTTTCGTGTAGCGTGAAAAATATTCTGAGTAATCAGGTGTTATGAATACTTCGCTTCCGTCTGTACAAGATCTTATAGCCAAAACGTCAGCCTCCTCGTTTCCTCTCAAACCAACATGTGATGGGATCCATTGCAATCTCAGAGTTTCATCATTAGGCATGGTATAAATTTTATTAAGGATGACATAAGCTAACGCTGTTCCTCTGCAACCAGAGGCGGAGCGAGCTATGTGTTCTAAAGCACTTTTGCTGTCTGAAAAAATAACTACATTTTTAGATTTCAAATTACTTTTTTAAAAGGATATAGCCTCTGAGATTGCAAATAGCTCGGCGCACATAATGTTAACATCAGAAATAATTTTATAACCCGCATTCACTCTAAAACTATTACTAACATAGGCAGCACCAATACCATCCTTTGTCTTAGATCCGTCCGTAAACATTTTTTGCCATCCTGCATATTTAATATTTAGTTCATCTTAAACATTATTTAACAGAAGATTAAAATTATACGATTTTTTAGACGCTTTAACGCAATCCAGACTAGTTACAATTACTTCACTTATTTCTATTTTAGAAGGCCATATATCTAAATTATACTTTTAGACCGATAGCGCTAGGTTTTGAGGTTTCAAAAATATTAAAGTTATTCGTGTTTCGCATATAGTTTCCGGACCATTTGCCCAACCTAATACCTAAGTTTGTGTCATCCTAGGTACTTGCATAGGTAGAAATTTAGGTATTTGTCTTTTCGTTCAATACTGGTCGAAAAGAAAATTAGAGATAATAATTTTACTTCCATGATAATAACGAAGTATTAACTGATGTACATAGGCATTTTGTGTCATCCTTGTCCACGGGAATCCTAATATTTAACCAGTACATAACACGTCGCCCAACTAGCTCTAAAAGAATATTACAATAGGTTAAATAAGTGTTACTCGTTTTAGAGTACTGATATCTGTTGGTTAAAATATTTTGTGTCGAATTCATCCACGGGTTTTATAGATATTTTATTTTTTTATTACAATACCCTGTAAAATACACAAAAGAAAATGCAAGTTATTAGAGTTTATGTGTTTTTGATTATTATGGTGTAAGAAAACACTATTCATAATTTGTGTCGTTTTTATCCACGAAATCTTATTATTTAAATAAAGAATACTAGACTTCTTCGCACGAAGGGCGAGCGCAGAGAAAAGAGCGGGCGCGCGCGACGGGTGCCTGCCGGCCAGCCAGACTCGCGGCGCTTTTATTTGTTTACATTAGGTCTTTGCAAGTTGCAACAAACAAGTGCGTACGTTATTTATAATGTATTTGATTGATTAATGCCCACTTGCACTAAAAACTAAACTCAGAATTAGTTGCTAACACGAGCTTAAATTGACAATATTGTATAACAAACAGTCAATTTAACCTAGTGTTAGCAACTAACTATGCGCACGTGGGCCTTAAAAGTTAGTTATGAAGCTATGAAAGACTAAAATGGAGGTTGAATATAATAAATGTGTTATATCGACACCCAATATTATTAACATTGTAACTCAATATAGCATGGTACAATTTTAGGTTTCTTGTTACTAATTTTAATTCTAGTCTAACTTTCAGTTTTGATAAAACCACTGCAAGTATGATTTTTGCAATGTCACAATGTACAGATTGTAAAGAATTTTTAAAAGCATTGTAACGACCGTTACACTGGGGTATGATGGTATTTGAAGAAAGATTTTTTCTGTGAATATTATTGTATCTTATTGTACGATTACCAATTATAACGACAAAAAAATCATTGATAAATATTATTGTAAGTCACAATTACATGCGTGTCAATGTTACATTCGGATAAAAAAGACATGTTAATTGCTATGGAAGAGCTAATAAATTCGCTTTTCGTTAATTGCTATGGAAGAGCTAATTTTTTTTTAAATCTTTTTTCTTACACCAGTGCAGCGATCATGCTGGAGGGGAGATAAATAAGCTTTCGTTAGCGCTAATCAGCCAGCTGGTTCAGGGGGCAACGGCAACGGGGGATGTTGATTCGCACACGGCCAATTGCTTGGACCTTCTGCTGACAACAGATATAGACCGATACTCTGTGTCGATAGTTTACCTTGGGTTGCGAGTCACGTATGTCAGAAAAGAAGACCTTCAACAGCGCTGCCAAGTCCTGCAAAAAGGTGTTGCAACGGCCGAATAGGGACATAAGTTGCTTCTTACCCAGCAAGTGTTTTGGTCCCTGGGTCAGTCGGTTAAGTCGAACTTCTGCCATTACCACCACTCTGCGGGTGACGGGTCGCTGGCCCGCTTCGCTGAGGAGAAGGCAAAATTATTTGCCTCTTTTTGCGGCATCTTTGTTTCTGCATTCTGGTGATGCGCGGCCCTTTCTTTCTCCTGGTAGGTGTGAGACATATGTCAGACATTCGCATCCATCAAAAGAACGTTCGTAGAGTGCTGGGCAACCTCGACTTGAATAAAGCTAGTGACCCCGACGGAATACTAGCACTTGTCCTTAAAACTTGTGCGCTCGAACTGTCTCCCATCTTGACACGTCTATTTCGCCTTTCATACGCAACTATGAAAAGTGCTGAATGCTTGGAAGGAAGCTAACGTACAGCCCGTGCCCAAGAAGGACAGTCGTGCTAATCTGGCCAATTACAGACCCATCTCTACGTGTGCTTAATATTAAGCTCCTGGCATACCTAGAAGCTAATGACATCCTAAGTGATTGCCACTATGGTTGCCGCTGAACTCGTTCTACAGGGGATCTTCTAGCGTATGCCATTCACATCTGGAGTGAGGCAATCGAGAGGCACAGGGAGGCGCTTGACGTCTCCCTTGACATCTCGAAAGCTTTCGACAGGGTCTGGCACGGAAGCCTTATTAGTAAGCTTCCTTCATTCGGTTTGCCTGGTGATGGTATATGTGATTGGATTGCAGAATTTGAGTGGTTATCGATGGGTGCTCGTTGGACCAATTGGATATTAATACCGGAGTCCCTCAATGGTTTGTACTCTCAGCAGCATTATTTTTGCTGCATATAAACGATCTGCTAAAAACTTGGGTATGCAGACGACAGCACTGTTGCTGAGAGGTACTTGTCTAACCTTGTACTTTGTGAGGCTAGGGAGCGTTTGAGCTTATCCTTGAAGCCAGTCTCCAAATGGGGCGATGCCAATTTGGTCAGGTTCTTTGCTGCTAAAACCCAGTCGTGTCTTTTCTCTGTTAAAATGACCCAATTCCACTAGGCTCCTTACTTCTGAGGTGTAAACGAGCTGATAATGGACCATCTTGAGCAACTTGGCAAAACGTTCAACACGATCCTCGATTTTGGTTCATACATTGAGGCAAAGGCTCAGCTGGCTGCTATAAAGTTGGGTATACTCGCAAAGGTGAGACGGTTCTTCACGCCAGAACAGTTGCTCAAATTATATCAAGCGCAAGTTCGTTGATGTATGGAGTACTGTTCTTATTTCTGGGAAGGATCTGCCAAATACCAGCTTGATGCACTTAAGTTGATAATAAAACGGTACAAGAAGCTCTTCGGCAATGAGGAACTGGTAGAGTAAAAGCTCCAGAGCCTTGAACATCGTCGCCGAGTTGCCAGCTTATCGGTTTTTTATCGGTTGCATTTCGGGGAGTGTGCAATGGAATCACATGATCTCATTCCACCTAGCCCGTTTCATCATCAGACTACAAGACGCACGGCGATGTGCCATCGGTACATGGTAGACATCCCACCCATAGGCAATAAACGTTTTGGTAATACGTACAATATGCGTACAGCTAAAGAGTGGAATTCCCTGCCGAAGTCTGTTTTGCCCGATAGCTACAACTTAGGAGTCTTTAAGTTAAGAGTGAATAAGTTACTTTTAGGCAAGCGTGCTTCATCATGAACCACGTCATCGCTTACCATCAGGTGAGGTAGTGGTCAAGCGCAAGCCTACCTAATATAAAAAAATGAATTCCCCCTATTGCAAATTGTCCACCCAGTGGACAGTAGAACATAGATCAGTGATAGCCCAGTGGTAACGGACGCGACTTACAAGTATGGTCGTGGGCTCGAACCCAGGCAAGCGCTTTACTTTGTGTAAATTATTTCATCACTGCTCTCAAAACACTAAAGTAAAAAAAAAACTGAGACATGTAACATCCATCAATCCACACTGGGCCTGCGTGGTGGATTACGGCCCATTCCCTCTCACAGAGAGGAGGCCTACACGCACAATGGACCAAATGAAAGTCTAAGTTCGGAAAAGAGGGTCCATCTATCCTATCCTTTTGCTTATCACGCCTTTCGTTTCACACTTTTATTATTATTCTACTTACTCATATATCTGTAATATTGAATAAGTCTAAAAACATTTTTACATACCTACTCTTAGTTTTTCTCCAAGACTATTTATGCTGATACCATTAATGATGAACTAAAAACCTATTATCGACGTCAACACTGCATCTTTCTTTACAATGATAACATTTCAAATAAGTTTTTAGATTTAAGAAGAAAAACAATATATGGTTAGAATAGTAACTTAAAATTCCAATATGGTTAAAATATAAATAGTCCAAAATTTAAAATGTATTACATTGTATGTCAGTTTAAAATGACTTTATCACAAAGAAACCCTTGTTACCAAAACTTTTGTGTATTGGAATTTGATCTACAAGTATACTTCAATAGAAACATTGTTCATTTATAATTACAATGCAATTATTCATTTCACAAAAGGAGTTCTTATCTTACTCTTACTCATAGAAATACGGTTAAGAGGCAGACGAAAAGGTCTGTTCTTGCTGATTTTATGATAAAAAGTTGTAGCAATGTGTAACTAAAGTTACAATGTTATTCATATTGGGGGTCGATATGTGGTTAATGAAAGGGGATTATTAAATTTCATAGAATTATAAGGGATGTCGGAAAAGCAGACTATTTTAGGGACCGTGATGAAATAAAACTATACATAATCACTATCTAAATAAATAACAAAAATATCTAGTATTTTTTTTATTTGTTTTGCTGACTGTACACTACCTACTCGAAGCGGAGCGCGGGATATTGAGAAGCAGTATAACGACAAAAAAAGGTAGGTAGGTATCGGCATATCAATCTACCTACCGCTTTCAGGTTCAAATTCGAAGCGAATTAAAGCGTCAATCCAAAAAAAATATTGACCGTCTTCTAAGCATGGACCATTGACCATCGTAGGTAATAAGATTGCAGACGCGTGCTTTGTACAAAATTCGCACGTCATTATGTTTATCTCTATAGGTGACACATTTGTTTATTACGTAGCGGAGATAAATGTCAATCAATATTCGATATAATAGGTATGTTATTTATTTATGAACGCTTCGCATCTAAGAAGAAATCTTACCGAACGAACGTGTGTGCGTGCGTATGCCGCCTGGCCGACTCCGCCCGCTTCCACCTCAACCATTGTTTTTGTGTTTTATTCATTTAAATACATATGCGTGCATTAAAATGACACAAATTTACAATGTCGATTATTCATGCATTTATGATATTGAATATGTGAACTCTAATGATTGTAATATTTTTTTGAAGCGTTTGTAGCTTGGTAAAACAAAATAAATTAAAATCTTAAAATTCCGTGCTCTAATTTGGCACAAATTTATTTAATAGGCATATGTAAGTGATCTAAGAAAGGAAATAGTTATTTCATAAATTGTATTTTTTTTTTGCACTATTTTTTACATAATGACTGTATGTCAGTTTGCACTGGGCAAATATGACACAAATTGGGTTTGCACACTCCACAAGCTATCCTAGATAAGATACCATAATTATTTTAAACTTTATTTTTTTTTTGCCTTTTTTAAGCAGAATAAAAAGAATCAACCACAAAACATCGAATTACTGTAAATGCAAGTAACAGATGTGACACAAAATGCAAAAATAAGCTACATAGGTACGACTGTATCCACAGGCAAAAAATAAGCAACTTTAGAATTTTTAAACTTATGGCATCAAAATAAGCCAGCGCTATCGGTCTATTTAATAGAGGAGAAGAGGCAAAGACCTTCTTGTGTTTAACCTCTGTATTTACAATGGTTTCTTTTTCTTTTGCCAGTATCTATAATCACATAAGACTGCAAGTTCTTCTAACAAAAATATGGTTGGATTATTCGAAAAAGAGTGAGCTTTCAGACAATACTTATAGGCAATATATTGCCTTCTCAAAAATTATGGTGGTATACAGATCTTAGACTCCATGACGTGTATAGGCGTTGTTTTTATAAATCCTCCAATAATTCTCAGAGCTTGGTTTTGTAGCAAGTTTTACTTTGAAATTTAGCTTTCGGCGCTATTGTCGTATAAATAACATGCATAATCTATCCTGCTACGAATCAAGGCTATGTATAATCTACGAAAATGTTATGGATGTACTCCCCAAGTGGGACCGGCTAATATCTACAATAAATTTGAAAAATATAATGCTTTTGCATGTAGTTCATTTAAGTGTTTATGGAAAAGTAATTTAGTGTCCAACCACATACCTAGATATTTGTATTTTTTTACTAACCCTAAGGAAGAACCCTCTGCTTTAATGTTTAAGTTCATAATAATTTTGACATACTTATTGGTTTGGGTAAAACTGTTTTTGACGTCAAACTTATTTCGAAAATGTTTACAGGTGCATTTATAACCTCCTCTGTCTGTTTAGAATTTTGTGTCTGCAACAAGGTGCGACCAACTTTCTTTGCATTTCTAGTTTGAACGCGAGTAAAACCCTATCCGTAATTTCTATTGTCTCAGTTAGGCTATCCAATCTGCGTTTTTCCGCACGGGATACCTCGGTATCGTGTTCTATATTCATCTCCAAAGCATCACTATTATTCTCCTCTTCATCACTTGGTAAATGGTCATTCGCCATTCCTCCTCCTTCGTCTTCAATACTTTCGTCAACGGAATTATTTACGTTCATGTTAACTTTATAATATGATAGTAGGGTAGACCGAAAAAAAACTTCTGTGCGCTCGAGTACAATACGTGCGTCAACTGTGCCGAGTCACCCACGTTCGTAGGAGTATAGTTTATGATTCCCTACACGTGGCCCCCGGGTGGTGCAAATCAGGTGACACTGTACTGGTGGTAGGCTTCGGCCGAAGGTTTGCGACCACCCACCGGTCAAAGACGTACCGCCAAGCTGCCTAGCTGTGTTCCGGTACGATGCACGGTGTAGCCAACTAGAGGAGTTGGGTCGAGATAGCTGTTCCACTGCAGGCCGACCAGTCAGACGTGCGCGTTTAGGGATGTATAGGTTAGCAGCTTGGAACCTCGCCTCACTTCTTTCTCCTCTTATCCATTTACTCTACCGCCCAATTAGTGTTACTGAAGGAATTTAATGCCCACCAGCAGGATCGGCTCTTCCCATACCAGTGCACTGATTTTGCTGGACGGGAGATGCGTAAGCTTTCGCTAGCGCTAAACCTAATTGCTTGGACCTTCTGCTGACAACACACCCAGACAGATACTCTGTGTCCGTCTATTCCCCGCCCGATCCCAGCCCAAGAGGTACCCGGTGGGTTTGGCGGTACAAGTCAGTAGATTAGGATAATATGCGATATTTCTTCGCATGCTATCCTTGGCAGCCTACTTGCTTTTCTTCGACTGATCCATCCTAGTGCGCGGACGCCGTGACGGATGTGTTGCGTCGGGGAATGCTTAAACATGGGCGTAGCTGGCTTGGGTCGAAGCTCGAACGCGCAAGGCAGATGACGTAGGTCAGAAGAAGAAGGCCTTCAACAGGGCTGCCAAATCCTGCAAGTTGGTGTTGCGAAGGGCTCGGTTCGACCAATTCGGCTGAATAGGGACCAAACTTGCTTCTTACCCAGCAGATAGTAAAGCGTTTTGGTCCCTGGCTAAGTCGGTCGAGTTGAACTTCTGCCGTCCCACACTACCAGCATTGCTGAAACCCGACGGGTCGCTGGCCCACTCCACTGAGGAGAAGGCAAATGTATTTGCCTCTCTTTTTGCGGAATCTTCACGTCTGAATCCTGGTGACGCGCGGCCCCCTCCTTCTCCTGATGGATGCGAGACGAGTATGTCGGACATTCGTATTCATCAAAAGGACGTCCGTAGGGTGCTGAGCAGGGGGTGCGGGTCAGGTAACCTCCACGTTGGCCTGGTTGGTTGCTGGTCTCTTTCGGATACGTCCGGGGGGAAGAGCAACCCGCTGGGCTGGTGCACTCCGGGCACCGTCAATAACTTCCCATTCGTGGGTTCTTGTTGGCGGTGGCGAATAACCTGACAGGGGGGGTTGTCGTTCTGGGTGTTCCTCTGATTAGCAGAGGACACACCAGATGCGACATGGGGTTGGGTTAGTCTGGGTAGGTAGGTAGGGGTAGGTTAGGTTAGGTAGGTGGGAGGTGGGGCTCGCTTCCGGGCCTCTGGGCGGGCCGCCTTCCCCTGCGGGGGGGTTGCCCGGGTGCACTGACCAGCTCTGCACCCTGCTCTGCCCAGCTCTGCACCCTGCACTGCCCGGCTCTGCATCCGGCTCTGCCCGCTCTGCACCTGGCTCAGCCCGCTCTGCACCTGGCTCTGCACTCGGCTCTCCTGCGGTTGGTTACCCGAGTGCACTGACCAGCTCTGCACCCTGCTTTGACCAGCTCTGCACCCTGCTCTGCCCGGCTCTGCATCCGGCTCTGCCCGCTCTGCAACTGGCTTAGCCCGCTCTGCACCTGGCTCTGCGCCCGGCTCTCTCTCCTGCGGGTGGGGGCGGCCGCCGCCCGGGGGCGGGAAGGGAGCCCTCGAAGGTGGGCCGCGGATGTGCGGCGGGCGGTGATGACTTGTCGTCGCCGACCCTCCTTTGGCGTGGGATGGTCGGCGGGGACAAGTCGGTGGAAGGAGGAGGCGGCGGAGCGTCGGTCTCGACGCGCCGCCGCAGACGCGGTGGGCGGCGTCTGGCCTTCGCGGGCTGGATGCCGCAGACGCGGAGGGCGGCGTCTGGCCTTTCGCGGGCCAGATGCCGCAACGTAGGGGACCGTGGGCGGAGGACCGAGGTGTCCGAAGTCCACATAAGGGTCCAGCGCGGTGGAGGGCACGGCGCAGCACACCGTCTAGGTGTGCCCAGCGGGGGCGTAGTTGCGCCGTGCCCTGACAGGTCCTCTTGCTTCCCGGTGTGGTAGCATGCTGGGGAGCGGGAGGGCCTGGGCGGTGGTTGCCTCCTTTTGCGACGACGCCATGTCGCGGAAGGAGGCGGCGGAGAAGGGGTGGGGGTGGGCGGTTGTACGATCGCCTCCTCCCACCTCTTGGTGGTGATTAGCGGGCGACAGGCGTGGGGGCGCCTCTCGTCTGCATTGCACAATCACCACCCTCGTCGGGCGTTCCCGGGCCCCTCCTTGGGAGGGGCGAGAAGGGCCCGCCATAAAGGTGGGCAGTCGTCGGCGGAGGACTGGACGTAAAGGCTGTGCCGGTTTCCCAGTCCTCCTCCACTCAGACGATGCGGGAGTGCCGCTGGGTTATTTTAGTGGGTATACCGGGCTTGCCCGGGGAGTCCCACATAGCCCCCCATTCCCCCAATGGGTGGGTATGCGTAATGCATTTTTTCCCAGCGAAACCAAAAAAAAAAAAAAAAGGGTGCTGAGCAGGCTCGACGTGAACAAGACTAGCGGCCCTGATGGAATTCTAGAAAATTTTCTTAGAACCTGTGCGCCTGAACTGTCTCCGATCTTGACACGCCTATTCCACCTTTCTTATGAGGCTGGAAAAGTGCCGAATGCTTGGAAGCAAGCTAACGTACAGCCCTTGCCCAAGAAGGGCAGTCGAGCTGACCCGGCCAACTACAGACCCATATCTGTAACCTCCATACTCTGTAAAAGTATGGAACGTGTACTCAATATAGAACTCCTGGCATGCCTAGAAGCAAACGATGTCCTTAGTGACCGCCAATACGGCTTCCGCCAAAATCGGTCTACTGGGGATCTTCTAGCGTATGCCTTCACATCTGGAGTGAGGCCATCGAGAGGCACGGAGAAGCGCTTGCCATCTCCCTCGACATCTCGAAGGCTTATGATAGGGTCTGGCAAGAAAGCCTTATTGGTAAGCTTCCTTCATTCGGTTTGCCCGGTGGTCTGTGTGATTGGATTGCAGACTTCCTGAGAGATTGGTCCATTCGAGTGGTTATGGCAAGCGCTTCCCGCGCTTGCCATCTCCCTCAACATCTCGAAGGCTTTTGATAGGGTCTGGCACGAAAGCCTTATTGGTAAGCTTCCTTCATTCGGTCTGTTTGGTGTATGATTGGATTGCAGACTTCCTGAGAGATCATTCCATTCGAGTGGTTATCGATGGCTGCTCGTCGGATCAATTAGATATGAATGCCAGGGCCCCTCAACCCTCAAGCTTCTGACCGCGGCTTAGTGCACGTAAAAAGTGTTGTGTAAGATAGACAGACAGAGTTACTTTAGCATTTATAATATTAGTATGAATTATCAAGAAATTCATATTTATGTGTGCTCTAAATACAAAAAAAAATATTCAAGGTTTTATATTTTGAGTACAAGGCTTATCTCTCCTTAAAAAATCGGACACGCCGCGCTAGAAAAAAATTGCGAGCCATAAAGCCATTTTTACAATATTTTTCTATTATTAAATAGTATGTTTATAATTTTATTATTTATTTTTCAAATGTGTGGAATAACGTCATCTATACCAATATTTATAACGCAGTTTATGAACATCTAAAATATCATAATTTCTTTTGTTTCAGTTGAGCGATTAAAAAACTAAGAATCATCTAAGTTTTTTTAGTCACGATACTGTTGGCAAGTGGTGATGTAATATGGCGGGTACTTACCTGTGAAAATCTCAGTGAAGTTGCTGTGGTAGAACTTGGGAAACCAGATCGCCAGGTCGGAGACCACCAGCTTGACATAGTACTTGGTGCCGGGATTAAGCGCTTCGATGGTAAACTCCTTGACGGACGGCGAGTACTCTATGTGGTCTGGCAGCGGTACCTCGTATATTTGCCTCTCCTGCAGGTCTTCAGACATAGGCTGGACTTCATCAACAGCAAACTTGTACGAAACATTGGGACCGTAGTAGTTGGAAAAGAAGCTCACGGTTGCGTTGGTAGTGGAGCGGCGCAGAAAGCGCGGTGGCTCCGGTATCCAGTCGTCCGGCGCTGCACATAAGTGGACGTTGCAATATTTTTACAATACACTTACTTGGAAACTGGCTCCTACCCCGCCGCTTTTAGGCACGATACGAGTCGTGTTTCGTACTAGTGCAGATATGGCGGAAGGCAGTTCCCATCTATTAAATGTTTACAATAATATCTTTAGAATTACTTTTTTGGTCACAAATAAATATAAACTAACATAACATGTCGTGTCCAGGCTATCTCTCTCCATTCTGGGTTGCCTGGAGGAGATCACAGTACGCGATAAGGCCACCTGTTGTATGTTGTTTTTATTTTAAG
This sequence comes from Anorthoa munda, assembly GCA_945859665.1. Taxonomy (NCBI): domain Eukaryota; kingdom Metazoa; phylum Arthropoda; class Insecta; order Lepidoptera; family Noctuidae; genus Anorthoa; species Anorthoa munda. Next base: position 10,034,456 of record OX243896.1, read on the forward strand.
TGTTCCGTATGTATTATTTTTTTATCTGAGTCTACAATAAAGTATATATAAATAAATAAATAAACTTAGTACAATGTGCATTTTTGTTTCTGGTTGTCTCAAAGTTTAACCATTTTCAAATTTCAATATTTTCATTATGGCATCAGAAACAAATAGACAATTATATTATTGTGTGAACTTGCGTGCCTTGTATTGTGCCAAATACACGTGTTTTATTCTTTTTATTTATATTTCATCAAATTATTTAGGTATTATCAACATATTTTTTTTTATAACTGCTAAAACATTCAGTCAAACTATATTATTGTGTGAACTTGCGTGCCTTGTATTGTGCCAAATACACGTGTTTTATTCTTTTTATTTATATTTCATCAAATTATTTAGGTATTATCAACATATTTTTTTTTAAAACTGCTAAAACATTCAGTGTATTATATTTCAAATATTAGGCTGCCGGACATCTTGTATTAAATTACATATACAACTAGCTGACCCGGCAAACGTTGTTTTGCCATATAAATTATTTCAAAAAATCTTAAAAAATATTGCACGCACTGAGTATTATAGTATTTTTAATTGTCGTTTAATAATGGAATGGTTTATACAGATAACACAATGTTTGTTGTTAGCGGGAGCTCGTTACACGTGTTGAATACTATTATTTATATTAATTCACTTAATTAACTGTACGTGAGACCTATTTTGTGCAAAATACTGTACTACCTAGGTAGGTATGTACGGTATTTTGCTCAAAATAGGTCTACCTACCCTACCCTACCCTACCCTACCCTACCCTACCCTACATACCCACCTACCCTACCTTACCTACCTATCTTACCTACCTACCTTACCTACCTACCTTACCTACCTACCTTACCTACCTACCTTACCTACCTACCTTACCTACCTACCTTACCTACCTACCTTACCTACCTACCTTACCTACCTACCTTACCTACCTACCTTACCTACCTACCTTACCTACCTACCTTACCTACCTACCTTACCTACCTACCTTACCTACCTACCTTACCTACCTACCTTACCTACCTACCTTACCTACCTACCTTACCTACCTACCTTACCTACCTACCTTACCTACCTACCTTACCTACCTACCTTACCTACCTACCTTACCTACCTACCTTACCTACCTACCTTACCTACCTACCTTACCTACCTACCTTACCTACCTACCTTACCTACCTACCTTACCTACCTACCTTACCTACCTACCTTACCTACCTACCTTACCTACCTACCTTACCTACCTACCTTACCTACCTACCTTACCTACCTACCTTACCTACCTACCTTACCTACCTACCTTACCTACCTACCTTACCTACCTACCTTACCTACCTACCTTACCTACCTACCTTACCTACCTACCTTACCTACCTACCTTACCTACCTACCTTACCTACCTACCTTACCTACCTACCTTACCTACCTACCTTACCTACCTACCTTACCTACCTACCTTACCTACCTACCTTACCTACCTACCTTACCTACCTACCTTACCTACCTACCTTACCTACCTACCTTACCTACCTACCTTACCTACCTACCTTACCTACCTACCTTACCTACCTACCTTACCTACCTACCAATTTATTTTTGGTCTTAAACCATCTTCGCATTGTATTTCTAATGAAACTGGTTTCGGGCCTATCGGTTGGATTGTTTCAAAGTCTTTAAGGGATATGTACAAACATTAATTGTGTTTTATATATTAGAATTATGGGATAAAATTTCAGAAAAATCGACAACGCCATCTACTGGCAATATCGGCACCAGCATACAACGCTATGTTAATTTTTGTGTGTGCTCTGTTTCTGTCATGTTACAGAGATGGCGCTGTGTTCGCAAAATGAGAAATGGGCAAATGTTATTTTTTTATCGTTCATTTTTTCTATGTTTTATTAGGTACTTATTATCCTATTCCGGATGAAGACCAAAAACACAAAAATCATAAAAATTGTTCCAGCCGTTCTTGAGTTATAAATGGTGTAACTAACACGACTTTGTTTTATATATATTAGATGAGATGTCATAATTTCTTTTAGTCACAGTTGAGCCATTATTAACTAGTTATGATATTGTTGGCAAGTGGTGATGTGATGTGAAGCTGTCCAACATGGTATTGGTGTAGACACGCAGCTTGACGTAGTACTTGGTGCCGGGCTTGAGCGGTCCGTTGCAGTAGAGGAAGCCTTGATAGCAGTTCTCCGCGCCAATGGCGAACTTCTTGACGGACGACGAGTTCACATTGAAGCGCTGCACCGGTACCTCGTAAGGCGGCCACACGTGCAGCGCCTTCACGTCATACCACGTCGGCAGGGCAGCTGACGTGTCGTTGCGCGGGTCTTCGGCAACCACCAGCATGTAGGTCGATTTTACCCCGAAAGGTTCTAGGCGGATGCTCACAGTCACTGTAGAGGCGGAGCGATACAGTACGCGCGGACCATCTATAAGTCAATGGTGGCATGATACAATGGTATTTCTGTTCGGACCACTTGGGATAATAAAATACTTTTCACAAGGAATTTATTAATCTATATTATAAATGCAAAAGTTTTTCACTTTCACGAGAAAGTACTGAACTGATTTAGATGAAATTTAGTTAAAAGATAGATGGGGCCCTGGAGACGAATATAGGCTATTTTGTATTCCGCGAATTCTTCTGCATCCGCGATAACCGACATTCACGCTGACAAAGTCGCGGGCAAAAGCTAGTAATCTAAATATATAAAAGTGATAGGTCACTCACTCACTCATCACGAAATATAGAAAACTGCTTGACATATAAAGATGAAATTTGGCAGAAAGGTTTTCCAAGTAACTTAAGTGAGCAATAAGAAAGGATTTTTGGAAATTCCATCCTTAAGGGGGTTGAAACTTTTTATGCAAAATCTAATTCCTTCGGCTAATATTCTTGAAACTTGGCACAAATAGTAATCTAAGTAAACAATAAAGGTTGTCATTATAAGTTTTTCAAAACCACCCCCAAAATATGGTTTAGCTGTTAAGGTTTGCTAAGAATCTTACTGCACAGGGTTTCGTTTTTGATGTCTCGGAGAGCACTATGAAGAAAATTTAGGTAATTCCATAAACCTTTAAGGGGGTGAAGAGGGGGAGATTTGTTTTAATGATAAACTATTTCTTTGGGGATAAAATAAATAAACAATCTGACATAACACGATTTTTTAAACAAGCCCCTGATAAGGTTAAGGGGTGTTAAATATTTTTTGAACAATCTTACTGTGCAATTTGATTAACATAAACAAAAATTATAATGGAGAAGAAAATAGTGATTAACATATTTGGGTTGTTCAAATCTCGAACCTCATCAGGGCAAAAGGGGTTATTAAGTTTTTAGGGCGGTAACCTAAAATGCTAAAAGAATTATGACGACACTTCTTTTCGCCTCGCTGCTTCCTTACGTCTTGGCGCTTCCTGTTCTACTGAGGAGTACAACAGGGAGCCATCAACAAATCGTTGCTACTGTGGCGAAGTTGTCAACAGCCTCGGTCACCAAGGTCTTTCATGCAGTCGAAGTGCGGGTCACATAGCGCGGCACGGAAACTTAAACGACATCATCCGACGTGCTCTCAACACCGTTTGCGTTCCGGCCGTATTAGAACCATATGGCCTGGCACGCGACTATGGTAAAAGACCGGACGGGATGTCTTTGTTTCCATGGTAAATGGGTAGGCATCGACACAAGTAGCGTCCCATACTTTTTAGTATGGGCCTACTTGCGCCATCTCATCTTCCTAGCTCGTCGTGCTGTGCTGGAGCTGCCGCTGAGGCTGCAGAGAAACTCAAGTGGTGGCAGTATAATAATCTCTTCGATGGTTATATTTTCGAGCCGTTTGGGGTTGAAACTCATCGTCCTTGGGGTCCGAGTGCTCACGCTTTGTTTAAAGATCTTTCCAAACGCCTAGTTGACACTTCGTGTGACCTAAGGGCTGGCTTTTACCTTGGTCAGAGAATAAGCATTGCCATACAACGTGGCAATGCTGGCAGTCTTTTGGGCACATTACCAGTGGACAACAATATGGAGGATTTTTTCGACGTCATATTTTTGTTTAGTATATTTTTAGGTTTAGGCAGTAAGTAGTTTTTGGTTTAAGTGTATATATTTGTAGTCTTAAAGTATTTTATACACTGTAAATGCTAAAATGATTATATTACATTAAGTCAAATAACGAATCATCCCAAACCAATTAACCCTAGATATCCCATGATACCCCATTATTATTAATTAAACAATTATCGTCATTTGATATATGTAGGCATTTGTCATTGCAGTTTCTCGTATTTATATTGATCTCTGAAATGCTAAGTTCCAGTTATGTCAAAAAAAAAATATAAATATAATATTAAATAAATATATAATTATAAAAAATATATAATTATATGATAGTCACGATACTGTTGGCAAGTGGTGATGTGATGTGGTGGGTACCTGTGTAGACCTCGACGTAGGCGCTGTCGATGAAGCCATCCCACCCGGTTGCGTCGTAGATACGCAGCTTGACATAGTACTTGGTGCCGGGCTTGAGCGGTCCGTTGCAGTAGTCGCGGCTGCTCGCGTTGCAGTATTCCGCGCCGATGACGAACTCCTCGACGGACGACGAATTCTTCCGGTAGTAGTTCACTAGTACCTCGTAGGCCGGCCAGGTGTCCAGCTCTTGGACGTGGTACCACCACCGCAGGGAATTTGGCATGTCGTCGCGCACCTCTTCGGCCACCACCAGCGTGTAGAACGATCTTACGGCGAAGGCCGCGAGGCGGATGCTCACGGTTACGGTGGTGTTGGTGTGGTACAGTTGGCGCGGTGCTACTAATTCAATACGCTCTGGCAGCTGCGCCGTTGCCCCCGCGCCGATCTCGTCACCTCTGTAAAACAATTCGTCCGACGCACGGCCTGTTTCGTCTGCTAAAGCAGAAAATTATTATTAGTTAATTATAAATTGATGGCATTCGTAAATATAAGTAGCTTAAATAAAAACTTTTTAACAAAAAATATCAAACCAACTTCAAAACAAAGCACTACAAAGCGGAAAATAAGGTTTATTTTCTGAAGTCGGTGTCTTTGGTACTTATTATTTTCGTTTTTCGACACCGACTCCGGAAAATTAAGTTTTGTTTCGCTTTGTAGTGTTTTGTTTTGGAAGTCGGTGTGACTTTTTTGTAAAAAAAACAATTTTTCACTTTTAGTTTAGGTAGTTTTCGCGTGAATGCGAAAATTTGCCGGAGGGAACATGCACCCGGGATAAAGAGTATCTTATGTGCTATTCTTGACTATAATCTATCTTTTTTTTATTATAGATAGGCTCGGGCTTGAACACTATCTCTGTGCCAAATTTCATCCAGATCCGCTCACCCGATCTGGCGTGAAGAAGTAACAAACTTACAAACACAAACATTCACAAACTTTCACCTTTTTATTATTATTAGTGTGATATAGAGTGATGTGAAAATTCAACTAACTCTTTCAAGTCAAAACAACCGAACGGAGTTAGATGAAACTTTGCTAAAAAAAACTTTTAACTTTGCTTATACATCAGAAAAACATATCTAATATATATAAATCTCCTGTCACGATGTTTGTCCGCGATGGATTCCTAAACTACATAACCGATTTTAAATTAAATTGGCACACCGTGAGCAGTCTGGTCCAACTTGAGAGATAGGGTAGGTAGGGTAGGTAGGGTAGGTAGGGTAGGTAGGGTAGGTAGGGTAGGTAGGGTAGGTAGGGTAGGTAGGGTAGGTAGGGTAGGTAGGGTAGGTAGGGTAGGTAGGGTAGGTAGGGTAGGTAGGGTAGGTAGGGTAGGTAGGGTAGGTAGGGTAGGTAGGGTAGGTAGGGTAGGTAGGGTAGGTAGGGTAGGTAGGGTAGGTAGGGTAGGTAGGGTAGGTAGGGTAGGTAGGGTAGGTAGGGTAGGTAGGGTAGGTAGGGTAGGTAGGGTAGGTAGGGTAGGTAGGGTAGGTAGGGTAGGTAGGGTAGGTAGGGTAGGTAGGGTAGGTAGGGTAGGTAGGGTAGGTAGGGTAGGTAGGGTAGGTAGGGTAGGTAGGGTAGGTAGGGTAGGTAGGGTAGGTAGGGTAGGTAGGGTAGGTAGGGTAGGTAGGGTAGGTAGGGTAGGTAGGGTAGGTAGGGTAGGTAGGGTAGGTAGGGTAGGTAGGGTAGGTAGGGTAGGTAGGGTAGGTAGGGTAGGTAGGGTAGGTAGGGTAGGTAGGGTAGGTAGGGTAGGTAGGGTAGGTAGGGTAGGTAGGGTAGGTAGGGTAGGTAGGGTAGGTAGGGTAGGTAGGGTAGGTAGGGTAGGTAGGGTAGGTAGGGTAGGTAGGGTAGGTAGGGTAGGTAGGGTAGGTAGGGTAGGTAGGGTAGGTAGGGTAGGTAGGGTAGGTAGGGTAGGTAGGGTAGGTAGGGTAGGTAGGGTAGGTAGGGTAGGTAGGGTAGGTAGGGTAGGTAGGGTAGGTAGGGTAGGTAGGGTAGGTAGGGTAGGTAGGGTAGGTAGGGTAGGTAGGGTAGGTAGGGTAGGTAGGGTAGGTAGGGTAGGTAGGGTAGGTAGGGTAGGTAGGGTAGGTAGGGTAGGTAGGGTAGGTAGGGTAGGTAGGGTAGGTAGGGTAGGTAGGGTAGGTAGGGTAGGTAGGGTAGGTAGGGTAGGTAGGGTAGGTAGGGTAGGTAGGGTAGGTAGGGTAGGTAGGGTAGGTAGGGTAGGTAGGGTAGGTAGGGTAGGTAGGGTAGGTAGGGTAGGTAGGGTAGGTAGGGTAGGTAGGGTAGGTAGGGTAGGTAGGGTAGGTAGGGTAGGTAGGGTAGGTAGGGTAGGTAGGGTAGGTAGGGTAGGTAGGGTAGGTAGGGTAGGTAGGGTAGGTAGGGTAGGTAGGGTAGGTAGGGTAGGTAGGGTAGGTAGGGTAGGTAGGGTAGGTAGGGTAGGTAGGGTAGGTAGGGTAGGTAGGGTAGGTAGGGTAGGTAGGGTAGGTAGGGTAGGTAGGGTAGGTAGGGTAGGTAGGGTAGGTAGGGTAGGTAGGGTAGGTAGGGTAGGTAGGGTAGGTAGGGTAGGTAGGGTAGGTAGGGTAGGTAGGGTAGGTAGGGTAGGTAGGGTAGGTAGGGTAGGTAGGGTAGGTAGGGTAGGTAGGGTAGGTAGGGTAGGTAGGGTAGGTAGGGTAGGTAGGGTAGGTAGGGTAGGTAGGGTAGGTAGGGTAGGTAGGGTAGGTAGGGTAGGTAGGGTAGGTAGGGTAGGTAGGGTAGGTAGGGTAGGTAGGGTAGGTAGGGTAGGTAGGGTAGGTAGGGTAGGTAGGGTAGGTAGGGTAGGTAGGGTAGGTAGGGTAGGTAGGGTAGGTAGGGTAGGTAGGGTAGGTAGGGTAGGTAGGGTAGGTAGGGTAGGTAGGGTAGGTAGGGTAGGTAGGGTAGGTAGGGTAGGTAGGGTAGGTAGGGTAGGTAGGGTAGGTAGGGTAGGTAGGGTAGGTAGGGTAGGTAGGGTAGGTAGGGTAGGTAGGGTAGGTAGGGTAGGTAGGGTAGGTAGGGTAGGTAGGGTAGGTAGGGTAGGTAGGGTAGGTAGGGTAGGTAGGGTAGGTAGGGTAGGTAGGGTAGGTAGGGTAGGTAGGGTAGGTAGGGTAGGTAGGGTAGGTAGGGTAGGTAGGGTAGGTAGGGTAGGTAGGGTAGGTAGGGTAGGTAGGGTAGGTAGGGTAGGTAGGGTAGGTAGGGTAGGTAGGGTAGGTAGGGTAGGTAGGGTAGGTAGGGTAGGTAGGGTAGGTAGGGTAGGTAGGGTAGGTAGGGTAGGTAGGGTAGGTAGGGTAGGTAGGGTAGGTAGGGTAGGTAGGGTAGGTAGGGTAGGTAGGGTAGGTAGGGTAGGTAGGGTAGGTAGGGTAGGTAGGGTAGGTAGGGTAGGTAGGGTAGGTAGGGTAGGTAGGGTAGGTAGGGTAGGTAGGGTAGGTAGGGTAGGTAGGGTAGGTAGGGCAGGTAGGGCAGGTAGGGCAGGTAGGGCAGGTAGGGTAGGTAGGGTAGGTAGGGCAGGTAGGGCAGGTAGGGTAGGTAGGGTAGGTAGGGTAGGTAGGGTAGGTAGGGTAGGTAGGGTAGGTAGGGTAGGTAGGGTAGGTAGGGTAGGTAGGGTAGGTAGGGTAGGTAGGGTAGGTAGGGTAGGTAGGGTAGGTAGGGTAGGTAGGGTAGGTAGGGTAGGTAGGGTAGGTAGGGTAGGTAGGGTAGGTAGGGTAGGTAGGGTAGGTACGGTAGGTAGGGAGGGTAGGGACGGTAGGGTAGGTAGGGTAGGTAGGGTAGGTAGGGTAGGTAGGGTAGGTAGGTAGGGTAGGTAGGGTAGATGAATGTTTGGTGTTTTTATGATAAAACAAAGTTTGCCGGGTCAGCTAGTATAGACTATAAGTTATACAGATTTTGGGGGAAGTAATGATTCCACGCGCGCGTCAGTTCGTTTGTAAATACTCTGTTAGAAAGTAATTTTCTTCAAAACGACCAAAAGAAAAGTAAAAAATGTGTAGGTAGGTACCTAAGCGTATTATGTCGGGCTGGAACTCCGGTGCTGTTATAGCCTTGGTATCATTCGTCGGCACATAATCCAGCGGCAAGCGAGGCAGCACGCCGTCAACGTCGGGGTCGCGTGTGCAGTTGTCGTTCAGGGTGCAGTTTTCCCGCGTGATCTCGGTCGCTGAGTGTCCGCGGAACCCGCTTTGCCCCGTGCCGTTGCCAGATACCATCTTCCTCACCTCCTCGGACGTGGACTGCGTTTGTGAAGACAGTGAGTCCACCTGCACATACACGACACGTCAATATGACATATCGAATGATTTTAGGTACACGTAACGGAAATCACGTTTTATAATAGGTAACACTACTTCGAAGAAAAACATTGGGTCGGTACTAGGGCATGTAATATCGAAAGATTTTCAATTCCGATATTGATTTCCGATATTAGATCTCAATATCTGAATTCCGATATTAATATCGGAATTGGGCTCATTCGTTAGATATCGCGCATATTTTTGTTAATTGCACAAATTCGTTATGAGGTTGCATTAAGAGCGCGGCGAACGGAGCTCGCAAATGCAATTCGAGACGAGTGAAGAATTCGTTCAGAGTATTGCTATCTCGCTTTGCACACACACGCGGTGCGCCGTGCGCAGCCGTGTGTGTGCGAGTAGATAGGCTTCCATTCATAACGACTCGAAAGCCGGCAAGCCGGCCAACGCGAACTGCGCCGGCGTTCTTTTGTCTTATTTATGTAGGTAACTATGCCTTTTACGAAACCTCAGATATGTATTGTTATAATAAATAATGAATGTAAGTAAAATAATACAAATGTTACTTAGGCAAAGTATTAGTACAAGACAAATATTCCAATAATTTATGCCTATTTACGCATAAGTAGGTACAGACAAATAACAGCGCTCTGATCTAAGAATATTCAAAATAAAAACAAGAATTTCGTATAAACATTTATTTAGTTATGTTTTACTTTATAGATCATCATTCATCTATTTAAAAAATATAAATCAAAACGTGATAAAGTCGTGTAGGGTGACCATAAATATTATCGACTGAACGAAATACAAAAATACAATAATGATAATCAGAAAACATTTTTACGCACGCTTTTTAGTTTATATGTACAATTGTACGTTGTAATAATTGTACATTACGTAGGTAAAGAAAAAAAAATTTATATTCTGTTTCTGATAGGCAGATTTCGAGGTAAACGGGGATCTATTAATTCAGGCAATATACATTTAAAATAAAACTCTTCTAATTTTAAGACTATTGAATTCCAAATTTCGTTGTCTTTTTCAATTTTTTCATATGCCAGTCCTTTAGGCGTCCATATTATAAAAATACAGTATTTGCGGTTTGTTATTTGCCTTGTCCTTGTATCTGGTAAAAATAGTAACTTATTGTATTATATCATTGGGATATAGGTACTTACTGTGAGAAACATCCCAACGCTCGGAGTCCATGTCGGCAACCAAACCAAATCGTAAATAATAAAGTCCGTAAACAACGCAAAGTTCGTAAGAAAGTAGATTACCTACTCAATATCAAAGTTCAAATCACAAGGCCAATCTAAATCCAAGTTCATAGCTTAGGTCAATAGTGTCAGAAATATTACAATAAGTACTTAGAAAATAAATAAATACGCACGAGCAGCACAGTAAAGTAATCGTCTAACACTGACAACAAACCACAAAAATAAAGTTAATTAAAAAAATCAAAAAACCCGACTGCTTGAAAAGCGAACTAAAAAGACGTAAACAAGGAGGAAATCATGCTGTGCTGTCGAAAGATACATCTTCGCGAGCTGGCTGACCAAAACCTTACGTCTTTTTAGTTCGCTTTTCAAGCAGTCGGTGTTTTTGATTTTTTTAATTAACTTTTTTTATTTATAACTTTTTGGTTATTTTTTTTTTCGAATCAGGTACATTTAAACATATAAGTGTTATATATTTTTGAAATCACCTCTTAAATTCCTTTATTTTGATACCCCACACGATACGAAAAAACAAATTTGGGCCCCCACAATATGGCGCCCAAGAACCGCTATTTTCCTATTTGCCAATTTTTATGTAGCCAATGACACTCGCGGGGTTAAGGCGAATCGATTGACGTAAGAACCATCAAAATCGGCCCACGCGTTTGGTTTCTAGAACGCCACATAGGAACAAACATACATACATAAATAGACTGATAAACACATTACCCTCCTTAGGCAGTCGGGTAAAAAATATACAATACAACAAACAGTAAACAACCCCGAAGTGCCCCGAACAAAAGCCGTACGAGCGATACCTACTCTACCGTATGAAGCACGACTACACACACATTGACATGACGTGCTCGACGCGACAGCAATACTAGCTATTGAAAATGTATGATTATTTTTATGTGTTCCGTAATACCAAAAATGATGAATGAAAACTTAATGTTTTTTTAATTTTTTTTCGATAATTTGTTTCTTGATAATATGAGCTATGTTATAGCGTTGACAATTTTATAGATATTGTTTTTTTTAAGATAGAAAAATCAATAAGAAAACATGTCATTTACGCTGTAAAAATGTACGAAATGGAATTCGCTTAAACTTCATTTTAGGTAAGTATTTTGAAAAAAAAAAGACGTAGGAACCTAGATAAATACTGTCTGAATCCGAATATTAGCATAATTTGGTGGAAATATGCTCAACTTACAAATGATTTAGGTATTACGTTTGTATGGACAATTCATGCTTCGCCGCGCCCTTAAGTACAATAAAAAAACCGGCCAAGTGCGAGTCGGACTCGCACACGAAGGGTTCCGTACCATTATCGCAAAACACTGCATAAAAATCACGTTTGTTGTATGGGAGCCCCCCTTAATTTATTTTATTTTAATTTATTAATTAATATTTTTTGAAGTAAATATACAACTAAACATTCTGTGAATATTTCAAGCGTCTACCTGTTGCCGTTATAAATATCGAGCAAAAAACGGCAAAAATATCACATATGTTGTATGGGAGCCCCCCTTTAATTAGTATTTGTTGTTATAGCGGCAACAGAAATACATCATCTGTGAAAATTTCAACTGTCTAGCTATCACGGTTCGTGAGATACAGCCTGGAGACAGACGGACAGACAGACAGACAGATAGACAGACAGACAGACAGACAGACGGATCGCGAAGTCTTAGTAATAGGGTCCCGTTTTTACCCTTTGGGTACGGAACCCTAAAAACCACGTTTATGCCGAGACATAATAAGATTTTCTAATGTATCACTCTCTAATCAGCAGTGACTAGATAATCGGGTGCTTGTTTGTCTAAACTTCGCATTTGTTCCCAAGAAAGAATTACTACTAACGAAACAGCCTTTCTGAAAAAGGACAATGCAAAAACAGAAAATAAAATGTTTGTCGATCAATCTGAAAGTAGTCCCGATTAGTGAGTAATAATGATTTTTTAATTCGGTAAAAGTATCACTAGCAAATCCATAGGAGATGTGTAACAACCTATTTAAATATTATTTCTGCTTATTTTTATTAAGTTTATTGTTTTTTTAAAAGACTATAATAAATTTCAAGCATAGTCATTTAATGTTTCCTAATCAGGAGGATTATTATTATAAATTGATTGAAATAAGTATCGTAGAGATCGACGATTACCGTATTGATTTTTGTCAGTACAACTTGAGCATTTTTATTTAAGTTAAATGAATCCTGGTTTGCTGAGATAAACTTATTTCGTAAAACAACTAAAATAAACTTAATTAAATAAAGCATTGTTAATATATAATTATCCCATCTTTATTTTATTCAAAATCAATGGAATATCAAAACAAAAATATTGTGTGGATACAATGTAATCAAGTAGTAGAAGTTGATTTATCCAACTGATTAGTGATCGAATAGACTAATTTATAGCATTTAATACAAATAATATACTAAACAATATTAAGCTTTAATTTATTGAGAAACACTTTAGAAATTTGAGAGAAAGTTTTTTTTTATCTGATATAGGCTCGCGCTTGACCACCATCTCACCTGATGGTAAGCGATGATGTGATCGACGATGGAGCACGCTTGCCTAGAAGTAACCTATTCACTCTTGACTTAAAGACCCCCAGATTGTAGCTATCAGGAAACACAGACTCCGGCAGGGAATTTCACTTCTTAGCTGTACGCATAATAAAAGTATTCTCAAAACGTTTAGTGCGTATGGGTGGGATGTTCACCATGTACCTATGGCGCATCGCCGTACGTCTGGTAGTACGATGATGAAACGGGCTGGGCGGAATTAGATCATGCAATTCCATCGCACACTCCCAGAAATGTAACCGATAAGAAACCGATAAGCTGGCAACTCGGCGACGATATTCAAGGCTCTGGAGCTTTGAATTAACCAGTGCCTCATCGCCAATGAGCCTCTTGGCCCGCTTTTCGATCGACTCTAGTGCATTAAGCTGGTATTTGGCAGATCTGTCCCAGAGATGAGAACAGTACTCCATGCATGATCGAACTTGCGCTTGATACAAGCTGAGCAGCTGTTCTGGCGTGAAGTACCTTCTCACCTTTGCAAGGATCCCCAGCTTTTTGGCACCCAGCTGAGCCTTTGGCTCACTGTATGGGCCAAAATTGAGAGTCGATGTCAACGTAACGCCAAGAAGCTCAAGATGGTCAGTTATTGGCATGGTCACATCTCAGAAAATTGGAGCCGGGTGAAATTGGCTCTTTTTAGCGGAAAAAAGACACGCCTGGGTTTTAGCAGCATCAAACCTGACCAGATTGGTATCGCCCCATTCGGAGACTGCCTGCAAGGACAGGTTCAAGCGCTCCACCATGGCCTCCCGGAGAGACTGGATCTGAGGCCCGGTAGCACGAGCGTTGGAAAAGTATCTCTCAACAACAGTGCTGTCGTCTGCATACCCAAAGGTGCCGGGTTTTAGCAGATCGTTAATGTGCAGCAAGAATAAAGTTGCTCAAAGTACCGACCCCTGAGGGACCCCGGCATTAATATCCAAGTGGTCCGACCAGCAGCCATCGATAACCATTCGAATGGACTGATCTCTCAGGAAGTCTGCAATCCAATCACACAGACCACCGGGCAAACCGAATGAAGGAAGCTTACCAATAAGGCTTTCGTGCCAGACCCTATCAAAAGCCTTCGAGATGTCGAGGGAGACGGGAAGCGCTTCCCCGTGCCTCTCGATGGCCTCACTCCAGATGTGAATGGCATACGCTAGAAGATCCCCAGTAGACCGATTTCGGCGGAAGCCGTATTGGCGGTCACTTAGGATATCGTTTGCTTCTAGGTATGCCAGGAGCTTAATATTGAGTACGAGTTCCATACTCTTACAGAGTATGGAGGTTACAGAGATGGGTCTGTAGTTGGCCGGATCAGCTCGACTTCCCTTCTTGGGCACGGGCTGTACGTTAGCCTGCTTCCAAGCATTCGGCACTTTTCCAGCCTCATACGAAAGGCGGAACAGGCGTGTCAAGATCGGAGACAGTTCAGGCGCACAGGTTCTAAGAAAAATTGCTGGTATTCCGTCAGGGCCGCTAGCCTTGTTCACGTTGAGGTTGCGCAGCACCCTACGGACGTTGTAGCCGTTGGGCATAGGGTTCGGGCCTCTGAGTAAAAGTCCTTGCTGAATTTTCACTATTTTAATCACCAAATACACAATAATACACATACGGGAACAAAAACAAGATAAACATGAACTAATTATTCAAAGAGTTTACAATTTGAGGTCTAAGATGGCCGGCGCTTTACGAGCGCGGCCTGAAACACGTCGCGTGCACGTTTCGAGGGTAGACTCAGACTTAGACTGTCCTTTTTCTGGTACCGCCAGAAACGCTTGCTCAACGCGGTTCGCGGGAATAATCGTTGCGCGTGATTGGTCGCCCACGTCAGTAGTGTCAACCTTTCTGCCGTGGGCGCTATCATCCGATTGGATGTGCCTATCAGTGGGGCCAACAGTATCATTCACTCTATCGTCTTGGGGTTGCCACGTTACATACTCCCCCTCTAGATCACGATTACGACCTCGATCGTGGTCTAGCCTAACATTACTGTCATTCGGAATGGGTTGTAAGCGAGGTCGGCCTCGCTTTTTCTTAGGCTCCAGTGGCTGAGCGCACTCATCTATTCGACCTCGAAAAGGGGTGAGCTGATTAGCGTGGAATTTGCCCAATACCTCACCAGGATTTCCATCAGATGCAATTAGGTACGTTGTTGGACTCAATTTCTTCTTTACAACATATGGCCCATCCCTCTTAGGGAAAAACTTAGCAGTCTTTGACTTGCTGGCGTCGCTCAGCTGATGGGTAGCCAATAAAACTTTGTCGTTTACTTTAAAATCTGCCCCTACTCTTCTCGATCAGGGTAAATCTTCCTTCTGTTTTTATCCTGCAGTTTTTCTACTCTATCACGAACTTCGCTTAAGGAGTTTATAAATCGTGTTAAGTAAGGAGTGATCTGTGGTACAAAATTATCCTTCTGTAAGACCGCTCTTGGATCATTGTAAACCTCTAACGGTGACCTCAGTTCACACGTGCAAACGACAGGTATGCAGGTGTAACTCCGGTCGTTTCGCAGACCGCGCTGTTCATGCTGAACCGCACTATCGGTAGCTGCATAGGCCATGAGGGGTAATCCGTACCAACTAACAGAGCCAATTGTGTCTTCATATCCCGGTTTTTTCTTTCCGCTGGATTGGCTTCCGGGTGGTAATAGGGTATCAAGTCTTGTGTAATACCAAGAATGAACATGCACTTCTGCATGACCGCTGAGACAAACTGGACACCATTGTCCGAAATAATACGACGTGGTAGGCCGAACCGAAGAAAATACTCTTCTATGAGTACTTTTGCGCAAGCGACAGAGGTTGCTTCTTTGAGAGCATACAATTCTACCCATCTTGTCGCGGTATCCTCCACTAACAGGATCCACTTCTCCCCGTTTTCGCCCTCTGGCAGTGGTCCAAATAGGTCGATAGCCAAGACTTCATTGCGCTGGTTTAATATCGGTGTTTTAATCAGACCAGGTGGCTTTTCATTTGTCGCTTTATAGCGTTGACATGATGAACATGATTTTACGTATTCTGTTACTATTCTTCTCATGCCTGAAAAATAATAGTTTTGAGATATTTTCTGGTACGTTCTCTCTATACCAGGATGTCCTGCAATTGGAGCATCATGACATTCTCTTAGAATCTCCTCCCTTATGCTTATAGGTATTACCAATTGCGGTGATTCGTTGTCTGTATCTGGATTATAGCGGTAAAGGATACCACGTTCCATGAGATAACCGCGTTCTGTCCACCGACGGGAGGCAACTTCTTCTGTATCTTCTAATTCCTTTATAATTTTATTAAGATCCGGGTCAGATTCTTGTGCAGCACGTAGCTCCGTAAGATCTCGCGTAGGAAAATCAATAATAACGGAACATATTCCAAAGGTTTCGCGGGTATCATCTGTACAAACAGGGCGGCTGAGTCCGTCGGCCACCACATTTACCCTTCCGGGAGTGTACTCAAACCGAATGTCATACGCCTGCAGTTTAAGTGCCCAACGCACCAAACGACCAGTAGGCGACTTTAATGACAGAAGCCATTTCAAGGGTTGGTGATCACTGGCTACGATTACTGGATGGCCATCTATGTAACCTCGCATACGGTCGACTGCCCAGATGACCGCCACAGCCTCCCGTTCCGTGGTCGAATAATTCCGTTCCGCTGCTGATAACAAACGGCTGGCAAATTCAATGGGTCGTTCTTCATTCTTTTCTCCTTGAAGCAACACTGCTCCTATCGCGTAGTTGCTCGCATCTGTGCGCAGGATGAATGGCTTGGAGTAGTCTGCCTGTATGAGGATCGGCGCTGACGTCAGCAGCTTTTTCAAATTACTGAAAGCTTCAGCCTGATGTGGTCCCCATACCCAAGGTTGATTTTTCCTCGTCAATCTTGTCAGTGGCTCTGCTACCTCAGAAAACTTGGGAATGAATTTCCTAAACCAGGAACATGTTTGTATGAATGTTCTGAGGTGTCCCAGTGTAGTCGGTTCTTTCATGTCTAAGATGGCTTGTATTTTCTCTTCATCAGCTGAGACTCCCTCCTGTGAGATCACATGACCCAAATATTTAACAGACTCTCTTGCAAATACACACTTTTCTCGGTTAGCACGCAATTTGAACTTCACCAGTCGTTCAAAAACGATTTGCAGGTTTTCCAGGTGCTTTGAAAAGTCCCCCTGTGTTATAATCAACAAATCGTCTAAATACCCTAGTATTGTAACATCCTTTAATTCTGATCCAGATCGCATTCTGTCTATCAGACGCTGAAAAGTAGCTGGTCCGTTCTTCAGACCGAACGGCATTCTTTTAAACCGGAAGGTTCCGAAAGGGGTCACGAAAGCCGTCTTATCCCTATCATCTTCCTTAACTGACACTTGCCAGTACCCAGATCGTAAATCTATTGTACTCATGTGACAACGTCCACGTGTAGTAGATTGCAGCAGTTCATCAATGCGAGGCATTGGATAGGCGTCCGACTTCGTGATTGAATTTAACTTTCGATCGCGGAACGTTATTCGTACGCTCGCGAACGGTCTCTAGGCAACGAGCGGCAACGGCGGCGGCGCCGGCGCTCACGGCTCGGTCGCAGGTACTCTGCGGGGCCGGCGCGGGTGGCGCTGGCGGGACGCTAGCGGCTGTCGATCTCGGCTCGTCCGACGCACATTCATTTTGCATGATAACGCGATGGCGGGGACCGCGCACTTTTGAATTCACGTTATCACTGGTTGTCGTAACCGAATAGAAAGCATTTTGAGAATTAGATTGACACTTTTCGCACTTTGATTTTATAACGTTAGGGGACCGCACCCATAACATTGAATAGGTTTATTTTTGTTTACGTTGTCATCACTTCTCCCGGAATCACTTTTATTGCTGTTTATTAACTTTTTACACTGCGATTTTTCGTGTCCCCATTTCTTACAGTAACTGCACGATAGCCTTTTGTTGCTAGTGGTCTTCTTATCACTTGGTGCCGAAGTTGAAGTAGCACCGGTCGCGGCAGATTGTTGACTGGCGCTCGGAAGCGTCAGTGTCGATGTCTTGCCCCATGTGCTGTCTTCTAACGATTCCTCGATCGCTCTGGCACGGTGCAGTAGCTGGTCGAAAGATGTTATGGAGTTACGATCGAGCCGCTTTTTTATTCTACGATCGAGAAGCCCGTATATCATATCTAGTTGTACTTTTTCACGTAGATCTTCTTGTGGCAATCTCGATAAAAGCGCTCGCGTCTTCGCTATAAATAAATCTGTCGAGTCTGCATTTTGTCGCAACGAAAACAACTCCAAATATATTCGAAAAGGCGGACGATGCTCTCCGAACGCACTTTTAAGTTTTTGAATAGCATCCGACCAAGACGTGGTGCTGGTTTTTATCCCCTGCCACCATAATGCTGCTGAGTCTACTAGCAACATAGAGAGTCCTTTGACAGCGTTATCATCCGATATCTGTAGGCAGTTCTTGTACACTTTTATTGCATCGATAAACCCGTCAACATCAGCGGACGATCCGTTGAATCGAGCTGTGCATTTTGAGAAGTTCGCGGCGGGCGTTGTCATGGACACTTCAGGCGCTGGTGTCGAAGTCCTCACATCCTGGATGAGCCTCGCGAAAATCTCTGCCTGACTCTGCTGTAGTGAGTGCATCAGGGTTGCAAATTGACTCTGGTCCATGGTGATCGATGTGGACATCTCTGTTGCCTCTTCCGGTTCTACTCCCTGATTCTTGGATTTCTTATTTCTGGTTTCCATCGTTGCCATACTGACATCGGACGCGGAACTACGTGGCGAAAATTTTCATTCACCGGAAACGCCAGTCGTAGCGCTTCAGGTTCCAAAACTCCCGCTTGTAGGTAGGTAGGTGTAATCGAAGGCTTCCTCCTGGAGTACTGACTCCAATTGCGGCGCTATGCTTCGTAAAAAAAAAATCCGCAAGCACGTGTCGTCAGAGGCCCCTACTGTTGGGACGCCAAATGTAGCCGTTGGGCATAGGGTTCGGGCCTCTGAGTAAAAGTCCTTGCTGAATTTTCACTATTTTAATCACCAAATACACAATAATACACATACGGGAACAAAAACAAGATAAACATGAACTAATTATTCAAAGAGTTTACAATTTGAGGTCTAAGATGGCCGGCGCTTTACGAGCGCGGCCTGAAACACGTCGCGTGCACGTTTCGAGGGTAGACTCAGACTTAGACTGTCCTTTTTCTGGTACCGCCAGAAACGCTTGCTCAACGCGGTTCGCGGGAATAATCGTTGCGCGTGATTGGTCGCCCACGTCAGTAGTGTCAACCTTTCTGCCGTGGGCGCTATCATCCGATTGGATGTGCCTATCAGTGGGGCCAACAGTATCATTCACTCTATCGTCTTGGGGTTGCCACGTTACAACGTCCTTTTGATGGATACGAATGCAAAAAAATTAAACGTTTAACAAGGATTGGTACTTGTTCCGAAACAGCCCTCTCAAAAGTATGAAAAAGTATCTAAGCGTTCATCATCATCATCATTTCAACCGAAAGACGTCCACTGCTGAACATGGACCTTTCTCATGTATCGCTACATTGACCGATCCCGTGAGTCTTGCATCTAGCAGATTCGCGCAATCTAAGCGTTATTCAATGAAAATATTATTGTTACAACGGGTTCTATAAACGGTAACATTTTTGGCAATCTCAATACTATAAATCCGTGAATCAGTTTAAGTAAATAAGCGCCTAATCGATCACTGCTAATCACCGTAGTCAATGGGTCTAACCACGCTATCGCGTTCGGCGCTTCACAAGATCAAAAATATAGGTTTTTTACTGATTCCGAGATTCCGATATTAGTTCACTCAGTATCGGAATTGAAATATCACAAATTTCGTTCCGAGATTCCGATATTCATGCCCTAGTACCGACTAGGGATATGATAACATGATAATTATGATATCTAGTTTCTGAGCTCCTCCGAGGTGGTGAGTGAGGACAGGGCCCGATCCCATAACTCATATACCTGGAAAAATACAAATTTCCATTTTTTCTTTGCTATTTTTATTATTTCCTACTTCTCCATTATTCTTTTCAGATTTATTTCGTTGCGGGATCCAAGAAAGTGTAGCGACTTGCGATTGTACATAGTACCTGGCTGTTGTAAATATATTATAAGTATGTCGGCATTTCTAAGATATCGTTCTGAAGAGCGCTATGGTTTCAAATGACTTTGACAGATGTCAACTTGACGTTAACACTATACGCTAGTTTTTGGCGCGAACTGGAAATGACAGAAGGGATCGAGTGAGAATATGGCGGGTTGGATTGAATTGTGAATTCGTGATAAAAACCTAAAGAGAATACAGTCAACAGTGAGAGTTACCGATTGTTCGTGTAGATAAAACTACGTGTTATAGTGGAATGTCGTTTAAGTTATTCGCCAATTCATTACGTGATTAGTTACATTGTGAGCCTACATACAAGCAAAGAAGTTGGTTTGTTTAACATCTAGCCCGAAAGAACCCATGCAATAATGGCTTTTCCTGACAATTACACAGTCTTCCCTACAAGTAAGATTTTAAATGTTTTGTGTTTTGATTTAGGTGCCATTATTTTGTTGGTTCAGAGTGTTCTGAGAATTTTATGGTGGTGCAATCCATGAGTTATCAAATATTTCAAGTTTATTTCTATTCGGTTTATGTACTACAATTTGAATAGTGTAAATATACCGAAGTGATACCCGGCAAGTAAATATATCTTCATGGATTTGTAAGAAACTTCAACTCTCATCTTTAATTAACGAGGATAATCAAGGTAAAACGCGGCTAATAAAATCATTTTCTGAAGAATATTATCGCCGATGAGATAATCTCCGTTTTTTTTCCGCCAATTTGACCTGGTACTCATGCTGGTACCGTGGAATTTACCGGTACTTAGAGCAACTTCAGCGGCCCGTTCTTCGAGTTTTGTTGACTGAAAGAAGGAGTAAAGTGTGTGTAAATAAATATTGTATGTTAATTTGTAATATTATTGTAAAGTTCTCTTTACAGTGTTTGTACCTGTAAAGGTGAGCGCACGCCACATCATCCCCCATCATCTCTGGCACGGGAATAGCTCTGGTACCCAATTTAGTTATTTAAATTAATATACACAACATAACAACATTACATAGCAACATTATGGTTCGCGAGCCTTTAGACACAGTTTAGTATTAAAGGTGTTGTTCAGCAGTTGACTAAATTTAATTATTCCTTGGTTCATTTAGACACGCCTGCACTCGGGAGGTTGAAGACATCATTCTCACTCCTCCGAAAAAAGTTTGCCAGAACTTAGTGAGCTGGCTGACCAGTTGATGGAAAGCAATGATCAGCCATCTCAACATATGGGTTGCGCGTCGGCTGCGTTGAATTCTTCATTTATTAGTAGCGATCCGCAGATAGCGGAGTTAAATAAAAATATTGAGGAACTTACTCGTGTTGTGGCATCTTTGGCCAAACTAAATAATGAACAGCGTGGTCGCTCGCAAAAACGTAATTACCGTGATTATCGCAACCGTTCACGTTCGCGAAATAAAGGTTTTTGTTTTACCACAATCGCTTTACCAAAGCCAAAGCGAAAAAGTGTATTCAACCGTGTAAATGGACTTCTAGTGCTGGCAATGATGGCAATACTTCGGAAAACTAATAGAGCGTCCGGTGCAGGCGACTACCGATCGCTCCACTTCTAGTCGCCGGCTTTTCGTTAGCGACCGGTTTATCAATAGCAAGTTTCTTATTGATACTAGGTAGGATCTTTGTTGCTTTCTAGTCGGGCACGTTAATTGATTACGAAGACAGGTGCAGCCGTGCGATTTAGTCGCAGCAAATGGCTCGAAAATTAAAACATATGGTTTAGTTGCATTGAGCCTGAATTTTGGACTTAGCGCAATTTCTCGTGGAATTTCGTAGTAGCGGATGTTGAGTCCGGGATAATTGGATCAGATTTTTTGTCGCACTATAATTTATTACCAGACTGTGCTCATGGGAGACTTTTTGACGGAAAGACAGGACTGTCATCCAACTCAGCTTCATGATGCAAGCCAGTCTAGTATGAAGGTAATTTCTGTTACCAACTCGGCCTTTTCAGACATTCTAAAGAAATTTCCGAGTGTTACACGTCCGCTAGGTGTACTTCAGGAGCCCAAGCAACTATGCATTTCATCAAGATGACTAACGGCCCCCCGGTATAGGTACGGCCACGTCGTCTGGCTCCGTTGAAACTTAATGCTGCCATAAAGGAATTTGAGGACATGGTCAAGGCTGGGACAGCCAGGCCATCAAACAGTCCTTGGTCTTCAGCGTTACACCTAGAGGAGAAAAAAGATTCAACGTGTCGCCCATGCGGTGACTATCGCGCTTTGAATCCACGCACCATTCCGGACCGATATCCGGTTCGTTATATTGGGAATGTTGGTCAGAACCTCGCTGGAAGTACCATATGCAGTACAATCAACCTGGTGAAGGCTTACCAGTAAATCCCGCTGACATTTGCAAAACAGCAATAGTTACACCATTCGGCTTATTCGAATTTCCATTTATGAGTTTTGGACTTAGAAATGCAGGCCACGTTTCAACGTTTAATTGACGAAATTGTTTGGGGCCTTGAATTCTGCTATGCATACGTTGATGACATTTTGGTTTACTCCAACTCCAGCTCCTGTCATGCTAAACACCTGGAGATCCTATTCAGAATCTTGCATGAGTATGGTGTAGTAATTAAAACTTCCAAGAGCGTTTTCGGAGTGAAAGAGGTAGACTTTCTGGGGTAGAGGATTATTGCAGAGGGTGTTAGACTCCCTGATGACAGAATCCAAGCACTAGTGGATTTTCCTCTCCCAAAAACTGTTGAAGGCATGCGTCGATTTCTTGGCATGGCCAGTTTTTATCGACGATTTATACCAGCAGCCGCCAAATACCAGGCTCCTTTAAATGACTCAGTTGTTGCCATTCAAGGCAAGCCCGCCAAGCCTTTTATTTGGACGCCTGAGTTAATAGAGTGTTTCGAAGAGTGCAAGATAAGTCTGAATTTCGCGAGGATCCTCGCCCACCCAGACTGTAGCGCATTTCTCTGTCTTTTTATTGACGCATCGAGCACTCATGTTGATTCTTGCCTGCAAAAGCGATCAACCGAGATAGATGATTAGCTACCAATCGCGTACTTTAGCAATATGCTGAAGTCCAAGCAGGCACTCTTGGCAGCTTAATATAGGGAGCTTCTCGGCGTTTACGAGAGTGTTCAGCACTTTAAGCATATTCTCGAAGCTCAGCACGCGACAATATATAAGGATCATGAACCATTGATTTACGCGTTTTCTCAGCGGAGAGAAAAGCTGCCACCCTCTCAGATAAATCAGTTATCGTTTATTAGCCAATTATCTACGGATATTGTCCATATTAAAGACGTAGAAAACATGGTTGCGGACACTTTATCAAGTGTCGAAGCTGTTTCTTTGGAAGCGGACTTTACCGCTCTTGCTACTTCATAATTAGCTGATGAGGTATTAGCTAATTTCCTTACTCCTTTCTTTCGTAGAGTAGCGTTTGACAAATGCCATAACCTCAGTCATCCTGGTGCCCAGGCATCTGCACGAATGGTGACTGAGATATATGTTTGGCCTGACATTAAAGCCATAAATGGGCGCGCTCCTGCTCTGAGTTCCAGCGATGTAAAGTAAAGAGGCACGTTAAATCACTACTAGGTGATTTTACCAGTCCATCAGGTAGGTTCAAGGATGTCCACATCGACATTATCGGACCACTTCCATATTCAAACGGTTTACGCGGTGGCCGGAAGTTTGGCCAATGAGCTCCATCACCGCCCATGAAGTGGCCGATACCTTTATAAATGGTTGGGTATCTCGCTTCGGTGTCCAAAATGTTATAAAAACGGATCAGGGGTGTCAATTTGAATCATGCCTTTTTCGGCAATTAATGTGTATTTGTGCAACGACAAGGATTCGAACGACGAGCGCGAACGGCATGGTCGAGCGTACGCATCGACAGCTCAAGGCGGTCCCATAGGTGATCACTGGCAACACACACTGGTCATAGACTTTTGTCTTGAGACATTGCGGTAAATTGGACGAGAAGATACCACGCAACTTCCCGAACGCCGCCCAGCCGAGTCGGATTCGACGGTTGACCTCTTTCTCGAAGTTGGATCTACCCAACTGGATCGTTTGTCCCAGGTAGACATAATCATCTACAACTTCAAGTAAAGAGTCTCCGATCTTGATAGGAGTGGGTGTTACATGGGCATTCATCATGACCTTGGTTTTGTCCATGTTCATTTTAAGACCCACTTTTTCGGATGCTCTATTGAGGTCATCTAGCATTGTACTGAGGCTCTCCATGGTCTCAGCTATGACCACTATGTCGTCGGCAAACCGAAGGTGAGTGATGTACTCGCCATTAACGTTGATGCTAAGCGTCTTCCAATCTAGAACTTTGAAGACATCCTCCAGCGCAGCAGCGAACAGTTTCGGCGAAATGACGTCTCCCTGTCCCACGCCGCGCTGGAGAAGGATTGGTTTCGAGGTCTGATCCTGAAGACGGACTGACATGGTGGCGTTTTTGTACAAACACTTCAACACCTCAATGTACCGGTAGTCGATCTGGCACCGTTGGAGAGACTGCAGTACAGTCCAAGTCTCGATCGAATCGAAGGCTTTCTCGTAGTCCACAAACGCTAAACAGAGAGGCAGGTTATACTCTTCGGTCTTCTGTATGACCTGCCGCAGCGTATGTATGTGGTCTACGGTGCTAAAGCCTTTTCAGAATCTGGCTTGTTCCGGAGGCTGGAAATCGTCAAACCTGCGCGCGAGACGATTCGTGATGACTCTTGAAAACAACTTGTAGACATGGCTAAGAAGTGAGATGGGCCTATAGTTCTTCAGCCGGGCATTGTCGCCCTTCTTGAAGAAGAGTACCACCACACTCCTGCACCATGCCTGTGGCGTTTTGCCCTCGAGTATGACGGCATCAAACAGCTTCTGAAGGGCCTTAAGGACCGGTTTTTCACCGCCTTCAGGAGTTCAGCCGTGATTCCGTCATCACCCGGCGCCTTGTTGTTTTAAAGTTGTTTCAGAGCCATCCTAATCTCGTACAGGCTGACGTCCGGGATATCTTTGGTATAGTGTCGGGTCAAACTAGCTCTTGGGTCGTTTGCTAGACTCGCAACGGGCTTGCTGATTGATGTGTACAACTGCCCATAGAATGTCTCGATCTCCCTCAGAAGCTCCGGTTTGGCGGATACGATCCTGCCATCGTCGGTCTTCAGTCTCGTGAGCTGGCTCTGCCCAATAGCCAGATCCCTTGAAAATACCTTGGAGCCTTTATTTCGCTCAATCGCGTCTTTAATACGCTCGGTGTTAAAGCGGCGGAGGTCTCTTTTCAAGGATTTAGAGATCTGTCTATTGAGCTGCCGGTATTTGCACGCCTCATCTGAAGACTGCAGGATCATCTCACGCCTCTCCTTCATAAGTTTGAGAGTAGGATCAGAGAGCTTTTTGTTTCTATCTGTACGACGGGTCTTGAAAAACTTAGACCCGACCAAATGGACAGCTTCCACGAACCCGTCATTGTATTCGTCCACTGAGCTCCCTAGGCACTCGAAACGATTCTGGAGTTCGAGCTGAAAGCTCTCGGGGTTTTGGACCTGGATCTGTGCTGGACGGAGCGTGGACTTCATCAGTCAAGACCTTTCAAGCTTAATATTAATGTTCAATGTGCCTCTTACCATGCGGTGATCGCTCCCGGTTTTTACCGAATTGATCACAGAGACATCATTGAACATTTGCTTCTTGGTTGACATGATGAAGTCGATCTCATTTTTTGTTGCACCATCGGGGCTCTGCCAGGTCCACTTCCTATGTTCTCGCTTTTTGAAGAAGGAGATCATCATAATATGATGAACTCCTTCTTCCTATAGATACCTTTGGGTAGAAAGGTCGTATAAACCATTTTAGCCAAATTGAGTCATATATACCATTTTTCTCAGAATTTTTTTCTCTGTCAATCTGTATATACGAAATGCAGAAATTCGCACAAAAATGGTTAATACGACCTAGAAATTAGCGGTCATAGCCTCTTAAAAAAGGTAAATTTTCAATGTAAAAGCCGAATGTTTTTTTTTTGTAGTTTTATTTTGATGTAATGACCATAATTTATATTAACTCGGGGCGTAATAAAAAACTTTTTTGAAAAAAATACTACCGACTTCCAAGTAAGAAAACTAGAAAGTGAAAAATAACTTTATTTTTGGAAGTCGGTGTCTGTGGTAGGTACCAAATTTTAAGTTATGGACACCGACTTCCAAAAATAAAGTTATTTTTCACTTTCTAGTTTTCTTACTTGGAAGTCGGTAGTATTTTTTTCAAAAAAGTTTTTTATTTTTCACTTTTTAGGGTTCCGTACCCAAAGGGTAAAAACGGGACCCTATTACTTTAACTCCGCGGTCCGTCTGTCTGTCTATCTGTCTGTCTGTCACCAGGCTGTATCTCATGAACCGTGATAGTTAGACAGTTGAAATTTTCACAGATGGTGTATTTCAATTGCCGCTATGACAAATACTAAAAACAGAATAAAATATTTTTTTATGTGGGGCTCCCATACAACAAACGTACGTCACACATGATTACTTGCGGTAATGGTACGGAACCCTTCGTGCGCGAGTCCGACTCGCACTTGGCCGGTTTTTAGTTGTACCTAATAGGGAAGTAGTTAAGTAAGTACCTATAACGACAGAATAGATTACCCGAATAACATGAAACTTGAATATAAACGGTTAAATGAGAGACCTGCATACCCCTTTCGAGCGTACTGGCGTGATGTTATGTTACGAAATGGTATAAACAATAAACAGACATGCGATTGCAGCAATCCCGAGAGATTTGCCTTTATTTATTGAAGAGTTCTGTTGTATATCTCCGAAGTTCTTCATCAGATCTTCACCAAATTAAAATGGGACCAATTTCGGAATATACTCTTTCAAACAAAAAAAGAATTTTCAAAATCGGTCCACAATTGACGGAGATATCGGTGAAAAAAAAAAAACATACATAATGTCGAACATAGAACCTCCTCGTTTTTTGGTAAGTCGGTTAATGAGAGACCTGCATACCCCTTTCGAGCGTACTGGCGTGATGTTATGTTACGAAATGGTATAAACAATAAACAGACATGCGATTGCAGCAATCCCGAGAGATTTGCCTTTATTTATTGAAGAGTTCTGTTGTATATCTCCGAAGTTCTTCATCAGATCTTCACCAAATTAAAATGGGACCAATTTCGGAATATACTCTTTCAAACAAAAAAAGAATTTTCAAAATCGGTCCACAATTGACGGAGATATCGGTGAACATAAAAAAAAAAAAAAAAAAAAAAAAAAAAAAAAAAAAAAAAAAACATACCTAATGTCGAACATAGAACCTCCTCCTTTTTTGGTAAGTTGGTTAAAAATAGTCGTTAATTGTAAATGGTTTATACACCCTAACGTGTTAAATGCATTACCTAAACATAGTTTAAATTTGACGTCGTAAATCCAAAGGCAGTTCGCGACGTTGGTGTATAAACCATGTTCATTGCAAGAAGCACTTTACGACCAACACACAAGGCTCGCATTCGGCGCGCAGCGACAAGCAGAAGAGCGAGTGGGATGGATATATACCGGCGCATTAATTTGTTTGTTTACTTGGATGCGAGTTCGCGCACTGAGCGTTTCGTCACAAGTTTCGTTTACAAGTTTTATTGTTATTACAACAAATGAATAAATAAGTAGTGACTAAATAATTCTGTAAAATGGAGGGAGACTCTAAAAAAGGAACCCTGGATGCTTTACTTTGACGGAGGCAAGTGCTTAGTGCAATGTACGAAAGTCGACGGTTAAAACCTGTGAAAACGTGAGTACACACTTAATTTAACACTGTTAGCTTATTTGGTAACAATTATTGTAGATGAATTCGCGTTATCAATAGGTAAATAATGAATTATGACTTAGTATAGATTTAAATTGTAAACTACAGTACCTGATTGATAATTTACCTTTACTATTGATACCTATTATTTATAATGGACTAAGATATATGACCTAGTATTGATTTAAAAAGGCCTTGAGCGTTTGCAGTTTGTTTACACTTCCTTGCGTTTAAAATAATATTTTCTTTCATTCCTTCAATTTGACATGTAACGTTTGCTGGATCCGCATTAACGACTCAACAATTTAATAGAAAATGGTTTATACACCCTCCAAGCTATGATACTTTATAATAGACTAGCAAGTACGAGGTAACAAAAATTATAAACAATCTTCGTCATCTTGCAGGAAATGGTTGTTACGACCTTCTTCGCTTAAAATATTTTCTTTTATTACCTCAAACGACATGCTACTAATATTAGACCTGCATTTACAACTCACGTTTTTTTAAGTGATGGCTTAAAAACCCTTTAATCGCAAAATAAAATCGTGGCCCGAGTACATAGTAAAACAACGCGTATTGTTATAAAAATAAGGTTCAATATTGTATGGCATAAAATTTTGGTTCTGCGGTGATGATAACGAAAAGAATTTTATCTACTCTCATATCGTAATATTCGAATTATAAACTTCAAAACGAGTTTATATTGACATACTTTATAAACACAATACCGAAATTTAAAAATAGAATCTTATTATAACACTTTTTCTCTAACAAAATAATGCTATAATACAATTTTTTTTCTATTACGATACAGGACAAATTCAAGAAGTTAATCACAAGGAGTTTTCATCAATTTTTTTTTGTAATGCCATTTTTATAGTACCTATTTAAAAAGATTTGATTCCAATTTTTACTTGTCTATGACAATGCCCGCTTCAGGCTTAGCACGCACTGCGATATTTATTCGCGCGAATTTTGTCTCTTTCTAGATGTTCATAGAGCTCAAAATATTCGCGCGAATTAAATTCGCGCCGCGGTGCGGTGGATTCTGTGGCAAAACACGGATTTCTTGCGGTATTATTTCTGCACGATTTTTTACCGCAATGCGTGCAACTTCATACAATTCCATAGGTCGCAGAATAGGCGAAAAAAATTCGCACGAATAAAAATCGCAGTGCGTGCTAAACCTTAGCGCATGCGCAATGCGGTGATATGCTGGGTTTTGGCGCCATTCATATTTTGCAGGTTTAGTTGTATTGAATTTCATGAGTTTTTTGAATTCTTGCTTTAAAATGTCTGATATCAGTGAATGTGAAGAATATTTGACTTCGCCCTATATTTTAGATGCGGCGAAAGAAATTACTCATAATTTTTTACCAGCAAAGTCGAGAAAATTATATGATAAATGCTATCACGACTTTATGGCATGGAAAATGCAAAAAAGGTATTTAGTAGGTTCAATCCCAATGTATGAGTGTAGATAAAGTAGTGTATGAAACTGCACATAACTAGGTATTAAAACATTCGTGTGAATACTATTAAAAACCTCGCCTACGGCTCGGCTTTTAAACACACACTCATGTTTTAATACCCCTTATTATGCAACAGTTTCATAAACTACTATTAAAATGTAGCCAGATAGATAGTGTTTTAATTTTACTTAAGCTTAATTTAAAATAATACAATAAACATTTTTAAGGACTGGACACGAAAAATTTTATTGCAAAATGATTTAAACCTTTATAGTAACCGTAACTTTTATCTAAACTATTTTCCTATACCTATTGTCTGTGACTTTATTTCTTATTTTCAGTTTAACCCAACAAGTAGAGTATGCCACAAAATATATCACAAGATTCACAACAGAGTATTTTATCGGATAGTGACGTTATAGAAGACAGTGACTCTGAACGACCTGCAAAACGTGCCAACAAACCACAGACAATAATTATGGATTCAACCACCATTAATAGTGACAATACTTTTAGCACGTCTCGTCTTCACTATCCCATCCTTATTATGTCTGTTCATGCAACTATCGAACATGAAGTTAAAAAAAATACTGTCTCGAGCCCATCAACACAATGGCCATCATATATTGAGGCTGCGAGAAAAAATCCTAGGCCTTATAATGTTAATGTAATGGAGTATTCTGATTTTCTCAATTGGAATGAAATAACTGCTGAGACAATTACAAATGAAACTTCTAAAACCCTGAAAATGCGAAACATCCGAATTACTACGTTGTAGAAAAAGAATCCAAATGAAATGTACATTAAATATTCTATGAAAGAAGAGACGTCACCTGATAAAGTAAAATTATTAAAAAAATCTGGCAATAAAGAAAAAGGTAAAGGTAGAGGTAAAGAAAGATCGAAAAGCCGTGCGATATTACCCGAACATGTGATAATAGCATTATACCAAAAAGGTACCACCATGATTATTTTAACTTACCCCATGGAAATGTGGCTAACTCTCTTACGCTAACCGACGAAGAAGACGAGGAAGAGCTAATTGAATAATACAATTATTATTATAAAAGAATAATAACTTTCGTATTTACGTAATTATTACATTTCGTTCTTTAGCAAAATATTATTTAGTAAAAAAACAAGACTATGTTAAATGATTGTATTCTTTGCCACCTCAATTTATTTTTTGAAAATGTGTTTCTCAATTCATAATTCGTTTTAAAATAATTTATAATAATATTTTTTTATTTTTTTTTTCTATATTAATAAAAACTACGGTTCTTAATAATAAATTACAATCTAGCCTTATTAGACTAATAAGCAATTTAACTCTAACTTATTATTATATTGTATAATGTTATGACTAAGAATAGTGTCAATTTGCACTTTTATACAGTTCGGTAGCACTTTCTTAGAGTCTGATACGTTAAAAACACTTAGTTCACGTGTTACATGTATAGCACAATATTGTTTGCTATTATTTTTTTCACTTATAACACACTTTTACTACACTAACTCAAATGGTTTAGTTCTCTTTAGCCTACGCACTATGTCCGTGTTATCTAGCAGCTGGATTGCTTCCACATTCACATGTCGATGAAGTCTGTGTTCGTGGGCTTCAGCAAAGTTTTGAATAACGTTGGTGACGAGTTTCATTTTAAGGTCGCGGTGAAGGTCGTCATTTCTGATGTACCATGGTGCATTAACAGCATCTCTGAGTACTTTATTTTGGAATTGTTGTATAATTTTAACATTGCTTTGTTCAGTACAGCCCCATAGTTGGATACCATACGTCCAAATTGGCATAAGAATATGCTTGTATACTATCATTTTGTTGTGTATTGATAGACAGGATTTCCTTCCGAGTAACCAATACATATTTTTGTACCGTATATCGAGTTCCTGTCTTTTCTTTTTGACGTGGGATTTCCAACGCAACTTGGCGTCAAGAGTTATACCAAGGTATTTGGCTGTATTCGCATAAGGCACTTGCCTGCCGTTTATATAGACTGGGTGGTAATCACGGTGTTTATTAGTGAAGTCAATGTGAATCGATTTGACTCATTCAGTTTGATCTTCCACTTTTGTGTCCAGTCGTAAACTTTGTTCACAGCTAGTTGAACTTTTTCTACTGCTTCTTTGTGGTTTGAACCAATAGCCATAATAGCAGTATCATCAGCAAAGGTCGCTATGGTGTTGTTTTCCAGCTCTGGGATATCACATGTGTATACCAAGTACAGGATTGGGCCTAACACACTTCCTTGTGGTACTCCGGCCTTAATAGTTTTTAGGTCAGAATATGCGTCCTCTTGCCTTATCCTGAACATTCTGTTGCTTATATATGACTCTAAAATATCTGAAAATTCGGGGAGCATGCGTCTCAGTTTGTATATCAGACCCTCATGCCAAACTTTGTCGAAAGCTTGTGCGACATCTAGAAATACGGTGGCGCAGACTTGCTTGTTTTCGAGCGTTTTTTCGATGATGTTTGTTATTCTATGTACCTGGTCGATGGTAGAATGTTTTTCCCTGAAGCCAAATTGATGGTTCGGAATAAGGTCTTTTTCTTCTATAATTGGTTTTAGCCGTTTTAATAGGAGCTTTTCAAACAATTTTGATAATACTGGCAGCAGGGAAATGGGTCTATAAGATAATGCTTCATGGGGTGGTTTCCCAGGCTTCGCAATCATAATGACTTCAGCAACTTTCCATGGCTCAGGTACATGTTTTAGCATAAATGCAGCATTAATAAGTCTGGTCAGCATAACTATGGCTTTGCGCGGGAGGTGTTTTAGAATTTCTCCTGTTATGAGGTCATAACCCGGGGATTTCTTCGAGCTTATGTTGTTTTTAATTTCTCTCACAACTTCTTTAGGAGTTACAAGCCGAATTCTTTGGTTTTGTGATACATTTTCACTCTCAGATATTTCTATGGAACTTTCATTGGGTTGAAAAGTATCTTCTAAGTATTGGGCAAACCTTACCGCTTTTTGTTCATTGCTTATGGCCCATTTTCCATCGCTGTTTCTGATGGGAGGTATTTGCATAATCGGCCTTTTTAGTTTTCTTGTAGCTTTCCAAAGAGAGTAATCCGTTGATTGGTCGTTGGTTAGCTGCACAAGGTTGGAGTTCAGAGTTTCATCATCCTCAAATTGTATAATTTTCCTCTTTAATTGTTTGGTTAGGTTATTTAATAGTGTTTTATCCCGCGGGCACCTTGTTTGCTGCCAGCGCTTTCTTTGTTTTCTTTTCTCTGATAGTAAGTTAACAATATCCTTGGGATAGATATGCCCCTTATATTTCCGTTTTAATTGTGGAGTGTTGTTCCAAGCACATTGTTGAATGTTAACAACATATTTGTTTACTTCTGAGTCAAGCTGATCCTGATTTTGTAATGGAGTTTTTAGGTCGATTATTTTATCTAGATCAAGCGCAAAGCTGTCCCAGTCTGTACACTTGTTAAGCAGAGTTAGATGGTATTCTCTTAATTGAATTTTTTGACTAAGTCTTAGTATTATCGGGGAGTGATCCGAATTCATCAGAAACTCTTCCTCCAAACTAACATAATTGGTGGATATGTTTTTACATATGAAAAAGTCTATGAGATCCGGTATTTTCTGATGGTCAGTTGGCCAGTATGTTGGTTTGCCAGTGCTCATAACTTCACAATGTGTGTCTCTAACTGCGTTTAAGAGCTGTCTTCCCTTTGTTGTAGTATATAATAATAATTAAAATAATTTACAGTAACAATTCATAAATAATTTTAAATGTCAGTAACAAGTCATAATTTTATAAGTAAATGATTAAAATGCCTGATTACTTTATTTTAGAAGAAGTTTGAATATTTTTTGTTTTTTTATGACTAAGTAGATTTTTTTATTTTACTTTTCCGTTTAAGTTGTTATAATTATTTTTTCAATTTAAAAATGTTAAACCTGTTAGGTATGTTGTACCATTATTGATATAATAGTAAATGTTGATTAGAAGGTATTTTAATACTTAATAAAAGTTGATTTCGTATTTCAGGTAGTTTTATTTTATTTGAATCGACCATTATCGGGTATTAGAATAATAATAATTGAGTTCCTACTAATTCTGAGAGTAACAGGATTGTTTATTAGTCAGAATTTAATTGATCTATGATTATAATTGGTTTTTAATACAAATTAAACTACATATATGGGTTTTTACGACAGTAAATGTGACCATAAGCTTACCAAAAAAGGATATACGACCTATACAGTTTTTTAAAGTACATTTTCATTGGGTGTATTAACCAACAATTGATTTTTTCTTAGACGTAAATCCAAGCTAACTTTAAAACTAAAGAAGATAGATAGGTTTTAATGATATAACCTTTTTCATTTGCAAATTGTAAGAACCTTTCTCATAGATATTTTTTTTATAACTTAAAAAACAAAAAAGTTAAGAATTTTTATGAAGAAAAAAAAATATTTTTCTGCTCTCCTGAAAAGTCGGGTTTTGGTTTATACGACCTTTCTACCCAAAGGTTCGAATAGAGGCCCTCCTTCTCCATAAAACTGGACAGTAGGTGACCCCGGTGGTTCCGACGACCAACTCCAAATTGCCCCACTTGTAGCTCATCCTCGTCTCGTTTGCCCAGTTTCGCGTTGAAGTCCCCCATGACAACGGTGAAGTGAGTTTTGAAACCATGAATGGCTCTGGAGATATCCTCATACATGGTCTCTACCTTGTCGTCGGGGTGTGCCGAGGTTGGGGTGTAGACCCGTATGACCTTTAGCGAATATCTTGCGGATATTCTGAGTATAAGGTACGCCACCCTGGTCGACACACTCTCGATCTTCACCACGTTGTTCACAAGGGACTTGTGGACGATAAACCCGACACCACCCCCAGGGTGGGCCGGTCACCCTCTCGGAAATAGAGCAGGTTGCCGGATTTGAGGATTATCGAGTCCTCCCCCTCTCTTCGGACTTCAGATAACCCTATAATACTCTATCGCAACCTGGTCAATTCCTCCTTGAGTTCGGTTATCTTTTCATCGGTCCGAAGTGTGCGCGTGTTGTATGTTGCCAGGTCCAGTCGTCGGTGTTTGTTGGGGTAGCCGGATCCCGTCCGGAGATTCTTGGCACCCATTGCCATGCCGTAACCTCGACCGCTACCATAGTCGAGGGTAGGCAGGCTGCCGGGCACTAGGGGCCATTTTTTATTTGTGCTATTCATGGGGGGTGGGGGTTTGCCATAATCGCCACGCTTGGCAGGCGAGTTGGTGATCGCAGTATGGTTGTTATAGAAGCACAGAGAACGCTGCTGCCCATTCTCTGGTTTGTCCCTTAGTCGCCTCTTACGACACCCACGGGAAGACATGGGATGGTGAAATTCTTTACGTACGGCACCATACGGAACTCCATGGTTACTCTTTTAAAAATATGTTTTGTTTTTACAATATTTCCATGTTACAGCATTACTTAGATATGGGGGGACAACGTAGGCCCGACAATAAGACGTTGGACGTTGGACGTTGGACCTTTCCCGATTCGAAGTCATCCGGGTACATTCGTGCACGGGACCGCCCACAGCAGACTTGATCTGGTCGGTCCAACGCATGGGTACCACGTGGTCTAGTGCCTTCCACTTTTCCTTGGACGACTAACCGTTCAATGGACTGACTGTCTTGCCTTGAAACGAGCCCGAAGAAAGTGAGTATTCGGGACTGTACTATTGCGGACAGACGCTGCTTGATGTGGAGTTCTCGGAGTATCGAGACATTTGTACGAAACTCGGTCCACGACACTCCGAGCATTCTTCTCCAACACCACATCTCCAGAGCGTCTATCTCTCTTCTTTCCACCTCCCGCAACGTCCACGTCTCTGCAGCGTACAGAAATATGGGTAAAATTAAAGTGCGCACGAGCCTGGTCTTCGTGGCTTTGGTGATGTCTCTGTTCCTCCATATTTTTTTCATTTTGTCCATTGCAGTTCTTGTGATCGCCATACTCCTCTTTATCTCGTCAATGCAGCCACCGTTATTCGAGATTAAAGCTCCAAGATATACGTAGGATTGGACTACGTCGCGTCGCAGTTCGCGATCTGAGTAACTTCTGGCGAATTATTGTTAGCAGTGAAACAGCCCCGACACATGAATCGATCTTCACCATTATTGCTCCATTATACGTCAAATTTTACAATCTGATTTTAATTTTAACTATTTTATTCCCAATTTATTATTATTTTGATCTAGTTTATTGAATATTAATGTATTATTGTGATTTCGATTCTATTGAAATAATTTTTATTTGGCTCCTTTTATTTTTTATTTATATACTAAGTTTATTGCGTCAATGTTCCTATGGGTGGAGCTGCATGCCGAAATACAGGCTCTCACCTAGTTCGGCTGCAGATGATCCCTCCGACAAATATTGTAAACGCAAGTAGTTTTAAGTCATTAATAATCAAAATTGTGAACTTTTGTCTAGCTAAAAAAAAACATTTTTTTTTTTTTTTTTTTTTTTTTTTTTATTATAACGCGAAACCTCATACAGCACGAGAAACCGTTTTGACTCTACAGGAACTGCAATTAAACCATTCCAACGGACTACCATTTTTTTCGTGATTTGGACAATTATCTACGTGATAAAAAGTTTTCTTCTCAGGAGACAGTACAAAATGCTTTCACACAGTTTGTCGAATCTAGATCACCAGAGTACTATCGCAAAGGCAAAAATTACCTTCGATGACGCAAATCAGCGACGCGTCCATGCCCCGGGTCCACGCACAGTCAGCGAGGCGCCAGGTGTACTGGTGTTCCGCCGAGATTGCACAGTTGCATATCGTATGCGTAGCGGCCACACGTTAGTACACCTGATACCGGAGGAGACGTCGTCAGGTCCCTGACAAAGAAGCCGCGCGGTATGAGGTGTACCGCGCGGTGACGGAGACAATGCGGCTGGCCATGGAGCAGATGTTGGAGACACTAGACGGGGATCCGTGGGGGCGTCCTTATCAAGTGGTTCGAGGGAAACTTCGAACCGCCGCGCCTCCGCTTACGGAGAGTCGCCAACCCGAGCTGCTGGAGGAGGTAGTTGCAGCCCACTTCCCGGCGTGAGTGGAGCACATCCCGCAGCCGATAGCTTTGTCCACGGCCGCAGAGTCTACAGAAGAGAACGCTATCAGCGTCCCAGAGGTGACACAGGCAGGCGCTAAGATAGCTTGGAATTAAGGATGGACTCCAGCAGCAACAACATTACCTACCGCAAACCTTGTAGATCAAGCTCGTTAACTGACCTAACTAACAGCGATAAAACGATACTTGACACAACAATGATGAGCATTCCTGATAGTTTCCATGACACAATTGACGACGTACGCGAGTTAAATGAAGAAATCAAAACACTTAAAAACCAATTATTAAGCGCACACAAAGAAATAGAAGATCTAAATACGGAGAACTTTCGTCTCAAATCAGATCTACAGAATATGATCAAGACCGTTAACACATTCAAAAAAATATGCTCGACTCCTGAGAAAAAAAGTGCGACTCCGACTCTTAAAAACAAATCCTTGCCACGGATAAGCTCACCAAAGTACTTAATCAAGGAAAATGAACAACAACCACATGGTATTGAGACTAACAAACAAAATAAAGAGACACAAACTAGAAGTACTTATACACCAAACAAAGTGAAAGATACTATTAATACCCCTATACCACCATCAAATGTAGTATCGAAGCCTACGCAAAATAATAAACAACCCTTTAAGAAGAATACTAGAGAGGATACCAAAAATAGAAAACTCTGCATACTCAGTAACTACACACAACGAGGCATGCTACAAGCTATTGAAGAACATTTTGCAAGGGTCTTCAATTATTGTAGTTACACTTCGCCAAATTCAAATATTAAACTATTATTAGCGGGTATAAAATCAAAGTTAGAACATTTTACAATGAATGATTACTGTATAATTATGTTGGGGGAGACTGACATTAAAGCTAATGATAACCTTATTGACCTAGTAAAATTAATAAGAGAATGTTTAATGAATGTAACTCACACTAACATAATAATATGCGCACCCACATATATCTGTGGGGCTCTCATTTATAATTATAAGGTTGAAATATTTAATAACCTACTCTGTATGGACATTCAAAATAATAAGTATGCATATTTTGTTGACTCCAACTATGGATTAACACTTGACAAGTTTTCAAATATATCGGGTAAATTGAACACAGATGGAATACAATACATATTTAGGGACATTATGACTAGAATTAAAATTGACATAGAATTATTTCCTGATGACTTGACCAGTGACACAAATGGACAAGACTCACAGTTTTTTCTTTTATAATAATATACGTATTCTCCACCAAAATATAGCAGGTCTCATAAACAAATCTGACATCTTGACGGTACATTTAGAGGAATTAGCACAAAATAATAAACCTATAGACGTTATCTGTATAACAGAACACTTTATGACGACCGACCAGGAAAACACACTTGACATACCCAACTTCCGCCTAGCAGCAAGTTATTCTAGAGACGTAAAGAGGGGAGGGGCATGTATACTAACTAGAATTGGACATGAATATACAACACTTAAAACTAACTGTTCTATTAAAGGTAATATAGAATGTAGTGCTATAGAACTAAATGAACATGGACTGATAATAGTTTGTGTCTACAGAGTGCCAAATTCATGTTTAAATCTTTTTTACGATAATTTAGGGCAATTGTTACGACAGATATGTGACAACACTAACAAAAAAATCGTTCTATGCGGCGATTTTAACATAAACTTACTTAAACGAAACCGCCATGCTCTTGACTTTGAATATTTTTTAGAAAGCCACAATTTAAAAGTAGAAATAAGACATCCTACCAGGCTTAGTAGTAAGTCTTGTATTGACAACTTTGCACACAATATTCCTAGATGCAAAAGTGAAATAATTGAATTTGGGATATCTGACCACACAGCTCAACTGCTACAATGCCCCGTCAAAAAAACCTGTGCGATAAAATCTTGGCGTATTAAAAGACAATATGACAATATGAGTAAATTTAAAAAATGCATAAACAGCCTATCTTTTTCTGGCATTTACAATACAAATGACCCTAACGAAGCCTATAATTATTTCCTTGACCTTTTCTTGTGTTTTTACAACTTATGTTTTCCGTACAAAATAATAACAAAATCGATAAATAAAAAAACTAAATGGATATCCAAAGGTCTTAGAAACAGTAGTAAAATCAAAAGAAAAATGTTATGGCAGTATAGAATACATCCAACAAAAAGAAATAAAAACATATTTAAGCAATACGCAGCACGATTTAAGAAAATAATATCACTAACTCAGAAGTCACAAAACAATTACTATATAAATACATCACAAAACAAATCGAAAGCTACATGGTCAATTATAAACAAGTCTAAATTCAACTTTCCCAAAGAGCCTATTACAGAAATACTTAAAGATGACATCAAGATTACGGATCCTAAATCTATTGTGAATAATTTTAACAACTTCTTCATTGACCAAGCTTCAAAATCAGACCAAACAAATAACTTAAGAAATGACACTCAAAACAAAACCAGACCCTCAAATCATAAAATCAAAACTAACATTAATTCAATTTTTCTTACTCCCACAACACCTACAGAGGTAGACAGAGAAATAAAGCAGCTGAAAAATACCCATAGCGTGGGCAACGATGGTATCTGCACCAAAGTCATAAAATATGTATCCCCGGATATTTCAGCTCATCTGTGCTACATAATTAACTTATGCATTTCTAACGGCATATACCCAGAAAAACTTAAAACATCTATTGTCATTCCGCTACATAAAAAAGATGACAAACGAAAAATGGGGAACTATAGACCCATAGCGTTGATACCCATTTTTTCAAAATTATTTGAAAAAGTCGTATATAGCCGACTATACAGTTATTTAGAAAAATATAATATTTTGGTAGACGAACAGAAAGGTTTTCGCAAGGGGAAATCGATAAATATGGCAATTTATGACCTACTAAAAACTATTTTGGGCGCCATTGACAACAAAATACCAACTTGTGCTATCTTTATGGATATGAGTAAAGCCTTTGACCGAGTTGACCATAGGATACTAATGCAAAAATTAAGCATGTATGGCATAAGAGGTAAAGCGTTAGATCTCATTTATTCATACCTACAGAACAGAAAACAAATAGTAGAAATAATACAAATATGTCAGAAAACACGAACTGAAATTAAACATAGGTCAAACTCGAAAACTGTAAAAATAGGAGTACCACAAGGAAGTGTTCTAGGCCCTTTATTGTTCTTGATATATATCAATGATCTCCCTAACCATATCAATCAACCAATGGTACTATTTGCAGATGATAGCACAGTAATAATAAAAAGTGATAAAGAAAATGATTATGAGCACGTAGTAAACCAAACATTACATAGGATAATCCAATGGTTAACCGAAAATAATCTTAAAATAAATATGGATAAAACAAAAATAATACACTTTCACCAGAGAACCCAACTCGCAAATATAAACGTTAGTTACCAAGGCGAAATAGTACATCCTGTGACAGATACAAAGTTTCTGGGAATTCATATTGATGATAGACTGACGTGGAAAACACATTTAGAAAATGTCTGCAAAAGAATTAATAAATCCTCATTTGCTCTGTATAAACTCTCAAAAATTGTTAATAAAGAAGCCTTATTAGCTGCTTATCATGGACTTGTGGCGCCTGTCCTAAGATATGGTATTATATCTTGGGGCAACTCAGTCGATAAGGAATCTGTATTTAAAGCTCAAAAGAAATGCATTAGAGCAATGTGTAATGTAGACAAAACTACCAGCTGTCAACCCTATTTTAAAAGCTTAAAAATTCTGACACTGCCTTCGTTATACATATATGAACTAAATGTTTTTGTAAAATCAAACCCTAATTATTATAAGACTGCTTTTAAAAGCTACTATAGACAATTACGTGATAAAAAAAGATTAGACATTGAAATACCATATGGGAAAACAGCACTAATCAATAAAAGTATTCTTGTTATGTCATCATTGATTTACAACAAATTGCCTGACGATTTCAAAAAGTTACCTGTACATCAATTTAAGTCGAAGCTGCACAAATTCCTAGTGAATAAATGTTATTATAATATCAAGGACTACCTACAGGATAAAAATATAGATAGAGACCTACAGTAAGAGTAATTAATTGACATTGAATAATATGACATTAAAAATAGTGTGACATGCTTAAATTTGACAGCTCTTTAATTTATTTGATTGTTAAGTTAAGACATGTAATTTAATCATCTGACATTTTTTTATTTTTTTTCACTTTTGACATTTGTAGTATTTTGAATTTATTTTATTTTATTTTTTGAGTGTAATTGTTTTGTAATGTTATTTTAATAATTATTTAATAAATTTGGCAATAATATAAATATTTGCACACCTTATTAGGTAATGATACAGTGTACTTTATTATATCTATTTGTAACATCTGTTTGAACCTACCTGTATTATGCAAATAAACAATTGATTTGATTTTGATTTGATTTGATTTGATTTGCAGTGATGGGGGTGGCCGTAATGCGGCTCCAGGCCAAGAACGTGATTCCGGGGCCCGACGGGACCCACACCCACGCGTTAGCCCTCGCTCTGAAGGAGCTGGAGCCCTGGCTGAGAGGACTCTTCAAAGAGTGCCTAAAGCTGGGCTAGTTTCCCACTTTGAGGAAATCTGGTCGACTGGTCCTGCTCAGGAAGGTTGAGCGCCCTGCGGACTCGCCGTCCGCGTACCGGCCCATAGTGCTTCTAGACGAGGTGGGTAAGATGTTGGAGCGGATTATCGCTGCCCACCTCGTCAGCCACTGGTACAGAGAGGGACGAAAGCCAGTTTGGCTTTCGGCATGGGCGCTCCTCCATCCACGCGATATCGCAGGTGAGAGTCCTGACGGAGGCAGCGGTGTCCCGGGGTGGGGTGATGTTGGCGGTGTCCTTGGACATTTCCAACGCCATCAACACCCTGCCCTGGAGTTGTATTCGGGAGGCACTGCGGTATCATCGAGCCGCATCGTCGGGGCTTATTTGGCGGAGAGGAGTGTCACCTACGTGATGGCGTTGTAAACCAGCACCGCATGTGGTGCGGTGTTCCACAGGGCTCGGTCTTGGGCCCACCCCTGTGGAACATCGGGTACGACTGGGTGCTGAGGGGCGAACTTCAACTGGGCGTAGACCTAACGTGTTACGCGGACGATACGCTGGTCACAGCCCAGGGGAGTTCGTACAGGGAGGCAGAGTTGCTGGTGTAGGGTACACTATTTACCCACATAGTTTATTTATTTATTTAATACACAAACATACAGGATACACATACAATATCGTTATATTTATTTATATATTATTTTAATAACATTAACACACCGTTGACAGACATTCACGGCATCTTATATCGTATACGATATAATGTCGGCTGATGTCTGGTTGAACGTTACCGCAACCGCTGCTGCGGTACTGCACCGCGAGCCTCTAACCATATTCTGCCACCCGCAGAGACGCACCGTCAGTCGGTATTCAACTCTTGCAACAGCTATCACGATCTCGCTACCGCATTGTTTACGCGACCCGTGCTAGAACTATATGCATATCTGTGTTTCTGTTCTGTGTGTATTGTGCTGTAGACCTTGCTGTTATTGTGACTCTAAACTCTCTGTGATCCTCCTTCTGACTATTATTTCCTTATGTGTTTTGTGTGATGAACAATAGAAATAGTGAGTACCCACATTTTGACTCTTATTGTGTTACTCCACCAACCTCACACCTCACGTTCCTAAACTGGTGACCCCGAGTAGAACACTTTAAGAAGACAAGAAAATGAGCGACAGCGAGTCCGTGCACGCAGCGTCCTCCGCACACACCGCGTCGTCCGGTTCGTCCGCGTCGTCCGCGTCGCAGAGATCTCAACAGATAACGCACAGACCCCGCAAGGCGAAGCGCGTGTCCTCCATAGAGGCGCACGATGTACACCGCGTTGCAATGAAGTTGCCACCATTCTGGCCTGAAGAACCCGAAATCTGGTTCGCACAGATCGAGGCACAATTTGAGAATGCAGGGGTAACAAATGACGTCACCAAGTATAATGACGTCATTGGACAACTCGGCCCCCAATATATAAAGGAGGTAAAGGATATCATCTTATCCCCACCCACCTCTAACCGTTACGAAAAATTAAAGACGGAACTAGTGAAGCGCCTCTCCGCCTCCCAGGAAAACAAAGTAAAGCAGCTGCTGATGCACGAAGAGCTGGGTGACCGGAAGCCGTCGCAGTTCTTACGCCATCTACGGGGGTTGGCAGGACCCACTGTGCCCGAGGACTTCGTGCGTACCATTTGGAGCAGTCGACTCCCCAGCAGCATCCAGCCCCTCCTGGCAACGCAGCCACACAGCACCCTGGAGGCCTTGGCCGAGCTGGCCGACCGCGTCCAGGACATCACCACGCCATCCAGCCACGTCGCTTCAGCGTCAGCAGCAGGGCCCTCTCTAAGTGAGATGGCAGCCGAGATCGCCGAGTTGAAGCGGTCCATGAAGGACATGATGTTGGAGCTGCGTGACAGCCGTTCGCGGAACCGCTCCCACAACCGCAGCCGAGACGCGAGACGGAGGTCACACCAGCGATCGTCGTCTCGCTCGGACTCCAGCTACCGGAGCCAGCCTGTGTGCTGGTACCATGCGATGCACGGAAACAAAGCGAAACGCTGCATCACACCCTGCGACTTCAAAAAGGGAAACGCCGCGGGCAGTCGCTATTGATGGCGACAGACGACTGCCACCCTACAACTGGTCGCCTCTTTGTCGCAGACCGAAGCACGAAGACGCAGTTCCTGGTCGACACAGGTAGCGACCTGTGCGTCTACCCTCGTCGTCTGCTCAGCGAGCGTCGTGCGCCCGCCAACTACCAGCTGGTGGCCGCCAACGGGACACCCATTAAGACGTATGGATTCGTCGAACTTAGTTTAAATTTAGGTTTACGTAGAGACTTTAAGTGGCGATTTGTTGTGGCCGAGGTTACAAAACCGATAATCGGCGTAGATTTTTTATGTCATTACTCGCTAGTCGTTGACTGTCGAAATCAACGACTAGTCGACAGTACAACAAATGTGTTCTCAATAGCTTCGAGTCGTGCAGATTCATCTTTATTTTCAGTAAAGGTTTTATCTGGCGACTCGAGGTATCACAAACTTCTGGAGGGTTTCCCAGACATTACCCGACCCGCCGGTACACTGCGCATTACACCGCACAACACTGTACACCACATACGCACGACGCCAGGGCCTCCAGTATCATCTTCATTCCGGCGACTAGCGCCAGATAAACTTAAAATTGCTCAGCAAGAGTTTCAGCAAATGCTTGCAAATGGCACTGCTAGACCCTCGGAGAGTCCCTGGTCATCACCCCTACATC
Organism: Anorthoa munda; assembly: GCA_945859665.1. NCBI lineage: Eukaryota > Metazoa > Arthropoda > Insecta > Lepidoptera > Noctuidae > Anorthoa > Anorthoa munda. The sequence goes on from OX243896.1 coordinate 10,077,887, forward strand.
TCGCCCCTAAGAAGGACAACAGTTGGCGACCATGCGGTGATTACCGCATGCTCAACGCCCGAACCGTTCCTGACAGGTATCCGATAAGGCACATACATGATTTCGCACACAGTATCTCAGGCTGCAAGGTTTTCAGTACAATTGACCTCGTGAAAGCCTACAATCAGATACCTGTCAGCCAGGACGACATCCCCAAAACGGCGATCACCACACCGTTCGGCTTGTACGAATTCCCGTACATGACGATTGGTTTGCGTAACGCGGGCCAAACGTTTCAACGTTTCGTCGACGAGATGACCAGAGGTTTGGACTTCTGCTATTGTTATTTGGATGATTTCTTAATTTTTTCCAAAACAGAAGCAGAGCACGAGCAGCACCTCCACACCATCTTCGGCAGGTTAAAGGACTTTGGCATGCTGGTCAACACGTCCAAGTGTGTTTTCGGTGTCTCGGAGGTAACCTTTCTAGGTTACCACATCTCCGAGAAAGGCACCAAACCACTTGACTCCAAGGTCGAGGCCATCAAGACGTACCCACCACCCAAAGATGTCCGTCAGCTGCGTAGATTCTTGGGTATGATAAATTTTTTACAGGCGATTCATCCCACATGCAGCTCAGATCCAGGCGCCGCTTCACAACCTGTTGATTGGCAACGTAAAGGGCTCGCATCCCATATGTCTCGCGGAGAGTACTTTGCAAGCATTTAAGGACTGCAAGGAAAGCCTAGCCAACGCTACTCTATTGGCGCACCCCGATTGCAACGCCAAACTCGCATTGGTTACCGATGCGTCGGATACTGCAATCGGCGCGGTGTTACAGCAGCTTAGTAATGATGGTTGGCAGCCGTTAGCTTTCTTCTCCAGGAAGCTCAACCCCCCGCAAGCAAAGTATTCTCCCTATGACAGGGAACTGCTGGCCATTTACGAGGCCATCAAATACTTCCGCCATATGCTGGAGGCACGACACTTCGTCGTTTACACGGACCACAAGCCGATTAGCTTCGCATTCCATGAGAGGAAGAAGACCTGCTCACCTAGGCAATTCCGGTACCTTGACTTCATCGCACAGTTCACCACCGACATAAAGCACATTTCCGGCAAGGACAATGTCGTAGCCGACCCCTTATCTCGCGTGGAGGAGCTTCAGGTACCGGTCAGCCTCGTCAACCTCGCGGAATCACAAGCTTCGGATCCCGAGCTAGCCAAACTCCTTCAGGAAGGATCATCTCTAGTACTAGATAAGGTGCAGGTCTCCGGGGAGCGTACACCTGTGTACTGTGACGTCAGTACAGCGCCTCCTAGACCATTTGTACCCAAAATGCTGCGAAAACAAGTCTTCGACAGCTTGCATTCCCTCAGTCATCCAGGTGTATCAGCGACTGCCAAATTAATCGCAGAGCGCTTTGTTTGGCCAGGCGTTAGGAAGGACTGCAGGGAATGGGCGCGAGCTTGTCTTCAATGCCAGCGGGCCAAAGTGAGCCGCCACGTTACAGCGCCATTAGGGTCGTTTCATCTTCCACGTGCAAGGTTCACCACTGTCCACATCGACCTTGTGGGCCCGCTCCCAATTTCGCAAGGCTTCAGGTACTGTCTGACGGCAGTCGACCGATTTACCAGGTGGCCCGAAGTGGTACCTATCGTCGACATTACTGCCGAGACAGTAGCTAAAGCACTGCTGTCTGGATGGATTGCCCGGTTTGGCTGTCCTGCAGACATTGTTACGGACAGGGGCCGTCAGTTCGAATCGGCCCTGTTCGAGCAATTGTCCAAGTTGGCTGGTTTTCAGCACAAACGGACAACGGCATACCATCCGGCGTGTAATGGCATGGTGGAGCGATTTCACAGGCAACTCAAGGCGTCCATCACGTGCCATGCTAATGAAAGGTGGACAGAGTCCTTACCGTGGGTATTGCTTGGAATAAGGAGCGCATTCAAAAAGGATGTCCAAGCGTCTTCCGCCGAACTAGTATACGGCGAACCGCTAAGACTCCCGGGAGAATTTTTCTCTCCCCGTGATGAAGGAACGACCGACATCACGGAATTCGTCGCTCGCATCCGCAAGTTTGCACAAAACCTGCAACCAACCCCAGCTTCACGTCACAACAGAACCAGCATATTTGTATTCAAGGATCTGCAGACCACTAATCACGTGTTCCTTCGTGAAGACGCATTACGTGGCTCGTTACAACCAGCCTACACAGGTCCTCACAAAGTTCTGCAAAGAGGTGACAAAGTTTTTAAAATTCTTTTCAAGGGCAAAGAGGTCTCGGTCACAATTGACCGCCTCAAGCCAGCCTACATATTGGCTGACAAAGCTGAACCAGAAGAAGTCACTCCATCTAGCAATAGCAATGAGTATACCACTCGTTCCGGTCGTCAAGTCAAGTTCACAGATTTTTATCGCCCTTGACGGTCTCTGGAGGGGAGTGATGTAGGGTACACTATTTACCCACATAGTTTATTTATTTATTTAATACACAAACATACAGGATACACATACAATATCGTTATATTTATTTATATATTATTTTAATAACATTAACACACCGTTGACAGACATTCACGGCATCTTATATCTTATACGATATAATGTCGGCTGATGTCTGGTTGAACGTTACCGCAACCGCTGCTGCGGTACTGCACCGCGAGCCTCTAACCATATTCTGCCACCCGCAGAGACGCACCGTCAGTCGGTATTCAACTCTTGCAACAGCTATCACGATCTCGCTACCGCATTGTTTACGCGACCCGTGCTAGAACTATATGCATATCTGTGTTTCTGTTCTGTGTGTATTGTGCTGTAGACCTTGCTGTTATTGTGACTCTAAACTCTCTGTGATCCTCCTTCTGACTATTATTTCCTTATGTGTTTTGTGTGATGAACAATAGAAATAGTGAGTACCCACATTTTGACTCTTATTGTGTTACTCCACCAACCTCACACCTCACGTTCCTAAACTGGCGACGGCTGCGATCTCACAGGTGGTGAGACGCATACGGCGCCTTGGCCTGGAGGTGGCCCTTAACAAGTTAGAGGTCATGGTCTTCCATTGCCCCCGGCGGGTGCCGCCGCCCGATGCCCACATCGTAATCGGGGGGGCTCGAATCGCTGTCGAGTCTACCATGAAGTGTCTAGGATTGGTGTACGACAGCCGGTGGAATTGCCGACCCCACATCCGGCGGCTGGCACTCAAGTAGTTGGGCTTCAGGTCGGGTGCAGTCCGAGCACTTGTGGCTCAGCCTCTTAGGTGTTACAAGTGCTTCGGAGTTGGACACACTCGGGCCCTCTGTACGTCCACGGTCGACAGGACGGACAGCTGTTGCCGCTGTGGCAAGGAGGAGCATAAGACCGCCTCCTTAAAGGCCGCCACGCTACACTGCGTGGTATGTGCCGCCAGTGGCCGCCCAGCGGGCCATATTATGAAGGGGAGGAACTGTAATCCGCCTCCCAAGAGAGGCAAAGCGCAGGCGCAGACCCAGCCTGTCACTGTCACCGCTGTTCTAGAGGCCACGGCGGCTGTGGAGGAGGCGGGTGCGATGTCCGACTAATGCATAAGGTCGAACATCGCATTCTCCAGACGAACACCAACCACTGCAAAGTGGCCCAGGATCTGCTGGTGCAGACCGTGGCTGAGTGGAGGTGGTCGCCGAGCCGTACTCGGTACCTGGCAGCTGGCTGGGTGATCGAGACGGTATGGTGGCGTTGGTGTCACGGCCTGCCACGGACTCCCCTCCCCTCTCGCTCTTAGAGAGGGGACCGGGATACGTGACTGCCGCGTGGGGAGATATAGCCCTGGTGGGGGTCTATTTCTCCCCAAACCGCCCTTTAAGGGACTTCGAGAATTTTCTCGAAGTCCTTACGGCAGTCGTCGGGAGGGTGTCACCACTAGGGCACGAATATCGGGATCTCGGCATCTCGTTATATCGGCATCTTGGAACGAAATCACCGATATTTCAATTCCGATACTGAGTGATCCAATATCGGAATCTCGGAATCAGAAAAAAACCTTATTTTAGCTCCTTATGAAGCATCGAGCGATAAATCGCGGTCAAGCCCGTTGACTATGATGATTAGCAGTGGGCGGGTAATCTGTTTACTAACCGGGTGCATATTTACTTAAACTTCACTACATGAAAAAATAATAAATGCTTTGACGAATGCCAGATTTCTAAAAATTTTATCTTTAAGAGTGCAAGTGAATATACAGTTTCATAGAACCCGTTGTAACACTGATATTTTCATTGAATAATGCTTAGGTTACAGGAATCCGCTGGACTTGAGACGCACGGGGTTGGCCAATGCGACGACACTTGGGGGAGCCTATGTTCAGCAGTGGACGTCCCTCTGCTTTCATGATGACGATGATGATGATGAATGCTAGGATAGTTTTTCATACTTTTGAGAGTGCTGTTTTGGAACGAGTACATATCCTTGTTAAACTTTATTTCAAATTCATAATGTGTTACTTACTTGGACACCTCAATAAATTAAAGCTTAATATTTTTCAGTATTCTGCTTCTATAGAATATAACAAATTAGTCTATCCGATCACTAATCTGTTGGATAAATCCACTTCCACTACATTGTATCTCATTATCATCATCATTTTAACCAAAAGACGTCCACTGCTGGACACAGGCCTCCCCCAGGAGGCGTCGCCACATTGACCGATACTTATACTGGATTTATAAATCATTATTACTCATTACACTTATTGTTAGTTACTACTTTCAGATTGATCGATAAACATTTACTTTCTGGATTTTTAGTATTACCCTTCTTAAGAAAGACATGACTTATATTCTTTTTGGGAACAAATGTGCAATTTAGTTAAATAAGCTCCCGACTACAAAGTCAAAACGATTATTGCGAACTAAGTGTTTGGTGTTGGTGATATGTTATGTTAGTAATTTTGACTTACTGGTGATTAGAGAGAGACACAATAGAAAATCTTATTATGCGAAATAATAATCTTAATAATAAAAGTAATAGGCATAAACTTTTTTTTATTGTACTCAAAAAAATGTGCAATATTTAACAAAAGTGCGCAATTCCGATATTGAGATCTAATATCGGATATCAATATAGGAATTGAAAAACTTCCGATATTACATGCTCTAGGCACCACGTTGGGTCGCCGTGTTGGGTGACCTGAACGCCAAGTCGGCGGCCTTGTGCAATCCGACCGCCACTTGCAACGTCCGGGGACGCGCCGCAGAATTTCGGGCGGCTTCGTGCGGTGTGTCCCTCCTAAACAGGGAGGATGTTCACACGTGTGTGCGGCAGCGGGGAGGGTCAGTGGTTGACGTCTCATTTGCCACCCCCGTGCTAGCCGCCCGCGTTGTGAACTGGCGGGTGTAGATGAAGGAGACCCTGTCGGACCACCGTTACGTGTGGTTTGACATCTCCACCCAGGGCCCGCGGAAGGGAATGGCCCGCTCGGGCCAATCTCCCTTCCCGTGGTGGGCTCTCACCCACCTGGACTGGAAGGCAGCCCAGAAGTCGGGGTTCCTCCAGGACTGGCTATCGCCTCCTGTGGAGGGCACGGACGCGGCAGCGGTTCAGCTCCGAGGGTCCCTGACCAAGGTATGCAACTCCAGCATGCCTCGATCTCGCCGTTCGCCTCCCCGTCACGCCGTCTATTGGTGGACGGAGGAGCTGGCGGGGTTCCGGACCGCATGCGTAGCGGCCAGGAGGGCCTACACGCAGAGCCGGCGGCGCACCACCCAATCTCAGGCCGAGGACCGCTTCTACGCCTCTTACCGAGAGGCAAAGACGGTCCTCAAGTCGACAATGTGCGCCACCAAGGACTCGGCGAGGGCCGAGATGCTGGAGGGTGTCGACAGGGATCCGTATGGGAGACCATATAAGGCGGTGCGCAACAAACTGCGCCCCTGTGGTCCCCCACTTACGGAGACCCTCGAGCCGGCGTTGCTGGATGGGGTCACCGTGACCGACTTCACCCCACCAGTGATGAACCTCCGCGGAAGGCGGTTTCGCCGGAGGAGGTGATTCCCACGGTGAGGGTGGATGAAATCCACGAGGGGATTCTTCGCCCCCGCGCGAAGTAAACGGCCCCTGGACCGGACGGCGTCCCCGCAAGGGTGGTGGCAATAGCTGCCTCTCAGATGCAGGACAGGTTTCGGTACCTCTTCAGCGCGTGCTTTACGTCTGGGAGGTTCCCAAAAACTGTGGAGGGAGGGGCAGCTGTGCCTCCTCCGTAAAGAGGGACGCCGTTCATCCGTTCTGCTCGATGAAGTCGGTAAAATTTTCGAGGAGATCGTCGCCGACCGCCTGAATAACCATCTGCGGGGGGTAGGGCCAGACTTGTCGGACGCCCAGTTCGGCTTTCGACAGGGGCGTTTGACGGTCGACGCCCTGGCCCTGCTGAAGAGCCAGGTGCAGGAGGTGGTGGAGTCGGTGTCATTCGACATCGCCAACACCTTCAACTCCGTGCCCCAATCTACGATATTGGAGGCACTCCGGTACCACGGAGTGCCCCAATACCTGCGGAACCTCCTGGCAAGCTACTTGGAGGACCGAGAGGTCCTCCTTGTAGACAAGGCGGCCAGGGTTAGGTGGGACGGCGTGGAGTCCAGTGTTCCACAGGGGTCGGTTTTAGGCCTCCCCCCCCCCTGTGGAACATCGGTTTTGATTGGCTCCTGCGGGGCACCCTCCTCCAGGGCACGAGTGTCATATGTTACGCAGATGACACTCTCCTCGTTGCCCGGGGGAGGGATTTCAGGGAGGCGTCCTGTCTGGCCTCGGCTGGCGGTTGGACGGAGGACCTCGTCACCGCCGTCTTTAGCTGTCGGACGCTGGACGCGCTTGGTCCAGCCCTGCGGGGCTGGCTCGAGTGGCCTCACGTTTTCCTCTCGTTCCATTGACATGGGTGTTTCGGAACGCACCTGCACCGGATTCGGAGGGAGGAAACCCCGGCGTGTCACGACTGCGAAGCAGCGGAGGATACGGCGCAGCACTCCCTCGAGGTGTGCCCAGCCTGGGCTGAGCTGCGCCGTGCCCTGATAGGAGTTATCGGGCGGGACCTCTCACTTCCCGGCGTGATCAACTCCATGCTGGAGAGTGAGGAAGCATGGGCGGCGGTTGCCTCCTTTTGTGAAGCCGTGATATCGCAAAAGAAGGCGGCGGAGCGTGCGCGGGAGGATGATCCTCTCGCGCCGCCGCTCCGCAGGCGAAGAAGGGTTGGGAGAAGGCGGTTATACGATCGTCACCTTCCACCTCCTAGTGGTGACTAGTGGGCGACAGGCGTGGGGGCGTCTTCGCTCGCATTGCACTAGTCACCACCCTCGTCGGGTGGGAATGGTCGAGCACTTGCGGTCGTTCCCGGGCCCCTCCACTGAGGGAGGGTCGTGAAGGCCCCGCTGTAAAGGCGGGCGGCCGTCGGCGGAGGACTGGACGTGAAGGCTGTACCGGTTTCCCAGTCCTACTCCACTCAGACGATGCGGGAGTGCCGCTGGGTTATTTAAGTGGGTATACCGGGTAATCCCGGGGAGTCCCACATGGCCCCCTCATTCTCCCAATGGGCGGTTATGCTTTCTTTTTATAAAAAAAAGGCTTTCCCATATGGATTTGTGGCTTATGCTATCGAAAGCTTTAGAGTATTCGATAAATGCCATGTACATGTTTTTGTTATATTCCTTATATTTTTATACTATTTGTTTCACCGTGTGTATATGGTCTAGTGTAGATTTTTTTTGTCTAAAGCTGGCTTGTTCTCGTAGTTGGCTATCGTCGCACTTTTTTCTTATTCTTTCTAAGATGACTTTGGATAATACCTTGTAGATATTTGATATCAAGCTTATGGGCCTAATAATCACTCCAAATAATAATAATAAAAATGATTAGTCAAATAAACTCTATATAGCCACATTGAACACAAGAACATTGAGGACCGACGAAAGCCTCATAGAACTAGAACAAGCTTTGAAGAAGATTCAATGGGACATTATTGGACTCAGTGAAGTTAGAAGATCAGGAAAAGAATCAAGAGAATACAAAGACTTTATATTATATTTCAAAGGAACACTACAAGGGAAGTACGTGATGGGTTTCATAATAAAAAAAGAGCTTAAAAAATACATCATAGATTTTATCGGCGTATCTGATAGAATTGCGTTCCTGAACATAATCATCCCAGGGTTCAAATAACCATTTTCTATTCTTCAAGTATATGCTCCAACGGAGCAAGCAACAAAGAAAGAAAAAGAAGCATTCTACAAAAGTCTTACAAAAACAACATATGAAGCGAACAAAAACATCGTAGTAATGGGTGATTTTAATGGTCAACTATGTAAGAAATGTACGGGGGAGTTTATTCTAGTAAATTATGGCAATGGGAAGAGAAATGATAATGGGCAACGACTAATAAACTTCTGTTTTGAACATAATTTAATAATAACAAATACATTTTACAATAAAAAAACATAATAGAAGGTGGACTTGGATCTCTCCAAATGGTAAAGTCAGAAATGAGATCGACTATGTATAGCCACTAACATACCCAAAATATTTAGTGATGTCGCTACAGTGAACAACTTTAACTTTAACTCTGATCACCGACTTATAAGGGGAACAATCATATGCAAAGACCTAAAAATACCACGAAAGAAATACAACCAAATCACTCCTAGAACAATAACACTCGTGTCAGAACCAGATTTAAAGGAAATTAAAGAATCTCTAGATAACATTAAAGAACAATGCAATGTACAAAATAAATATAATATCTTGGAAAAATCGATACTGAAGGTTCTGGAATATTCTAAGAAAAATACAAAAGACAAATTAGGTATAGAAGCAAGAACTAAAATGAAAGAGAAAAGAATTGATAAACAACAGAAAAAAGAACCGTAAACAAATAGCAAAAATTAGCAAAGAATATCCAAATCCATTAGAAAACATAAGAAAAAGATTCGGCTAGAAACAATTATAGAACAGATCCAGAAAACTGGGGGTATCAAAAAAGCCCTAAAAGAATTCAAGGAACATTCTAATTGGATAGCAAAAATTACAAAAAAAGACTACAATATGAACATGTACACCACAACGAAACGTCAAGAGATTTTAAAAACAGCAACCGAATTCTACAGAAATTTATATACAGATATAGACAAAACTACGGATACGCCAAGAGAAGACAACGATACTGTCCATGGAATAACCCCACACATAATGCAGAGTGAAGTAAGAAAGGCTATTGAAACACAAAAAGCAGGTAAAGCACCTGGAGACGACAACATCTCAAATGAACTAATAAAATACACAATGGACCGAATATTAGAACCTTTCACGAACATATGCAATGAAATACTGACTTCAGAGCAGATACCATCTCAATGGACGTCATCCACAATAATATTATTACATAAAAAGGGGGATAAGAACAACATGAATAATTACAGACCAATAAGTCTGATGGCAAATTTATATAAAGTGTTCTCAAAGATAATTATGGAACGGTTAACCAAAAAACTAGACAGTAATCAGCCTAAGGAACAAGCAGGATTTCGATCAAGCTTCTCAACTTTAAACCACATACATGCAGTTAAGCAAATTATTCAGAAATGCAACGAATAAAATCAGCCGTACTATCTATCTTTCGTAGATTACAACAAAGCGTTTGATTCTTTGATACACAGTTACATATGGCAGTCACTGGTAAACCAGGGCGTGGAAAATAAATACTGCAGAATAATCAAACAAATCTACGAAAATAGTACGGCTAAAGTGCAACTAGAATGCATTGGCGCCAAATTTAAAATTGAAAAAGGCGTAAGACAGGGAGATCCGCTGTCGCCAATAATATTCAATGCAGTACTTGAAAATATATTCAGACAACTTAACTGGGACGAATCCGGAATCAATTTAAATGGAGAAAATCTGCATCACCTAAGATTTTCTGACGATCTAATTCTTTTCGCAAGAGACCAAACTACACTACAAACCATATTACAACAATTGTTAACAGAAAGTAATAAAGCAGGATTGTCAATGAATACAAGTAAGATGAAATTGATGACAAACAAGGCTAAAATTAAAATACAGGTGGGACGACCTACAAGTGATCCCCACTTTTGGACCTTGGACAGATCATGGCAGTGAAGGAATCTACTAAACAAGTGAACAGAAGAATAAATAACAGCTGGCAAGGATACTGGTCTCTCAAAGTGGGTTATGAAAAATAAGAACATACCTGTATACGAAAAAAGAAGAGACAACACATGTATTCTTCCATGTCTCATATATGGTTGTCAGACCTGGCCATTCTCCCAAAATATCGAGCACAAATTAAGGGTGTGTCAAAGAAGCATGAAAAGAAGCATGCTGAACTTAAAGGCTTAGGGACAAATGGAAAGCTACAAAAATCAGAAACATAACCAAGGTGGCAGATGTGAGAGTAAAGACAAGAACGCTGAAGTATAGATGGACGGGACATATGTGGAGAACAAAATCAGACAAATGGACAAAAAAAGTTACAGAATGGTACCCAAGAAATGGAAAGAGACAAAGAGGAAGACAGATAAAGAGATGGGAGGACGCTTTACCAAAGGAGTGGCGAAAAACAGCAAAGGACCGAAACAAGTGGAAGGAATTAGAGAGGACCTATGTCAAAAGACAACCTGACCTGGTAGCTGATTGTTAGTTAAGAGTTTTTTTTTTTTTTTTTTTTTTCTATATTAATAAAAACTACGGTTCTTAATAATAAATTACAATCTAGCCTTAATAGACTAATAAGCAATTTAACTCTAACTTATTATTATTATTGTATAATGTTATGACTAAGAATAGTGTCAATTTGCACTTTTATACAGTTCGGTAGCACTTTCTTAGAGTCTGATACGTTAAAAACACTTAGTTCACGTGTTACATGTATAGCACAATATTGTTTGCTATTATTTTTTCACTTATAACACACTTTTACTACACTAACTCAAATGGTTTAGTTCTCTTTAGCCTACGCACTATGTCCGTGTGATAACACGGACATAGTGCGTAGGCGTAGCAGCTGGATTGCTTCCACATTCACATGTCGATGAAGTCTGTGTTCGTGGGCTTCAGCAAAGTTTTGAATAACGGTGGTGACGAGTTTCATTTTAAGGTCGCGGTGAAGGTCGTCATTTCTGATGTACCATGGTGCATTAACAGCATCTCTGAGTACTTTATTTTGGAATTGTTGTATAATTTTAACATTGCTTTGTTTAGTACAGCCCCATAGTTGGATACCATACGTCCAAATTGGCATAAGAATATGCTTGTATATTATCATTTTGTTGTGTATTGATAGACAGGATTTCCTTCCGAGTAACCAATACATATTTTTGTACCGTATATCGAGTTCCTGTCTTTTCTTTTTGACGTGGGATTTCCAACGCAACTTGGCGTCAAGAGTTATGCCAAGGTATTTGGCTGTATTCGCATAAGGCACTTGCATGCCGTTTATATAGACTGGGTGGTAATCGCGGTGTTTATTAGTGAAGTCAATGTGAATCGATTTTGACTCATTCAGTTTGATCTTCCACTTTTGTGTCCAGTCGTAAACTTTGTTCACAGCTAGTTGAACTTTTTCTACTGCTTCTTTGTGGTTTGAACCAATAGCCATAAATGATAAATGATAAATGATAAATGATAAATGATTTATTTTCTGTAAGTTGGTTTGTACAAACACTTTCACATGTCGATCATATTTTTTAAAACTAGATGAGGTCGGCGTTTCCTGTCTGACTACTCTGAGAAGAAAGGCCGAAACAAACTCAGAGGTCACAGTCTCTTTTAAAGTCCAGACAAAAACTTGGTTAGATCATGTGAAGACCATGTAGACTGATGTCTGAAATGGTCTTTTGAGAAAAGAACCAGCCAGATTGAGTGGACCTGTCCAGTCAGTGCACGCATTTGTCAATAACCGTGCAGCTCAACTTAGAATTTAAGGAGCTCAACGAATTGACGAACAATACCTAAGAAAGGACATTCGGGTAGGCCGCATAAATACTCAAACTGCCAGACCATGATTAAAAACTAACTAAGATAAATTAAAATTAAAAAAAAAGAATAATCCACATAGTCTTCACATTCACAATAATTAAAATAAAATAATATAATACTTTAAAAAGTAAATATTCTTGTCATTGCAAGAAAAATTAAAATATAATTAAAAACTAAATCCACGAAGCAAAATAAAAAAAAATAAAAAAACGAAATTAATTGGAGCAGCTCAATCCCAAGCCTTTTTGTCCTCAACGTAATCTTTAATGTTATAAAACGCTTTCTGGCACAACTTACGTTTAATGAAAGATTTGAATTTATTAACACTTAAACCTTGTACGTCGCTTGGAAGCTTATTATAAAAGCGTACACATTGACATCTAAACGAGCCACCTATTTTCTTGAGCCTTGTTGTAGGTACTACAAATTTGTGTTTGTTCCTAGTATTTATGTTATGGATATCACTGTATTTTTTAAACAATTTTATATTTTTATGGGCATATAAAAGATTTTCATAAATATACTGAGAAGGCACAGTCATTACATTAATCTCCTTAAATTTCTCTCTGAGAGAGTGTCTCGGGCTTAATTTATAAATTGATCGAACAGCTCTTTTCTGCAAAACAAAGATAGTCTGGATGTCGGCGGCATTTCCCCACAACAGAATACCATACGACATTACACTATGAAAATAGCTAAAGTATACTAAACGGGCTGTCTCTATGTCAGTTAAATTACGAATCTTTCTAACAGCATATGCTGCGGAGCTTAGCTTCTTTGACAATCTATCTATATGTGGGCCCCACTGAAGCTTAGCATCCAAAGTTAGGCCTAAGAATACTGTGCTATTTTCAGGATTCAATTCTTCGCCCTTTAACATCACATCAGTTTTCACCTGCCTAACGTGAGGTAGGGTAAACTTAATGCATTTGGTTTTTTTTCCATTTAAAAGTAAATTGTTAACATTGAACCAGTGAACTACTTTTGAGATCGCGCTATTTACATCGTCAGTAACCAGCTGCTGACGTTTAAGTTTAAACAAAAGTGAAGTATCATCCGCAAACAACACTATATCATGGTTATCCTTTATGAGGTAAGGCAAGTCATTAATATAAATAAGAAACAAGAAAGGGCCAAGAATTGAACCCTGCGGGACTCCCATTGTTACTATAGATCCGGGAGATCTTTTTCCATTAACGTCAACTCTCTGAATCCTATTACTCAAGTATGAAGTAAGAAGAGCCAGAGCGCTGTTCCGGATCCCGTAGTGGCGGAGTTTCCTGATTAGCGTTTCATGAAGAACACAATCAAATGCCTTGGACAAATCACAAAATATTCCCAAGGCATCGCACTTATCTTCCCATGCATTATAAATATGTCCTAAAAGCTCAACATCAGTAGTTGAACGACCCCTTGTAAAACCGAACTGTTTGCTATGTAATAATTTATGTTTATTAAAAAATCTTTGCAATTGCTCTAAAATTAATTTCTCAAATATTTTACTAAACGTAGGTAGTACTGAAATAGGTCTATAATTTGTAGGGTCTGAAGTACTACCTGATTTAAACAAAGGTATTATTTTACTATTTTTCATTAGGTCAGGAAACTCCCCACTGTCGATACAATTATTAAAGATAATAGCTAAACTAGGTGCGACAATGTCAATAATGGACTTAGCAACTTCTACAGAATGTCCCCACAGATCTGCAGTCTTTTTAACATTTAAAGTGTGAAAGGTTTTAATTATGTCTCTACAAGTAATATGTTCAAAAAGAAATTCCGAATCACAAACATTAACATTTTCTTTTAGTATAGACTCAGCAACAGAAGGTGATGAGTTTAGGGATTTAGTAGTTGAAATGGGAATATCTGAAAAGAAATTTTCAAAAGCCACTGCGACTTGTGAGTCTGATTTTATGATGTTGTCATTAATAGATAGGCTGTAGTCAATATTCCGGTTACCAGATCTTCCCGTTTCACTATTAATAGCAGTATCATCAGCAAAGGTCGCTATGGTGTTGTTTTCCAGCTCTGGGATATCACATGTGTATACCAAGTTAGTTAAGATAAGATTTAATATAGTTTGCCATATTTTAAATAAACAATGTTCCCTTTCTACTTACTTTTGAGGTTATTGTTTTCCTCGATTATTGTTTTTAATTCGCTTCCATAACTTTCTTGGTTACCGAATACTTTATAAGTAGCTGGACTTATAAAGTATTCGGTATCCAAGAACTGTTTAACTAGTGGCTCATCGAGTTTTTGTAGCAGTCATTACATATTTTTATCCATGATGGTAAGTTTTAAATTTTTATGTGGTGACGCTGTTTAGTTGATTTTTTATTTTTATTTTTAATTGCAGCACTACTGCTGTTGTTATAACTGTCACTGACAGGTTAGTACGTGAGGTTGGCAGTAGGTACAACAACGACAAGTATATTATGAGCTATTTATTTTAACAATTTATTTACTCATGAAAACAATAATTTATACCCACAATTATTTTTATACTAATGGTGGTAGATTGTTTATTTTTTATTATGTTGAATTTTGCTTTTAATTTGACCCGCACTTTATCCACATCTTAAGTTTTTTACGTGTGATTATTTGATAATTAACGTTTCCTATAATGGGCTTTACTTTTCGCAACACGATATTTTCGTTGTTTAGCACCGACGAGTATATTGACAATGGCGGCAGAAAATAGTGTCATATTTTGCGGTTCATGGTGGACATCTCACCCACGCATATGCATTAAACGTTTTGGGAATACTTTAATTGTGCTTACAGCTAAGGAGTGCAATTCGCCGGCAGGCAATTCCACTGTTTATATTTCCTGATAGCTATAACTTGAGGATTTTAAGTCAAGAGTGGATAGATAATTACTTCTAGGCAAGTGTGATTCTTGTTCGACCACATCAGCCTATCAATTAATTTTAAAATATAGTGGACTTACCGCGCTGACAGCAATCACCAGCAGTAGCAGCGTCAGAGCCCCGGAGCGTGAGCTTCCAGCCATCCTCGCAGACATGGGAGGTTCGTTCCACATCGTTGAACTTGTCAACTGACCTACCAACAGGACAAGTGCGGACCATATATACTATGTGTGATAAGAAGATGACGCGCGCATTCCTGACGGCAGCAAATGATTCGGTGCGATGAAATTCTTACTTACCTACTACTTACAAAGCTTCTGAAAAACAGCCCAGGCGTCATTCGTCACCTGTAACCTTTAGATTACTTATATAGCAATACTTACGTATATGCTATATTGGACATAGGGAAAGATTGCCGAATTTTAGGAAATGCAATTTAAACGAGTGTGGATTAAAACCCTTTTTATCGGTCAAATATTCTGATAGCAGCGTTAAATTTTATTACTACAAATATAATTAACATAATGGAAATTTTTGGCTTTTTCAGCAGAAACCGTGTATTTTTTCGGAATAAAAGATTGGTGATACCGGAATGTGATTAACATTCAGCCAGAGCTGCCTCATGCATAAACGGCGCCGGGGTGCGAAAACAAGTATGGCGTATACTGATTTTATACTCGTTTATACTCGTTCTTGATAACTATTCATCTGTTTTAGCTGTCCATTCATGTTAGAACAGCCAGTCTATTCTGAAGAAATATCACCGTGTAAACGTAGGTGTAGTGGACTTAAAGTGAGATGTTAATCCATCCAATCAAAGTGAAATGTCAGTTCACTACAAGCTCACTCCACCTAAGTTTTCACGGTGAGATATTTACATAGTAGACCGGCAGAGCCGGCTGTAGTTGCTTAATTCCTTACGCAGAAAATCATTAAATAAAGCTATGATGCAAAATCGATTTTTGAACCTCTTCTCGTACGGGAAACTTTTCTTTTCACAGAAAAGTTTCCTTCATAAATTATTTATATCTTAGATAATCAACAGATTCTACAAGATAGTTTAAGAGGCTCATTATGGATATACCTGTATCAGAATACCTCTCTATTCCATATCTATAGGTGTATAAAGAGTCTATTAATACACAACCAAAATTAAATTAAATGAAATAAGTTAAAAATGAAATAAACAAATTTAAAATAACGAATTACGAGTAATAAACATAAAATTAAGAATTGAATTAAATGAAATGAAAATTGTAAAAAATAAAATTTAAATTGAATTTGATACAATTTCAAGAGTCAATAGATTACTTCTGGGCAAGCGTGTTACTCCGTCGACCACATCATCGCTTACCATCAGGTGAGATAGTGGTCAAGCGCGAACCTATCTAAAATAAAAAATAAAAAAAAAAAAAAAATACAATTAAAATTTAAGTACCTAATTAGAAAGTAGGCAATTTTTCAAGTTGTTCAGACTAGCTGCATGACTAAAGTAGAATAATTCAAAAGAGTGCTCTGCGATATGATCTGTCTCCTTAATTCTTTATGAACTTGGGCTATGAGATTTTTCTATACCTAAAGCTATTATTATTTCTATATGAATTTATAAAAAAGTATAACATATCCGAGCCTGGAAGCGACATTTTCGACCTTTCCAACCTCTGCACTCATGAAAATTTTACGTAAAAGTGTTTTGGTTTTAATGAACTAATTAAGCACCTACATAGAAGATTAATGAGAAGGCAATAGTGATCTAATTAGGTAGTAATATGTATTGGTAAAAAATCATCTGCACATGCTCGTACGCACGTAGACACACACACGTTTTCCTTTAGGCAAAATATCAAATGCAATAGTGTAGGAAAAGACACTCCCCGAGTGAAGTACTTTCCAAATTGTATGACCCCGGGTCCGGACCACCCTGGGTAGGTCATCAACGTCTATCAATTGTTTAATACTTTTACCACTATGGCAAATATTTGCAATCCATACGCTATGTCTTAAATGAGGTAAAATAAGGCAGACCACACTCTTTCAACCTACACCTCTATTTTAATCGATTATTGTCGAGAGAGGAAAGCCACACTTTCAGAAAAATAAAAAACAGTATTTTGACAAAATGTCAATTACCAAGGTTAATAAGTTAGTTTAGGCCCTTTATGATATAGTGGTAGGCCCCCAAGTAGTTCTAGCCCACAAATTCACAGTCCGCCCCTTGTAAATAGAACCCCATCAGGACGATTTCAATGAACCTAAACACGACGGCTATATTAGTAGAAAACGAACAGTTCAACTATCCACCTCTCTGCTCTCTTCTTGCTAGGTTAGTCCTGTTTACAGCAACGACCAAACAACATTACAAAAATATACGGCATTTTTTCAGGAATAAACCCGTTTTATTTCAATTTATTTTACAGAATGCGTTAAAAGATTTACTAAAACTGAACATTCTGATTTCGCTGAAGATCATGACTACGAGGATAGGCAATGCAAAAAGCTGACGAAGAAATAAATCCAAGAACTTAAATGTACTTACGTAAATGCGGGAATTGTGGAATTAACGGGTAAATAGTAATGTTATATACCTAATTAAACTATACCTACAGGTGAATTTTTCAAGTGGATGCATGACCAAATACGAAACCATGAGGCAGGCATAGTAAAATAAATTATACTGGATAATACCTACATACGTCATTAGGATTAAAGGTCTTATTGTTATTTCCCGAACTAATTCTTTGAGTTTAAATGTTTACCAAAAATTAAATCATCGCTACATTTTCCTTTATTCTACGAATGACGCCTCCATCGGTAGCCATTTCCTTGCCAATTTATGAAATCATCAAATTTAATTCTCGTAAGTACATTTTATTATAATTATGATGTAATTTATTTTCATCAATGCACCTAATATTTTTTGAGGTCAAACACGATGAATTGGGTTATTGGACGATTCGCACGAATTTAACTCGCCCGAAACGTGCGAATCGACCCCTTTTAAAAATATTTTTATTCTGTGGCGATTCGTCTGAAGTGAATTTATCAGTGTGCGAATCGACCACTCCAAAATTAGGCAAGTGGCACAAATTTTATTTTAGAGAACAAAAAATTAAAAAAGCACAGTCGTGCTCACCCGATTCGAAAATAATTTATAGAATGAATCGAAGTTAATAGATATTTTACTAGAAACTAGGAAAACAATTATTAAAATTTAAGTAAGAAATTACCACTTAAAACGTATATGTACGTTAAGCTAAGATAAGATAAGATATTTATTTTTGTAAAACATGAGTATACAATAGATTTACATGGTCTTAAAATAACATTTAGTAATAGGATCTACATGTTTTGCCGGTCAGGGCGTACAAGAAATTGTATTTGGTCATATTAACCGTTTGAATTTATATAATTAACAAAAAACTATTATTTAACCTACTGTCATGCAGTCGGTTACAAAAAATCTATAGAAAACATTAAAACAAAAATATGGTACAGTTTTGAGATTGAGGAAATGTCATAATGATAGACACTAAGTACGATCATTTAAAAATTCTTTTAATCTATAATAAAATTTGGCTATCAGGTATTTTTTTAGATGTAGTTACGTTAGATATGATAAGCAGGCTATAAAACAATAAGAGGGAGACAACATTATTCACTACTAAAAAAAATAAAGAGAAAGATCTACACGCTATCAGCATATTTCGGTACCGGTAAAGACTAACTTAAGTACCAGCCCACCCTAGCTTACTTACAAACGTTTCGTATCAAATCTCTTTAAACAATCGTTAACGCCTTCTATTTGTATGGTCTGACCACGTGACTTAACGTTCATATGTGTCATTCGATTGTAGATTGTCAACTTGGCTTCAGGTGCAGGGGATTATAATCATGAGTAAGCTAGGCTGGAATCATGAGCGCTAAAAAGAGTACCGGGCGATTTTCGATTCTGAAGTCCTAGTACTACGTTAGTCTCTATCACTTATGATTATGGCTCTGCGAACACTTCTTCATGATTCTGGCCTCCTGGTGGTTTACCTCCTGGTAGTAGTAATTATTCTTTACCGGTAATGATTCCAACCCCGCAAATACTAAGACTTCTTCATGATTCTGGCCTCCTGGTAATTTGGGTATAAATGCTTATAATGTCAAAATCTACCTAAAAAGTTATATTTTTATCACGTTATTAAACTCTCTACTAAATTTAATCGAATCTTTGATGTCCTAAAAAATAAACGACCCAACACTAATAAGTACCTACTGATCCGTAGGTGCCATTTAATTTTGTGGAGTAAAATTGCGAAAAATATTGATAGGTACCGTATGTGGCATACACGCCATGACGCATCATTCCTGTTTGTGTCGGGAGGACGCCTTGATACTTTTTCGGTGGTTTTGTTCAAGGAGGTTCAAGCATGACGGCGTTAACTTGTCAGTGCAATTATATGCACATAAATTGAATGAAAGTACATATACAGTAATTCGTTTGTCATGACTTAAGCCTACCCCTTTTAAAGGCCGTACCTCAATTGAAAATTGATTCCTCCGTTAGGTAAATGTTCGGGTTAGGACAAGGTAGGATTGATGTAACCTTTCAAAACTTAGAATAGAAGCACCTCATATGACTCTGCGCGTCTATTCGTAGGGGCGTAGCTCATGTGAGGACTCTGCCTAAAAGGCAAACTCCTTACATATATTAAAGATTGGCAACCAATAAATAGTCTTGAAAGGTAATTGAATTTCGATCATAAAATAAATGAAAATGTTTTTGTTTGACTTTTTCCATGTATATAAAGACACCTCTGTGCTTTGAGGGATTCCGATAGAAGCCGTCCATGAGGCAGGCACGCTGCTTCTCAATATATAAGTTAAAAGTAAATTAATTTGTCTATCATTACGTAGCGCCCTGGCTACGTCCCCGACAGTACTTACAGCATTATGCTGAGTGGAAGCCTTGTTGTCACAGTCACGCCCTTCTTCTTGCATCTGCCGAGTTTCTATTCCGTTATTTCTTTTGTTCGCGATAAATCTAGATTTTACTAACATAATATAAATAGGTATTTCTTAAAAGCCATCCTCATTAATCCAGCTATTCCTACTCTTTCTCTGCCCATGCAGTAAGATTATGGATCTCACTTGTGTCTAGCATTCGAGATTTTATATCAATTTCTGTTTTTAACTGATTAAAAAATAGGATGAATGTTTTTTTTTATGTTTTTTCTGTAATATCGTCCCCAATTGTAAGCCAACTTTGATGACTCTTTTTTTTGTTTGAAAGAGTATGTAGCCGAATTGGTTGGTAAATTCGCTGAATATCTGATTAAGACCTTCGGAAAAATAAGTAGGTACAACGGAACTCTTTAATAAGTGACGGCAAAACGCCCGCGATTGCTGCAATCAAACTGTACAGGTTTTTAAGGGATTTTCTGCATAAAAACTGCAGGAATACTCAGTGCAAGAAAAAAATACTATATTTGGTGTTGACGACACGGGTTAAGTACAGCAAATGAAATATGAAAAAAATATATTTATGCATTACATTGGTGGTAATTGCTCATTAAGTGAGTTGCTGCCATGCTGTGATGATCAGGCGCTCCAACATGCCCCCGGGCGTTAAAAGCAACGGTTTCAAACAGATTCCGAAGACACGGGCAATGGGCAGATTCTGTTGAAGGCCCGTCGAACAACACCAGTAGACGTTTGAATGTCTGCAACACGAGCAATGCCATCCGTTCCCGGGTGAATAGCACCAATTCGGCCAAGGCACTTCAGAGGCGGAAGACAATCCTCCTTAATTACGACCAACGAGTTTAGTTTTAGACCATCCTTGCAGGAACGCCATTTGGACCGCACTTGTAATTCTGCAACATACTCGTTACTCTATCTGCTCCAGAATTGTTGGTGGAGTTGTTCAACCTTTTGGAAGCAAGACAGATGGTTGGCAGAGTAGTCCTGGTAGTCAGGTTGCGGCAACGAAGTTAAAGGCCACCCAACAAGAAAATGTCCTGGCGTTAGCGGTGTATAATCTGCAGGATTTGAAGACAACGGTGTAAGTGGACGAGAGTTTAAGTTGGTTTTAATTTTAGTTAGTGCGGTGTAAACCTCCTCGAAAGTCAAATTACAATTTCCCAACACTCTTTGAAGATAGTATTTTGTTGACTTGACATCCGCCTCCCAGAATCCGCTGAAATGCGGGGTATATGTGGGTATAAAGTGGAACCTTATTCCATCGTTCGCTGCACTTTTACACCCAAGGAAGAAATAATTAATTTAAAAAATTTTGAAAGTTCGTTGTACGCACCGACAAATGAGGTACCGTTATCCGAAAAAATATGGCTTTACCTCTCCGATAAATAAATCGATAAAAAGCTAGTATGTTACTATTGCTAGTTAAATCGCCAACAAGCTCCAAATGGGCCATCCATTTGGAGCTTGTTGGCGATTTTGCTGTGAAACAAATAAAAATTGCGTTTCAATAGTCTGCATCCACGACCTTGACGACTAGCACACTTAATAGGGCCGACATAATCTACATCCGTGCTCTTAAAGGGATAACCTGGACGAAAGCGTTCTTGTGGTAAATTACCCATTAACGGAGGCACGACCTTACCCTTCATTCGATTACAAAGAACACACTTATGATAAAAGGCATTCGCCAAGGTCGCAACTTCTATTCGTACTCGGCAATGATTGAGATTGACTTTGAATAATGAAAACATTTAGTGCATCCTGTCATCATGTGACAAATAATTAGTCTGTGGATAATGTTTTCTACATGACTTAATAAATCGCAATAGGTAAGCAACAGAACATAAATATGTCGTGAGTAATTAGAATAACGACTAAAATCAATTAAACCCTCACTTTATAAATCATTAATTACAGCATTTAGCACTTCATTAGGTCGAGTCTCCGGTAACGTCTCCAATCCTGGACACTTAATTTGAGAAGGCCACTCAGACGAGCGTAGTCCTAAGAAAGTTAGTCCATACCACCACAGATCCGAACCCTGCAGAACACTGATTTCCACCACACGAGGAATTAGGTCTGCTGGGTTTTGGTCGGTTGGGACGTGCCACCATGTACAGTTACCAGACTTATCCAAAACTCCAGCAACGCGGTTGCGTATCAGTCCAATAATAGAACCGACTGATCTTCACTCGGAGTGAGCTCATCACCTTCTCACAGAGACGAGAACTGCGATTACCGCTCCATACAACTCCGGTCGCGGGATTGTTGTAGGCTTTATGGGACGCCATTCGACTCTTCGCCATCAATAAACGAACCAAATTCTCACCCTTATCATTGGCACTACTAATATATAGACGCAAGCACCGTATGCGGACTCAAACGCATGAAAAACGAGAACGGAGTTCTAGCTCCGTTAATGAGTTGTAGACTACAATTCGTGAAATACGGATATGATTAAAAAGAGGCAAAGTCTTTATTACAGTATCCCAATGTTCACTAATCCCAATAGGTAATGGCTGATACCATGATAATTTGTCTTACTAAATTTTCTGTAACAATAACTTCATGGTGATAATAATAGATCCCAACAGACCTAAGGGTCGAAAATTCGCGCAATCACGGATAGCAAATCACGCTTAGTATGGCCGGTCGAGGACTTAGTAAGACTTATAGGAAACCCTAACTTATCATCACTGACCATCATTAGATCCAATGTTCAAGTCCGCAGTTCAAGTACGCAGGCGAGATGCCTAACGCAGGAACAGAACCCGACACTAGTGTGGGATTTGACTTCCACTTTCTCAATAGCACACATCATCCAACGCAAGCGCCTTGGTAACTTCAGTAAATCGTCAACGTAGAAGCCGTGTCTGATGATCTCCGATATTTTAGGGTTTTTACAATTTAGTTCACGGCGAACGGTGCACTAGCCGAAACGTACGTGACGGTGTTTAATTCATAAACATTAATAGACTCACAATCATTGTCACGCCAAATAGCCAAAAAATCTGTTGTTAATACCTATCCGACGGATGGACGACTATTTGTCTATACATCTTCTCCACATCCGCAGAAAAGACATACTTCTAATCATAATCTGAACAGTTCGTCCTGTACAGTTGGCCCGACCATCTGCAGGTAATTTAAGGACACTCCCGTCGTAGTAGGACAACTTGCGTTAAAGACAACACAAAGTTTGGTCGTGCTACTCGACACACATAATATTCCGTGATGCGAAATAAAATAACACATACACATACTGGGTTTGTTAAATTTTGTCATATGACCGAGTGACTCATATTCTAACAAAAAGTCATGATAAATTCTATTAAAGTCTGGCCTATGTCTACGCTCTAAAGAATGTAAGCAAAGTACAGCTTTCTTAAAGTAATTGCCCAGAACTAAATGATCTTTCTTAAGGGGTACACGAATAAAAAAAACCGGCAAAGTGCGAGTCGGACTCGCGCACGAAGGGTTCCGTACCATTATCGCAAAAAACGGCAAAAAAATCACGTTTGTTGTATGGGAGCCCTACTTAAATATTTATTTTATTCTGTTTTTAGTATTTGTTGTTATAGCGGCAATAGAAATACATCATCTGTGAAAATGTCAACAGTGTAGCTATCACGGTTCATGAGATGCAGCCTGGTGACAGACAGACAGACAGACGGACCGCGAAGTTTCAGTAATAGGGTCCCGTTTTTACCCTTTGGGTACGGAACCCTAAAAAAAACCGGCCAAGTGCGAGTCGGACTCGCGCACGAAGGGTTCCGTACCATTATCGCAAAAAACGGCAAAAAAATCACGTTTGTTGTATGGGAGCCTCACTTAAATATTTATTTTATTCTGTTTTTAGGGTTCCGTACCCAAAGGGTAAAAACGGGACCCTATTACTGAGACTTCGCTGTCCGTCTGTCTGTCTGTATGCCACCAGGCTGTATCTTATGAACCGTGATAGTTAGACAGTTGAAATTTTCACAGATGATGTATTCCTGTTGCCGCTATAACAACAAATACTAAAAACAGTATAAAATTAAGATTTAAGGAGAGCTCCCATACAACAAACGTGATTTGTTTGCAGTGTTTTGCGATAATGGTACGGAACCCTTCGTGTGCGAGTCCGACTCGCACTTGGCTGGTTTTTAGTATTTGTTGTTATAGCGGCAACAGAAATACATCATCTGTGAAAATTTCAACTGTCTAGTTATCACGGTTCATGAGATACAGCCTGGTGACAGACAGACGGACTGCGAAGTCTCAGTAATAGGGTCCCGTTTTTACCCTTTGGGTACGGAACCCTAAAAACGACCATCTGACAATAGTGTCGTATGTTTAACGAAATTATTCTCACACAATTTTTCTTCGGGCATGTGAGAATTGGAAGATTTTACATTCACCTCCCCTAATTGCAAAAACTTAGACAATTCTGTTTTAAGCCTTTTCCAGTCACTGTCACCATCAGCAATAATTTTAGAAAAATTACAATTTACATCATTCGACTGCAACGAAATATAATTTTGAGTAATTGGACCGGAAACTATCCATCCTAGACGGGTTTCACACAATACTGGTTTTCCGGCACTAAACTTTAGACTTGGCAATCCTAACAACTCCCAAAAAAGGTCAGCACCGATTAATATATCAATATTAGCAGGCTTTTATGATCAGGCTTTTAGGATCAGCTAACTACAATAATAATCGACGGTGTCGAATGTGTGAATGTCGAAATCAGAAATGTTAATATCACGGCACGGTACGTTACTTGTAATATATAAGTTCGAACGTAAAATGTCTTCATCTTAACACGACATGTTTTGCCTACGTGTGAAGTGACATTGTTGATGCCAATAATAGATTTGTTTATTTGTCTAGTTAGCTAGTAGTCTGTCTAAGAGACGAAAATAATAATGTAAAGTTAAGTAAACAGAGTACATTGTGTTATGTGTCGTCTCGGATGACATTGTTTATTAAACCAGCATCCCGATCGCAGAGGATCGAGCCGCATTTGCGAGTGAGTTCGGGGACTATTGACTATTAATGACTAGCTTTCCGCCCGCAGCTCCGCCTGTTTGGACTACACGATTTTGGCTGTTTTGTTTTTTGCAGTTTTGGCGGGATATTGCAAATTATTATCCAAACATAGCTTTGCGTCCGCGTCTTTGTTCGCGTAGACTACAATATTTGCTCAACTTTATTATTTTTTTGAATTATAAAAATTACACTCGTAAGATATAAAAGAGCGGCGCCTTCTGGTACAGGCATCTATATGCTTAAAAGGGACGCCATAAACTGTATTCCATTGTATAACGTGTAATAACGAAATAAAAAAAAATGAATTTGAATTTGACATGTAAATTGATATAAAATGAGCATAAACTGAACTGCCGTCGTGTTCTAATAGATAGAGCGTTGGACTTTCATTTTGGAGCTCTCGTGGGATCGATTTCCACGGGAAGGTACAAATATTGAAAGTTCACTTTGCTTTCAATTTCTGAATCCTACTATCGACACGATATAAATTTATCCACGATATGTTTGTTTTTTTTTTTTTTTTAATTTATTTCAACAAAAGTTACATAAGTGTATTATACAAATCTTCTGCCAAACTGCAGGACAGTTTGTCGGCAGTTGATGTCATCCGATGTTCTGTGCCTGTATTTTTTTTTTGTGAATGAAATACTTTGGTTCTGCTATTGAATAATGTTTATTTGGTGTCTTAATTGTTTTGCCCATTTAGTCGAGAAAATGATACGACTGCGCCGTTGCGCCCGATTTATTGCATTTTCCATGACTCTTGCCAGAACTTCCGGCGGATATTATCTTTGAGGGCTTTAAGAGTCTGAGGCTTGTTGACTTGCTTGGCTTGTTGTCATCGTGATTGAGTAACAAACATACATCCATCCATACTTTCGCATTTATAATATTATTAAAGTAAGATTATTAAGATAAGATTTTTTTTATATATCGACCAGAATTCAGCCACGTCGACAGCATTAGGTATTTCCCCACAAGAGGTGAGACATAGACTCGTTAAACCCCCACTTAAAGAAGCCTGGAACAGTTAAATCAGGTGGTCTTACCGATCAGAGCAAGTCCGGATAATGCAGCCCTCAGAATTTTGGTTGTGCCTCGTGCAGTAAACGCTGTTGCTCTATCCTGTTGCAACCAAATGTTATCTAGTTATTTTTTTTTACCTTATTATTTTTAGGCTCGCGTTAGATAACTATTACACCTGATGGTAAGATAGTCGTAATAATTAATAATATCGTTATTCCTTTTAAGAATAGAGAAAGACGTTGATCATGGCTCGTGAACCTCGTCGACCACAGTAGTCGTTTGGCGGCCCGATGATGCTTCCAGCGTAAACAACACACCATTTTTTTTTTGCCTGGGGATATGCTTATGCATACTGTACTAGCACGGGGAAATAGCGCAGTTACGTGGGACTCGAAGCCACTAAAACTCCACGGTGTCCTCCTGTGCCGCTTATGGCGGGGATACGGGCACGCGTTAGCACTCTTCCATGAAACACAATACATCATGCATTAAATTTGAGCAGGTATAATGACACTTCCTGGTTTATTCTCGGGGATTTTCTGTGCCACAGAGATGATAATTTTGCTTATTCACATATTCAGAGAGCTTGCTCAAGATGATTTTCGATGAAAAGTTGTCTTCATCGTGGTCGTGATTTAGAATGGCTTGACGTAGCGTAGGTGACACGCGCTTGGAGGTTGGTTTGCTTCACAAAATAAATGTCGATGCAGAATTGTCGAAGACAAATTATTGCATCTTCCGATAGAGTGATGAGTTTTGCGCCATTCTATACAGTCTAGATATGGGTACTCCAATTAGTATACGCTAACAAAGTCGTCATCAGGAAGTTAGAATTTAATTATACACTTCTTTGTATACCACATTGCTGATTTTTCTGTCTGGTGCTAAAATGACCAGGCTGCTAGTACTGACTCTGGAACAGGCAACGTAGAATTGCCCGTGTGAAATGCAATCTAAATCTTTGCCTGCCACCCATAATGACTGGCTCTGAGATTTATTTATGTTCATTGCTAAGCAGACCTTAAGGAGGAATCGTAATCGTTTAAACTCAAAGACATAGTCAGAGTGTATCAGTGGTATTCGAGGTATGAAAACTGATTCCACCGAGCACATTCAGTAGGTAACCTTTCATACAAACTTTAACACCCCTTTTTACCCGTTTAAGGAATGAAATTCAAAAAATACTTAAGTACGTTTTTCTTTAATTGTATTGAATCAATAATTGATAATGAAAAATATATTTTTCTTACAAACTTTAACACCCCTTTGAGGGATTCAAATCAAAAAACCTTAAACACGTGTCTCTTTAATTGTATTGAAGAGCAGAAATACAAGTTTCAAGTTATTTTGATGACAACAAACAATTTATTTTTCTTACAAACTTTATTTACTTCCATCCCATGTCTTCCCGTGGGTGTCGTAAGAGGTGACTAAGGGACAAACCAGAGAATGGGCAGCAGCGTTCTCTGTGCTTCTATAACAACCATACTGCGATCGCCAACCCGCCTGCCAAGCGTGGCGATTATGGCAAAACCCCCCCCATGAATAGCACAAATAAAAAATGGCCCCTAGTGCCCGGCAGCCTGCCTACCCTCGACTACGGTAGCGGTCGAGGTTACGGCATGGCAAGGGGTGCCAAGAATCTCCGGACGGGATCCGGCTACCCCAACAAACACCGACGACTGGACCTGGCAACATACAACACGCGCACACTTCGGACCGACGAAAAGATCACCGAACTCGAAGAGGAATTGAGCAGGTTGCGATGGAGTATTATAGGGTTATCTGAAGTCCGAAGAGAGGGGGAGGACTCGATAATCCTCAAATCCGGCAACCTGCTCTATTTCCGAGAGGGTGACCGGCAGTCCCAGGGTGGTGTCGGGTTTATCGTCCACAAGTCCCTTGTGAACAACGTGGTGAAGATCGAGAGTGTGTCGACCAGGGTGGCGTACCCACCTGACGATACTCAGAATATCCGCAAGATATTCGCTGAAGGTCATTCAGGTCTACGCCCCAACCTCGGCACACCCCGACGACGAGGTAGAGACCATGTATGAGGATATCTCCAGAGCCATGCATGGTTTCAAAACTCACTTCACCGTTGTCATGGGGGACTACAACCCGAAACTGGGCAAACGAGACGAGGATGAGCTGCAAGTGGGGCAATTTGGAGTTGGACGTCGGAACCACCGGGGTCACCTACTGGCCAGTTTTATGGAGAAGGAGGGCCTCTATATGATGAACTCCTTCTTCAAAAAGCGTGAACATAAATGATAAATGATTTATTTTCTGTAAGTTGGTTTGTACAAACACTTTCACATGTCGATCATATTTTTTAAAACTAGATGAGGTCGGCGTTTCCTGTCTGACTACTCTGAGAAGAAAGGCCGAAACAAACTCAGAGGTCACAGTCTCTTTTAAAGTCCAGACAAAAACTTGGTTAGATCATGTGAAGACCATGTAGACTGATGTCTGAAATGGTCTTTTGAGAAAAGAACCAGCCAGATTGAGTGGACCTGTCCAGTCAGTGCACGCATTTGTCAATAACCGTGCAGCTCAACTTAGAATTTAAGGAGCTCAACGAATTGACGAACAATACCAAAGAAAGGACATTCGGGTAGGCCGCATAAATACTCAAACTGCCAGACCATGATTAAAAACTAACTAAGATAAATTAAAAAAAAAGAATAATCCACATAGTCTTCACATTCACAATAATTAAAATAAAATAATATAATACTTTAAAAAGTAAATATTCTTGTCATTGCAAGAAAAATTAAAAAAATTAAAATATAATTAAAAACTAAATCCACGAAGCAAAATAAAAAAAAATAAAAAAAACGAAATTAATTGGAGCAGCTCAATCCCAAGCCTTTTTGTCCTCAACGTAATCTTTAATGTTATAAAACGCTTTCTGGCACAACTTACGTTTAATGAAAGATTTGAATTTATTAACACTTAAACCTTGTACGTCGCTTGGAAGCTTATTATAAAAGCGTACACATTGACATCTAAACGAGCCACCTATTTTCTTGAGCCTTGTTGTAGGTACTACAAATTTGTGTTTTTTCCTAGTATTTATGTTATGGATATCACTGTATTTTTTAAACAATTTTATATTTTTATGGGCATATAAAAGATTTTCATAAATATACTGAGAAGGCACAGTCATTACATTAATCTCCTTAAATTTCTCTCTGAGAGAGTGTCTCGGGCTTAATTTATAAATTGATCGAACAGCTCTTTTCTGCAAAACAAAGATAGTCTGGATGTCGGCGGCATTTCCCCACAACAGAATACCATACGACATTACACTATGAAAATAGCTAAAGTATACTAAACGGGCTGTCTCTATGTCAGTTAAATTACGAATCTTTCTAACAGCATATGCTGCGGAGCTTAGCTTCTTTGACAATCTATCTATATGTGGGCCCCACTGAAGCTTAGCATCCAAAGTTAGGCCTAAGAATACTGTGCTATTTTCAGGATTCAATTCTTCGCCCTTTAACATCACATCAGTTTTCACCTGCCTAACGTGAGGTAGGGTAAACTTAATGCATTTGGTTTTTTTTCCATTTAAAAGTAAATTGTTAACATTGAACCAGTGAACTACTTTTGAGATCGCGCTATTTACATCGTCAGTAACCAGCTGCTGACGTTTAAGTTTAAACAAAAGTGAAGTATCATCCGCAAACAACACTATATCATGGTTATCCTTTATGAGGTAAGGCAAGTCATTAATATAAATAAGAAAGGGCCAAGAATTGAACCCTGCGGGACTCCCATTGTTACTATAGATCCGGGAGATCTTTTTCCATTCCACACGTCAACTCTCTGAATCCTATTACTCAAGTATGAAGTAAGAAGAGCCAGAGCGCTGTTCCGGATCCCGTAGTGGCGGAGTTTCCTGATTAGCGTTTCATGAAGAACACAATCAAACGCCTTGGACAAATCACAAAATATTCCCAAGGCATCGCATTTATCTTCCCATGCATTATAAATATGTCCTAAAAGCTCAACACCGGCATCAGTAGTTGAACGACCCCTTGTAAAACCGAACTGTTTGCTATGTAATAATTTATGTTTATTAAAAAATCTTTGCAATTGCTCTAAAATTAATTTCTCAAATATTTTACTAAACGTAGGTAGTACTGAAATAGGTCTATAATTTGTAGGGTCTGAAGTACTACCTGATTTAAACAAAGGTATTATTTTACTATTTTTCATTAGGTCAGGAAACTCCCCACTGTCGATACAATTATTAAAGATAATAGCTAAACTAGGTGCGACAATGTCAATAATGGACTTAGCAACTTCTACAGAATGTCCCCACAGATCTGCAGTCTTTTTAACATTTAAAGTGTGAAAGGTTTTAATTATGTCTCTACAAGTAATATGTTCAAAAAGAAATTCCGAATCACAAACATTAACATTTTCTTTTAGTATAGACTCAGCAACAGAAGGTGATGAGTTTAGGGATTTAGTAGTTGAAATGGGAATATCTGAAAAGAAATTTTCAAAAGCCACTGCGACTTGTGAGTCTGATTTTATGATGTTGTCATTAATAGATAGGCTGTAGTCAATATTCCGGTTACCAGATCTTCCCGTTTCACTATTAATAATATTCCAAGTCGTTTTAATAACATTACTACTACTTTTAATCTTCGAACTCAAATAACGCGACTTGGCCAAACAAAAAACTTTTTTAAATAATTTTGAATAATTTCTAACATATAAATTAAATTCAGCAGTGTTTACATAAGTCCTTTCACTGTACAGCTCATAAAGCCGTGTTCTGCTTTTATGAATACCAATGGTAGCCCAATCACCGAATGAAGCATTACTATTAACCGAGATAGTTTTGGGAATAAAAGTGGAATTAAATTGTCTACAGTATATATTAAAAAAATCATCATATAGATGATTAGGTTTAGAATGAATTGCCAATATTGGTAATTCATTAATAAGTTTAACTTTAAAAGCTGCCAAGCGACTTGCAGTTTTGGGGTTAACAGTGATATCCTTTTTAGCCACTTTGTTATTTTGGTTTGGTATAGTAATCCTCTGCCCGCAATGATCAGAATCTAGTAAATTTATAATTTCTTTGTGGACTGGTATAACATTAGTATAAATATTATCTAAGCATGTGGCACTAGTAGGGGTTATTCTTGTGGGCTCCAAAAATAGGTTTACAAGATTGTAGGACTGAAACAGACTTTTTATCTTACTACAAGAACCTGAGTTTTCTAATAAATTAACATTAAAATCACCACAAGTGATAATGGATTTATTCGAGTTACAAATCTTGTGTAACACTTCATCCATTACCTTTTCAAAGCAGTCATACAATCCTGAAGGGGGTCTGTATACACTTAATACAACAAACTGCTCCAATTCTATACAAGCTATTTCAATTGTCCGCTCAACAGATAGGCTCACAATATCCTTACGGTCTTTAAATTTAAGCTGGTTACTTACTAAAATCAAGGAGCCACCATGTTTAGCATTAATTCTGCTGAATGAACTACCAACCTGGTGATTATTAAAATTGAACAATAACTGGTGGCTTTTAAGCCAATGTTCAGTTATACAAAGAATATCAATACTGTTAAAGTTCCTAAATAATTCTACTTCTAAATCTTTGTTCATAAATCCTTGAATATTTTGATGCACCAGGTTAATACTATTTACTGATTTTAAACTTTTATTTAATTTAATTTTGCAATTTTCATCCTGTACAATTTTGCAAGAGGTTGTCCCTATTGTCCTAATTTCTAATTTAAATTAATATCAATTTCTGATACCAAATTATTGGCTGAATTAAATAACATATCTTGGCATTGCTCAATAGAAGCAAGTTGTTTAGCCAAATTCTTGGCTGTAATAGAAAAATAATATGATAGCGACACAGCTATCTGTCTTTTACAATACTTTGAAAGAAAGTACCTATCCATGAAAAAACTATCTTTTTTCAAATAAAAGTGATTACCAACATAGGAAGTGGACCTGGCAGAGCCCCGATGGTGCAACAAAAAATGAGATCGACTTCATCATCAACCAGGAAGCAAATGTTCAATGATGTCTCTGTGATCAATTCGGTAAAAACCGGGAGCGATCACCGCATGGTAAGAGGCACATTGAACATTAATATTAAGCTTGAAAGGTCTCGACTGATGAAGTCCACGCTCCGTCCAGCACAGATTCAGGTCCAAAACCCCGAGAGCTTTCAGCTCGAACTCCAGAATCGTTTCGAGTGCCTAGGGAACTCAGTGGACGAATACAATGACGGGTTCGTGGAAGCTGTCCATACGGTCGGGTCTAAGTTTTTCAAGACCCGTCGTACAGATAGAAACAAAAAGCTCTCTGATCCTACTCTCAAGCTTATGAAGGAGAGGCGTGAGATGATCCTGCAGTCTTCAGATGAGGCGTGCAAATATCGGCAGCTCAATAGACAGATCTCTAAATCCTTGAAAAGAGACCTCCGCCGCTTTAACACCGAGCGTATTAAAGACGCGATTGAGCGAAATAAAGGCTCCAAGGTATTTGCAAGGGATCTGGCTATTGGGCAGAGCCAGCTCACGAGACTGAAGACCGACGATGGCAGGATCGTATCCGCCAAACCGGAGCTTCTGAGGGAGATCGAGACATTCTATGGGCAGTTGTACACGTCAATCAGCAAGCCCGTTGCGAGTCTAGCAAACGACCCAAGAGCTAGATTGACCCGACACTATACCGAAGATATCCCGGACGTCAGCCTGTACGAGATTAGGATGGCTCTGAAACAGCTTAAAAACAACAAGGCGCCGGGTGATGACGGAATCACGGCTGAACTCCTGAAGGCGGGTGGAAAACCGGTCCTTAAGGCCCTTCAGAAGCTGTTTGATGCCGTCATACTCGAGGGCAAAACGCCACAGGCATGGTGCAGGGGTGTGGTGGTACTCTTCTTCAAGAAGGGCGACAATGCCCGACTGAAGAACTATAGGCCCATCTCACTTCTTAGTCATGTCTACAAGTTGTTTTCAAGAGTCATCACGAATCGTCTCGCGCGCAGGTTTGACGATTTCCAGCCTCCCGAACAAGCCGGATTCCGAAAAGGCTTTAGCACCGTAGACCACATACATACGCTGCGGCAGGTCATACAGAAGACCGAAGAGTATAACCTGCCTCTCTGTTTAGCGTTTGTGGACTACGAGAAAGCCTTCGATTCAATCGAGACTTGGGCAGTACTGCAATCTCTCCAACGGTGCCAGATCGACTACCGGTACATTGAGGTGTTGAAGTGTTTGTACAAAAACGCCACCATGTCAGTCCGTCTTCAGGATCAGACCTTGAAACCAATCCTTCTCCAGCGCGGCGTGAGACAGGGAGACGTCATTTCTCCGAAACTGTTCACTTCTGCGCTGGAGGATGTCTTCAAGGTTCTGGATTGGAAGTCGCTTGGCATCAACGTTAATGGCGAGTACATCACTCACCTTCGGTTTGCCGACGACATAGTGGTCATGGCTGAGACCATGGAGAGCCTCAGTACAATGCTCGATGACCTCAATAGAGCTTCCGAAAGAGTGGGTCTTAAAATGAACATGGACAAAACCAAGGTCATGATGAATGCCCATGTAACACCCACTCCTATCAAGATCGGAGACTGTTTACTTGAAGTTGTAGATGATTATGTCTACCTGGGACAAACGATCCAGTTGGGTAGATCCAACTTCGAGAAAGAGGTAAACCGTCGAATCCGACTCGGCTGGGCGGCGTTCGGGAAGTTGCGTGGTATCTTCTCGTCCAATTTACCGCAATGTCTCAAGACAAAAGTCTATGACCAGTGTGTGTTGCCAGTGATCACCTATGGGACCGAGACGTGGTCGCTCACAATGGGCCTTATCAGAAAGCTTAAAGTCACCCAAAGGGCAATGGAGAGGGCTATGCTCGGAACTTCCTTGCGTGATCACGTCAGAAATGATGATATCCGCAGGAGAACCAAAGTTACCGACATAGCCCGAAGAATTGCCAAACTTAAGTGGCAGTGGGCAGGGCACATTGCTCGCAGAACGGATGGCCGTTGGGGCCGAAAAGTTCTGGAATGGCGACCGCGAACCGGAAGACGCTATATTGGAAGGCCTCCCACTAGGTGGACCGATGACCTGGTTAAGGTTGCGGGAAGGCGCTGGATGCGAGACGCACGGGATCGGTCAATGTGGCGACGCCTGGGGGAGGCCTATGTCCAGCAGTGGACGTGTTTCGGCTGAAATGATGATGATGATGATGACAAACTTTAACACCCATAATACTTCTTTAAGGGATGATACTCAAAAAACCCTTAAACACTTGTTTATTTAATTGTATTGTAGAGATGTTTATTTTTTTTTTGATGATAAACAATTTATTTTTCTTACAAACTTTAAAAAAGGGGTGCCTTTTTATCGCTTTTACTCATGAATTTCAAAAAATCCTTGACAATTTATTTTATACTTAGAGGCCAAATGCCATATTTCATTCATTTCCAATTAAAAATGACTTCATACAAACTTTTATCCCCTATTTAACTCCCTTAGGGGTTGCATTTCGAAAAATCCTTTCTTATTCCTTGTCTACATTATAAAAGGAACCTCTGTGCAAAATTTAAGCTTTCTAGGTCCAAGAATTTGGGCTGGGCGTTGATGAGTCAGTCAGTCAGAATTTTTCTTTTTATTTATATAGATAGACTAGCACTTCGCCCGCGACTTCCTTCGCGTGATCCGTATTTTATCCTACAGATGACATTTTAGTTATCCACTTAAAGGGTAAATTATCAAAAATCCCTTCTTAGTGCTGCCCCTTCATCATAAAAAGAAGCCCTGTAGAGTAAAATTCTTCAAAAATCTTTACCACCTAAATCACCTTTGGGAGCAGTTTTAAAAAACTAATAATGGAAACCTTTACTATTTACTTACTTTAGTATTTATGCCAAGTGTTTAATATATAAGCCCAACAAATGCCGACTTTTTCACTCTTTTTTTTTATAAACCAAGACCGTAAACTAACAATTTTAGATGTTTTACCTTCCAAACCGAAGAAATTTCACATAAAGTTTCAACCCTTATTTTATCCCCTACGGATAGAATTTCCAAAAACCAATAAATATATGAATCCTTTTTGTCAACCAAGAGTGTAAATCTAAAATTTCATGTGTCCAATTTACAAACAGTAAAAATTTAATATAAACTTTCGGGATGGAATTGCCAAAAATCAATAAATACATACAATCTTTTTATCAACCACCAGTGTAATTCTAAAATTTCACGTGTCCAAATAACAATCTGTAGAAATTTCGTACAAAAACTTTCAACTCCATTTTTACCCCCTTACGCGTGGAAATTCCAAAACCCAATAAATACATGAATTCTTTTTATCCATCAAGAGTGTAAATATAAAATTTCACGTGACCAATTTACAAACCGTAGAAATTTCACACAAACTTTCAACCCCCCTTTTACCCCCGTAGGGGAAGCATTTCGAAAAATCCGTTCTTAACGGACGTCTACTAACTATAAACTACCTCCCTGCCAAATTTCATCTTTATACGTCAAGCGGTTTTCGATATTTTGTGACAGGTGAATGAGTGACCTTTCGCTTTTATATAATTATATAGATAGATAGAGAAGATATATATTTAATAAAAAATGGTACAAATATCTTTTTTATTGAAAAGTTGATATCCAAGGTAAAGAAAGATGCAAAATGATGCGGACCAAGGTTATGTGTATTAAAAGACGTAGAAAGAGTAGATGACAAGAATGACAGAAGAGTCATAATTAACGACTTCCATTAACGACATTACCTACGAGTGGCCACTCGAGTATGAGACGGATGTTAAATAATATTCGTAAATATTATTTCTGGCCTAGCATCGAACGAGATGGCCATGATTTTGTGAAGAAATGTCATAAATGCCAGACTAAAAACATAGCATATACAATAAGAGCCGATGGTAGTGACGACTACTGCTCATACAGCCTTTCAAAAGGTATACTGTATTTAGATATAGTAAGATCCTTAGATACCTAAGGATAGATATAATGTTTCGTATATTTTACCACCATACAATGCGAATTTTCCAAATATATTATCGCTTGTCCACTTGTTTCTAAAAAATCTGATGAGCTTGCAAAAGCCTTTGTACAAAATGTTATTCTAAAGTATGGTGTTCCAAACACTATAGCGACTGATCGAGGAGCAAAGTTTATCAGCGCTACAATGTCGAAAGTATGTAAATTACTAGATATAAAAAAGC
This sequence comes from Anorthoa munda, assembly GCA_945859665.1. Taxonomy (NCBI): domain Eukaryota; kingdom Metazoa; phylum Arthropoda; class Insecta; order Lepidoptera; family Noctuidae; genus Anorthoa; species Anorthoa munda. The sequence goes on from OX243896.1 coordinate 10,114,061, forward strand.
TTAAGTCCACAGCATAACATCACGAAAGTATGAGTGCGTTGGAGAATGCTCATAAACACCTAGGAGCATTCTTGTGAATCCAGACGGATAATCATCCTGGAACATGGAGTGCATGGTTACCCTATTGGTGCTTCTCATACTCGTATAACACTTCGGTGCATAGTGCAACAAATCACATTCCATTTGAATTGGTATATGGAAAAAATGTAATTTGCCTAATAATTTATCAAAGTCAATTGAACCACTTTATAATTATCAGAGTTACCCGCTTGAATTGAAATATGGATTGCAGGTGTCACCGTCTGAAGCACGAAATAACTTGATACTACAAAAAACATTGCGGAAGCAACAGCATGATTCCGATATCACTTACAAACCAAACGATCAAATCCTTGTAAAAAAAGAAACTTGAAACAAGTTCAGTCCCATTTATTCAGGACCCTATGCAGTTGTAACGGACTTACCACCGAACGTAGAAATAATAAGAAAAGGCAAAATTGATGTAGTGCATAAGAATAGAACTAAGTTATATTGTACCTAGTTTTTTTTATTGTTTCTGTATACCTATTTCTAAACAGTTTAAGCATTTGATTAAAAAAAATATGTAACATTTTTTTAATTATATTATGTGGGAGGTGTAGTGTGGGTGTCATAGAGTGTATGTTTGTATGTGTACGTAGCCTAAGTATATTGAATGGTTTGTTAATAAAGACCAGTATTACACATCAATTCGTGTACTCAATTACACCTACCACTACAATTCAATCGGAAATACAATAAAATAGCACTGACCTTTACTTTCACTATTTGAATGTGAATATTTACTTTCACTTATACTACCTGAGTCTTGGTAGCAGTGGTGGCCCTGTGGTATCGGCCGCGACTTACAAGTTGTAGGTTGTGAGTTCGAGCCCAGGCAGGCGCTTTACTTTGTGTAAATTATTTCATCACTACTGCTCTCAAAACGGTGAAGGAAAACATCGTGAGGAAACCGGCATGTCCTAGAACCAAAAATTCGAAGACATGTGGCATCTGCCTACCCGCACTGGGCCCGCGTGGTGGATTACGGCCCATTCCCTCTCACAGAGAGGAGGCCTGTGTCCCAGCAGTGGGAACATTAATAGGCTGATGATGATGACCTGAGTGTTGGGTGACGATATTAGACTTGATTTTAACGCCGTACACCGCTAATAGCTTGCTCGTGAATTCGTGATCACTCCAATCCACCGGCAATTAACCTCCACGGCACGTGGATAATAACACCCTTAATTCCTTGATTCTGACCGCTGATCTTATTCATATTTTATGTTTCCAGCTCGTTACGGACCATGTGCAGGAATTTAAGGGTTTTGCTGAATAAAACCTGCAGGCATACTCAGTGCAAGAAAAAATACTATACTTAGTGTTAGTAAAATACAGCAAATGAAATATGAACAAAAAAAGACATTTACGCACTATAATTGGTGGTAATTGCTCATTAAGTGATTTGCTGCCATGCTGTGATGATCAGGCGCTCCAACACACATATTTATGTTTTTTTAGGGTTCCGTACCCAAAGGGTAAAAACAGGACCCTATTACTGAGACTCCGCGGTCCGTCTGTCTGTCTGTCTGTCTGTCACCAGGCTGTATCTCATGAACCGCGATAGCTGGACAGTTGTAATTTTCACAGATGATGTATATCTGTTGCCGCTATAACAACATATACTAAAATCAGAATAAAATAAATATTGAAGCAACAAACGTGATTTTTGTGGCATTTTTTGCGTTAATGGTACGAGACCCTTAGTGCGCGAGTCCGACTCGCACTTGGCCGGTTTTTATTGTTTATACAATTTCATAACAAATAGATTGAGGAATTATGTAATAAGACAACGTTGTGGTTTAAAACAAGATGTATATTGACAAAAATTTAAAACAGCATCTATGCTAAAATGGTTTGGCCATCTTGAGAAGATGAATAAAAGGTGATTAACAAAAGGTAGTTACAAGGTAGACGTTAGTGAAAACACCAGCAAGGGAAGCTTACCTAGAAGGTCAGGTGCGTAGGTACTCATAGCTGGTGTGCGGCGTGTATGACTAGATCAATGATCGTAAGTGAAGCAATAGAAATATATGGATCGTAGTAGGTGGCTGTCTGTAGTTTCTACCTAGCCCCATGAGAAAATGGTGTGAGTTTATGTATGTATGTAATACCAAGCCGGTGGGTTCTGATGGGGCACGCAGATGTGTAAAGCTCACCCTGGTCACAATATAATTTCACTAGTTATGTGCATGTGCCGTGTTGTTGGGGTTAAATTATTCGGGCACAACTTTTTCATTTATGAACCGATAGTGATGATTATTTTGTGTTTGGCTTTGGCCACACCTCCTTGGTGTTACCGCAGCTATTTCAATTGCATTAGATCTTGAACATTCAAAATACAAGTGATCTTCTCAAATTCAACAAATTCAAATTTTATGAGTGAAAGTATAGTGATTGAGATATTCTGAGGTTTATTTTAGTCAAACCCAAAGCAAGGAAGATATCTAACTATGGGCTAGATAGACTGGACTTGTCATACGAAGGCACACCGCGGAACTCCATAAGTTCTGGGTCTTCATCGTAAGTCTCTTTTCTGTACCTAAAGTCAGTCTTTGGTCTACGAGTATAAGTTTCAAATACCGTGTGAAAGTTTTGTAGTTCTAAATTAATTATATTTTCAATCTTAGTAGCGTTTTTAGGGTTCCGTACCTCGAAAGGAAAAAACGGAACCCTTATAGGATCATTTTGTTGTCCGTCCGGTTGTCAGTCTGTCAAGACCATTATTTTCTGAATGCGTGGAGGTATCAAGCTGAAATTTATATCAAATACTCAGATCTACAGTCCCTTGAAGCTGTGAAAAAAACTTCTAAACTAACGCAATCAAAATATACAGTCGTTTATGCCGCAAATTTTCGCCACTCGCAAGGGAATCAAAACCTACAGGGTACTTCCTGTGAACTCAGAATCTTGAAATTTGGTACGTAGCAACATCTTATAGCACAGATAAAGGAAAAATTGCGAAAACCATAAATTTTTAGTTACATCATAATACTAAAAATATTTTTAATAATTTTAAACTTACTACCCCTTTCCTCATAAACGCGTAGAGGTATTAAATTGAAATTCATATCAAATACTCAGGTCTATAATACCTTTAAGCTGAGGTTTGAACGATTCGCACTTGGCTGGTTTTTTATACTAGCTACGATGTTGTTGAAATGTTGGTTTATTTTACTGTCTTCTTTACCTATACCAATTAAATGAAAGCTTTATTTAAATTTTAAATTAAATTATTTTTTACATGCAATGCGTTTCCATATTCAATCTTCTTATTTGGTTTCCAAAAAGATTTTCGGATAGACTTTTGTCTCGAATACTAAAGTCGATTGAAGGAGTCGGTGGTCTGACCTAAGAATTGGTTTATGACTTTATGTATGTTTTTCATATTTTTTTTTTTTATTTTTTTTTTTTATTTTATTTATTTAACTTACACACACTATCTTACAGGTTGAACCCAATACAATAGAATGGTTAAAATCTTAATCTAAAATTAGACTTTACTTAAATATAATTAAATATTATAATAATATAAACCTAAACTTCTAACAATATTAAAATCATCTAAACTAATATAAAATAAAATAAAGTTTTATTATAACTTAACTAAACTTAACATACTTATCTAAATTTTAATTATAACTAACAAAATTCAACAAAACTCTTGCGAATTCACTCCAATTGCACGAAAATATGTCCAGCCTCTCATGTAATTCGTTGAGAACACAGATTGTGCGGGTGAGAGGTGTTTTTGCCAATAGATTGGTTCTAGCAGCAGGCACGGCCAGCAGTGGCGGCCGCCGCCGCCTCCACACGTACCGATCTGGCACGCACAGCTTCAGGTGACGCAGCACATCCGGGTTATGTGCTACTCCACGCAGGAGCTTTAGTGCGTACGCCGCGAGTGTAAATTCCCTGCGCACTCTAAGTTCGTTGTACCCCACCATTCCCAGTACAAACAGTGTAGGATACATTAGCGGGTAAAATGGGTAAACTCCATAAAGTTTTAAATACAAGTGTCTTGTAAATTTATTTTGCACTCGCTCCAGCATCACATTGTATTTCGCTTCATGAGGAGCCCAAATCACCGCACTGTGCTCCAAGTGACTCCTTACCAAAGCGTCATACAGCACCCTGAGCGTGGTAATATTTGTGAAACCTTGCGACTGTCTCAGCACGAAACCCAGGTTTCTGTACGCTTTCTTGCAAATCTTAACTATATGATCCCGGAAAGAGAGATCCGGGGTAAGTAGTACTCCTAGATCTCGCACCTGAGACACTCGCTGCAATGGCGCTTCCTCTACTTTGTATTCGTAGTCTAAGGCAGTCTTCGCGCGCGTAAATGACATCACTGAGCATTTCGCTGTGTTGAAATAGAGTTTATTTTTATGGCTCCACTCTACCACTCTATCTATGTCTTCCTGCAATCGCTCACAGTCCGACAAACTCTTGACCTCGAGTAGCAATTTGAGGTCATCTGCAAACAATAAACATAAACTATGTTTGACTACGTCTGGTAAGTCATTTATCATTAGAATAAATTCGAGAGGACCCAAATTGCTGCCCTGGCTCACGCCGGATCTGGTGTAGTATGGCTCGGATTCGAACCCGTTGTAGTCAACATACTGCTGTCGGTCTTCCAAGTAGCTGGCGAAGAACCGTAAAAGATGCGATGTACAGCCAATTTTTGCCAGCTTCAATAACAGTACGTCATTATCGACGGTATCAAACGCTTTTCTGAAATCAAAATAAGCTGCGTCTACCTGCACACCAGCATCGACTGCCGGCACCACCCTCGACATGAAGTTAAGCAGGTTAGTGGCCGTGCTGCGCGCCGGTCGGAACCCGTGCTGCGCGTCCGAAAGCTGTGCGCAAACTTGAGCCTGCACGCATCGCTGGACGGCAGACTCAAACACCTTTGCAGGTGTCGACAACACTGCCACCGGTCTGTAGCCACTGACGTCTGAACCTGACTTACCCTTAGGAACCGGAATCACTCGTGTGATTTTCCACCTAGGCGGAAACGTTGCTTGTTTTAAACAAGTATTAAAGATATGATGCAGGGGTTCAGCCAGCACCCTGCCACAGTCTCGGAACAGAAAAGCTGGTATGCCATCGGGGCCAGATGAGCGCTTTGGTTTGAGGTTTATGAGCGCTTCTCTTACGTCTTGAAGACTGAGGGTCTCAATGTGCACTCGCGCACTGTTCGCTTCGGCCTCCGCCGCCGCCGCCTGCGCCTCCAGCCGCGGCCGCTCCTTATTGTACACCGACTCAAAAAATGACGCAAATTGTCGAGCACACTCCTCATCCGAAACATGTTGACCATCCTTTATGATAATTTGCCTGTTTAACCTACTTCTTTTGGACCTAATATACTGCCAGAATGATTTTGGATCTTTTGAAAATTGACTTTGTATTTTATACTTGTTTTCTTTGTGTGCCATTTCTATTGATTTTTTAATACGAGCTCTGCACTTTGAAAATTCGGAATAATCGCTATCCAGCTTTGATTTTTTGAAAGTTTTATGAAGTCTAGCTTTATTCTTTATATCTCTTATAATATCTGCGGTGTACCATTCGGGATAAACGTATCGAGAATTTTCATGTTTAACCTTTTTGCGGGGTACACATCTATCTAAAATATCACACAGTTTATCATAAAAAATATTCAACATATCCTCCAAAACATGCGTGTCGTAAATCATACTCCAATCAGTTGAAGTTAGCATAGAATATAACATCTCGTAGTCTGCCCGATAAAAGTTCCACTGCGGCCTAACACTACGTGCGGCGGGACTGCCGCCGTCAGAAGGCACGGGCGGGGCGGACGCGGCGGGTGCGGGGGGCGCGCGCGCACATGGCACGCTGAGCGCGAGCGGCGGGTGGTGCGCGTCGACGGGCACGAGCGCGTCTTCGGCCGCCACCACCGACACCTCCCCGCCAAAACCTGTGCTCAGAACCAAATCCAACCGACGACCCAGATGGTTGGGTACTGTGTTGCTTTGAGTGAACTCGCAATAGGACACAAAACATTCATAATAATTTTTAACATTTACAGGACACGAACACAAATTAAAATCACCAATAACAATTATTTCTCTATATCTATCGCATAATTTTTCTATTAATCTAAATAACGTCAAGTATTCATTCTCAGAACTACCTGGTGGTATGTAAACCACACAACATAAAAACAAAAATCTATTTTTAAAATAAACCGTTGCACTGACCATTTCAAAAACGCAGGTGTCTATCGACGCGTCCGCGATTTGTATTTGTCGCATCTCATATCGGTGTGTGGCCACTAGAAACGCTCCTCCCTGCTTCCGACCATCTGCTCGATCGCAACGTAATATTTGATATCCCGGTGGGATTATTTCAGAATCTTCTATGGAATTATTGCAACCAGATTCCGTTATTGCGTATAAATCAAAATTAAATGACTCAATATTGGTTCGGAATTCATCCAGTTTAGTTCGCAGACCTCGTACATTTTGATAGAATATATCGATGTTGTGGCTATAATATGTTTGGTTTCGTTCTGATTGAGTTCCGAAACCAAATCCACTCACTGAATTCCGCATTCATTGGCCATATTTCGGCCTGGTTTAACTCATCGAAACACTTTTCCGGTAGTCCAATAACAAACGACGAATAATCTTTCTCGATTTTGTGTTTGATTTTATCAATTTTAATTCGATCATCTGAGCCACATACATTTTTCACGTGTTCGGCTATGGCTTCAAGAGTGGTATCCGGATGCAGTCGCCACACATGTAGATATTTTTTCCGATCAGTAACTTGAATTGCTTTCAACTCCGTATTTGTTCCCCTTCTGACCTCTTTGAGTTGCCTGTTATTTTTTTTATTTCGAACAGTCGCCCATTCTGCTTCAATCTTCTCCGCTTCATCATTAGGGGGTCCACTAGTCGCCAGTAAGCTAGCACTACACAAAGTTTGTTCCGGTAAAATTTCGTTTGACTTCGTGGCCCCACTTTTGTTTACATTTTGCGTTTTGATGTAGGTATCAAGCGTTTTCTTGGAAACGTTGGAATTATTATTTTGACCTTGACTTACAACTTCGGCAAAAGAAGATTTAGAAGGAGGATTTCGGGCAATATCAGTTGCTATTTTGCGAGTTTGGTTGTTCTGAGCTAGCTTAGCTTCTACTTTTTCTTCGAGCACTCTCACCATTTTAATTATGTTGCCCAACTCTGTTTTTGTTTGAGAAAATTGATTAAGAAGAAGCGATATCTCATTTGCCTGGCTATCCATGCGAGCAATAATGTCAGCTTTAAATTCTCTCAACTCTTCGAGTAGTAGGGAATCAGAATCCATAGTTATGGGCGAATACTGAGTTTGACTGCCGCGCTGGCTGCTTACATTGTTTACAGGAGTGGTGGTATTAAAGTTAGGGATGTTAATGCGGACCGGGGTTTCACTGTTGCCTCTTTTAGGCTTAGCACAGATACACTCCGGACATAACCATTTCTTTTTATATGTCTGGGTGTATGCCTTAAACGCATCTATGTTTATTTCTAGACAGGCTATATCATACCTTTTCATGCATTTATCATTAATACATTCCATGTAGCAATCCATTATAAGCGAACCACAAGCGCCGCAATTATTAGGCATTTTTATTAGTTTCGCGAACAAAAATTCAAATCTTGATGATCAAACCGCCAAGCACTTCGCGGTTCACAGTGGTGCGACAGAAACGAATTATTTATTTTTCGCAGCCCGTCTCTTTCACTCCAGGTGGGGAGGAGCCTACCTCGGCGTTCTCGGAAGGCGCGATGTCGCGCTCGCGTATTATTTTCACCAAAATAGCTCACACCACTTTCGTACTTGTTGCACTTATTTTCAAAACACCTTATGAGTCAATATTGCACAAATTAATGCACAAAATAAAAAGAATAAAAATTGAGCAAAATAAAATAACAAAAAACACGTCTGCCCCTGACCACGCGTCCCCAACTTTTCAATTGTCTGTTAGTATGTAATCTATCTCGTTTTTAGGGTTCCGAAGTCAACAAGGAACCCTAAAGGACAGGGCCGGGTCCCGTCAGGGGCTCAAAAAAATATCGGTGGGAACATTTTATATGAACTCGTTCACACACGGGCACGGTCTGTCCACGTCCCGTGCACGTCCCGGGCACGGCCCTGATATGTGTGGATAAACCTTTATAGTTTCGCTCTGTCCGTCTCTCCGTCCACAGCTTAGCTCAAAGAATCTAAGTACTAAAAAGCTATAATTTGGCATGGATATACATATTAATAATGCCGACAAAGTGGAACCACAAAACCATGAAAAAAAAATTTGTTTTTGAGTAAAATTAAGCTTAAATTGCAAATTTATGTTAGAGTCAAGTGTCCCGCCCCCTGCCAGCGAAATGGTTGCTCTTGGCTATGTGAAAAAATTCACGGCTGTAGTAAATATAACGAAATGAAAAGGAAATCTATCACGGATAAGTAGGCTTTACAAGTTTACGAGTAATAGTCGACCAACTTATAAAATGTACTTGAAACAGCAAAAAATTTGTACAAATGCCATTGAAAAATTACTTAAATAACGTTGAAAGCTGTGTGAAACAGGGTAAATGTATGCATAAAAACCATATAAAAATAATCCAACAAAAAATCATAACAGGCTTTACAAGTTTACGACTTTACGAGTAATAGTCGACCAACTTATAAAATGTACTTGGAACAGTAAAAATTTTGTACAAATGCCATTGAAAAATTACTTAAATAAAGTTGATAGCTGTGTAAAACAGAGTAAATATAATGCTTACAAACCATGTAAAAATATACAAAAATGAAATCATAACAGGCTTTACAAGTTTACGAGTAATAGTCGACCAACTTATAAATGTACAGCACAGTAATATTTTTGTACGAATGCCATTGAAAAATTACTTAAATTACGTTGTTAGCTGTGTAAAACAGATAGTACATATACGTAAAAGTAAAGTCAAACACAGGCCTAAACAAAGTAAAAAAAAAAAAAAAAAAATTACTTATTTTCTTTTGTCGATATCCTTCTATAAAGTTAATATTCGACCCGACTTCATCACTAATTGAGTAGCGTAAAACTTTCCAGAGTGACTACCGCAGATTAGAGGTGAATTCATACGATTTTTTTCTAATTCCGAAAGAGAAATAAACAAGGAGCGTGCACGCAAGGATCCAGGAACAAACTATACCGTTCCCGTGGCTCTAACGCGAGCTCGTATCGGCTTCTTTCGCAATTCGCACCCGCGGTGGTACTCAAATAGATAATATTTTTCTAACTTCAGTTGCGAAGTTGGATTTTATAACTCCTTCTTCAGTTACCAGTTAGTCCTTATTTAGTTTAAGTCGAGAGTGAATAGATTACATCTAGGCAAGCGTGCTTCACCGTAGACCACATCATCGCTTACCATCAGGCGAGATAGTGATCAAACTCGAGAATATAGATTATAAAATAACATCATCCTATGTGGGCCCGTTTTAGACTTTGTGAGCCGCTGAAACCGTTCTAATGTTCATGTAACAACAACAAAACCCTCTTTTTAGTCCGCATTATTATGCAACTTCGGAACCCTATTACTGCGCGTGGCCCGACACGCACTTGGCCGGCTTTTTTTTTATTTTCTTTTGTCGATATCCGTCTATAAAGTCAATATAAAGTCAATATTCGACCCGACTACATCACTAATTGAGTAGCGTAAAACTTTCCAGGACGAAATAGTGAATGCAGATTAGAGGTTTACATACGAATTTTTTTAAACCCTCTTCTTAGTCCGCATTATTATGCAACTTCGGAACCCTATTACTGCGCATGGCCCGACACGGACTTGGCCGGTTTTTATTTGTTTTATAATCTACTAGCTTCTGTCAGCGGCTTCGCCCGCATGAATGTCGAATATTATACTAAGGAAACATATTCCTGGGAAAAGAAGTGTCCTATGTGCAATTCCAGACTATAATATATCTCTGTGCATATCCAGATCTATTCAGTAGTTTTGTGTGGCATCCGACTGGGTCAGACCCGACCCTGGACCTATTTATAGCTCTCATGTGTATGGACAGTACCCTAACGTGTGTCTACACCAGGGCAAGAGATAGTTAAGGAGTTACATCAGTCATGTACTGAGTGCCTCAACGCTGGCATCCGACTGGTTCAAACCCGACTCTGGACCTGGTCGTAGCTCATATGCGCCTTTACCCTAACGTATGTCTGCACCAGGGCAAGAGGAAGGTAATGAAGATTGAACTTAATTTTAATCTCGGAGTCTTCTAATTCACACAAAAACCTTGAAATGTCCAAGGAAAGCAGGTTCAGGATTGGTTCACTGCCAATAATTTAGTTTTAAATGGTAAAAAAACCAAGTGCATAAAATTTTCCTTGCCGAATGTCAAAAGTACTGATTGTGACATTATATTAAACAAGGAGAAGCTAGAATTCGTCGATAAAACGGTTTTCCTGGGGATCACGCTGGACTCGGGGCTGCAATGGGGACCTCATTTGGTATCCCTTGCAGGGCGGCTGAGTTCGGCAGCGTATGCTGTTGCAAAGATTCGTAGGTTAGCCGATGTGGATACCGCGAGACTAGTCTATTTTAGTTATTTTCATAGTATAATGTCTTACGGTATCCTACTATGGGGAAGGGCTGCAGACATTGAGTCAATTTTTATTCTGCAAAAACGAGCCATCAGAGCAATATATAATCTTCGCCGGCGCGATTCTCTAAGGGAACTGTTTAAGGACATTAACATCATGACGGTTCCTTGTCAATATATTTATGAAAACATCATGTACGTGAGAAAGAATTTACATCTTTTTAGTAAAAACGGCGACAGACATAATTACGTTACTAGAAATAGGGACCAATTAGTTCAACCAGGTTTCAGATTGGCTAAAGTAGCCTCATCTTTCATGGGGTACTGTACAAAATGTTACAATAAAATTCCTCCCCAAATTCTTGAACTGAATGAGACGAAGTTTAAAACCTGTATAAAACGCACACTATGTAGGCTAGCATATTATAAGTTGGGGGATTACATCTCTGATAAAAATGCTTGGCTCAATGCTAGTCCTGCTCCACAATCCACATCCACTAGGGCGCAATAAAAAGTGATATGCAGAACATTATTGTTTTGAGGTATTGTTGGACCTGCTGAAGACTGTATGAATATATTTGTATTGTATAAACTCAATTTCCTTAGTATTGTATAACTGCACAGCACATGTGTGAGTACTATGTACCCAACTGTAAATCTACCATTTACTGTACCTATGCGGCGTTCGTTGACTTGTGTGTGCCCTAGCCGTTGAGTGTGTCATGCTCTCTCAAATGTCTCTCTGATGGTAGCGCGTGTGTTGGATCATCCGGTTCCCTTCATGATGGTTGAGCTGGGTGGTGCCAATTCATGCGTCATGTTCGTGAACGGACGCCGTCAGTTGGGATTGGTCATAACTTGACTGCTTCGGATGTTAATGTTTTTCTAGTATCTATTATATAACTGCACAGTACATGTGTGAGTACTTCTAATGCTTTATGTCTGTAGGTGGTATGGTGGTGTGTAGTGCTATTCTGGGTGCATTGTCCTCACATATGTGAACTAATAACTATATATGTACCTATGGTCCTAAATATTGTAAAAAAACAATAATTTTTTAAAAGAGTAAGTATGGAGTTTCTTGTGCATTCTTCTCCATAACAAGCTACTTTCCGAATGCACGGTAGAATCATTTTTATGTACGTTCAAAAGTGCCGCTTGGTGGCCTAGTTGAAATAAAATATCTTTGTCTTTGTCTTTGTCTTTGAAAAGACAAAGTAACTCTTCCTTTCCTCTCCTCTTTAATAAAATATAAAGCCTCATTCTACAAGATGCATGCAAACAAAAGTTGGGCAATTGTGGCATAACCTATTTTATATATTTTCTAGCAAACATTATCAAAAAAATTCTATTATATAATTATCAGTATCACTTACCTTATAGCAAAATCACACAAAAACATGTTGCTAAATCAATGGTCTGGATCGTTTGTTACCAATCAATGAAAATTAAGTTTATTTAATTTAACGTAGTTTAATGTATTTTTGCTGTGGTTTCTTTCACCGTTGTCGGCGATGTCCAAGAGAAAGTACATACCTATGAATTGATTGATTGTCAATCAATTATTTTATTCAATCAATACTTTATTATAATATTGTGCAGGACTAACCAGCAGCCTTATTGCGTAAGTGCGCAAAGAAGTTAAACTCTATCCAACCGACCAAATCGACCAATCACATGCGAGATGAATGACGCGTCCGTTTTGTGTGATTGGCCGATTTGGTCGGTTGCATAGACTTCAACTTCTTTGCGCACTTACGCAATACGGCTGCAGGACTTGGGGTAAAATTAAACAGAAGAAACGGTCCATTGTGCGTGGGAGTTTTGGCTAACAGAGCCAGCCTGGCTCCACCGAAAAGCACAGAAGCTTCCTGGGGCTTGAAAGGCTCCGCAGAGCGACCTCACTGTGCCAAAGGTTTCGGACGTTGAGAGGCCACGGCCTCGTATTTCATAGCAAAAAAACAGTTTTATTCAGTAAACTTGGGTATAAATATTTACATGGGACTATGGTAATTTTGGACTAAGAAAAACAGAATTCCGTCCCAAGATTAGACTGTTCCCAAAACGTAGTACATTGTTAATGTAATTATTGGATACCATCAGTTTATTTTTTAAAGCTGGGGAAAGGGAAATGGAGATATTTTATATCTTTTTAAATAGTACCTGGGCGACCGAGCTCTTTACGTTTTCTAAACATTAAACCTAGATCGATTTATCGCCCCCGAAACCCCCTGCATACAAAATTTCATGAATGTCGTTGGAGCCGTATCACGATTCAGATTTTATATATACACTAGCTGACCCGGCAAACTTTGTTTTGCCATAAAAACACCTAATATGCATCTACCCTACCTACCCTACCCTACCCTACCTACCCTACCCTACCCTACCTACCCTACTTACCCTACCTACCCTACCCTACCTACCCTACCTACCCTACCCTACCTACCCTACCCTACCTACCCTACCCTACCTACCCTACCCTACCTACCCTACCCTACCTACCCTACCCTACCTACCCTACCCTACCTACCCTACCCTACCTACCCTACCCTACCTACCCTACCCTACCTACCCTACCCTACCTACCCTACCCTACCTACCCTACCCTACCTACCCTACCCTACCTACCCTACCCTACCTACCCTACCCTACCTACCCTACCCTACCTACCCTACCCTACCTACCCTACCTACCCTACCCTACCTACCCTACCCTACCTACCCTACCCTACCTACCCTACCCTACCTACCCTACCCTAATTTTCCATTTTTTTTTTTTTTTTTTGTAAATCTAAACCATTCTCGAATCTCCACGAACACACACAAAAAATTTCATCAAAATCGGTCCAGTCGTTTAGGAGGAGTTCAGTCACATACACACGCACACAAGAAATATATATGTCGGGTTTAGTCAATAGTACGGACGTCAAAACAAATCGCAAGCACGCCATCTGGCGGCAAAGCAAGACAACTACGCTTTGGCGCGCTTTCTCTAACCACTTGCGTGGTGGGGATAATAGAATTTAGCAGTTGAGCTAAAATGTACAGGCAGTTGAGTACTGACAGCCGTAGAGCTAACACGTCGTAGAATCAGTGTCGATCCGTAATATTAGTAAGCCAGAGTGTAACTTGTGTCTATTTGAATAAACTCAGTGTATCGAATAATTTGTGTGATTTCATTTTCACGATTGTACCCACCGACCTGCCCACACACGATATCTTAACCTAAGGGAATACATCCTGACTTCCCGATGGTTTACATCTATCGGCCAGCCTTGATGCGACATCAGAATTGGGATTCGGTCGTGCTAATGAGATCACATGTAAAAATAAAGCAAGTGAAAATGGCGGTTGCATTCTTGCAAAAAAAAATCACGTTGACAGTTGCGACTACCCTCGGTCTTGAATAATAAAAAGCGAGTCTGGAACGGAGCAGCAAGGAGGTTAGCAACAACCAAGGAGCTGGACAGGTCAAGGAGACGCGTGTGGGCGTGTGGAAAGATCCACGCACTGATCTTTATGCCAATCTGGTGAGTCGTTTTCATTTTGTTATGACTATGGCCAAGCGTGTTAATTTTTCAAAATTCTGCTTTTGTGACGGTATAGCGGTCAGTTGGGATGGCCCGTGTTAGGTCATAATTTCATGTTAGTTATCGATGGTCAAGTTTTGGTATTGTTGAAGAGTTATTATTTTACTATCACTGGAAATGACCCTTGACTAGCCTTGGCCGACTATTGTTACGACGCCGACGGCCTTGGAACGATATGGTGCCTGCCTTACACTTCAGTCTGGAAAATAACGTACCTACCTTACACTTCAGTCTGGAAAATATTATAATTCCAAATGAAATATTTTGATTAGTTTTGTAGTGTGATAGTTTTATGTAGTGAGAGTTAACCAAGTTTGAGAAGAAGCATAGTATTCTTCTTTTCGAGTTAGAGAGGCAAACTATCTGGAACGTAGTAAACCCTACCAGACCACGTTGAGGCTTAAAGGCCGCTATGGTATTCGTTGGATTCTCTAAAGTCCATATACCTTCCTGGGCACTTGGGACACTAATGTGTGGTTCATGTTTTGGACAGGAACTCTGCACTCAAATTCGGTGTCCATAATAACCTATTTGGCCATGCCGGTTTAGGTAACTACTACTACTAGAAGCTCGTGGCTAAATAATAACAGCCGCACTGGTCGATCATCAAGGTTAAGCAACGCTTGACTAGGTCGGTCCGTGGATGGGTGACCATTTCAACATACCAGGTTTCCTCCGTGCCTCGGAAAGCACGTTAAGCCGTTGGTCCCGGCTGTCATTTGAAGATCTTTGACAGTCGTTACGGGTAGTCGGAAGCCTGAGATCTGACACCAGTCTTGCCAAGGGGTACCGTATTACCCAGTTACTGGGTTGTGGAGGTCAGAAAGGCAGTCACTCCATGTAAAACACTGGTACTCAGCTGAATCCGGTAGGACGAAGCCGACCCCAATATGGTTGGGAAAAGGCTAGGCAGATTGATTAGTTTAGGTTACTACGAGTACACCGGTGCATCGATTAATTTCCATCAAAGCTGTGTATGGTTAAGATAACCGTGTGAACATATACTCTCGTAATGCTTTTCATTTTTCAGATACCATATTGTGTCGCAGCCTGAAGCCTCTGCTGCAGGCTAGCGATTCAGATGCTGAGCGCGAAGGTTGACGTGTCAACGTCTGAGAGGTTGGCAGGCTAGCAGTTCGCAGGTGGTAGTCGAACGCTATGACCACAGCTGTGAGGTCGGGAGCACGCGCAAGTTTGGAATGGAATATTCGGTGAGTCGCTTCCATGTTATTTCGATAGTGAGGTCGAAGGTTCTCTAGTGAAGAGATGTTAGTTCGAGTTTCAAGTTTTCATGTTTGACCATTGTATTGGTCGTGGTTATATCTTGCTCTATCACTAGGTAATTAAGACACACTTAGTAAAAAGCAAGTAGCTAATGAGTTTCCTATTGGCTAGTTAGTACTTTCCTAGTTTCAATATTAGGTTTAGTACGAACCTTAGGATGAGATATCCCAAATGAAGGAGTTGAGATATCCAAAATGACTGAATAACTAGTAATTTTCAGTGGCAAAGCGAGTCGGTAATGTCGTGGGGTAACGAAGTTGTATCGAGTTGGTAACGGTACTTGTCATTTACCTGTACTCAGAAAGGATCTTGTTGCGTTACGACTTGCACAGCCGTCTTCAGATCTGAATTCACTTGCTTGCTTTCAAAGTATTATTATGATAGCACTAGATCTTGCAATCAGTTTTTCTTACATGAAAACTGAGTTGGTGAGCGATAGTAAAGGGTTACTGTTGATAATCTGATTTTAACGATATTGATCCGAGTTATTCGTGAAGTCCCTTCACGCGAGCTATTAAGAAGCAAATATTATCAGGCTTAATTAACAGTCGGTATGTTCCAAAATCTTTGAGTAAAGGGCGTGGATCTTGCGAGAAGGATCCTCGATCACCAAGTTTTTTGAGAATCGATGTCATAGTTGATGACAGTGGTAGTGAAACCAAATCTGATTAATATTTCTGCTCATTAGACAAATTCTGGACCGCACCTCATGCGTAACATGTGGCGATGGGTCTACGAAGAGGTTTTATGAGTTGAGTATGCATTGCCTTTGAATTATGGTAAAGAGTAACAGAATTGTTACAATTACTTTGTTTAGTTGAACTTGTTGATCGTCGGACCTTTTTTCTAATTAATGGTGTTGTGTGGGAATCTCTAGTACGAAAACTAAATAGGCCCTGTATTAAGTCCGCGATAGGTGATTATGACAAGATGGTGATCGTTATACACCGAAAGCTATAAATAGGTACGCTTAGAACCTACAAGTATACACATGGTAGGTCAGGGAAGATACCAGCGGGCTATGTACCAGTCGATGTTGATGTCAAAAGGATTTTGATAATGATGAGCAAGCTTGGGGTGTCGAGTGATTGAGTCTATCAGCCATATTATGTTTGACCGTACCAGTGGATTCTGGCGGAGGTCGGGGTCTAGAGAGACCGTTGTGTGAGAGCAATATAATTGCTAGTCGGCTATAGAGCCGTGGCGTTAGAGGTTTTACTCGAGAGTTTCTGTAAACTTGGCAGTTTTTGCTGCAGAATAAGTTTTAAAGTTTGTTTGGAATGACTGTGGTACATGGCCCAGGGTAACGGTTTAGTTAAAGAGTAGGGTTCTAAAATCTTTATTTTCACGAACCCAATAATCTAGTTGGGTCAGGAATAGCCGAGCGTTGTGTGGCAACTGTGAGCCTGAGTGGCGGGTGTTGGCCTGAGTGGCAACTGTTGGCCTGTGTGGCAACTGTTGGCTTATGTGGCAACTGTTGGTCTTTATGGCAACGGAAGGCCTGTATGGCAACACTTTGACACTATGTCTGGCGTGAAAATTCATGTTTGTGTTAGGAACCTTACAGAAGGTTCTTATTGAGTTATGAGGTTAAAAGAAAGTAAACTCGTAGTCATGCGTTTGGTGAGGTCACCATGATAATTTTGATGACGTTCGAATCGTCATGCCCTCATTACGAAAATTGAAATCATTTTGGTTTTCTAATTTTAATTACTTTGCGTAGATCGTGTTAGTAAGACACACATGGCTCAGGTACCAATTGAGATAGTAGATGAAGTAGATAATGAATTGACGTAACATAGGACAGACTAAATCTCTGTGTGAACAGTTTCTGAGTTCAGAGAGTTGAGTTGACTCGACATCGTGGAGATGTTAGAGTAGAGCAATTGTGATTGCTAAGAGAGCTATGAGATAGCTAAGAGAGCTATGAGATAGCTATGGTTTCTTTTGCTGGATTTAATTTGAGATTAATGACTATCAGTGGTACTTGGACTTTGTAATCACTATGATTGGGTGCTTTTAGGTACCAAATCGATGATTGAGTTACTATTTTCTTTAAATTGGAAATAGAATTACTCTTTCCTTGCAAAGGTGAAAGGAGACATTCAAATGATCATGTTTGATTGATTCAAAATGTTTTCTCACTCACCTAGAGTATGCGTCAGGATTGGACGAGTAAATACTGTTTGGAAATTTTGTGTTTCAGAAAAACATCCCTTGTATGATGGGAGACTGGTGGGTCGGAGTAGACTAAGAGGACGTGTGGCGCAACACGACATGAGGTGGCATGGAGCGAGGACAAGATGATGAAGCCTGCGGGTGATAGATTTGGGGATCTGTCACCTGAGAGAGGCCCGATAAGGCGACGTGTGTGTTCCACGCTCGCCTCTCAAGAGAAACTACGGCCTAGAGAACACCATGTGGTTTTAGTCAGTAGGAGTCTGACAGACCCCTCAGCTTTCCCCAAGGGCTGAGGACATCCATTGAGGATTTCCACATGATTCGATACACTGTTAGAACCTGACAATGAGGAACAGACGAGGACGCCTGTCTCGCAGGATGGCCGTGTCGGGTTTAGTCAATAGTACGGACGTCAAAACAAATCGCAAGCACGCCATCTGGCGGCAAAGCAAGACAACTACGCTTTGGCGCGCTTTCTCTAACCACTTGCGTGGTGGGGATAATAGAATTTAGCAGTTGAGCTAAAATGTACAGGCAGTTGAGTACTGACAGCCGTAGAGCTAACACGTCGTAGAATCAGTGTCGATCCGTAATATTAGTAAGCCAGAGTGTAACTTGTGTCTATTTGAATAAACTCAGTGTATCGAATAATTTGTGTGATTTCATTTTCACGATTGTACCCACCGACCTGCCCACACACGATGTCTTAACCTAAGGGAATACATCCTGACTTCCCGATGGTTTACATCTATCGGCCAGCCTTGATGCGACATATATATTAAGATATATACAAGAATTGCTCGTTTAATGGTATTAGATTAGATAACTTTGCTTTATCAGAAGTAATCAAAACGCGGTATAAAATATGATTTTGAACGCATCTGTAATTCATCACTAATATGGACGGGGCCGCCACTGTCTGGTGGCGGACACGGTGGGGTCACAGGAGATGTCCCTATCCCCTGCCGCCGAAAAGTGGTAGTTGGCTAGGCCACTGATCTGAACCGTCACAGGGGACCAAGGGTGCCATATTCAGGGTCGTCTGGCGTCCATGTGCTGGTTTGGTCCCTGTGGTGGTCACGACGAGCAATGTGTTCTGGTGCGCCGGTGATAAGAACTTATCCCCAGAGGAAGGTCTGATGATGGACATCTGCGGCGGGTTCCGCCACACGCGGCACTGGACGACACCGTGGAGTTTTAGTGGGTTAGAGACCCACATAACTGCGCTATCTCCCCGTGGTAGCGCTAGCGCAGCATGCATGAGCATTTTGCCAAGCTAATAAAAAGGCAATATCAACATTAAAAGTAATGATTTTACATCTTAAAATCGAATATCGATTTTTAGATGTAAAATCTAAGCTATTGATCGGTTACGTGGCCTCCCCATTTTTGACAAGTAATATAAATATTATTATTATTTATTATTATTATACAGGCTCATAATAATAATAATAATGTGTGTGTGTTTGCATGGGCAAACCGTATTCGTAGGTACAAGCGGCGAGTGGAGCGATACACCCAGAATCGTACATTCCAAAGTAATGAAAGGTGGGTTTATCAGGCTTGGGAGCGACCCGACCAAGGTGGCGCAGCATCTGGTCGATGCCTGTCAGTCACACCGAAGGTGAATGGACACGGGAGGTTGAACGAGCGTATCACGATCAACCCCCAAGATGTAGCCCGTGCAGTCCGTCCGTTGCCAAACTGGAAATCTCCAGGGCCGGACGGGCTGCACAACTTGCTGCTGTGCAGCCCTGCTCGTTTGGCATCTCAGTACCAGGCAGCCTTAGAGTCTGGTTCACTACCCAAGTTCCTTACAACAGGAATTACCCACCTGCTCCACAAGGCTGGTTGCACTGCGGAACCCAAAAATTATAGACCTATTACATGTTTACCGACGGTCTATAAGGTTCTTACATCCATTTTGAGAGTTAAAATTAATAAACACGTCGACAATAACTCCATCATGTCGGTCTCTCAGAATGGATGTAGGATCGGGTCCCGCCCGCGGTACTAAGGAGCTACTCCTTATTGATATGGCCATTAGCCAACAGGTTCGGCGTTCCCGAAAGGATTTGTCGACATGTTGGATAGATTATAAGAAGGCCTATGACTCGGTGCCTCATACATGGCTCATGAGGGTGCTAGAATTGTATTAAATAAATATAACTCTACGCACCTTCTTGATGTCGTGTATGGGGCAATGGAGCACAGTCCTTCGCTATCCAGGATGTCGAAATATCCAGATGAATAGCGAACCTGTAAGAATTGAGCGAGGAATATTCCAGGGCGATAGTTAGAGTCCGCTTTGGTTTTGTCTAGCCCTGAATCCTCTAAGCATGCTGCTGGAGAATTCCGGGCTTGGCTATCGGTTGAAGAGAGGTGGTCAGGTTATATCTCATCTCCTTTACATGGATGACCTGAAGCTCTTTGCCCCCAGTAATCTTCAACTGATGGAGCTACTAAAGGTAACTGAAACTTTTAGTAGCGCCATCAGGATGGAGTTTGGTGTGGACAAATGTGCGGTCATGCATGTACAGCGAGGGGAGATTGTGGAAACTGTAGGAATTCAACTCGCGGATTCCATAAACCTGAGATCCTTCTCTCCAAACGAAACCTATAAGTATTTGAGTATGTCGGAAGCGTTAGGTATCAGAACTACTGGCATGAAGCAATCGTTGAAGGAACGCTTCTTTGGCCGCCTGAAGAAGGTATTTGTTGGCGCCTAGTACTACTTTCATAGCAACAAGCGTAGTTCATATGAGACGCAGTTAAATGTCAGGCGTTTACTTTTTTTCTTAGTGTTTATAAGATACCCCACATTACTTTTTTATTATATTCATTTTTGCACAACGTTCACAACGTTGATCGCTCCACTAAAAACTATTGTATAAAAACCTATTTGTGTCGAAATACAAGTATTAAACTATCCGAGGGTTTCATTTATGTCCAATACGAGACATAAAATCTGGCGACCGTGACAGGACTTTCCGCAAAACGAAAAAACCATCAAGAAATACGAAGCCCGGTCAGCTTGACCAACTAAGCTACAGCTCTGCTACATCAAGACACGATATTTTGGAGTATTTGGAGGTTCAGCCGTTTCAGCCTACACCTGATATACGGTCTAGACACTGTGATATCAACCGAAGTCGCCGTACAGCAGCCTGGCCAACGCAGCTAAGTGACCTTTCCTTTTCCTTCACACACATACCTACCTACGTTTGTCCGTAATGATTCATAAGCCCCGTGATTTTATATGTGCTTATTTCATACAGATAGGTTCTTAAATAACTAAATAAGCAGTGATTAATTTCTAAAATAAAAATCCACACATAGTTAAAAAATCATAGATTTTATATTGTTTGAACGAGTACCTACCTACGTCAATTCTTACCGGTTTGAATGACCTATTTATTTTACAAGATACATTGTTTCTATCACAGCTACAAGTGTCTACCAGTATTATCTATTATTATCAACTAAATTCAAGCCTAGGTAAAAATCATATTTTTTGCAAGTCATTAAGATTGTTTCGCCGAACATTCCAGGAACGGTGACGTCATTTGCGACGGCCGGGGCCTGCAATATAGTCAAGCCTCATCCACGGAGTACCTACAGCAGTCGGATTCAGCACCGTTACTCCCAGACCACAGGTGACACAGAAAGAGATGGCTCTCCGGCGGGGAATCGAACCCCGGTCTCCCGCGTGACAGGCGGGGATACTTACTACTATACTACCGAAGATAAATCATTTTTTTAAGATTAACGCGGACTCTCTTTCTGATTTTGAAAGCAGGGAAGGGATCAATTTTATTTTCTCACCTTCTTACGCCCCTCATTTTGGTGGAATTTGGGAGGCCGGTGTGAAATCGGCTAAGTACCATATCAAACGTGTGATGGGCGATTCCCATCTAACTTTTGAAGAGTTGTCTACCCTTTTTGGACATGTAGAATCCATCCTGAATAGTCGTCCGCTTTGCCCGTTATCCTCCTCTCCTGATGATCTTCTTTGCCTCACCCCTGGTCACTTTCTTATTGGCCGGCCCCTCACTGCTCTTCCATCACCTGCCTTAGAAGACCGCAACCCCAACAATCTACAACGCTACCAACAAATACAGCAAATTCATCAACATTTTTGGCGTCGGTGGCAGCGTGAATATATCGCTGACTTACAGCAACGTAGCTTACGTAGCAAGTGGAGAACCGATAAGTCAAGCCTGAAAATCGGTGATTTAGTCCTTCTGAAGGAAAATAATACGCCGCCTCTGTTTTGGAGACTGGGACGAGTGCAGAAATTGTTTCCTGGATCAGACGGAGTTTCTCGAGTTGCTGATGTGAAGACCCAACGGGGAATTGTACGACGTTCTTTAGTTCGCCTCTGCCCTCTGCCTTCCTCAAAGGAAATATAGGGTTGAAAACTGAAGATTTCAACGGCGGGAGGATGTTGGCGCCTAGTGCTACTTTCATAGCATCAAGCGTAGTTCATATGAGACGCAGTTAAATGTCAGGCGTTTACTTTTTTTCTTAGTGTTTAAAAGATACCACACGTTACTTTTTTATTATATTCATTTTTGCACAACGTTCACAACGTTGATTGCTCCACTAAAAACTATTGTAAAAAAAACCTATTTTTGTCGAAATACAAGTATTAAACTATCCGAGGGTTTCATTTATGTCCAATACGAGACAGTATTCAATAGCCTTCTTTCGGGCGGAAACAAGGTGCGCGCCTTCAACGGTTGGGTCATGCCGGTATTGATGTACTCTTTTGGCATACTCAAATGGACTCAAACGGAACTTGACGCCCTGGATAGGCGGGTCCGTACACTGCTGACTGCATATCGAATGCATCACCCACGATCGTCGGTCATGAGATTGTATATCCCGCGGAAGTGTGGTGGCCGAGGCTTTTTAAATGCCAAAAGCCTTCACAACCGCGAGATATGCAATCTCAGGGAATATTTTCTAAACACCGACGCGGGTATGCATCGAGATGTGGTAGCAGTGGACAAGGGACTCACCCCACTCTCCTTGGCTAATGAGAACTGGCGCAAGCCTGTAGTGCTTGACACTAACGACCGCAAGGAGGTATGGCAGAATAAGGAGCTTTACGGACGCTTTTCCGGGACCTACATGGGTCCGATGTAGACCAGTCAGCGTCCGTAGCCTGGCTACGTTTCGGAGACCTCTTTGGGGAAACCGAAGGTTTTGTCTGTGCAATTATGGACGAAGCGATAACTACCGGAGATTTATTGTGAAGGATGGCACGGTTGACATCTGTCAGCAGGCATGTCACCGCCCGGGTGAATCGATCCGTCACATTATCTCTGGTTGTTCTCGTCTAGCTAACGAAGAGTACTTGCATAGGCATTGGAGGTGCCGTACTACAGGTATGTGCCCGACCCAGTTCTCGAGAATGGCAATATCACTTTGTACTGGGATTGGTCCATCATCACTGACAGAACTATTATCGCTAATAAACCTGAAATAGTGGTGGTGGACCGAATCGAGAGGCGTACAATGATTGTTGACATAACTATCCCGCATGACGGAAACCTCGTGAAAGCCGATAAAGATAAGCAAATCAAGTATCTTGGCTTGGCTCGCGAGGTTGGCGACATGTGGGATGTGGACACAGCGATCATTGTACCGATAGTCGTGTCAGCCAATGGCTTAATAGCCACGAGCCTTGACCAACAGGAGGCTCTCGTTAGGCGGCTGGGTCAAGGGCCTGATCCAGAAAGCAGTATTGCTGGACACGGCTCGTATTGTGCAGAGAGAGGAACCTCCTAGGTTCCTCTCTCTGGAGCCCTGACCGCCGGTAGCTTAGACCCTGTTCCCGATACCGGTGGGCCTCTATTTTTTATATTTTTAAATGTATTTCTTTTTTGTACGTGCTTTGTAAAAATATTTAATAATGTAACTAATAAGAAAGATAATTAAATAAATGATATAATAATAATATAAATATAAGAAAGATTGACATTGACAGTTTTCTGCGCAGACCGTGTTGTAGTTTGGAGCACCGTTAGTAAAAGAACACGATTAGTGCCGATAATGGACACGCACAGACTTAACTGTCTTGCATTTGACATAATTTGTAACATATTATGTTAAAAAAAACTGGTGAAAAACCTCTCAATTCACAAAACCACAGATTAATAATATACTACCTAATCTCTAAAAACATATTTCTTTTCCCATCTTTTAAAACTATATTGAAGGCCGTACTTAGTTACATTTATGGCAAATGAAATAACGTTTATTTCGTCAAGGGACGTTATGTTAAATTTTACTAGTCCAAGCATATTAAGAGCGTGGTCATTGTTCAAATTTCATTGAACACGATCATAAGGCTTGTTGGTGTGGTTTCAAATTTCGAAGAGCTATTTTTTACTTTCTTTCTTCTTTCAATAGTAACTGTAATATTTTTAACCTACAAAAAAAAAGGACTGAATGCTTATTTATGTATCTATGTTAAGCGATATTTTCGCCAATTATTAACCGTTTTTGATGATTTTTGTCGTGGTTGCCCACTGGCTAAGACCTCGCCTCTCGTGCTTGATGTCGTGGGTACAAAATTACAAATCCAGGCAAATACCAATAAGATTGTTTCCATTAATATGTACTTTCTAAGTTTATTTTGGATATTGCTGACAACGGTGAAGGAAAACATCATAAAGAAACCTGGACTTAGTTAAGTTAGTAAAATTATAAATATGTGTTCCTTTGGTGTAATTGTTGCAGGCGTTCCAGCAGTGCGAGGACAAACGAATATTTAAATAATTCTTTTTATAACGAACCTAAACTGCTGAACCAACTATAATCAATTTTGGTATAAAGATAGATCGGCGGGGTAATAGGGATGATGACTAAAAAAATCTATTTAGTCTGTCAGTTAGAAGTCCCAAAAATATTGGACGTGTATTTTTTCTTTTGTCACATTAACTAAAAATTATGACGAAACAATGCGTTAAAATTTCGCGTGATATCATGCCTTGACGTAACTTCTAAGTAAAAAGTGTACCTTTTTACTTAGAAGTTACGTCACAAGCCCCCAGTCCCGAACGCTTACGATACGCTTTATCTTAGTGATTTTTTTATTGATGTGTTCAAGCAAGAAATACGTGTCTAATATTTTTTTATAATTTAATCGACGGACTAAATAAAACGAAAAATATTACGCACTCATGCAATCGATCGCATTTAATATTGTCAATTCAACAGGTTTCGTTGCGGTGATTACGCTATCGGGATAACATATTTAAACGTATGAAACAATGGATCTAGAACTCCTTTCGGTCGACATCATCATCATAATCATCAGCCTGCTGCTGATGGCCTGGACATAGACTTCCAGTGGGACGCCATTTATTTCGGTTTTAGGCAACTCAACCAGCTGTTACTAGCCACCCTGCGATGGGCGTCCCGCCTTGCATTTACCAATACGCGAACTCCACTCAAGAACACGGGTTGGGAATATGGGTACTGTGATTTAGTGTATTAGGCACGCAATCTAGCAGTCGCTAGTCTGAAATATAATCATCTAAGGTATTAGGGCGTATCTAACCACCACCCTAATTATGTAAGTTTAAAGAATATTGCACGGTATGCTTGCCATGGATTTATTGCCTCATATGTTCAAAAAGCCGTCTACTCCACAGCGTGAAACATGCAATGAATATTGTTGAGCGATCAAAATGAAAAGGAAGGAGTGTGCTTCGTGCTGATAAAACAGATACGCAATTAGGTTGTCGGTGTATGAGAAATTGCGTACGAAAACCAAACTAGATTTAAATTAATAAGTCATACCCCACTTTTGTCATGTATTTTTAGGGTTTCTTACCCAAATGGTATAACCGGGACCCTATTGCTGAGACTCCACTGCCCATCTGTCTGTCACCAGGCTGTATCTCATGAACCGTGATAGCTAGATAGTTTAAATTCATAGATGATGTATTTACGTTGTCGCTATAACAACAAATACTAAAAACAGAAAAAAAAACTATTTAAGTGGGGCTTTCATCCAACAAACATGTTATTTTGCAGTTTTTTCGGATAATGGGACGGAACCCTTCGTGCGCGAGTCTGACTCGCACTTGGCCTATTATTTTTAACTATAGTAGTTAAAAATAACAGGTCAATAAAAAACGGATGTTACGTGACTACGCCTATGATATGCTGTGTTTCTCGCACAAGAGAATATTTAACAGACGTTTTGGTGCAGCATTTCTGGGATTAGATCATGTGACCAGAGAAGAGGTGGTAGGTACTACACACAGACGCACACTAGACTCATACACACACTCACAAACATATCTACACTCTTCACAAAGCTCTAGTAAATATTATAATTTTGCATGTTTTATTTTTTTAATTATTAAGGCGAATATATACACCCCAATGTTAACGCAGTACTGGCCGTGCGCCCGCTCGATGTCAAAATATCAATATTACACCTCCTTTTGAACAGTTTTGTGTGCAAAATATTATTTATACTACACCTGCTCGGAAAGTACCTTGATACTTTATCAAATTTACGGTAGAAAGTACGTCATTGCAGATCGAACAAATATGCGGCGAGAAAACGCATCTGAGCGGGAGAGAAAAGTGTATGAAAAGCCATTTCTTACGTGGTTTTTCTTTTTTAATTTTGGGTAAGACTATGCGCTGGTAACCTAAATATCAAAAGCCAAAAAGTTTTTACAGTGAGTTTTTATCTCCAAGTTCGCAAAATGACACTGGCCACTAGCTGTGTGTTGGATGGTGTCAAACAATTTGAAAAAAGAACATGTGAAAATTGCAGACGCCATTGGCGCCATTTTCAATTTCAATATAAATTTAAATTAGTAAAGATTTAGTTTTTTATTTTCCTCGTAGGTGTAGTATAAAGCACTAAGTATCACTCGAGAGAAAGTGCGATTCCCGATCTCGGGTGTTTTACGACACCCTCGACGGTAATCGGTCACTTTCTCCTCTCGGTGAACAATGTACTATTGATTCACATATTATGCTATTTCAGTTATGAAGAAATTCCAACCATCTATTTTTCTGTGTGTTTTTTTGAGAGTGTTATTATAACTCTTTTTTTTAAATTGGTTCGCGCTTGACCTCTACTTGGGTGAATAAACTTGACAACAGCTCAGACGGACGGACAGACGGACACGTGAGTGCGTTTGGACCCATCGGGTAAGGAACCCTAAAAATGATGCCATTATATTAATAAAGACAAAATCAGATTTATCAATATATTAGTATTTGGTAGTAAAAAGTACAAAATAATGAACATTATCTCCAAATTTCAAGTTCATAGGTCAATGGGAAGTTATAAAATTCTTCGGAACAAATTTTGCACAAATGTTTTCTTTTTCTAGGTCATCACAAATGAACTTGTCTATGCATATCTCAGCTTGGTGCAAGGAGACAGTCAAACACCAAGACGTGATGAAGAATCACATGCTGAAATAATTGGAGTAATGAAACCAGCAGATGTAAATTTAACAAAAAAAAAAAAAATATGTTTGTTTTAGTGACAACGTTTTTCTTTTCGTTCATACTAATAGCTTTTACTAGTGGGTTCGCCCAAGGAAATGTATGCCCTTGATAATTATGAAAGTATATAAACACAATCTATTCGTATGATAAGTATCATACAAATCTATTCAGTCGTTGAGGAGTGCTTGATTAACTTACGTCCAGACTTGCACACTCATGTGTAAACTGTGGATTCTCTAACCTCCTCGAGCTGACTATTGAGTGACCCTGCCATGATATATCTGAAACCGCTTGCAAGCCAGGAGAGGCGCTGTTGTAGGTACATCTTGCTCAGACAGGGTACATTGGTGACTATCGTATATGGAGTCAAAACAAAATGACGTTATTGTACGGCTTGCCGAAAGATTCCGGCTTTTTGACAATATTTTTATCCTATTTATCTTACTATATATTATATTATAAATGCGAAAGTTTGGATTGTATGTTACTCAATCACGCCAGAACGCATGAACGGATCTGGATGACTTTTGGCACAGAGATAGATTATATTCAGGAATAGCTAGCACACAGGATACTTATTATCCTAAATATTATTTGCTCTCCTTCTCCAACCACGATACTCATAAGGTCTAATAGATTACATGAATTGTATGTCTCTCTCTCTTTGACCATAACTACCCTACATATTGCTCGTACTAAAAATATTTTTATATTTTTGCAGTAGCTACGCATCTAGGTATTTTAGTTTTCTAGTTGAAACAGTTTCCATTTCATAACAGTTAGTTTATTTTCTAACTTTGGCATAAAGAAAATTGTTTGTTCCATAGTTATAAACAAAGAGCAGAGGTTTGCTCAAAGTTTCAAAAATAATATGCAGTTCAAAGCTGTAATATTATAGTAGTCACAACAGTTTCTTAAACACAGTTCGCTTTTAAATCCTATTTTGGGTCTAATTAATGATTACACGTTGAAATGTTATTGTAAATAACATGAGTACTTTCCTGTTTTAAATAAGGAAAACAACAACATTTACTAATTGTGCTAAATATATCAAATTAATTGACAATATTATTCAGCTCTACTGAAAAACCCACCTGGTTGAACACCATGACAAGATATATTTGGCTTCGCTATAAAACCGTTATATTTTAAATAGGTATGCCCGTCGTTTCTGGCAATTAAAGCTGCTTCGTAAGTAGTAGTAGCGTGCTCCTGCCTGCTAATAACAACATACTGCGACCTCCCCTTGTACAGATATCTACACTAATATTATAAAGAGGAAAGCTTAGATTGTTTGTAAGTTTGTAATAGTAGATTATGAACCAAGGGGATAAAGCAGTGATTTACGTCACGGGAGGCATATTCATCCCAGAGCTTATTGAGGGTCTCTAGAGAAGTCTATGTAAGATCCTGATTGAACCGAGAGGTTCAAGCTGCCCAAGGCGAAGACAGACTTTATCCCAGAGGAGCATACTCTACTTTTCACACCTTCTGCGAGACAATAAAAAGTCAGGGTGCCATAAATTAAGTATTCATTTTGTAATTAATATAAATCAAAAGTTAATATTGGTGATAGACACATTAGTCCAGTTATAGAAGGTTAATAACAAACAGAGTTACTTTCGCTTTTTTAATTTCAGTATGGATAACGTGCCATATCTTAAATAAACCTCTTGTGAATTCTAAATGAAAGGTCCGATTCAAATAATGCAAAGATAAATTTATAGATACATAATCAGTTATATTTAGAAAAAAAAATAGGATGAGGATTAATAATCATGATAGGTACGAATGTCAAAATTTTCACCCTCCTCGTGTTTGTTGTGTGTGATCAAAGTAGTTCGTTTGAATTATAACTAAAATCAGAATAATAATTGAATCAAAATAATAATTAAAATTAAAATAACACATAAAATGAAAAATAAATAGAATAAGTGAAGAATCAAATTAAATCAAATCTAATCATATTTATTCGTAAATGTAGGTTGCAAAACAATAGGATGTTATAATAAGGTAGTCAGTTCGCTACATTTTACTCGAGAGCATACAAATAATAAACAAAGTTGGTGGTGTCGAAACAACAGACACACATTTAAAATTAAATAATTCAATTACTTACAAAACACACAATTCCGTACTTACTAACACACAATTACCAATATAAAAATAATAATAATAATCTAAATATAATATTGTAATAAGCTAAATGTCAGTGGTGTCCTCCATAAACTCAGTTCTGGAGTAGTAACATTTGTGAATTAAAAATTGTTTCAGTTTCTTTTTAAACATATTAATATTAAGATTATTTATCTGTCGTGGAATTTTATTGAAAACTAGCTGTTGCCCGCGGCTTCGCTCCCGTGGACCACCCCACAGGACCCATTTTCGGGATAAAAAAATAGCCTATGTTACTCAGGAATAATGTAGCTTGCTACTGGTGAAAGAATTTTTTATATCGGTCCAGTAGTTTCGGACCCTATTCGGTACAAACAAACAAACAAACAAAAAAATCTTTCCTCTTTATAATATTAGTATAGATAACTGGCGCCTACTAAGAGTGTGTTTTGTGTGCTTAATGCATGTATGTGAAGCGAAAGTATAGAGTGTGCTTGCGTGGTACCTCCACACAACCCCATTCCATGCTGCGTGTACTATTTGGGGTGCATGTTTAAGGAAGAAACATTTCTAGGGTTTGTCTAAGATCTGCAATTCTTCGTAAGTAAGGATATGGAGCTATTCTCAATTTATCTTTTACATATTTATATTATTAAAATTATATCTATCGTTTTTAATAGAATTTCTAGGTCCACAGTCAGGAATTTTAAGACAAGCCGATGCTCATAGCGATGACGTCAGTGAACTGCTGCAACCAGGAGCAGCGCTTCCCGTCGCCGCGCTGTAAACAGATTACAGTATTAGATAGATACTGATACTGACAATAACTCGTGTAAGTTGTAATTCAACTCGATGAGTTAATAAATTGTAATGGAAAAAGCTACATATTTGATGACGTCTTTCGTTAAATAAAGGGACACATAATAAATATATTTTTTTGGTAAAATGAGTTATTTAGCTTACCAGTTAATCTCAGAGTCAGTAACAGCAGGTACAATCATGTTTTCGAAAGATTTTCTTTTAGCGTATTCGATTTCCTCGTAGATATGCTCGTGGCCTTCAACTTCATCATAGTTCATTTCTTCTATGTCTGCAATTTCCTTCGCACATTGCTTACGAAAAAGCAAGTTAAGATAGAAGGGGTTCCTCTAAAAAATTGCAAGACACATTAACGAAATTTGAATGTGGGCTCCCAATCGTTTACCGCTCAGGGTTTCCCCAACGGTCATCATTAAACAAAACAACTTTATCACAAAATCTAAACCGACTTCCAAAGTAAAACCCTACAAAGTGCAAAATGATTTTCGTTTCTGAAATCGTTGGAGCTAAACGAAAAAGCCAGATGTACCAAAGACTTGACTTCTTTGCACTTTGTTTTGGAAGTCAGCAAATTTTTTGAGATACAGTTATTTTTTTCTCTTTTTGGATTTGGTATCTTATTACTAAGAGTGAGAAAGTTCTATAATAAGATACCCATTTTTTTTTTTGAAAAGGGAAATCAAACATTGAATTCTTCCGCTCTGGGTGAAGCGGAAGGCCTTTGAGACTTCAGTTGCTTTCAGACTTTTACTGACTAAAACCCACCCGTATTGCTTCAGTTGCTTGTGTCAGGGCCGCAGTAACTCTCCTTCAAAATCCGCGACCCATACTGGCATTGGCCCTAGCAGATCCCATTAGTTTTTACTGACATCTCTGAGGCGCGCATGGAACACCATGCACCGTCGACTCAGGCCTGGTCCTTATCGGACGACGAATTACCTATTACTCGCCATCCGCAAGCCCGCGCCTAGGGTGGCCGGGGATCGGCTTGCGATTCCCGACGCCCAGGGCGTCTCCCGTGGCGATAGTAAGATCTGGTACAGGATTGACCGGATACCCATAATAACTCAATTTACACATTCGTGCTGGTTGTAACGTTGTTTGTTTAATATCTTGAAAAATACTGAACGGATTTTGATGAAACTAGCATATTACCTGTAATATCTATTTTCTGAGAAATACGTGGGCAAACATACAAACATACACTTATGAAATTTGGCACGCCTGCACCCTAATTGCGAAACTGTTTTGACAGCTCGAAGTGCACATGTTCTCTTTCATTTTGATGACTCAACAGCATTTATTGCGTGCGCTGTTGAGCAGGTGGATTTTTGTTTGATTGATGATTTGAAATGAAAACATCCCTGTTAGGGATCCGTAGTCAACAAGGAACTATTATAGTTACGCCATGTCCGTCTGTACGTCCGTCCATCTGCAGCTTAGCTCAGAGACTCTTATAAATAATAATCACGCCGACAAAGTAATAAAATAAAACCAAGAAAAACATTTTTTCGTAGCTCTATACATGTAAAGTGGGATGTTTTTATCTCGTCTGTCCAGTGGTGTTGGTATCGTTAGGTAGTCTGTTCAAAAATATTACGGGTCTGTTAAAACTATTTTTAACCGACTTACCAAAAAGGAGGAGGTTCTATGTTCGACATTATGTTTGTTTTTTTTTTTTTTTTTTTTTTTTTTTTTGTGTATGTTCACGCATATCTCCGTCAATTTTGGACCGATTTAAAAAATTCTTTTTTTGTTTGAAAGAGTATGTTTCGAAATTGGTCCCATTTTAATTTGGTGAAGATCTGATGAAGGACTTCGAAGATATACAACAGAACTCTTCAATAAATTACGGCAGATCTCTCGGAATTGCTGCAATCGCATGTCTGTTTATTGTTTACGCTATTTCATAACATAACATCACGCCAGTACGCTCTAAAGGGGTACGCAGATCTCTCATTTCACCGGTAATACTCTAGTTTCATGATATTCGGGTAATCTATTCTGGCGTTATAGGTACCTTACTATACTAAACAACTTGTACAACTAAAAAGTAAAAAATAAAAAGCTTTTTACAAAAAAATACTACCGACTTCCAAATAAAAAGACTACAAAGTGAAAAATAACTTTATTTTTGGAAGTCGGTGTCTATAACGCAAAAAAATGGTACCTACCAAAGACACCGACTTCCAAAAATAAAGTTATTTTTCACTTTGTAGTCTTTTTATTTGGAAGTCGGTAGTATTTTTTTGTAAAAAGCTTTTTATTCGATTCAGGGATCCGTTTGCGAAAATTTAAGCTTTAAATTGTTAATTTTTGTTAGAGTCAAGTGCCCCCCCCCCCCCCTGCGAGCTAATTGGTTGCTTTTGGATATGTGACAACAGTTTTCGGCAAAGTTAATTTTGTCCCTTCGTTAGAGCAATGTTCGGTGCTTTTATTGTTAATAATGTTACCTATTTATTTTGATGAATGTAGCTATTTATACGGAACACTCTGTGCGCGAGTCAGACTTGCACTTGGACGGTTTTATTTAATATTTGATACTAGCTTCGGCGAAACAAAAATATAAAAAAACCCTAGATTTCACGACGACCTAGAAACATTTTATTATTAGTGGTAGGTACTTATTTTATCACTATTTTTTAATTATTTTATATTTTTTCATCAATATTACCTACTACCTACTTGTCTTCTTCTTGTTAAAACGGCCATGTTAAAGTTTCCTTTCAAACGCGTCAAACAAAACTTTCAGACGGCCTTATCTTTACTATCTAAATCCATGATTATGAACCTTATTTATTAAAATCTCTGAGCTGTTTAGTGCCTAATCAACAGATTCTAAATACAAACAAACATATTTATAAAAAAAAAATAAGTAATACATTCATGATTTCAAAGTGAAAGGTGTGCAAAGTACGTTGCGCAGAAAAACGTAACGCTTTTGAGTTAACGCTTGTATGGTTTCACTCTTCATAAAATTTCCAATAGAAGAAAATCGATTCTTAAGGAGTAAACTCCAAAAGTATTTTGACCATATGATTAGTTTTTAAATCTTGATTAGCAGCATGCGCACCGGTAGCAACCGCGCTCTATGATTAACAGATCATTAATTCAAATTCTCCATAGAAAATTGATATTGATGTATGTCGCGACGTTTCATTAAAATCTATAGATAATATGGATTCTCTATGATAAAATATTATTTATTTATTTTAAATACATAAAGATCCAATTGTTAGTAGGTACTTAAAAATTTAAGATACATGTTAGTAACTTAACATCGGTTTGACAGATTAGCAATATTTTTACTGACTTAAAAAAAAAGGTGCAAACATACACTTATGAAATTTGGAACACGTGTTTTAGAAGCCCATACAGAGTAACATATTATGTGAATATGCAATTCAAACAATATTATATACAATATAATTCGACACGTATGTATGAAATATTGTTAGAATTGCATATTCATATATTATGTTCCTCTGTATGGGCTTCTAAACGCGTGTGCCAAATTTATTAAATGTATGTTTGTTTGTATGTATTTATGTATGTTCGTACACGCATATCTCCGAAACTACTTATCGGATTACGATCACTATTTTTTATTGGATTATGTATCTCTCTACTAAGGGAAAAGTGCAAGTTTCATCCAAATCGGTTCAGCAGTTTCAAGATATATATTATATATCTTTAGAACATACGACCGAACTCCTTAGCGACAATCAGCACGAATGCGTAAATTAAGTAATTATGGGTATTTTGTCAATCCTTTAGGTACCTTACTATAGACTATACCTAGCCTTTTCCCCATTTATGTTGGGGTCGGCTTCCAGTCTAACCGGATTCAGCTGAGCACCAGTGTTTTACATGGAGCGACTGCCTATCTGATCTCCACAACCCAGTAACTAAGTAATATTATACCCCTTGGCAAGACTGGTGTCAGATCACAGGCTTCTGACTACCCGTAACGACTGTCAAAGATCGTAAGATCTATCTTACTATAGAACTTGCAATTTTTTTTGTCGTTGGGTACTAAAACTAAAAACAAATAAATAAAACCTCTTTTACAAAAAATAAACCGACTTCTTAAGCATAACACTAAAAAAAGCAAAAATAACTTTCCGTTTCGGTATTGAAAACGATAAAAACATGAGGTACCAAAGACACCGACTGCCGAAGCTACAGTTATTTTTGCTTCTTTTAGAGTTTTGCTTTAGAAGTCGAATTACATTTTGTATTTTTTTTATTATTTATTGAGACAATTGATTAAAAACTTGCTAATTGGTCTCTAATTAACGAAAGTAAATATTTGTATGATAATTTAATATTTTTATTTAAACTTACTTCACATGTTGGTAATCGGGGTGTGCTTGGTTCATTGTATTTTAACCAACAACGTTTCTTTACTGCAAAAATCACTAGCAGGATCAGCGCCATCACGGAAATTATTGTTATAATAATGACAGTATAATTAGTATTTACATCTGAAATCACATAATTTGTCTTTTAGTTTCGATTACAAACTTAGATGATAGTCACGATACTGGCAAGTGGTGATGTGATGTGGCGGGTACCTGTGTAGACCTCGGTGTAGGCGCTTTCGATGAAGTCCTCCGTCCAGTCGTCGTAGACACGCAGCTTGACGTAGTACTTGGTGCCGGGCTTGAGCGGTCCGTTGCAGAATAACAGATCGGCCGT
Organism: Anorthoa munda; assembly: GCA_945859665.1. Taxonomy (NCBI): domain Eukaryota; kingdom Metazoa; phylum Arthropoda; class Insecta; order Lepidoptera; family Noctuidae; genus Anorthoa; species Anorthoa munda. The sequence goes on from OX243896.1 coordinate 10,148,940, forward strand.
GCAGTTCTGCGCGCCGATGACGAACTCCTTGACGGACGACGAGTTTTCCTCGTCAGAGGGCATCTCTACGGCGTAGGGCGTCCAGACGTCCAGCGCCTGCACGTCAGACCACGTCCCGCCTACCGTGTGGTTGAGCTCGTTGCGCGGGTCTTCGGCCACCACCAGACAGTAAAGAAGCCTGGGATCGTAGTAGAAGAAAGAGAAGCTCACGGTTACACTGGTGGCTGAGTGACGCAGTACGCTCGGCGGCGGCACGGCGGTCGGCGCTACACTTAAGCAAACATTACATTTTTTAAGGTTCCGAACCCAAAGGGTAAAAACGGTACCCTATTACTAAGACTCCACGATCCACCTGTCTGTCTGTCTGTTCGTCTGTCACCAGGCTGTATCTCATGAACCGTGATGGCTAGACAGTTGCAATTTTCACAGATGATGTATTTCTGTTTCCGCTATAACAACAAATACTAAAAACAGAATAACATAAGTATTTAAGTGGGGCTCCCATACAACAAACGTGTTTTTTTTTTCCTTTTGTTGCGATAGTGGTACGGAACCATTCGTGCGCGAGTCCGACTCGCACTTGGAAGGTTTTTTTAATACCCTTTTGAAAATAGGCTCCTCGTATATATCGCACTCTCAGTTTAAAAAAGGTATAAGTAGTGTTACTTTGAAATTGTGCGTCAATTAGCAGATACAATAGAAACAACAATACCATAGGCACACAATGTGTGCGCGTGAAGTTCTAGGAGTTGACATGATTAAAAAACATAACCCTTTCCTTGCAGCCGGGTAAAAAGAGCAAATAAAAAAATATACGGTTGAATTGAGAAACCTCCTCCTTTTTTTGAAGTCGGTTAAAAATTACATATTTTTTTGAGATTTATGGCATTAATTTTGCGATTTTATACAAGAACTAGCTTTCGCTTTTTTTAGTTTCGCCTGCGTGGGCTACACGATTTTAGCTGTTTCGTTTTTCTCTGAAAACTCTCCAGCAGACGTATCTCCTATTAAATGGACTCGCATATTTCTTTCTAAAGATATTTATTTATCATACAAATTTTAACAGCCCTTTTATACCCCTTTAAGGGATTTAAAAAATCCTTAATGACGTATTTTATTATTTTATATTTTAAGGCTAAATACCACATTTCATTCATTCCAAATTAAAAATTACAGGTTTACAAACTTTGATCTCCTATTTCATCCATTTAGGGGTTGAGTTTTGAAAAATCATTTCTTAAATGACACTTACAGTATAAAATCAACATCCTTTCAAAATTTAAAACTTCTATCAATAATGGTTTAGGCTGGGCGTTGATATTATGTCAGTCGGTACATTGCCTTTTATATATAGACTAGCTTTCCACCCGCGGCTTCGCCTGCGTGGGCTACACGATTTTGGCTGTTTCGTTTTTCCAGTTCTGGCGGGATATTGCAAATTAATTTGTTATGGCGGTATAATGGATAGGTACGGAACCCTAGGCGCACGAATTAGACTCGTACTTTACCGGTTTTTTTTAATGTATTAATAACTTCTGCTTTTGGATAATGTTTATTTGGTGTCTTAACTTTTTTACATGTAGTCGAGAAAATGATACGGCTAAGTGGCCGCTGCCAGAATTGATAGACATTTGCGCCCGATTTATTGCATTTTCAATCATTCTTGCCAGAACTTCTGGCGGATATTATCTTCAGAGGACATCAAGAGTCTACCCTTACCCCTTTTTCTGATTGGGTGCCGAGTCACCCACGTCCGTAGGAGTATACCCCTTTTTTTGATTCCCTACACGTGGCCCCCGGGTGGTGCAAACCAGGTGACACTGGACTGGTGGTAGGCTTCGGCCGAAGGCTTGCGACCACCCACCGGGCAAAGACGTACCGCCAAGCGGCCTAGCCGTGTTCCGGTACGATGCTCGGTATAGCCAACTAGAGGAGTTGGGTCGAGATAGCTGTTCCACTGCAGGCTGACCAGTCAGACGCGCGCGTTTAGGGATGTATTGGGAGACTAGTTGCGGAGGGTAGCGGGATCCGAGGCACGGTGCGTCACTGGCCGACCGCAGGCAGTAGGGGGCCCAAGTAGTGTGCCAGCCACACACGAAAGGCTGCCCCGCCAACTGTCGAAAAATCCCGGCATGCACCATCGTGCTGGTTGGCGACCAGACGGGAGGGCCCGATGGACATTCCGGTGGGAGTCGGGCGTCCACGCAGTCTCCAGGCTAGTGCCCCAATGATGACGTCCTTTCAGTGCGTGTCTGTAGGTTAGCAGCTTGGAACCTCGCCTCACTTCTTTCTCCTCTTATCCATTTACTCTACCGCCCAATTAGTGTTACTGGGGGACTTTAATGCCCACCAGCAGGACTGGCTCCATACCAGTGCACTGATCTTGATGGACGGGAGATGCGTAAGCTTTCGCTAGCGATAAACCGAATTGCTTGGACCTTTTGCTGACAACACACCCAGACAGATACTCTGTGTCGATAGCTTCACCTTTGGGTAGTTCCGACTACTGTCTGGTAAAGTCTGTGTCCGTCTATTCCCCGCCCGATCCCAGCCCAAGAGGCTCCCGGCGGGTTTGGCGGTACAAGTCAGCAGATTAGGATGGTATGCGATATTTCTTCGCATGCTATCCTTGGCAGCCTACTTGCTTTTCTTCGACTGATCCATCGTAGTGCGCGGACGCCGTGACGGATGTGTTGCGTCAGGGAATGCTTAAACATGGGCGTAGCTGGCTTGGGTCGAAGCTCGATCGCGCAAGGCAGGTGACGTAAGTCAGAAGAAGAAGGCCTTCAACAGGGCTGGCAAGTCCTGCAAGTTGGTGTTGCGAAGGGCTCGGTTCAACCAAATCGGCTGAATAGGGACCAAACTTGCTCTTACCCAGCAGATAGTAAAGCGTTTTGGTCCCTGGCTAAGTCAGTCGAGTCGAACTTCTGCCGTCCCACACTACCAGCACTGCTGAAACCCGACGTGTCGCTGGCCCACTCAACTGAGGAGAAGGCAAATGTATTTGCCTCTCTTTTTGCGGAATCTTCACGTCTGAATCCTGGTGACGCGCAGCCCCCTCGTTCTCCCGATGGATGTGAGACGAGTATGTCGGACATTCGTATCCATCAAAAGGACGTCCGTATGTCGACGTGAACAAGGCTAGCGGCCCTGATGGAATTCTAGCTATTTTTCTTAGAACCTGTGCGCCTGAACTGTCTCCGATCTTGACACGCCTATTCCGCCTTTCTTATGAGGCTGGAAAAGTTCTGAATGCTTGGAAGCAAGCTAACGTACAGCCCGTGCCCAAGAAGGCCAGTCGAGCTGACCCAGCCTACTACAGACCCATATCTGTACCCTCCATACTCTGTAAAAGTATGGAACGTGTACTCAATATCAAGCTCCTGGCATGCCTAGAAGCAAACGATGTCCTTAGTGACCACCAATACGGCTTCCGCCGAAATCGGTCTACTAGCTACATCTTCTAGCGTATGCGCAGCGTGTACATCTGGAGTGAGGCCATCGAGAGGCATGGGGAAGCGCTTGCCGTCTCCCTCAACATCTCGAAGGATTTTTTGAATAACATCTGTGTAAGCGCTTATCCAGGCATTAACCAGTCAATTATGTCAGCTTGAAGTTTACAGAAACGCTTTTATACAATGACTATTCAGCCAATCTGTGTTGCTTGGGAGGTATTCAACGAAGGGGGCTATGCTAATCTGGTCAGGTTTAATGCTGCTAAAACCCAGGCGTGTCTTTTTTCCGCTAAAAAGAGCCAATTTCACCCGATTCCAACTTGCCGAGATGTGACAGTGCCAATAACTGACCATCTTGAGCTTCTTGGCGTTACGTTGACATCGACTCTCAATTTTGACCCATACATTGAGGCAAAGGCTCAGCTGGCTGCCAAAAAGCTGGGAAACCTTGAAAAGGTTAGAAGGTACTTCACGCCAGAACAGCTGCTCAGCTTGTCGATCGAAAAGCAGGCCAAGAGGCTAATCGGCAATGATGCACTGGTTAAGTCACAGCCCAAGTCGGAGCCCTGAACATCTTTGCCGAGTTGCCAGCTTGTCGGTTTTTAATCGCATGCATTTCGGGGAGTGTGCGATGGAATTGCATGATCTAATTCCGCCAAGCCCGTTTCATCATCGGACTACAAGACGTACGGTGATGCGCCATCGGTACATGGTTGACATCCCACCCATACACACTAAATGTTTTGGAAATACTTTCATTATGCGTACAGCTAAGGAGTGGAATTCCCTGCCGGAGTCTGTGTTGCCCGATAGCTACAATCTAGGGGTCTTTAAGTCAAGAGTGAATAGTATACTTCTAGGTACGCGCGCTTCACCGTCAACCACATCATCGCTTACCATCAGGTGAGATAGAGGTCAAGCGCGAGCCTAATAGAAAAAAAAAATGTAATTATTCGGTGGCAAAGTGGCGGCACCTCGAAAATAACGATTTCTTTAACCTATCATTAACGAGATTAATGACTTTAATTATTTTGTTAAAAGCATTAAAGCCAATATATCCAGCAGTAGCAGCCTTTCCGTGAAGTTTTCGTTATGGCGTCAGACTCACAGTCTGTATATTATTGTTGTGTGAACTTGTATTGTGCCAAATGCACGTGTTTCTTTGATTTATATCAATTTTGTCAAATTATTTACTAGTAGCTTCTGACCGCGGCTCAGAGCGCGTAAAAAGTGTAAGATAGACAGACAGAGTTACTTTAGCATTTATAATATAAGTATGAATTATCAACAAATTCATATTTATTTGTGCTCTAAATCCAAAAAAAAATATTCAGCGTTTAATATTTTGAGTACAAGGTTTATCTCTCCTTAAAAAATCGGACACGGCGCACTAGAAAAAAATTGCGAGTCATAAAGCCATTTTTACAATATTTTTCTATTAAATGGTGTTTATAATGACATTATTTATTTTTCAAATGTGATGAATAACGTCATCTATACCAATATTATAAAGAGGAAAGGTTTTTTGTTTGTTTGTTTATACCGAATAGGCTCCGAAACTACTGGACCGATTTAAAAAAATCTTTCACCAATATATTGCTACATTATTCCTGAGTGACATAGGCTATTTTTTAATCCCGAAAACGGGTCCTGTAGTGTGGTCCACGGGAGCGAAGCCGCGGGGAACAGCTAGTTTGATATAATGTGTTCGGGCATTTGTTATTGCAGTTTCTCGACCTCGGCTGCAATGACTAAGTTAGTCCACTTGTATGAAAATTTATTATATTGATTTTGTCATTGGCATTGGATATAATAATTTTTATGAACATCTAAAATATCATAATTTCTTTTAGTTTCAGTTGAGCGATTAAAAAACTAAGAATCATCTAAGTTTTTAAGTCAAGATACTGTTGGCAAGTGGTGAAGTAAAATGGCGGGTACCTACCTGTGAAAATCTCAGTGTAGTTGCTGTGGTAAAACTTGGGTGGACTGATATCCAGGTCCAGGACCGTCAGCTTGACATAGTACTTGGTGCCGGGATTAAGCGGTTCGATGGTGAACTCCTTGTCGGACTGCGAGTACTCTATGTGGTCTGGCAGCGGTACCTTGAATGTCTGCACCTTATGGAGGTCTTCTGACATAAGCTGGACGTCCTCAACAATAAATTGGTACAAAACAATGGGACCATAGTACTCGGATACGAAGCTCACGGTTGCGTTGGTAGTTGAACGGTGCAGAAGGCGCGGTGGCTCCGGTATCCAGTCGTCCGGCGCTGCACATAAGCAGACGTTGCAATATTTTTACAATACCCTTACTCGGAAACTGGCTCCTACCCCACCGCTTTTAGGCACAATACGAGTCGTATTTCGTACTAGTGCAGATATGGCAGTAGCCAGCTCCCATCTATTCAATTTTTACAATAATATCTTAAGAATTACTTTTTTGGTCACAAATAAATATAAACTAACATAACATGTCGTGTCCAGGCTATCGTTCTCCATTTTGGGTTGCCTGGAAGAGATCGCAGTACGCGATATGGCTACCTGTTGTATGTTGTTTTTATTTTAAGTTTTCCGAATGTATTATTTTATTATCTTGGTCTACAATAAAGTATATATAAATAAATAAATAAACTTAGTACAATGAGCATTTTTGTTTCAGGTTGTCTCAAAGATTAACCATTTTCAAATTTCAATATTTTCATTATGGCGTCAGAAACAAATTGACAATTATATTATTGTGTGAACTTGTGTGCCTTGTATTGTATCAAATACACGTGTTTTATTCTTTTTATTTATATTTCATCAAATTATTTAGGTATTATAAACATTTTTTTTTTTTGTTTTCTAACTGCAAAAACATTCAGTGTATTATATTTCAAATATTAGGCTGCCGAAAATCTTGTATTAAATTACATATACAACTAGCTGACCCGGCAACAGCTGTTTTGCCATATAAAGGATCTTTCAACAAGGACGGGTCGATGTTAAAATTGAATAAAACAAGATGTGTGTGAGATATTAACGAAATTTATTTTTTATTTAAAAGGCCCATTTATGCCATTATGAATGGAATTTGACATCGTTCAAATGTCCGCCGTGGCTTCGTATGGTGGCACGAATCCGAGAGGTCCAATTTTTAATGACTCTGCTGCATAGATCCGGCTGAATCCGAGCGATGGCCTGCGTTATGTTGGCTTTCAGGGCAACGGTCGAATGTGGTTTATTGGCATATACCTGCGACTTCAGAAAACCCCACAAGAAAAAGTCTAGCGGAGTCAAATCACACGATCTTGGTGGCCAATTCACGTCACCTCTGCGAGAGATAACTCTACCCTCAAACCGTTCATGCAGAATGTCGATTGTGTCGTTCGCTGTGTGGCAAGTAGCGCCATCTTGCTGGAACCACATGCCGTTCACGTCCATATTGTTCAATTCAAGCCAAAATAAATTGTTTATCATTGATCTGTAGCGCTCGCTCGATCTATGCAGCAGAGTCATTAAAAATTGGAACTCTCGGATTCGTTCCACCATACCAAGCCGCGGCGGACATTTGAACGATGTCATATTTCATCCATAATGGCATAAATGGGCCTTTTAAATAAAAAATAAATTTCGTTAATATCTCACACACATCTTGTTTTATTCAATTTTAACATCGACCCGTCCTTGTTGAAAGACCCTTTACATTATTTCAAAGATTCCCAAAAAAATTGCACGCACTGAGTATTATAGTATTTTTAATTGTCGTTTATTATTGGAATGGTTTATACAGGTAACACAATGGTTGTTGTTAGCGGAAGCTCGTGACACGTGTTAAATACTATTATTTATATAAATTCACTTAATTAACTGTACGTGAGACCTATTTTGAGCAAAATACCGTACACACCTAGGTAGGTATGTACGGTATTTTGCTCAAAACAGGTCTATCTACCCTACCTATCTACACAGCTATCCCACCTACCTACCAACACTCCTACCCTGCCTACCAACCTACCTGCCCTACTCTACCCTACTCTACATACCTACCTACCCTACCCTACATACTTACCTACCCTACCCTACATACCTACCTACCTTACCTACCTACCAATTTATTTATGGTCTTAAACCATCTTCGCATTGCCTTTCTAATGAAACTGGTTTTGGGCATATCGGTTGGTGTTTCAAAGTCTATAAGGGACATAGGTAGAAACATTATTTGTGTTTTTTAGATTAGAATTATAGGATAAAATTTCAGAAAAATCGACAACGCCATCAACTGGCAATATCGGAACCAGCATACAACGCCAAGTTAATTTTTGTGTGTGCTCTGTTTCTATAATGTAACAGAGATGGCGCTGTGTTCACAAAATGTATGGGAAAATGTAATTTTTTATCGTTGATTTTTTCTATGTTTTATTAGGTACTTATTATCCTATTCCGGACGAAGACCAAAAACACAAAAATCATAAAAATATTTCCAGCCGTTCTTGTGTTATAAGTGGTGTAACTAACACGACTTTGCCTATACTATTATGATATTATAAAGAAGAAGGATTGTTTTTGTTTGTTTGTACCTTTGTACCGAATAGGCTCCGAAACTACTGGACCGATTTAAAAAAATATTTCACCAATAGAAAGCTACATTATTCCTGAGTGACGTAGGTTATTTTTTAACCCCGAAAACGGGTCCTGTGGGGTGGTTCACGGGAGTGAAGCCACGGGTAACAGCTAGTTTTATATATATAAGATGTCATAATTTCTTTTAGTCACAGTTGAGCCATTATTAACTTGGATGATAGTTATGATATTGTTGGCAAGTGGTGATGTGATGTGGCGGTTACCTGTGTAGACCTCGGTGTAGGCGCTGTCGGTGAAGCTGTCCAACATGGTATTGGTGTAGACACGCAGCTTGACGTAGTACTTGGTGCCGGGCTTGAGCGGTCCGTTGCAGTAGAGGAAGCCTTGATAGCAGATCTCCGTGCCAATGGCGAACTTCTTGACGGACGACGAGTTCACATTGAAGCGCTGCACCGGTACCTCGTAAGGCGGCCACACGTGCAGCGCCTGCACGTCATACCACGTCGGCAGGGCAGCTGACGTGTCGTTGCGCGGGTCTTCGGCAACCACCAGCATGTAGATCGATTTTACCCCGAAGGGTTCTAGGCGGATGCTCACAGTCACTGTAGAGGCGGCGCGATACAGTACGCGCGGACCATCTATAAGTCAATGGTGGCATGATACAATGGTATTTCTGTTCGGACCACTTCGGATGTAAAAACACTTTTCACGCGGGCGAAGCCGCAGGCGGCATTTATTAATCCTTACTAATATTATATATGCAAAAGTTTTTCACTTTCACGACTAAAGAAGAAGTATTGAACCGATTTAGATGAAATTTAGTAAAGAGATAGATGGACCTGGAGACGAATATTATAGGCTATTTTGTATTCCGCAAATTCTTCTGCATCCTCTATAACAGACATTCAAGTCGCGGGCAAAAGCTAGTAATCTTAATATATGAATGCGATAGATCACTCACTCATCACGAAATATCGAAAACCGCTTGACGTATAAAGATGAAATTTGGCAGAAAGGTTTTTCAAGTAACGTATGTGAGCAGTAAGAAAGGAGTTTTGGAAATTCCACCGTTAAGGGGGTAAAAAGGGGTTGCAACTTTGTATGAAAATTTTCGGCTAATATTCTTGAAACTTGATACAAATAGTAATCTTAGTAAACAATAAAGGTTATCATTATAAGATTATCAAAACGACCCCCAAAATACGGTCTAGCTGTTAAAGTTTCCTAAGAATACTGCACAAGGTTTAGTTTTTGATGTATGGACCACTATGGATCACTAGGGGAGCACTATGAAGAAAATTTAGGTAATGTCAAAAACCCTTTAAGGGGGATTTTTTTTTTATGAAAAACTTTCTTTGGGGATAAAGTAAATAAACAATCTAACATAATAAGATTTTTAAAACAAGCCAAGGAGAGACAGATAAGGTTAAGGGGTGTTAAAGATTTTTTGAAGAATCTTACTGTACAATCTGACTAACATAAACAAAAAATATAATGGAGAAGAAAATAGTGAATAACATATTTGGGTTTGTTATTCTTGTATTAAAATAATGATACTCAGTATGTATCGACTAAACGATACTAGTCAATGACAAATAGTAATTGTCTATAGTTCTAGATTTTGTACTGATATTGTCTATGAAATAAAAAACTCTCCATCTTTTTTCCTTGTGAAAGAAAGTCACGTCGTTTTATTTAAAGTACAATAGGTTATGGGCCCAGTCCCGGATTTAGCTAGGAAAAGTTGTGAGTTTAGGTTCGCTGTAGGGTCAGTGTTGATATTTTTACCAGAAGAAAGTATCAAGAAATATGTCCTCGACAAACTATTTGGTCAACGTGCCCAAGTTGAAGGGACGCGAAAACTACAACGAATGGTGCTTCGCGGCGGAGAACTTCTTGTTGGGTTGAGGTTTGAATACCTAAACTTCTTTAAGTACTGGCTGAACATAATACTTTATGTTCAGCATTTTATGACAATCAATAACGCTGTCAGAATTCTTTTAAATTGTGACTGCTCATGTCTGGTGACATGGCTACAGGGAGATCAATTCGAGTGTTCGACCATACAGCATATGTTTCAATAATCATGTAAAAGCAGAGTCTCTTAGAATAAATACGTCTTCCATAGCCCACCCTGTTTCCTTTCAACAGGTTATGGGCCGTCGAATAAAAGAAAGGAAAATGATTTTCAATTTGATATTTTATTTTTACAGTCGTCAAACATACTACGATGCCTACCTAACAACCAATTGTTGATGTAACGAGAAAAAATATGGTTTGTCAAATATAGAAGATTTGTAAGTAATTTTAAAATTATATAGAGATGGAGTCTTTAAATAAACTGAGAAAAAATTCGAATTACAAATATTGGCGACAAATTACCAAATTATTTTTAGAAGCTAAATGCCATGATGGAAAAGATTTAAATGAAGCTAAAGCGAAATATATAATTTTAAATGCAATAGATGAACAATTATTACATTATGTAATAAATTGTAAATCAACTAAAGATATTTTTGATACGTTGGATTTAGTTTTTAGATACCATATTAAAGAAGACAATCATCTGAAAATCATAGAATTTTATAGTTATAAACATACAGGAAATATTTTTGACGACATTAGTATTTTACAAAATTTGTGTGCAGAGATAAACAGCACCGAAAATAAAATATCTGAGGAGAATTTAATGCAGAAAATTATCACAATATTACCTGATAACATGAAATTGTTTAAACAAATTTGGGAAATAACACCTAAGGAAGATAAAAATATACCAACACTCATTCTGAGACTTCAAAATTTGGATATGCCGGAAACTTCGGCTTGTAATAACGAAGTTTTAAAATCAACAGAGAAACTATGTTATAACTGTGGTAAACCAGGCCACATTGCAAGGTTCTGTAAAAATGAAAAATGTAGTCATTGTAGAAAAACAGGACATGCATCTAACAATTGTTTTACAATCAAAGTTTGTAAAAATTGTAATAAGAAGGGCCACATACAGAAATTTTGCCGGGACCTGGTATGTAAAAAGTCAAACTTTGTGACTCCAATAAAAGCAGTAATAGATTCAGGTGCATCTTCTCATATGTTTAATAATAAAAACATTATAAATTTTACAGAAAGTATAAATTTAGATATAAAGTGTGCGAATGCAGAAAACCTCATAGCCAAAGGAACAGGTACGATAAATACCAATTTCGGTCTAATAGAAGATGTGCTGTATGTCCCAGGAGTGTCAAGGAACCTGATATCCGTCAGTTCAATCACGGACAAGAATGGATCAGTACTCTTCTCTGGAGACGAGGTATTTATATTTAGAAATAATACATTAATTTTAAAAGGTTATAAAACCAAAAATGGCCTATATGAGACAGATTTTTCGGCCAATTTTACTAGAGAAGCTTTACTGACTGAAAGTGCCAATATCTGGCATCGTAGGCTAGGCCACGTATCCGACGTGCCGCGTCTAGCAAAGCTGGTCAATGGGATTGAAATTGGGAGGGGACATTTGAACAAAATTTGCGAAATCTGCATTAAATCTAAAATGACAAGAAAACCCTTTGGAAATAACCGAATTAAAGCTAAATTCCCTTTAGAAATTATTCATACAGACATTTGCGGCCCAATTGAAGTTCCCACTTGGGATAACAAAAAATATTTTATTACTTTTTTGGACGATTTCACACATTTCTGTGTTGTTTACTTGATCACCTTCAAAAGTGAAGCTTTTGACAAAATAAAACAATTTGTATTTTTGGCAGAAAATCATTTTAGAAATAAAGTGTATAAAATAAGATGTGATAATGGTGGGGAATTTACAAACAATAATCTTCTTTCGTGATGTAACTCAAAAGGAATTATATTAGATATGACAATACCCTATACACCTCAATTGAACGGAAAAGCTGAAAGATTAAATAGAACTTTGATGGAGAGAACTAGAGCTTTATTATTTGATGGTCGTGTTCCGAATTATTTATGGGGTGAAGCTTTGTTGACAGCTAGCTTCCTAGTAAATAGGAGTCCTACGGAAGGATTAGACAAAACACCAGCAGAAATGTGGTTTAACATAAAACCAAACCTATCAAACATAAGAAGATTTGGATCTACAACCTATTACAAAATTAATTCCGGCTTACGCAAACTCGATGAGAGATGTAACAAAGGCATCTTGGTTGGCTACATAAGAAATGGTTATAAAATTTGGGTAGAAGAAGAGAGGAAGATTATAAGAGCAAGGGATGTAAGGATAAATGAAGACGAACAAGGCATTTATATTGATCCAGAAGAAAACGTAGTAAGAATAAATGGGCTGTGGGAGACAAATGAAGACGAACAAGAAGTTGAAATAAGAGAGACGCGTGGTAGTGAAGAATGTCGAGCAGAGGAAAATTTAAGAAGCATCAATGTGGATAATAATCGAGAAGGAGAAAATTGTGTCAGATTCTTTGACGAAACAAATGATGTTGCAAGAAATGAAGGTGAAATTGATGAAAACGAAATAAGTGAAGCGGAAAGAATAAATGAAGAAAGAATAAATATTGAAAATAATGATGATAATCTTGGTAGGCGTTTAAGTTTTGATAATAATATACAAAATGATGAAGGAAATGAAGAATTTTTTGATATTGAAGATGTAGAGGAAAATGAAGATCGAGTAGTAGAAATTAATGTAAATAGGAGAATACAACCAGCAAGAGAGCGAAGACTTCCAGAACGTTATAAAGACTATGTAATGGACTACGATACTGAAGTATCTATGTTAACATATGAAGAAGCTGTAGAATCAAGAGAAAAAGACAAATGGAAGAAAGCAATAGAAGAAGAAATAAAATCTTTAGAGGAAAATAATACGTGGACTTTTGTAGAAAAGAAAGAAGCAGAAGGTACAAAATTAGTAACGAGCAAGTGGATTTTTACTGTTAAAACAGATGGAAGATATAAGGCAAGATTAGTTGCAAGAGGGTTTCAACAAAAGTACAAGATAGACTACGATGAAACATATAGTCCAGTTGTGAACACAAATTCTTTAAGAATATTGTTTTCAATTGTTGCCAGTAAGAAATTAAAAATGAAGCAGTTTGATGTAAAAACCGCCTTTTTACATGGCGATTTAAAAGAATGTATCTATTTGAAAGTTCCCAAAGGCTACAGTAATAAAGAGGGCAAAGTTTGTAAATTAAATAAAAGCTTATATGGATTGAAACAAGCTCCACTAATGTGGAACATTAAATTTACAGAATTTTTAATTAAAATGGGATTTAAGCAGTTGAAATTGGATCAATGTATTTTTGTGATGGAAGGAGAAAGAAGAATCATTCTTGCTATATACGTCGATGATGGATTAGTCATTGGAGAAAGAGAAGAAGATCTTTTACATGTGATAAAAATTTTAAGAAAAGCTTTCGAATTGAGGATTTGTGAAGAAGTGTCCAATTACATCGGGTTGGATATAAAACAAGAAGAAAATGGCGTTAAAATTTTTCAGAAAACCTATGTTGAGAAGATTGTGAAGAAATTTAATATGAATGAAGCTAGAGAATGTAAAAGTCCAACTATTTTAATAGAACAACATCCTTCAATTAAAATTGATAATAAAGCTCATGAATTGTACAGAGAGATGATAGGGTCATTGTTATATTTATCTAATAAAACTAGACCAGATATTAGTTTTCATGTGGGTTATTGTTCAAGACATCAAAATTCTCCAAATTTAAATGATCAAAATAACGCAAAAACAATTTTAAGATTTTTGAAAGGTTCAAAAGATAAAGGTATTCACTTTGGTGAAGGTGATAAAGTGCTCAGAGGATATTGTGATTCGGATTTCGCGGGGGATCCAGACACTAGACGCAGTACTTCGGGTTTCGTGATTTGGTTAAACGGTGGACCAGTGGCATGGAGCTCAAGAAAACAGTCTGTAGTAGCATTGTCGAGTACAGAAGCTGAATTTATAGCTGCAGCAGAATGTTGCAAGGAACTTTTGTTTATAAGAGACCTTATAAACGAAATTACAAATGAAAAATTAGACCTTGAGATGAGAGTGGACAACCAATCAGCAATTTGGCTAATGAAGAAAGGTATTATGAATAAAAGGAGTAAACACATAGATGTGAAATATTATTATCTTAAAGATGCAATTGATGCAAATAATATATCGGTTAAATATTGTCCAACGGGATCACAAATAGCTGATATACTCACAAAATGTTTACCACCTGTGAAATTTGAACGCTGTCAGCGAAAACTTGTGTCTTAGTTGTTTGTGTGTTAGTGATAAGTGCGGGCTAAAGTGAACTAATAAGTGTTTTCGGTTAATATATTATGGGTTATTATTATCTAGTATGTAAGTTTTTATAGGGTGTGTAATTATTTATGATAACGAAGTTGTATAAAGTTGTGATGTAAACTTAAGGAGTCCTGATATTAGTTCAAGTCAATGAAAGAGTTGTTTGAATTTGTTTTTCAGCAGTATTAAAGAATTAAGGGGGTGCTAAATTATGTTTCATTTAAGGGGGTGCTAAATTATGATTCATTTAAGGGGGTGTGTATAATTAATAAATGTATCATTATAATCAGTCAACAAGAGTAACTCGAATTAACATAACTTTTGTTAAATTTTACATTTGTTTGGAACCTTAAGTTTTTATATCCGAACTTTATTTTAATAATTTCTTATCTTGTTAGTACTTACAGTTATTTTTTGTTTGTTTATTTTATATTGTTATAGAATATAATATTGATGTTGTGTTGTTTTGATTAATGGTTTAATTAAATATGATGATGAATTTTTATTGATACTGTTTCAGATGAGGTTGAGTAGGAGTTATGGAATTATTAATGAAATGTTTTAGTCAGTTAGTTTATGAGATAGTTAATTATGGATGTTGTTGTTTCGAGTGGTAGCTTAATTAAATATGATGATTAGTTTTTATTGATACTGGTTCAGATGAGGTTGAGTAGGAGTTACAGAATTATGAATGAAATGTTTTAGTCAGTTAGGTTATGAGATAGTTAATTATGGATGTTGTTGTTTCGAGTGGTAGATTAATTAAATATGATGATTAGTTTTTATTGATACTGATGTTAGATTAATGTTGAAATATTTTAAGTGGGATATAGGGTTGTTAAAAATTTTGTTGTTGTTATGTTTTTTAGAATGGGAATTTATATTAATGTTAATGAGTGTATGTTTATAGTATTATTTAGAGATAGTTTGGAGTGTGTTAAATTATTTTAAAGTTTTATTATATGCAAGTTGTTTGTGAAGATGTAAGGGTTTTTAGAGACAGTGTAATTGATTGAGGGGGTGTGTTGGGTTGAGGTTTGAATACCTAAACTTCTTTAAGTACTGGCTGAACATAATACTTTATGTTCAGCATTTTATGACAATCAATAACGCTGTCAGAATTCTTTTAAATTGTGACTGCTCATGTCTGGTGACATGGCTACAGGGAGATCAATTCGAGTGTTCGACCATACAGCATATGTTTCAATAATCATGTAAAAGCAGAGTCTCTTAGAATAAATACGTCTTCCATAGCCCACCCTGTTTCCTTTCAACACTTCTTAATCCTGGAGAACATGCTGCATTGTGTGAAACCAGCTACTGGGAAGCCTATAAAAACCGCAGATGACGCGAGAACCAAAGCTAAATTAATTCTAACCATTGATTCGTCACTGTACGTACATATCAAAAATGTAAGTACGTCACAAGAATTGTGGAATAGACTGAGAACATTGTTTGACGATTCCGGTTTTACAAGACGGATAAGTTTACTACGAAATCTGATTTCGATCCGATTGGAAAACAGCAGTTCCATGACAGCCTACGTGACGCAAATGGTTGAAACAGGTCAGAAACTAAGTGGGACCGGCTTTAATATTAGCGACGAGTGGATTGGGTGCTTATTGCTAGCTGGATTGACGGAGAAGTTTTCACCGAAGATAATGGCTATTGAGCATTCCGGCATTTCAATTACAACAGACGCCATTAAATCCAAGCTTATGGATATGGAGGAAACGGAAGTAAGAGTTACCGACGGCAGCGAAATGAATGGTGCATTTATTAGTTCGCAGAAGTGCCAACGTAAAAACAAAAAACCGTCTATGGCCAGCGCCAGCAAGTCGACCAATAGCAGTACAGATAGCGGAAATGACAGTAAACCTAACGTCAAGTGTTACAAAAGTAGGGTAGAATTGGGGGTTCTGGATCACTTGCTCTCGCTTTGCTCGAGCGCATGATCCAGAAGCCCCAATTCTCCACACATGATTAATACAATGCGTATAGTAATCTGATTGCATCGACGCAGATGCGCGATGATGTTATGATTATTTAAACTTGCTCTCGCTTTGCTCGAGCGCATGATCCAGAACACCCAATTCTCCACACATAAACAAATATCATCGCACATCTGAATCTGATTGCATCGACTCATATGTGCGATGATGATTAAATTAATTATTATTTAATTGTTAGCAGTTATAGTTCAAAGCGTGTCTGCTTACAACGACTGATCATAATAAATGTCGCATCGAGACAATTGTCGAACGTGTCTTATTCGTTTGATGTCTGTTATATAAAATTAGCTCACTTTATACAAAATTATGTGATATTATCTGCTTAAAATTATTGGTCATATTATACTTTTTGTTATTCACCACAGTACGAATAAAAATAAGATTATAATTACTCTCTTAATTTCTTGTTAATTATTACACGTAAAAGAGTGTCAAGAATTCTCATACCATTTACAACCAATTTATAAAACTGCGAGAAGTCCCGATTCTAAACATATTCCTCGCTTTCTCCACACAAATTTACCAAGTGATAGGTATCAATCTTATTGTTCTGAGAGAGTACATAGCACTTCCTTTTTAGAAAATCATCTCAGGTATACGCGACAGAGCGGCGCCGTCGACAAATAGGGAAAGTAAGGATGCGATCATATTGAGTAAGTAACAATCAATGAATTTTAGACCCTATTTGCTGATGACATAGAACTAATCTTTTAGCACACATGTCGAAAACGCTTTCTCACTTTGCTAGCGATTTGTAACTGTAATCACTGCTTTAAATCGTGTAATCTATAAATATGACTGCATTCAATAATTTCATTTTAATTAGCACTCATCCCGAGTACTCGTGGTTTTTGCTTTTTTCAATATTATTGTGATCAATAGAACTTCAAGTATGTGCGTATAACTCAAATAATATTAATATCGAATAATAAATTCGATATATTATAATATGTAATAGTTAATTGAATTTATGAGTGACTTTATTTATGGTGTTCTTAATTTTAGGTCGACAAATCCCTTCGATTCTGACTGTGAAATACCAGCATCTCAGCCAGCACCATCGGTAGAGAAAAAGAAGTCAAGGAAAAAGGTTTCCGGCAAAACAAATAAACCTGCAATAAAGAAGATTTCCAGTGCTCCAGTGGTAAAATCTAGCTTTTTTGGGTCCGACACGGAGTCGGATGTTGATTTGCCGGCGCCATCGACATCGGCCAAAAAAAGGAAGCTGTCGGATTCAGAGGTATGCTAAAGTTTATTTATTTTTTAAGGAACCCCCCACTGCAGGGCAAACCACTCTTCTCATACAGAGAAGGCCCGAGCATTGATCACCGCGCTTGCTCAAGACGGGTTTGCGATTTCAAACTTATAGGTATTAACTATAAAGTCCCGGTTTTCCTCACGATGTTTTTCCTTCACCGTTGTCAGGGCCATCCAAGATAAACTTAGAAAATACAAATGAATTTGATAAATTCGCATAGGAACTTGCCCGTTTTTGAAACCACGACCTCAAGCATGAGAATCAAGGTGTTTGCCACTAGGTCACTAATGATAATCATTTTTAATTTCAGAACGAACAAGAACTTGGTGGTGAACCCATCACTGCGGAGCTTCTTGTCAAGACGTAGCGGTTCTGGTTATACACTCCAGCGGGATCCCACCCGGCAGGGCAACTACTACGTGGAACTGCGTGTTTACAACGCTCGGGAAGCGGAGGCGCTCGGCACCGACCGCTGGAAACGAGCACTAGTTACCTTCAAATCGGCTGTTGATGACAGCAGTCCGGTATGGAAAGCAGTCACAAAACTTGTGAATTCTGCTAAAGAAGATTATCGGAAGATACAACCGATACTCTATCAGTCTAACTTATTTTAAAAAATAGGTAGGTAAGCGTCTCTTACCACAATTTTTAAAGACAGAAAAAGTTGTAACGATCACTTTATCAGTCTAATATTAAACAGTAATAAACAGTCTAAACTTACAATTTAAGTAAGTACATATCCATGAAGTCTATAATTGATATTTCTTTTTAATGTTTTTTTGCCGTAGATTAAGTAGATTAGTATAAGTACTTACTTGTATATCATTATTTGTATGTTTTCTTTCAGTAAACCAAAAAACTAAAAACCAAAAGCCAAAAAACTAAAAACCAAAAGCCAATAAACTCGAAATAATGAATCTCAAAGCTTAAAATACTAGACCAGTAATTATGACCTTGAATCTGATGCTTTAAGTACTTACTTGTATATAATTATATGTATGTTTTCTTTCAGTAAACCAAAAAACTAAAAACCAAAAGCCAAAAAACTAAAAACCAAAAGCCAATATACTAGAAATAATTAATCTCAAAGCTTAAAATACTAGACCAGTAATTATGGCCTTGAATCTGATGCTTTAAATATTTAAAAAATCCAGATCAGTAATTGTGACCTTGAAACTTAATTTTGAAGAAGTTATAAATTCTAGACTAGTAATTTTGACCTTGAAGAACAAAACTTGAAACAACTTTAATTTTGGTGAATATAGTTAAGGTTAAATTAATGGACTATTGTTTTACTGTTTTTTATTCAATATAATCAAACATGAAGTTTTGCCAAGATTGTAAGGTTTATACCCAAAAATATTCATCACATAAGAAAAGTAATATACATAAATCAAACTGTTTGTTGAGTACTGATTTTGATAATGTACAAATAATAGCTACTGCTTTCAAAAACAGAATTGCTAGTTACAGATTTAATCCAATAAGTTTAGATAACATATCACCAGAGATATTTTTATCAGATATTTCTAGCATGATTTACAAGATTATTGATACATTGAGATTAAAACATCGAGCGATTAAAATACAATTTGAGCTTTTTGTATTATACAAGTTACCTAAAAACGACGAATTGTCTTTGAAATCTTTCAATACAAAGTATTATGTGATAATTCAGAATACTAATATAAAATTAGTTTTTGAAGAATGTGTACAAAAAATACTGTGTAAGTGCACAGAATTTGAATTATCAGAATCTGGTTGGGAACTCTATAGAGTTGATTAATCATTTGGAAATGAATATTGTAAAGTATAATCCCTTAAAAGCTGGCAGTTACATATCTTTACCGATAAAAATTATTAAAACAAAGTCATGTCTTAATATTTGCAATAAAGATAGACATTGCTTTCTCTGGTGTATTGTAGCTCATATGTATCCAGCACACTATAACAGTAATAGAGTTTCATCATATCCACATTACTCTAAATTATTAAATATAAATGGTATATCTTTCCCACCATCATTTGATGACATAAAACAATTCGAAAAAATAAATCCTCATATAAGTGTAAATGTTTATGGTTTAGAAAAAAAAAACACTATTACTGGACCATTATACAAAACTTTACAGCGGAAACTTGCTCACGTAAATTTATTATTGATTCAAAGAGGAGACAAAAATCATTTCTGTTTGATAAAGAATTTTGCGCGACTAGTTCATCATCAATTAACAAAACACAAATCTAAAATTCACTTATGTGACGAATGTTTTATATACTTTGATTCAGAGGCAAAATTAGATAATCATAATTGTGCACGAATGCAAACAGTGCTCCCAGAAGAGAATAGCAAGCTTCGGTTTTCTAATTATATAAGGACTCAAAGAATTCCTATTGTTATTTATGGAGACTTTGAAAGCTTACTTCGAGAATATTCAGATAAAAATAAAAGTCAGTTTGTTGAAAACATACAAATTCATGAAGCAACATGTTTTGCCTATTATATATGCTGCGAGACTAATCCAGAACTTAATAATTTAGTATCTTATCGAGGTCCAAATTGTTCAAAAAAATTTGTAGAATCTATTGCTAAGGATTTAGAAAGTTTATATGATATTTTATCTTTGCCTAGAGACATGTCCCCGCTGAATGATGAAGAGCTTCTTTCATTTAAGACTGCTGCAGTTTGTCATATTTGTAAAGAAAAATTTTCTAGTAATGATATTATCGTTCATGACCATGATCATTTCACCGGTAAATATCGTGGTCCAGCTCATAATTCATGCAACTTAAATAATAAGTCTGTAAAGTTTATTCCCATAATATTTCATAATCTTTCAGGATATGACTGCCATTTATTTATAAAAGAACTTTCAAGTGTTTGCGGTCGAATCAATTTAATTCCAAGAACCAAGGAAAAATATATTTCTTTTACTAAATTTTTCCCATTTAATCCTCAGAAAGTAGTCCAATTAAAATTTATAGATTCTTTTAATTTCTTAAGTTCGAGTTTAGACAACTTAGTAAAGACGCTGGACTCCAATGATTTAAAGCATTTACGATCATTTTTCACTAATGAAAATTTATTTCGACTATGCCTCAGGAAAGGTGTGTATTGCTATGATTATATAGACTCCTGGGAACGATATGCGGAAACTCGGTTACCAGATCGCTCAATTTTTTTTAATAAACTCACATCCGAAACAGTGTCTACTGACGATTACAATCACGCTTTAAATGTGTGGTCTAAATTTGGTATTAAGAATTTAGGTGAATATACTGATTTATATTTGAAATGTGATGTCTTACTATTGTGTGACATATTTGAGAAATTCCGATCTATGAGTTTACGTCATTATGTGCTTGACCCTTGCCATTATGTTTCATCACCATCATTAAGCTGGGACGCCATGCTCTTGTTAACTAAAGTAGAATTAGATTTAATATCTGATATAGAAATATATCAAATGCTAGAAAAAGGTATCAGAGGAGGTCTTGCTCAATGCTCACTGCGGTATGCAAAGGCTAATAATAAATATTTGTCAGACTATAACGAAAAAGAATCAAGCACTTTTTTAGTTTACTTAGATTGTGTCAATTTGTATGGGCATGCTATGAAACAAAGACTTCCCACTGGCAATTTTAGATTTTTAACAAAATCTGAAATAGCTTTATTTGAAATTGCATCCGTTTCTGCTGATAGTGACGAAGGGTACATACTTGAAGTTGATATTCATTATCCTCCTGATTTACATGACACGCATTCTGATTTGCCATTTGCGCCAGAAAAATTATCCGTTCCTATTCCATCTGGTAGCAAAAACACAAAACTAATTGCTAATCTGTATGATAAATATAGATATGTCATCCACTATGCTCACTTACAAGAATGTTTAAAGAATGGTCTTATATTATTAAATATCCACAAAATTCTAGCATTTACTCAAAAAAATATCTTAGAACCATACATAAATCTTAATACAGTACTCAGACAAAAAGCTAACTCAGATTTCGAAAGAGATTTTTTCAAGAAGCAAAATAATTCAATATTTGGTAAAACAATTGAAAACAAAAGGAAACAAGTAGATGTTAAATTAGTTAATGTGTGGAAAGATAGCTTTAATAAGACCAATAAAATAAAGGGGGCAGAAAAATATGTAAGTGCCCCTAATTTTAAAAATATGGCTATTATTTCAGAGAACCTTGTTGCTGTTCAATTAGAGCCTGCTAAAGTTGTTTTAGATAGACCAATATACATTGGTTTTACAATACTGGAATTAGCAAAGTGTCATTTATATAAATTTCACTATTCTGTTATGAAGAAAATATATAAAGATGGAATAAAACTTTGTTATACTGATACTGATAGTCTCTTGTATTTAATACATACAGAAGATTTTTATAAAGACATGATACAAAATATAAAATATTTTGATACTAGCAACTTTGAAGAAAATAATATTTATGGTATTTCGAAAGTGAATAAACAAATACCTGGCTATTTTAAGGATGAGATGGGTGGAGATGTCATTACTGAGTTTATTGGTTTGAGGGCTAAACTATATTGTATAAATAGTTTAAACAACACAATTAAAAAAGCTAAAGGAGTTAAAAAATCTGTTTCTAATAAACTCACAATTGAGAAATATAAAAAAACTTTGAATAATGACATAAATCTCAGAGATACTATGTATGTCATTCGATCTAAAAATCATAAGTTGTATACACAGAAAATTAATAAATTAGTACTTAATGGAAATGATGACAAACGTCAAATAAGAAAAAATAAAAATGATACTGTACCTTGGGGTCATCATCGTACTATGTTCTAAGATGTTTATTTTGGACTATGTACCTGCTTAATTTTATTATCTACTATTTACTTTATTTTATTTTATAATGTTACAATAATATATCATTGTATGAACAATAAAATCTCATGTATTATAATATTTCTTGTTTTATTTCTCATTTTATGTAATAAATATACTCATTTGTCTAAAGTACCTTTAACCTGAGTCTGAGTTCAATTCTCAGTTCAAATAAATGTTTTAAACTTTACTCTGAAATCCTTAGTAAAGTTATTATTTTATCAGAGGAAATGACAATAGGCTAGACTTTTATTATAATGTGATAATGTTTTACTGTAGTGAGCCATCTAGTTACTAAGTGATGAACTTGATAGTTAGTCAAGTCCAACTTAATTTCACTTTTAAATTATAGATGGCATGCATTATGAGGCTCGTTCTCATCGATTAATGTATTTTTCAATTTGCATCCAAAACTGCAAAATATGGGCGCAATGCGAATGACATTTACAAAGGATGAGTGAATATGAATGTACGAATGAACTCT
This sequence comes from Anorthoa munda, assembly GCA_945859665.1. NCBI lineage: Eukaryota > Metazoa > Arthropoda > Insecta > Lepidoptera > Noctuidae > Anorthoa > Anorthoa munda. The sequence goes on from OX243896.1 coordinate 10,171,880, forward strand.
AGGAATGAATGAGTATTGTGTGATGTGTTTTATTATGTTATTTTACTACCCATGCAGTCTAACACAAAATGAAACTAGTTAAGTTGGAAATCATAATATTTATTAAACTTTCAGATTTATATATTTACATGAGACAAAAAGAAAGACTTAAATATTACAAAAACAAAATACATAATTTAACATAGTCAAATAATCAAAACACGCACTTAGGTAAATGTTCACAATCACAAAACAAACTCTTTATATTACACACATTTAAAACTGCTTATTACTTAATTTTTTCACTACTTTGCCGACTAGATGTTCAGTTTCATCTAAAATGTCATCATAATCATCTTTTACAAGGTATTGGATGTTTACGTCAGCGCTGTCACTCACATCATAGTCAATTTCACAATTTTGTTTATTGTCTTTAACACATCTGGTAAGATCATATATAAGTATTTTAATCAAATGATGAGGTATTCCTGTCTCCTTCCGAATAACGTAAGATGAAGACTGTGTAGGATACTTTTTCATGACCTTCTTGTTAATATTTGATTTTTTTCTTTTATGTTCTTTAGTTTCCACAGATTTCTGTTCTTCTTTTTTTTCATTTAGATACTCTTGATGTGCTAGTTCTGCTTCTGTGTTATAAAAAGTTTCCCTGTCTTGCGCAAAAAGAAACGGATTTCCAAGAGAGTAGGTGTCGTCTGGACAAAGATTATTCGTTTCCTGTAATAACATAAAATAATTATAACATAAAATAATTATAACATAAGTAAATTACAAATGGCTCAAATAACGATAAATTAAATACGCACCGCAAGAAAATCACTCTCCACAGGACTATACGATGGGGAGACAGACATAATTCTGTAAAAAACGAAAAAAAAAAAAGGTTAGACATAAATTCTAATAATTAATTATTGAGATATCATAATTATATGAAATATAAAATTATAGAAATACTTGCCTTGAAGATTTAATTCTGAATAGGTCCTACTTATTGGAAGAATAGTAATAAACTGAATTATGAGCTTTGTTGCTTCACTATATTGAAACTGGTACAGGAATTAAGTTACACTTACCATATTTTTATTATCTTTTACGATGCAAATAATCAAGTCTAAACTTGTTGTAGGATTGGGATAAAGTTACTTACCATATAAGTCGTGTATATAAATATGAAGGTCTATAAAGAATTGAAGTAATTAGCAAGATGAAGTTGATTAAACAACCCATATCTCTGAACGTTAATAATAATATAAATTTTAGTGACTCTGCTCACCAAATCAAACACAGCATTTTACTGCCTAATACGATTCGTTGTATAATATGCGGCCCTTCGAACTGTGGTAAAACAAACGTGATGATCAGTTTGCTTCTGCATGAAAATGGACTAAAATTTCAGAATCTTTATCTTTACTCAAAAACAAGTTTTCAGCCAAAATATCGTTTTTTAAGCGAAGTATTAAGAAGAGTACCTCAAATAAAGTTCTACGAGTTTAATGATGACAAAGATGTAATATCTCCGAGTGAAGCTTTAACTAACTCGGTATTTATTTTTGATGATGTAGCATGTGAAAATCAAATTAATATCCGCAATTATTTTTCTATGGGTAGACATAAGCAAATCGATTGCTTCTACCTATCACAAACCTATTCCAAAATTCCGAAACAATTGTTACGTGATAATGTAAATTTTCTTATAATATTTAAACAAGACGATGTAAATTTAAAGCATATTTATGAAGAGCATGTAAGTTCTGATTTAGAATGGAAAGAGTTTAAAAATATTTGTCAAACTGTTTGGAGTAAACCTTATAATTTTCTACTTATTAACAAAGAATCGTCATTAAATAATGGAAGGTACAGGCAGAACTTCGATACTTTTTTTAAATTTGATTGATTGTTCCTATATACTTCATGTCTGTAATCCTCGAAGGGTTATGCAGAGGCATACCCTAATAGTACACCCACATATAGCCAGTTATGTTTAAGCCCCATGTTATTGTTTATACATATAAGTAATTAACATGCGAAAACAAATTCAGTATGATTTGTTCACTAGCTGAACGCAGTTGATAATTAAATATGGAGAAAAATATTAAGATAGAATTAATAAAGTCCGTAGACTCCATAAAGAATAAAATAAAACATATGAAGAACCAGGAACACACAATGAACTTGTCACTCGATAAAATGCTTAAACCTGTCACAGATCCTCTTAAAACGCTAGCTGATTCCAACACAAATATGGAAAAAATATTTTTGTTACAAAATACAACCCCCACATGTTCTGGAGATATTAAATTGGATGAAATTAATAGTAGGTCGACTACAAAATTTGAGGATTGTTACGAACCAAATCAAAATTCCACACACTTGGTTAAAAAGTCTCCTAAAATGGAAGATGATTTAGAGATTTCATTAGAGGATTATGATATTTATGATGGTGTAAATATACCGTTTGGAATAAGAAGTGAAAACAAAACTTTATTTATGGGTAATTCGATAGTATCATTTTCTAAAATTGATAGTTTGAACAACGATAGCGTCATTTTGATTAAAATCGGTGATAAATCTTACAATTTAACTCCTGGCCTGAAAGAACTTTTACTTCGAAAAAAACCTGATTTACAATTAGTATCCCCTAAAGATAAACTTGTCTACAAGGATATATTGCATTACACAAATGCTCACAAAAGAGACTTTAATCCTAAAGGCCAAATAAAAGGTGATAAAGGAATAAAATATCGTGAAATAATCAGACCATTTTTTACTGACACGTTAAATGATAACATTCACGCCAAACTTGGAGGCAACTTGCCAAAGTTAAAGAAGTACAAAAACAATACCGACTTGGTATATTGGGATGATCCCAATGAATTGGTTGAGAGATTAAAATTATTAGTCGCTTCAAGAGATGCTGGCAATACAAATCATGATAATGAAATTTTATCGATAATTGAAGAATTAAAAGAAGCTGATATAATTAGAGAATAAATAGTGGAGATAGTATGCTTTTCATTCAGTATTATTGGTGGGTTCAAGACAAATGTTGATATACTGAATTAAAAATATGAGTAAAGCCGACGTAGTCAACGAAATACATAAAAATGCAAGACTAAACTTTCCACGAAGACATGTTATTATGAAAGATATAGATGACCTTTGGCAAGCAGACTTAATTGATATGCAATCAATTTCCAAAGAAAATAAAAATTTCAAGTTTATTCTTGCTGTTATTGACACATTTTCGAAATACGCCTGGGCCTTTCCTTTGAAAAGTAAGACAAAGGATAGTGTATGCAATTCTTTCAAGATTTTGTTGGTTAGTGGACGTGTTCCCAAAAATCTGCAAACGGATAATGGAACAGAATTTTATAATAACATATTTCAAAACCTTATGAAATCTTATAACATAAACCATTATTCAACCTTCTCAACAAAAAAGGCGTCAATAGTCGAGCGATTTATTAGAACATTGAAATCGAAACTGTACAAGAAATTTAGTTTAAAAGGTAACTATAATTGGATAGACAGTACTCTTAATAATGTTATTTATGAATACAATCACGCCTATCATCGTACAATTGATGAAATCCCAGCAAACGTGGATAACACTAATAAAAAACACATATTACAAAGATATTTCAGTCTAGTAAAAACTATTAGCCTAAAAAGCAAGTTTAAAGAGGGTGATTATGTACGCATTAGTAAGTATAAGGGGACATTTGAAAAAGGATATACTCCCAACTGGTCGACAGAAATATTTAAAGTTCGAAAAAAACAAAATACAACTCCTATCACCTACTTAATTGAAGATGCAATCAGAGGCCAACCCATTTTAGGAGCATTTTATGTACAAGAGCTTCAAAAGACAAAAAATCCTCACATGTATCTGGTTGAAAAAGTTCTTAGAAGGAAAGGAAACAGGGTTTTGGTTAAATGGTTAGGTTTGCCTTCTTCTGAAAACAGTTGGATTGATAAATCGAATATTTATTAAGTGTTCAGTCCAAATGTGTCAGTCTTATGATGTGTATTGAAGAGAGTAGTCTTCTCAATTGGATTATAAATCATTTACCATTTGAATTACATTTACCGGGATACAATTATTGTGGGCCTGGCACTAAATTAATTAAAAGGCTTACACGTGGAGATAAAGGTGTTAACAAGTTAGATGAATATTGCAAACAACACGACATTGCTTATCACGAGTCTTCAAAGTTAAAGGATCGCCACAAGGCAGATTTAGTTTTGTTAAATATGGCTAAAGAGCGCGCACTTGCCTCAGATGCGAGTGTTGGGGAAAAACTGGCAGCACGCTTAGTAAGCAGTGCTATGACGGCAAAAATTAAAACTGGATTTGGTCTAAAAAAAGACGACAAAAAGAGTTCTCCTAAAATTAAATGTGGAAAAGGATTAAAAAATAAATTTAAAAATGTTATTAGAAAAACGGGGAAACATATAAAAAAATTAAAACCGAAATGCAAGAAAGTGGCAATAGAATTAGCTATGGCCGCTGCCAGAGAATTAGCTGGTGATTCATCCATTAAACTTCCTCGTGTTATTCCTATACCAAAAACTGGTGGAGTATTGCCGTTGATTCCGATTTTTGCGGGATTATCTGCGGCGGGAGCTTTAGCAGGTGGTGCAGCTGGTATTGCTAAAACCATAAATGAATTCAAGATGGCGAAAAAGTTATGGGCTGAATCGAAGAGACACAATGAAAAGATGGAAGCTCTCTGCATCGGAAAAGGAATACACCTTAAACCGCATAAAGATGGACTCGGTATTTTTGTATCAAAAGAAAAAAACTAAGATATTGGCTACCCAAACGAGCCTTGAGTAATTTGGACATTTTGAAGTATGGAAATAATATTCCCTATTTCAGAGGTGTCTTTATGAGAGATAAGCTCCCTAAACATCCTTTTAAAAAAGAATGTGGAGTAATAAATTTAGATAGCTCTAAAAATCCTGGTTCTCATTGGGTAGCCTATGCAAAATACAACGATTATATTGAGTATTTTGATAGTTACGGAAATCTCAAGCCTCCTAAGGAATTTATAAAATACTTGGGATCCAAAGTTCACTATAATTATGATAATATTCAGCGTGATCACCCTTTTAATTGTGGACATCTTTGTTTAAACTTTTTGAAGAATTTTTGGTGCAGTGAAGGAATAAAATAAGCAGGATCTGCCGAAAGTTGTCAGTATAGAAGTATGTCTACTACGATTACCATCTCTGGGAAAAAATCGGAACTAGTTTCATACTTTCAACCACCATTGCATTTGTCAGATCAATATGAGTGCGGTTTGATATACTTTTTTTCAGTATTAAAATCAAGACCAAATATTCCCATTATTAACAAAGGTCTGTCTGTAATCAGAATCGAATGTGATCTTGTTCAGGGTTCGTACTGCAACGGATTACCAACTCATTTTATTCATGAATTTGTGTCTGATACTACTCCAGGTCAACAGTGCATGGAAATACCGCAAAATGTTATTTACTTTCCAGTAAATAAAAATATAATTTCATCGGTATCTGTTAAGATTGTAGATCAATTTGGACACTGTATTAATTTTGGAGAGGAACAAGTTCAGTTACGTCTTCACTTAAGGAAAACAAAATGATAGTACATTATAAAAACACTCAAGCGAATGAAAAACGTCTTAGTTCTTCTGCGATTGTTAAGGTGCAAAGACGCAAGGAAAAAGTTAAGAAATTGACTAAAGCAAATAAGGATTTTCTAAAAGCCCTAGGATTTAAAGTATGAATATACTACAGGTTACTGAATTACCACACTTCGACACTTCGATCGAAAGTTATGAAGTCCATTCATACAATCCCTACAATAACAGCTTTAGAGAAAACGATGAAATCAGAATTCCCATCCACCAGCAAGACATATACGTGCTACCATCAGCCAGTTCAATTTACATCGAAGGAAAAGCGAAGCTCTTCGGTAAAGATGGGAATCCAATCAAGAAAAATGTTACGTTCACTAATAACTCTGTTATGTTTTTGTTTCAAGACATCAGATACGAAATGAATGGTATTGAAATAGACCGCATAAAAAATTCTGGAATAACATCAACAATAAAATCATACATTTCATTAAATGAAGCAGAAAATAAAGTTGCTGCCCTATGGGGTTGGAGTTTAGAGGGATTTGAAAGTGATGGGCATTTTAGTGCGGTGATACCATTAAATAAGGTATTAGGATTTGCAGAGGATTATAATAAAATAGTGATAAATTGTAAACATGAACTTTATTGAACAGAAGTAACACTAATTTAAATAGCGTTATCCTTACTGATGATATTGTTAATTTTCAAATAGATGTACAAAGAGTTCAGTGGAGGGTGCCGCATATAAAAGTATCAGACCGAGAACGACTGTCACTTTTAAAACATTTAGAAAGAGATAAACCTATTCAGTTGACGTTTAGAAATTGGGATTTGTATGAGTATCCGTTACTACCTAAAACAACAAAGCATTCTTGGTCAGTTAAAACTGCTTCACAATTGGAAAAACCTAGATATGTAATTTTTTGTTTACAAACTAATCGAAAAAATAATAAAACTAAAGACGGTTCAGTATTCGATCATTGTGAAGTAACAAACGTTACGCTCTTTTTGAATTCTCAATATTATCCATATGAACCTTTAGGTTTAAAGTTTTCTGAGAACAAATATAGTATATTATACGAAATGTTTGTGAAATTTCGTCAGTCGTATTACAACTGTCCAATAGACCCGTTGCTTGATCTAAAGGAGTTCAAAGAAAAAGCTCCTCTCTTTATCTTAGACTGCTCAAGACAAAACGATAGCCTGAAAACAGGTCCAGTGGACGTGAGGTTGGAAATTGAATGTTCTACGGCAATACCAGATAAGACGACTGCATATTGTTTGATTATAAACGATCGACTTGTGGAATACAAACCTCTCAGCAACATTGTGCGCAGGTTATCATGATTGCTATTGTGGATATTCAAGGCTTTAAAACAGAGACAAATGAATTTATAATAAAAGAAATCGCTATATTGTATGATAAAAAATTACAAGTGTTTTTAATAAAGCCACCATTTCCATTTTCAAAATTAACGAAACTAGAAAAAAAACAAGTTTCTTGGATTGAACGTAACAGAAAGATACACTGGTGTGAAGGATTTTTACCCTATTCTAATTATCAGAATTTGGTTATAGATATTTTAAGAGATAAATGTATCTACGTTAAAGGTTCAGAAAAAGTGTTGTGGTTAAAGCATATTTTAGAAAATAGTAATTGTAATATATTTAATTTAGAAGATAAAGGTTGTTCTAGTTTGATAAGTTTATACGATCTATATAAACATTCTCAAGATTTATATAACTGTATTTATCATGACTCTGTATGTGCTTTAAAAAATGTATTATGTTTAAATAAGTGGTGCTTTGATAATAAAATTCTAAAATAAATATTGTTTTTGTTTTATTTCTATAGTTAGGTAAAACACATCTTAGTTTTCTACCCCCCTCCACATACCGCTGTCCGGTCTTTATAAGTTGTTGACAAAAGGTAGATGATATCATTATACGTTTATAATTGAATTAGAAAGTGAATAGAACATGTCTCAAAATGAATACAAACCTCGATATGACATGTATAACAAATTTAAAATGCGTGAATTTTCATTTAATTATTACTGGGGGGTGTTTAATAAAAAGAAAAGATTAGTGATGGAAATGGCTGACGCAGGATTCTTTTACTATGGAAATAGTATAAATGATATTGCAGCATGTTTCTCATGCGGTGGTGTTATCGAAGATTGGGAGATTTATGACGATCCTTGGATGCAACATGCTATACATTATCCTGATTGTATTTATTTGAACGCTGTGAAAGGGAGAGAATATATAATGAAATATGCATATCTCCACACAGCATTAAACTCTTAGCATTGTAATGTGATGGTTCCATCTTAATCAACGCTTGTTATATCAAGAAAAATAATAAATTAATATTATTCACAATATGTTTCATTCATCGAAATTTGATTTGGAAGGCATTTCTAAAGTTATTTTCAAGAATACTAGTGGTGAGATTCTATTTACTCAAGACATTAGTGACCAAAAAATAATGAACACCAGTTCATCAAAACTTCAGGACAATACAAGCAAGACAGAGCAAAACTCAGTAAAATCCACCATTGAAAATACGACATATCTAACACTCAAGAGAGGTCGCAATGAGCTCCTTACATTTGGTCGAGTTGGCAACATACATCCTGGTCCTGAAAAACTGGCTGCAAGGTCACCAAATGCTGTGCCTGACACTAAATTAATAACAAGAAGTATAGTGCGTGATATAGTGTTTCCTGATTCAGAAGACATTCTATGCTACCAGATACTGCCAGAAGATGAAATACCTTCTTTAATTAATAATATAAATAACTGTCCTATAACTACTAAAAATGTTTAAGCTTAAAATGATATTGTGTTTATGTGTGGAGAATTGGGGGTTCTGGATCATGCGCTCGAGCAAAGCGAGAGCAAGTGATCCAGAACCCCCAATTCTACCCTACTTACAAATGCAAACAATATGGTCATTATCTAAGTCAGTGCCCGAATAAAGTTAATTATCCATCAAATGATAAACATATATCAAGAAAACAATCAAACGCGTTTAGTGCTGTGTTCTTAAGTGCAGAATTTAACAGAAATGAGTGGTATATTGACTCAGGCGCTAGTACACACCTCACTGCTAATGAAAAATGGATAACAAACGCGTCTTACTTAGAAAACAAAGAGATTATTGTTGCAAATAACAATAAGGTACAAGTTTTGTGTACCGGTGATGTGAACATCGTAACAGAAACCGACGAATGTGAGTACGAGATACCAGTTACCGGTGTTTTATGTGTTCCAGAATTGACAACAAACCTGTTGTCTGTTAGTCAATTGTTACGAAACGGTAACAAAGTCAAATTTGCCGCGAGTGGCTGCAATGTTTACAACAAAATTGGTGAGCTAGTTGCTACAGCTTCGCTGGTTAATGGAGTCTACAAGCTAAGAGTGCCTAAAACTGAGTTGGTTGCATTGGCTGTGTCGGTAGACACGTGGCATCGCAGATTAGGGCATGTGAACAGCAAATACATGAGTAAAATGCCAAGCGTAGTTCAAGGAATGGAACTAGACGAGCGAGTGGACATTACCAAGTCATCATGTACAGTTTGTTGTGAAGGTAAGCAGTCTCGCCTCCCCTTCAGTCACATTGGCTCTAGAAGTAGTGAATTGCTTAGTATAGTCCATACTGATATTTGTGGTCCCATGGAAAATGTTTCTATTGGTGGATCAAAATATTTTATGTTGTTTGTCGATGATTACAGTCGGATGACATATATTTACTTCTTAAAGAAGAAGAGTGAAGCATTTGTTTATTTTCAGCAATATAAGGCGATAGTAGAAAATCAGTTGAACCGAAAAATCAAAATCCTACGCAGTGATAACGGCAAAGAATTCTGCAATAAAGAATTTTATGGTTATTTGAGCAAACATGGTATAATACACCAGAAATCCAATCCGTACACACCAGAACAAAATGGATTACCTGAACGTTATAACAGAACTATTATTGAAAAAGCTAAGTGCCTTTTATTTGATGCTGGACTTAATAAACAATTTTGGGCTGAAGCAACTAATACAGCTGTATATTTACAGAATAGAATTGTGAAATCATCTTTAAATGATAAAACACCATTTGAGATGTGGACTGGCACTGTTCCAGATATCAGTCATTTGAGAATATTTGGCAGTGTTGTTATGGTTCATATAGCCAAAGAAAAAAGACTGAAATGGGATGAAAAGTCTGAAAAACATATTTTAGTTGGATACTCAGAAGATGTCAAAGGTTATCGTCTCTTTAATCTCAGAACAAAGCAAGTCATAACCAGCAGGGATGTAATTGTTATGGGGGATGTAAAAAAAACGGAAACACCAGTACCAGTGCAAGAAAGCACAGACAGTGATAAGAGACTCTTAGAGTCAGTGGCGGAAACATCTATAAAAGAGGACACTGTAATAGAAGGTGATGCTGATGATTCTGATAGCACTTATGTCCCGAGTGACTATGAAGATGCACATTCAACAGAAGAATATGTGGAGAGATAGATTTCCAACTAGAATAGTGAAGAAACCAGATAGATATGGATGGTATACATCTACTGGTGAGGACGCATTTGATGATGCTACTGGTTTATCAGTGCAAGAAGCATTGAAAGGAGCCGAGAAAGAACAATGGCTAAAAGCCATTCAAGAGGAACTTCAGTGTTTTGAAGACAGTTGTGCTTGGGACTTAGTAGACACCCCAAAACACGGTACAATTGTGAAGTGTAAATGGGTTCTAAAGAAAAAGTATGACAATGAAAACAAAGTGAGGTTTCGTGCACGGCTAGTAGCCAAAGGTTTCATGCAAAAGTATGGTGTTGATTATGTGGAAACTTTCTCGCCAGTTGTGAGACACACAACATTAAGAACATTTTTTGCATTGTCAGTGCAATTAAACTTTGATGTAACTCACCTGGATGTTACAGCAGCTTTCCTAAACGGCGATCTTGACGAAACTGTTTATATGCAGAAACCAGAATGTTTCTCGAGCCCAGATTGTGATGGTAAAGTTTTAAAATTAAATAAAGCTATTTACGGGCTAAAACAGTCGTCAAGGGCGTGGTATAGGAAAGTCGATGATATTATTGTTAATTTTGGCTATAAAAGATCTAAAATTGAGCCTTGCTTATATACTAAAAATTGTAATGGTAAAAGAACTATTGTAACAATTTTTGTCGATGATTTTTTCATATTTAGTAATGATAATGTTGAAACTAATAACTTAAAAAGTATATTATCATCACATTTCAAAATAAAAGATTTAGGAGAAGTAAAACAATGTCTTGGAATGACAGTTAAGATTGATAAGAAAAATGGTTGTTTAACTTTAAGTCAAGAAAATTATATTAAGCAATTACTGTACAAATTTGATATGGTAAATTGTAAAACAGTGGATACACCTATTGAGTCAAAATTGAATTTAGGTAAATTAGAAAATAAAGAAAGTCAATTGCCTTATCAACAACTCATTGGTAGCTTAATGTATTTGGCAGTTTTGACTAGGCCAGATATAGCCTATTCTGTAAGTTTCTTAAGTCAATTCAATAACTGTTTTGATCAGTCAACCTGGGTTTATGCTAAACGTGTTTTAAAATATCTTAAAAAAACTATAAATTTTGGATTAAAATATAGAAAAAATGGTAATTCACAGTTACAGGGTTTTGTAGATGCCGATTGGGCTAATAATGTAATAGATAGGAAGTCATATACTGGGTTGTGTTTTGTATTGTCTGGATCTGTAATTTCATGGGAAACTAGGAAACAGAGAACTGTCGCCTTGTCCAGTACTGAGGCCGAATACATGGGCATTACAGAGGCTTGTAAAGAAGCTATGTATTTGCGTAACTTGTTACATGAAATTACAGGTAATTCAGACACAATCACTGTATTCAATGATAACCAAGGTGCTCTCAAGTTGTCAGTAAATAATGTGTATCACAAAAGAACGAAACACATAGATGTTCGTTACCATTTTTGTAAAGATTGTGTTAAAGATAAGATTGTTAACTTAGAATATTTGCAGACAGCTGAAATGCCAGCTGATCTTTTTACTAAGGGCTTGTGTAAAATGAAGCATAACCACTTTATGGAAATATTAGGCATTGGGAAAGTTTGTTAGTTTATTAACTTATTAATAGTAATAGTTACAGCTTATTTTAATAAGTGGCGGTGTTATTCTTGTATTAAAATAATGATACTCAGTATGTATCGACTAAACGATACTAGTCAATGACAAATAGTAATTGTCTATAGTTCTAGATTTTGTACTGCTATTGTCTATGAAATAAAAAACTCTTCATCTTTTTTCCTTGTGAAAGAAAGTCACGTCGTTTTATTTAAAGTACAATAGGGTTGTTCAAAACTCGAGCCTCATCAGGGCAAAAAGGGGTTATTAAGTTTTTAGGGCAGTAACATAAAATGATAAAAGAATAATGATGACACTACTTTTCGCCTCGCTGCTTCCCTACGTCTTGGCGCTCCCTGTTGCACTCCTCATCGTTGCCACTATGGCGAAGTTGTCAACAGCCTCGGTCACCGAGGTCTTTCATGCAGCCGAAGTATGGGTCGCATAGCGCGGCACGGAAACTTAAACGACATCATCCGACGTGCTCTCGTCACCGTCGGCGTGCCGGCCGTATTAGAACCACATGGCCGACGATGGTAAAAGACCGGAGGAGATGTCTTTGTTTCCATGGTCAATGGGTAAGCCTTTAGTGTGGGACGCTAATTGTGTGTATCGACACAAGTAGCGTCCCATACTAAAAGCTTACTTGCACCATCTCATCCTCCTAGCTCGTCGTGCTGTGCTGGAGCTGCCGCTGCGGCTGCAGAGACACTCAAGTGGCGGCAATATAATAATCTCTTCGGTAGTTATATTTTCGAGTGGTTTGGCGTTAAAACTCTTGGTCCTTGGGGTCCGAGTGCTCACGCTTTGTTTAAAAATCTTTCCAAACGCCTAGTTGACACTTCAGAGAATAAGCATTGCCATACAACGTGGCAATGCTGCCAGTTTTTTGGGCACATTACCAGTGGACAACAATATGGAGGATATTTTCGACGCCATATTTTTGTTAAGTATATTTTTAGGTTTAGGCAGTGAGTAGTTTTTGGTTTAAGTGTATATATTTGTAGTCTTACTTAATTAAGTATTTTATACACTGTAAATGCTAAAATGATTATATTACTTTAAGTCAAATAACGAATCGTCCCAAACCAATTAACCCTAGATATCCCATGATACCCTATTTTTATTAATTAAGAATAGCTTATTTTTGGTCACATTCACTAACTGCACATAATAATAATAGTCATCTGTAGGATAAAAAAATACGAAATCACGCAAACGAAGACGCGGGTGGAGTGTAGTATTATAGAATTATGTGAAAATTGGTATGAGAAAAAGTTTGATTATTCTTTTAAGCGAACACTACTGGATTTTGATGAAACTTTGCAGTAATATAGCTTATACTTACATCAGAATAACGGAAAGGCTATAAATTATAAAGACACTAGCTTCTTCTGTCCGCGGCTTCGCCCGCGTAAAATGTGTTGTGGCAGACAGACAGAGTTACTTTCACATTTATAATATTAGTATGGATTATCAACAAATTCATATTATTTATTTGTGTTCTAGATACAAAAAAGTATCCATAGTTTTATATATTAGGTATAAGGCTGTCTGGCAGCTTGTATCTATACTAAATATTGTGATATAACATTTAATTTTTTTTTATTTCTTTTTCAAGTAAGTGTGTTGAAAAACGCCATTTCATGCATTTTTCATTGCAGTTTCTCGTATTTATATTGATATCTGAAATGCCGAGTTTCAGTTAAGTGATTAAAAAACTTAGATGATAGTCACGATACTGTTGGCAAGTGGTGATGTGATGTGGTGGGTACCTGTGTAAACCTCGGTGAAGGCGCTGTCGATGAAGCCATCCCACCCGGTGGCGTCGTAGAAACGCAGCTTGACGTAGTACTTGGTGCCGGGCTTGAGCGGTCCGTTGCAGTAGTCGCCGCAGCTCGCTAATTTGCGGTTGCAGTTCTCTGCGCCAATGATGAACTCCTCGACGGACGACGAGTTCATCCGGTAGTTGAAAACTCGTACCTCGTAGGACGGCCAGTCGTCCATCTCGTGCTCTTCGTACCAGGATGGCAGGGGAGTTGACGTGTCGCCGCGCGGGTCTTCGGCCACCAAAAGCGTGTAGAACGATCTTACGGCGAAGGCCGCGAGGCGGATGCTCACGGTTACGGTGGTGTTGGTGTGGTACAGTTGGCGCGGTGCTTCTAAGTCAATATGCTTCGTTGGCTGCGCCGTCACTCCCGCACCTACCTCCTCAGCTCTGTCCAACAAATCGTCCGACGCACGGCCTGTTTCGTCTGCAAATGTCATAAATTATTATAGGGTAATTATAAATTGATGGCATTCATAAATAGAAGTAGCTTTATTAAAAACTTTTTAACAAAAGTTACCCGACTTCCAAAACAATGCACTACAAAGCGGAAAATAAGTTTTATTTTCTGAAGTCGGTATCTTTGGTACCTATAATTTTTGTTTTTCGACACCAACTTCGGAAAGTTAAGTTTTGTTTTGTAGTGTTTTGTTTTGGAATTCGGTGTGACTTTTTTGTAAAAAAACAGCTTTTCAATTTAGTTTTGGTAGGTACCTCAAATTACCATGCAAATCAATTGTAGCCAAAGTACACCTCATGACGATGCCAATAAGCCACGCCAAGTAAACATGATTAGAATACATTGTTTTATTTCGGAGTGCTAGTGCCTACCTTCCGGCTTCATCATCAGATCAGTTTGATGGCACCATTTTCATCAGTATCATTTATTCATAAATATTTGCTTCATCATAGTCGGTTAACTATTCAAGATAACTTATATCCGTGACATACTTATCATAAAGGAATTCCAGTGGCCATCTGTGGTCATCTTCATCAGTTCCACTAAAGTCACTCACTCAATAAGTATCACTTGGTGAACCAAGTGATACTTTCTGAGTGCAAATGATTGCATTGTTGATGAAAATACCAAAATCACTACATATATGTCTATAATATTTGAGGAGTTTCTATACCCTTTCAAACAAAAGAAGAATAGAAACTTCTCCTTGTTTTGAAGTCGGCAGCATCTATGTATAAGTCAATGGTGGCATTATATAATGGAATTTCTGTTCACACCATATATATTACCATATCGGCCACATGTTAGCGCGTTATTATTTTCACAGATATACATACAATTATTATTTGTACCCCAGGTTATCTTATATCATAACTTACTTTATATCTTATCTTAGAAATATTTGAAAGTTTGGATGGATGGATGTATGTTTGTTACTCAATCACGCCAGAACGGCTGAACGGATATGGATGAAATATGGCACAGAGATAGAATATAGTCTGGCATAGCACAAAGGCTACTTTTTATCGTGGTCGAAGAAAATCTAAATAAGAGGGAATCATTGATACGAAGAAGAAGATCGGGGTATAATGTTCCCTTGGGATAATAAAACACTTTTCACACGGGCGAAGCCGCTGGCAGAAGCTATTAATATTATAAACTAGCAGGAGCCGGCGACTTCGCCCGCTTGAATGCGAAAATTTGCCGGAGGGAACATACACCCGGGATAAAGAGTATCTTATGTGCTATTCTTGACTATAATCTATCTTTTTTTTTATTATAGATAGGCTCCGCTCACCCGATCTGGCGTGAAGAAGTAACAAACTTACAAACACAAACATTCACAAACTTTCACCTTTTTATTATTATTAGTGTGATATAGAGTGATGTGAAAATTCAACTAACTCTTTCAAGTCAAAACAACCGAACGGAGTTAGATGATACTTTGCTAAAAAAAAACTTTTAACTTTGCTTATACATCAGAATAACATATATAGACTATAAGTTATACAGATTTTGGGGGAAGTAATGATTCCACGCGCGCGTCTGTTAGTTTGTAAATACTCTGTTGGTAAGTAATTTTCTTCAAAATGACCAAAAGAAAAGTAAAAAATGTGTAGGTAGGTACCTAAGCGTATTATGTCGGGCTGGAACTCCGGTGCTGTTATAGCCTTAGTATCGTTCGTCGGCACGTACTCCATTGGCAAGCGAGGTAGCACGCCGTCAACGTCGGGGTCGCGTGTGCAGTTGTCGTTCAGGGTGCAGTTCTCCCGCGTGATCACGGTCGCTGAGTGTCCGGACAACCCACTTTGCCCCGTGCCGTTGCCAGATACCATCTTCCTCACCTCCTCGGACACGGACTGCGTTGACAGTGAGTCCACCTGCACATACACGACACGTCAATATGACATACCTATCGATTGGTACACGTCTGGTACACGAAACGGAAATCACGTTTTATAATAGGATAACACTACTTCGAAGAAAAACGTTAGGTCGGTACTATTTATTTTTGGGACAAACCCACCGCACTATTCCCAAACCACTGCAACTCCTGAAAGCCAGAATCAACAGTGGCGACCACCAGAAAAGCGCCGAGGCAATGAAGCTCGACGAAGTCCCGGAGAATGAATTTAACTGTCTTGGATCCCGCAACGAAATTAATCAGAAAAGAATAACGGAGGAGTAGGAAAAAACATAAATTTCCACTTCCCTCCATATCAAGCAGGAGACAGAACAAACAAGGCCACTAGGCACAAAGGGTCGTTTACAACTGGGATAAGCCCAGTTGCCTAGCACCACGGATAAAAATAAGAATTAATAATTAATGGGTCCTAACATTGTGAGCTGCTATGTTTGATTCCAATAATAGGTATGGCAAAAACGCTTGAACGCACGGAAATTTGTTCTAGTTTCCACAAGGTCCGTATAGTAAACAACTCCTGAGGTAGCCTCTACATTATTCAACATAATATTACGTTCATTCTGCCAAAGAATACACTCCCATAAGATATGATGTGCAGATTGTACATATTCGCAGTCAGATGTAGAACACTGACATAAAGGCGAGGCAACGAGCTTGAAGGAAAACAATTTACTTTTAAAGTTACCATGCCCTGTGAGAAATTGGGCAACACAGTGATCCACCTCCAGCCACGTCCTGGCCAGCCGAACGCGAACGGATGGAAAGAATTGGTGGAGATGTCGGCCCTTGATAGAATTATCCCACCTACATTGCCATTCGGATAAAAGTTCCTCCCAGACGTCAATAGGTGGTTTAAATAATCTAGAGATTTTCTCACGGTCACTCCGCGTTAAAAAGTTCGCGTCCGTGGTCTCTCGTGCGGAATAGTACATTGCAGCACGTCGCTGCACTTCAAGGTCGACCGGAAGTACGCCAGCAAGTACCGGTAAGGCCTCAGTACTAACCGTCCTGTACGCTTTGCATAAGAATATCAAAGCCAAACGCTGACTCTGAAGCAACTTACGTCGCACCGCCCCTATGGTGGCCCTATCAGCCCAAACTGGCGCCCCGTAGCAAATACAACCCAAGTAAGTAGCCCCATAAATAGTTTTTAAAGTTAAAAAAGACAGACCCCACGTAGATTTAGATATTCTCGTTAAGGCATAGAAATTTTTTTTTGCTTTTTCACCGACTATTTTAATATGATCTATAAATGCAAAATTCCTCTCTAACACGAGACCAAGATAGCACACGGACTGCTTCCTTTTTACGGGAACGTTATTAAATTTAATAGTAGGACACGATTTAAGATTACCCTTCAAAATGAGTTGATAAGTTTTGTGCGGAGCAAAGGTCAGGCGGTTTCGATCGCCCCACTGAGATACCAATCGTAGGCAAGTGTCAGCCAAGTTCTCGAGTCCAGCTCGAGTACTTGATTGAATGAGCAGAAGAGCGTCGTCCGCGTAACCGGTTAATGAACAGCCGCTTGGAAGAGGAATCGCGAGGAAATCATCAAAGCCTAAATTCCATAAAGGCGGACCAATAACCGAACCCTGAGGACATCCCATGGTGAGAGACTTCGACATGGAATGATGGCCGAGTTTGAGCTTCGCGGAACCATTCAAAAAGTAAGAGTAAACTAGATTATATATATTTCTATAGCAGCCCCGAATTTTCATTTTAAGTAGTAGCATTGGCCACCATGCGTTATCAAAAGCCCCAGAAATATCTAGAAAAATCCCAATTACGTACTTATGTTCAGATGTATTAACTATTTGCCTAACAGTAAGGGCCGCATCTACGGTAGATTTTCCAGTAGTGAAACCGAATTGATTGTTATGAAATTTTGGTCCGTCCGGTAGCAAACGTGGAACGATAAGGCGCTCCAGGAGTTTTCCCAAAGATGGAAGTAATGTTATGGGCCGGTACGACTTAGGGTCGTCCGGGGGCTTGTCGCCATTTTTCGGGATGATTCGTATAAATCCGCGTCGCCATATACGAGGAAAAACGCCCTCCGCAATACAACGGTTGTAAACGGTCAAAATCGCATCAGCGGCTGTTTTACACGCTTCTATAATCATCCGATTAGATATTTTATCTTCACCCGATGACTTGTTGAGTGGTAACCTCTTGACAACGTTTATAAATTCGTCAGTGGATGGAAGGTCTGACGCTGGTGATTCAGGTGGTACAGCTGCCCACGCTCTGATCTGTTGATGGTAGTCGTTGTCATTAGCAAGTAAGTCATCAGGTATAAGAGTATTCAGCAAAACTTCAGTTGTTTCCTCAATACTGGTGGTGTGTTTATTATTTACTTTAATGTTCTGAACAAACGCGAGGTCGACTGACCGATTGGCTTTAAACTCATGATATAAAGGAGACCACGGACCTTCTTTATCTAATTTATCTACTATTTTACGCAATAAATTACCCTTAGATTTTTCCACCGAAGCTCTGTAGCGGGACCTGGCAACTCTAAACGTATTTAACGCAATGGAAAGAGGGTCACCGGTGACCTTACGTTTTTTAAGCTTGTTAAGATGTTTACGCGCTCGGCGATAACTTTTACGCTGTTCAGTTAGGTAGTCACACCACCAATCACATCTACGTATATTGGTCACAGATCCACGACCAATGGCAATGTCAGCACAGTAAGTGAAGGTGTCTGACATAATTTCAGCACTTTCTTCAGCTGACAGCCCAACACGAGTGAAGTCTTTGGCGTGACACGCAAGAAGCGAGCTAAAGAACTCCCAATTAGCACCCTTACATTTATACCTAAAGTTGCCAATGACATGTGACGTACCCTGAGTAAAAACCGGAACAAATTCGTACACGATCAAACGATGATCACTACAAGACGCGTCCGGTAGGACACGCCACCTATCCAAGCGTACGTCTGCACTAGAAAGTGTGACGTCAATACAAGATTCGCCCATTTGGCTACAAAAAGTTGGTGGTGCGTCAGGGGTATTATGAATAGTCAGATTCATTTCAGCAATGAAATCTTCAACAGCGCAGCGTCGTTCATAATCCGTAGACCGAACTTTGCCATACCATAGACTCGAAGACGCATTAACATCAGCGCCAACGATAACTTTGCAGCCCGCGAGCGACTGCAAGACATGACGGAGGTTATGTATATGAGGAGCAACAGGGTCTGAATATTGAAAGTAGCAGCTCACAACGTAAACTTTAAAAGAAGACGATGAGACCTCCGCAACGGCACAATGGGGTGTCATAAGGTTACGTAAAGACGTTACTGTGAAGTTAGAAGAACGCGCCACGTAAATTCCAGCTCGTGCTTTGCCATCCAACTGTACTACTTTGTGACGTAACCGCACGTTTTGATATTGTTCTTGAACGAGCACTATATCTAAGTTATAATCGATAATTAGTTTGTCCAGTTCAGAAGTCGCCACCCTATCGTTGTGGAGATTTAATTGTCCTATGGTTAATCTATCCATTTTCTTAGTAATTGGTGTTGAGGATCAGTTGTTCGAGCTTAAGTTTATAAGTAGCACACTCAGGTGACCCACAGCGATGGTCAGATGGTTTCTTTGATCGTTTGCACGCTACGCAAGACGGTGTATAATTTAAATTATCCTTATGCGGGCAGTCTTTGGTTTCATGTGCCTCAGAGCAATTAGCGCAGGTAGGTGATTTAATAGTGCAGTGTTTCTTAACATGACCGAACTGTTGACAATGTGCACAACGTACTACGTCGACATCATCAATGAAACGGCAAGTCGCCCAATCAATAAACAATTTATCTTTAGTCGAGACTAAATGTTTCCGGACCGCGGACTCGAGTTCTATGCCTATCCATTTCCGACCGTTGTCTAGCGAACGCCTACGTATAATTTTTGTTGATTTAATAAAGTCGTCTTCTTTTAATGGCAACTCGTCTTTAATGTTTTGACAGTACAACGCATGCAAAAAGGCACTGTCCTCCATTGACGATGGGACGTCTTTGACTAAAATACGAGGCCTACGGCCTTTTGGTTTCTCAAGTCGCAAGCCAGCGGACCTAATGGCATCGACCGATTGTAATTTTTTTATTTGATTATCGTTAGCGACACGTAACACGACACCAGACTTCGCAGCTTTCTTGACACCTACAATTTGAAAACCGTCACTAGGATTTATTGCTTTCATGAGCGCTTGTTTAGTCGCGGAAGAAGTTGTGTAATCATTTGATCGCTCATCAGTGGGGTAAGCCACAAGACACGGAAGTTTGGCACGTGAGTCTACCACTGGAGCAATTTTGGGTAAACGAAGTTTTAATTTATCAGCATATGAAATATTACTGACATCAGACTTGGCGATGTTGATACCGGAATTAAATTTAATTTTGTCTAATTCGCGTTCCGTATTGGCTAATTTGGTTTCGTTAGCAGATGATTTTATGGCTAGCAAGGAAACAATACCCGTTATGCGTTGAGTCATGTCCATAATAGCGGATTTATTTGCAACATTTATGCGGGACCCTTGGTCATTAACAAGGTCGTTAATTTTAGACAGGTATGCAGACGCCTGAGAAACCAAATCACAATAGTCGTCATTGCTTGCACTGCTTGCATTTAATATCGGCGAAGACCTTTCAATGGACTCCGATGTTTGCAGTCGTTTTGATCTGACTTCGGGTGAAATGTACGAAGGAGACATTTCACTAAACAAACGTTTAGCATTAGCGGAGGTCGACGGCGACCTTTGTTTATTGTTACGTTGAAATAATATATCTCCACCACGATCAGGTGGGTCATCATTAATAGACAACATAGTTATATACGCAAATCAAATGAATAAACGGATTAGAACGAAAAAAAAAAAAAGTGAAAGATTAACGGAGAATACAATTATTTCGATATACCCACACGTCAAGAAAAGTAAATGTACTCACCGATAGCTGACGAAATTAACTAATTACAAGTAAAAAACGGACGTAAACACGTTTAAAAACTTACGATACCAGCACTTATCACAAAATACACAATCGACAGCAACTCACAAGCCGGAAATAAATTTCGGAACACGACAATTGCAATTAAAATCAGGGAGCGAACAAATCACCGCTAACCAATGCGAGCGCGCGGAGGGAAGAGGTCGGTACTATGATTAACATGATAATTATGATGTCCAGTTTACGAGCTCCTCCTTGATGGTGAATGAAGTCAAGACCCGATCCCATAACTCACACACCTGCTCTTCTGAGGATTTATACAACGCCACGCCAGAGACCACCTGCTGGGCCCAACAAATCATTTAATTCAGTATTATGCAATAGGTTCGCCTCCAATTACCTGGGACTTTAACATAACTGTTGAAATGTTGGTGTAGGTACTATAGATAGATGCAGCTCTGCCTTACCCTTCAGGGAATACAGGCGTGATGATATTTTATTATGCATGTGCCATCTGCTCGTAAAGATGCCATTATTTTATTAATAGGTCGGTAAACACTAATTAACTTATTCAGACTTGAGGAAAATAATAGTGTTCTTAAGCGGTGACCTAATTTAAGAACAAACACCAAACAATTATTACATCATCCAAATGAATCTGTTCTTTAACCGACTGCAAAAAAGAGGAAGTTCTTAAGTCGACAGTTTTTTTTGTAAGTACTTCTGTTCAGCGTTATTTTAGCCAATTGTGAATAATCTTAATGTTTTTTATTGTTTGTAAGAGTATATCCATGAAGAGGTCTTCGGAGATATACCTACAATGTTACTCGTACTTGTAACTCTTCAATAAATGACGGAAAATCTCCCGGATGATCCTATGAAATACACAATTTTAAAGCATAACATCACGCCGGTAACGGTTACGCAAATGTACTGTTCACTTTCCACCAGTTAGGTCATGCTATGTTATTGAGGTGATCTATTCGAGCATATTTTTTTTTGTTTATGAATCGATTTATGATTATTTTTGTATTAGCTTCACTTTCAGCTCCATGGTAGTTACTTGGTTACTCCATGGTAGGACCACAAAATATAAAGTATACAGAAGGATCACTCCCGCCTTACTGGACAATTGTTACCTAAGCTTGCCGAAGTCACTAGGGTTGATACTATATTGATACTAAATTATAATATGCCAGCCTTAATTGAGCAGCCCTTTGCTCAATTTAGCAAGCTCATGTTTCGCATACCTTTTCTGAAATTTAAAGTTTAGGTTTGTTGATTAATAATAAATATTGGTATGTTGATTACCAAAAAAGGTTGGTTTGTTGATTATTAATAAATTTTGTTTTGTTGATTAATAAATAAAAATTGATTAATATAATGTAAAATTTGATTTTTCATTTATGGTTTACCTCTAAAATTTGCCGAATTCCTAGGTCTACCGTGAACTCAAAAAGTTTGCGGCAAGTTGCCTAAGAGAGTAGCCAGAGCATCAAACATCAATTAAAGATCATGACGCCACATACGACGAAGATTGGAGTGTACCAAGACGTAACAATGGTGTAATAATGATCCCAAAAAATAATAAAAATGTTAAAAGGCATCTATCTCGACAAAAACATAAATGCGAAAAAGGCATCAAGTTCGACGAAGAAGAGATGAGTTCTAAAAGGATGAAAAGTTTCATAGCTTTTCCTTAAACAAAGCTATAATGTACAAGTTCGCCTATGGACTTAGAGTAATTTATTTTTCTTAGATATTTAATTTTTGAACTAGTCATCTTGAAAAATTATATGACCGTAAGCGTCTTTATGTAATTTTAGGCTTCCTTAGGTCGATTTTTCACGAGGCACCGCCCGACACGATTTGCGGTTACGATTTTTACACACGACACACTGCAGACGATCTGTCATCCGTTCGTTTGTTCACTAGACTCGATTCTGCAACGACAATGCAGTGCACTTGTATTGTTCTATAAGCGCGTGAGTGACGAACCACGCGTGAGCCTTGCGGTACGGTGTGCCGTGTCGTCAACAAGTTCATGTTTGTTTTGTACAGCCGCTAAATAGTCACCGCAAAAAAGTAGTGACGAAATAGCGGCATCGATGAGGTAGCTAAAAAACCGTTTGAAAGTCGTGTCGTTTGTCGTGCGGTGTCGTGCAATGAACAAACGGTCCATAAAATATATGGAGCTCTGAATCGTGACCACATTTTTTTGTGTCGTGTGTCGCGTCGTGAACTGGCCTTACTGTACATTTGCTAGGAACGTACATCGCTCACTGACGCTTGTCTAGATAAATCTACCCGTTGCCGACAAAACAACCAATAAGCTAAATTGAACAATAATAATTAGCCAAGTATGAGCCGGACCCGTGTGCCGAGTATCCCGTATGACGTACGGCGATGCGTCATCGGCACATGGTGGATATCCCAAACATACGCACCAATCGTTTTGGGAATACTTTTATTATGCGTACATCTAACGAGTGGAATTCTTCCGGAATCTGTATTTCCTGATAGCTACAACGTACAAGCACAAGCAGCTACAAGTCAAGAGTGAATAGTTTTCTTCCAGGCAAGCGTGCTTCATCATCGACCACATCATCGCTTACCATCAGATGAGATAGTGGTCAAGCGCGAGCCTATCAATATAGTAACTACAGTAACGACTATTTTAATTATATAGTAAGTATATAATTAAAATAGTCGTTACTATTTATAAAACAAAAAAGGTTATTTTATTATATTAGTATAAAAATGTACCTATGTTGTGTTTTTTAAAATAAAAGATTTGTAGTTTAGAATATTATTATTAAAAAAATATGGCACAAGTTTTTAATAATTATTAACTGAATAATATTTTTGTCGACCGCGACTGAGCTGTGACCAGTATTGCCCGAGAATCCCTGTAAAATCATAATGACAATGTGTGCGTGCAAAATGGCTCTTTGTCCGTAGTGGCCTCTCTGTCTGCGGCGCGCAGCCGCTTACATACTTTGTGGTAGGACCGTGGAATTCCAAAACATACCAGTAAACTCCGCAACAAATGTTAGTGGGGAATATATATTATTTATAGTGATTATGATATTGTTAGGTTTATATCAATGTCAAACAAGGTAGGTATTATGTAAGGTATCTTACTATGGGCTGGATTGGACATGTACTATGAGCCTTCATAGTACAAATCCTATAATACAACGGAACTACATAGCGTCGTTTAAGTTTTAACACCACATACCTAAGTCTCACTATCATTTGACACATCGCTGGCCCCGGGCAATAAAGCGGTAATATCAAAAATCAAATTTTACAGGAGAAATAAAAGAAGCTAATTTATTTATATTACAGCGTAAAGTAATCCAAAACAGGAGTTCAATGTGTCAAATGAAAGCTATTTTTTTTACCAATTTAACCATTTAAAAATAATTGTAATGGTATATAAAATTAAAGAAATAATTAAAAAAATGTATAATACAAATTATAGACGATACCGTTTAAATTGTAACATCATTAACGACTTTTTAAACACACCGACCACTGAGATTTAGGAATGTAAGTATGTAATACGACGTTATTTCCACTTTAGATCTCGAGCGTAATGGCCGATTACCACCTTTTTCAGGGAAATTTTATAGCCAAAGATTAGCTGTATCATGCACTAATCGCTATTTTAGAATCCTATCAATGAAACATATTTTTATGTAACCATCGTAACAGACTGACCTTATATTGTAATTTATTTTTATTTTTAATCATTTTAAACAGTATTTAATGATTTTTTATTTTTTTTATTTTTTGTTAATTTGTATTAAGTATTAAACTTTGCAAACAAAAATAAAACAGACAAATCTACTATAACTTGAATAAATTCATATAATTTCTATAAACTACTTTATTTATTAACTACTAAATTTTTATAAGCAATTCTGGTTGTCAATATTCAGGAGAGAACAATATTCAATGTTGCAGTTTTAGTTTTCATCAAAATCGGCCCCGTGTGTCCCTTTGAGTGTTTTCGCTATTCTTCATAGTGTCTGATTTGACCATCCACGGCCACTTGGAAAACTCAGCCTGTATAGTGTATCCAGGTACAGCAAGCATTAACATAATTTAACGATTAACTTATTTAATTTTAAATGTTGGTACTGACCAACGTCTAGAATTAAATAAGTTAATCGTTAAATTAATATAATAGAATTAAATAACAGGTATATGTTAAATACTTATAAATAAGGGAAAAAAAATCTACAGAATCATAGCTTCTGCTTGACCGCGAATTGAAGATACCACTCTATCTTAAATTGTATCTGCAGGTAATTGACATTCCTTAATTATGCCATTAATCATGGGCACAACATTTTAGGACGCTACACATGGGTACAATGTTTTATACTAGGTATTATGTCCTTCCATTTGGCGCTAATACATTCTGGGCCCTGGACATAAGCTATACATATGCTATGTATAGCTGGTCGTGGGTGTACCATGGTTTTTCAAATGCACTTCTGCTACCTGCTACCCGCGAGCTGTGGTTAATAATTATTACTACTTAGTTTTGCTATTGCTATTGATTGGGAACTTGAGTCTTTTAAATTGAAATGGAAGATCAGTGGAGATTATTGGGATTCGACGAATGAATACGCTTTTCCCTTTTCTCATACCTGTTAATATAGTAGCATCTATTATTTATTTTGTCCTTATTGTGTAAAATACACATTAAGTCGCATTTCATAATCAATATTTCACATAAACATAACCGGTACTCTTAATTTCCCCATAAAACTATAGTACCCCACTTCAACCCCTTTTAGGAGTAGATTGAAGAATAGCAGTAAATGGAATGAAGAGTTGGTCCGGACGGGATACCAGTTGAAGTATGCAAGATATTGCGCGTCGATGGATGTTCGTGGTAAGCTTTATTCTTCAATAATTTGTTACGGGAAGAAGCTATACCTGATGAATGGTGCAATAGTTTGCTGGTGCCCATCTTTAAAAACGAAGGTGATGTGCTAGAGTGCAACAACTATTGAGGAATAAAGCTAATGTCACATAGTATGAAAGCTTGGGAGAAAGTTATTGAAAGGCGGCTGAGAGAAGAGAGTGAAATATCGCATAACCAATTCGGTTTTATGCCTGGTCGGAGTACAACGGATGCCATTTTCGCAATCCGCCAGTTGTGCGAGAAATACAGAGGTGCACATAAAAACTTGCACATGGTGTTCATTGACCTCGAGAAGGCATACTAGTGGGTGCCCCGTGAGGTTTTGTGGTGGGCCCTTAAGAAGAAAGGTGTACCTGGGAAGTATGTACAGTTGGTCCGAGGGATGTACAGTCGATGCAGTACCCCAGTCCGATCTACAATGGGCACTACTGACAGCTTCAGTGTGGCAGTCGACTTGCACCAAGAGTCGGATCTCAGTCCTTACCTCTTTCTGATGATAATGGACACTCAGACGTCGGATATACAGGAAGAGGCTCCCTGATGTTTGCCGACGACATTGTGCTGGTTGCCGAGAGTGGCCTAGAGGTCCAGATTGGAGGTTTGGTGGTACAGACAAGAGAGTGAAAGGCTGGCACAGGGCTGGAAATTTAGCAGAAATAAAACAGAATACTTGTTCTGTGATTCTGGCGATCTCTCGAGCTCCGTGGACGGTGAGATAGACCGAGATGTTACGTACCGAATCAACTCGGGAAGGATGAAATGGCGACAGGTCACTGGAACAACTTGCGACCCACGGATGCCCCTTAAGTTAAAGGAGAAAATTTACAAGAGCGTGATTAGACCTGTCGTACTGTATGGATCAGAATGTTGGGTTATGAAAAAGATGGATGAAAAGAGATTGCATGTAGCAGAGATGAGAATGTTGAGATGGATGTGAGGAGTGACGAGAATGGATAAAGTGAGAAATGAGTATATTGGAGGTAGTTTGAAAGCGGCGTCAGGAAACCGTTTGTTCTCGTATGGCATGTGATGAGGAGGGATGAAACGCATGTTACTAAAAGAGTTATGAATATAAATGTGGATGGAGAGGGAGGAGACGGTCAAAGAAAAGATAAGAGAGAAGACGTATTGTGTGAGGAGTGATATGAAAGAAAAGGAAGTCAGTGATGGCGTGACGGGGGACAGGACTGTATGGAAGAAGAAAACGTGTTGCGTCGATCCCAAGTAACATGGGTCAGATGCAGGAAGTTGATGAAGATGATTAAACTACCCATCTGCCAAATTTCAGCTTCATGAAGAGAATTTCTACATCTTATCTTTACAACCCCAACCTTTCTGCGTATTTCGTTCAGCGTAACATGACAATACGTCGCCGGGGCTACAATAAATTTACGGGAAGAAAGGCGTAATAGCTCGTACAGAATAAAATCTCTCACTGAATACATTGTATTAAGTGTTTACAGTTTATTGATATAATAAGCTTATTTTCAAAAACGTGGTTAAATATATTACTGTTTCTCATCGTTTACAAATTTAGTGTAAAGATGTTTACTGGTTGTTTGTGTTATGTTTCTTAGAGTAATGCAATAATACATAACTTAGTCATAAAAGAATTTCCCATGCAATAAAGTCGTTATTTTCATTTATTTTAAAGAAATATTTATAAAAAAATCCGAAAAAAATTGTGATAGATTGATACTCAGAGAAGCCAAAAATCAAATAACATTAAAAAGGGCGTAACCGGCGATTACCGCTTTATTGCCCGGGGCCGGTGACATACAAATGCAAAATAACTAACACCGACTTCAGAAATTGAATTTAGTATGGTTTATATAGGAAGTCGGTGGTATTTTTAGTAACCAATTTGTCTATAGCAGAAACTTATGGAACACTAGGTTTTGCCCGCTACTGCGGCAAAACCTCGATTGCTCGATTTAAGACATGCTAGTGATATTCAATCTTATAGTGATAAACAATTAATTTCTTTGACTGTGCCTTTGTAGCAATCTTCAACATAGGTACCTTTAAATATAAGTGTTGTAATAAATAATTGAACTTCCGGTTTAAACATTCAATTATAATAACGACGCAAAGTGTGCTCCGAAAATATGTACACCAAACTATTTAAAACGTGAATACAACTATGAACTGTGCAAGTGAAACGAAAAGTAATGACTATAAGTGCAGATTAAGTGATAAAAATCACGCGTGTTTTGCCCAGAACATTAATTAAGTGCAAATAATTTTGTCATAATCTACTAAAACAGAACAGTTAACTTTCAACTCGGAGACTTGCTACTTACCAAACTCAATACCGGACCATTCTATACAGTAGGCTATGCAAATGACACAGCTATAATGGTAAATATAACATAGTCTCTGGATTATTACAATAGGCATTGAGGATGACAGAGGAATGGTGTACAAAGAACCACCTCTCTATCAATCCAAGCAAAGCAGTAATTATTCCATTCACGAGGAAGAGAAAACTAGGAAACCTAGGAGAGACCTCCCTCAATAACCACCGAAGATAAATATCTGGGTGTAACGTTTGATAAAGAACTCAGGTGGAAAACTCATGTGGAAAATATCACGAAAAAGGCCCTACGAGTGTTCGGCATGTGTCGTTCCACCTACGGTAAAACTTGGGGGCTAACGCCCAAAATGATACGGTGGCTGTACTGGACAGTGATAATACCTATTATCACATACGGCAGCATAGTGTGGTGGCCAAGAACAAAACTTGCCTCGTGCAAAGCACCGTTCACCAGGTTACAAAGAACAGTGTGATTCTTAATCACGGGTGCTTTCAGGACAACACTTACGGCAGCGATTGAGAGATACCTTAATACCGCTCCTCTGCATATAATGGTTGAACTCGAGGCAAGGAAGACATTACATCGTCTTGCTGTTGCTGGACTATGGGATGCCTCTAAGCCAAAGACTAACCATACAAAATTCGATGGAAATTAAGACCTGGATCGGGTAACAAGAATGTTATCCGATAAAATGCAAACTATGTTCGTGTTTGACAGGTCTTTCAAGGTCCAAACCCCAACAATAGAGCACTAGACGAAGGGACTCGATCCACCAGAACAAGATAATCTGGTGTGGTAACTGATGGATCCAAAATGGAATCAGGTACAGGAGCGGGAATATACGCAAAAGGTTGAAAATGTAGCAAAAGCTTAGGGAAGATGACAACTGTATTCCAAGCAGAAACGTATGCAACAATAACCTGTGCTCAAGAGAATATATATAGAGGAACCAGAGGTAAATCCATATATATATTCTTAGTGACAGTCAGGCTGCAATCAAAGCATCCTACAAAGTGGACTCCAGACTTATTCTGGATGCTATCCAGACCAAAAACAGGCTTGGGAAGCATAACAGAGTAAGACTGATGTGGGCCGCTGGGCACAAAGGAATCTATGGTAATGGAAGTGGCAGATGAACTGGCAAGATAGGGCTCAGCAAATGATTTTGTGGGTCCAGAACCATGTGTAGGCATTTCGACGTGTCTCGTAAAAACCACATCATTTAGGGAGTTTGCAGATCACAGACAACGAACAGATTGGCTGTCTATTACCGGTCTTCAACACTCCAAGAAATTCCTGAACTCTACGTTCAAAGCACGGGAATGCATTTGGAATATGAGCAGGGGGCAAATCCGCTACCTGCTTGGATCCTTTACAGGGCACTTTGGAACCAATGCCATTGTCATGAAGATGGGTCTAACGGCGACACCCATGTGCAGGTTATGTGGGGAACATACGGAACGCATGGAGCACCTTTTGTGCACAGGTGATGCACTGGCAGGTAAGCGAATGTGTCTCCTAGGGGTTGGATATCCAAAACCAGAAGATTAAAAGCTCATATCTCATATAGTCTCGTTGTAAAACTCATGAAAAGAGTTTTCAACGAGATTGGGGTGGACCACAATAGATCCCAATGGGTCGAAGTGTCCGAGTTATTTCTCGGCCCCTCCATATGATAAGAAAAGATAAGATACATCTTCAAATAAGTTACTAAAATTATACTAGAGTAGCCATATCAAAAAAAAAAATTGCCAATACTTGCCAAATAAATTCAAAATGGATGAGCAAATACAATTACTATTTTCAAAACTAAAACAAAAAACCGGCCAAGTGCGTGTTGGGCCACGCGCAGTAATAGGGTTCCGAAGTTGCATAATAATGCGGACTAAATGGAGGGTTTTGTTGTTGTTACATGAACATTAGAATGGTTTCAGCGGCTCACAAAGTCTAAAAACGGGCCCACATAGGATGATGTTTTTTTTATCTATATCCTCGCGTTTGACCATTATCTCGGTCGATGGTAGGCGATGATGTGGTCTACGGTGAAGCACGCTTGCCTAGATGTAATCTATTCACTCTTAAATTAAACTAAATAAGGACTAACTGGTAACTGAAGAAGGAGTTATAAAATCCAACTTCGCAACTGAAGTTAGAAAAATATTATCTATTTGAGTACCACCGCGGGTGCGAATTGCGAAAGGAGCCGACACGTGCTCGTATCGACGAGCGCGTGTTAGAGCTACGGGGAATGGTATAATTCGTTCCTGGATCCTTGCGTGCACGCTCCTTGTTTATATCTCTTTCGGAATTAGAAAAAAATCGTATGTATTCACCTATAATCTCCTCTAATACCATAGATTAGAGGATTCACCTCTAATCTGCGGTATTCACTATTTAATTCTGGAATGTTTTACGCTACTCAATTAGTGATGAAGTCGGGTCGAATATTGACTTTATAGAAGGATATCGACAAAAGAAAATAAGTAATTTGCTTGGAAATCGAATCTAATTTGACTTTACTTTTACGTTTGAAATACAAAACGTCGAAAATGCCTCTGCACTAACACAAAATAGACTCCGGGTGCATGCGCCATAGTGACTACGGACTGGTACTGCTAACGACTCCGGTCACTCCAATGAGTTATTCGAGCTTAAACATTATTAATTTAGTAATCATTATTATTAAGGATGTTATGATTTTATTTTTGTATATTTTTACATGGTTCATAAGCATATATTTACTATCTGTTTTACACAGCTAACACAAAATTTTCACTATGCCAAGTACATTTTATAAGTTGGTCGACTATTACTCATGAACTTGTAAAGCCTAAGCTAAGCTAAGCTGAGCTAAGCTAAGCTTGTACTTGTTTTGTATATTTTTACACAGTTCGTAAGCATTATATTTACTCTGTTTTACACAGCTATCAACTTTATTTAAGTAATTTTACAATGGAATTTGTACAAAATTTTTACTGTTCCAAGTACATTTTTTAAGTTGGTCGACTATTACTCGTAAACTTGTAAAGCCTTGTTATCCGTGATAATTTTCCTCTTAATTTCGTTATATTTACTACTGCCGTGAATTCTTTCAATAGCCAAGAGCAACCATTTCGCTGGCAGGAGGGGGGGAGGGGACACATGACTCTAACATAAATTTGCCACTTAAAGCTTAATTTTACGCAAACGAATCTCTGAATCGAAAAATAGTTTTAACAAAACCATAATATTTTTGAATGGCCTATCCAACGATACCCCACACCATGGAATAGAGAGGAAAAAAAATATATCCCCACTTTACGTCTATGGGAGGTACCCGAAAAAAAATATTTTTTATGATTTTATGTTACCACTTTGTCGGAATTATTGATATGTATATACATGCCAAATTATAGCTTTCTAGTACTTAGATTCTCTGAGCTAAGCTGCGGACGGACAGACGGACAGAGCGAAACTATAAAGGTTCCTTGTTGACTTCGGAGCTCTAAAAATGTATGAAAAACTAAAACCAATTATTGATGAAAATATATCATATCTAAAAGATTAAGGAGAAAATTTAAAGAGAAGATAAAATGTCACTTGGAAAAAGGAGAACAGTTTGATATTTTACGGCTTCCAGAAGTCAACTGAAAATATTAACATTGCAGGCATAGTATCGATAACTTTAACTAATTCTGGCATAAAAATTAATAGAGATGATATTAATAAAATTTAGAATTGGCAAAGAAAAAGGAGAAGCACGCCCGGTTTTAGTTAATATGCTCAACGCATGGAAGAGAGATGAAATTTTGCGAAATGAGAAAAACCCACAAAAAACAAATTTACGTTTAAAGAAGACTTCAGTAAATAAGTTTTAGAAAAGAGAAGATAACTCATAAGAACGAAGAAAGGGCCGTATAGCATTTATAAAATATGACAAAATGGTGGTAAAGGCCGAAGCAGGTGGGTTACGAGATAAAAGTAAGAGAGAAGACTCTGCCTCACCAAAGACAATTAATGAAACTGGAAACGCCCGGCAAAAATATTATTAAATAAATATCTTTGAACGAATGTACAGGAACAAATAATAAATAATAGCAATTAACACACAACGGAAAACGGGAGATCAGAACAAACGAACGAAAAACATTTAACAATACGGCAAAACGATTACACCTCCCCCAAGCCGGCTGATCACCGTGGGGGATATCGACCAATCCCTTCCAGCTCCAATAAGGGTAAATAATACAAAAACTAAAAACTAGAATTATAAATAGACAAAAATTTATCAAAATAGCGCTAGAAAGCAAACTTGCATTCAAGAACAGTATTTTTCAAAAAATATCGAAGAAAAATGTGGACATGGTTATGTGCGGATGTATCATACCGAAACGAAATTAATTACATAGCAACAAACAAAAGAAAAGTTTTTTAAGATATAAGCATTCTACGTCAATTAAATTTTAACACCAATCATCTTTTTGTGAGAACAGTAATAAACAGTTCAGAACCGAAAAAAAGTAGATACAAATTTAAATCAAAAGCTAACTTTATGAAACATAAATATTTAATAAATAAGCCTACAAACGAAATAGAAGAAAACTATAACAAAAAAAATATATATGAGCATCCAACATTATCTCGATACCCAACACAATCCTAAATGAAAATGAAACTACTTCGTTAATTGAAGATAGGAGACCTACCTAAAAGAGCTCCTAAAACTCAGTAAAAAAAAACAGAATCTAAGAGCCATATAAGAACTAAGCAAAAAAATAAGCAGCAGCATCAAAACGGAAGGAGGAGGAAATAATAAATTAACTACTGAAAACATAGAATGCACGAGCGAGCGTCGACTCCTATTGGATAGGTAGGTTAGAAGATTACTGTATTATTATAAATATAAAATTATACCTACATACTAGCTGTACAGGGTTATTTACAAAACACTAAAACAAAATCAGGAGGTGAAGGTACTCATGATTTTAAACAACTTTTAACCAATCCTGGTAAATCTAAAAGATTATCAAATTTTTCATACATTTTCATCGAATAAATATCGCAATTTGTAATAATAATTCAGGCAACAGACAACTTAAACAGATATAGTTGCATATCAAAGGTTTCTTTTTGCGTACCTTTGTACGTAACCCTACAAAACACTTACCCTCTTACAATAAACGCGGTATAAAGTTATACCAAGTATAAACCTATGAAAATGTATGGTTATACCTTTGTTATACCTGGTATAACTTTATACCGTGTTTATTTGTAAGAGGGTAAGAAAAGGAATACAAGACGTACGGTGATGCACCAACGGTTCTTGGTGGACATCTCACCCACGCATACGCATTAAACGTTATGGAAATACTATAATTGTGCTTACAGCTAAGGAGTGCAATTCGCCGGCAGGGAATTTCACTCTCTATGTTTCCTGATAGCTATTACTTGAGTATTTTAAGTCAAGAGTGAATAGGTTACTTCTAGGCAAGTGTGATTCACTTTCAACCACATCATCGTTTACCATCAGGTGTGATATCAGTCTAAACGGTCATATTAATTAATTAAAAAAAAGCGGACTTACCGCGCTGACAGCAAGCACTAGCATTAGCAGCGTCAGAGCCTCGGCGCATGAGCTTCCAGCCATCCTCGCAGACATGGGAGATTTGTTCCACAAACCGACTGACCGTTGTCGACTGACCTTCCAACAGGAAAAGTGCACACCATATATACTACGTGTGATAAGAAGATGACGCGCGCCTTCCTGACGGCAGCAAATGTTTCGGTGCAATAATAACCACTTAAGACTTACCTACAATTTACAAAGCTTCTGAAAAACAGCCCAGGCGACGTTCATCAGAATACTTACATATATGCTATATAGTAAATAGTTATAGATTGCAGAATTTTAGGAAATGCAATATAAACCTGTGTGGACTAAAACCCTTATTATTTATTAGGTAGGTGTTTTTATCGATACAATTTAGTCATACCGGCGTTAAAGTACTACAAATATTGCATAATTAAAAATTCTAGCTTTTTCGGCAGAAACCGTGTATTTTTTCTGAATAAAAGGTTATCACATTCAGGCCAGTGCTGTTTCAAATATATACATGCGTCCTCGTTCAGTCTATTCTGTAAAAATATCACCGTGAAAACTTAGGTGTAGTGAACACCCCCTCCGGTGGGTTCCTGCATTGTCGAGGCCCAGTAGCCGTGGCTTGGTCACCCACGGTGAAGCGAAGAGGAACCCGAGGAGGGCCCGCTTGTCAGGGCTTTTGCCAATGAAGCCGACGACGTAGCGGCCAACAAGTAGGTTGCGGTGCCGCTTGGTAGCAGTAGACATCGCAAATGAGGCGGGCCGCGTTGTCGTATGGAGCATCTCAGGTCTCATACGATATCGTGGCTAAGGGTTGGAGGCTGCGGCGGGACAGGAGTGCCGATATTACGGTGCGTCGCCCTCCCTACCTTTCGCAGCCTGGACGGGGTCGCCACCGTCTGATGGCGGACGCGGTGGGGCCGCAGGGGAAGTCCCTATCCTCTGAGGCCAAAAAGTGGTAGGTAGTGGGGCCACTTACCCGACACGTCACAGGGGGACCAAGGGTG
The DNA here is from genome assembly GCA_945859665.1 of Anorthoa munda. NCBI lineage: Eukaryota > Metazoa > Arthropoda > Insecta > Lepidoptera > Noctuidae > Anorthoa > Anorthoa munda. Next base: position 10,206,645 of record OX243896.1, read on the forward strand.
CCATACACAGGGTTGTCTGGCACCCATGTACTGGTTTGGTCCCTGGGGCGGTCACGGCGTACAATGTGTACTGGTGTGGTGCGACGGTGATGGGGGGTACACCCAAGAGGAAGGTCCGGTGACGGACATACGGACGGATGATAATAATCGATAAGCTGGCAACTCGAGGATGTCTCGAAATTGAATTTAACAAAATTAAAATTAATTACATAAAATAAAAATAAATACTTAAATGAAAATTTTATTATATAAATTATGTACAAGATCTATGGAGTCACAAAGTTGATTGGGATGAACATGTTCCTCCAGAAATAAGGTCTTTCTGGTTACAGTTTTCTACTAAATCCACATTTTTGTCATCTTTAGATATATACATTATAATTGACAGCAACTCTTCTGTACAAATACATTGTTTTTGTGACGGTTCGCATCGTGCCTACGGCAGCTGTATATATTCTACTAGTGGTGCTATACAAGTCAGCTTTTCTTTTTTTTTTTTTTGTTTGCGGGGGTAAACCTTCAAAAGGCGCCTGGACTTTTGGGGACAAGACCAGGGAGTGTGGGATTTCTACCTCACTAAAACCACGCCGGTGATCACCATCAGCACCTGGAAGGGGCCGGGTCACCTCTTAAAAGACCACCCCGGAACCCCCTCTGTGCAACGCCTGTTAGGGCACGTCCCTAGGGAGGCTGAAGGAATTGCTTCCCACAAGCCACGTTGTGCACGGCAGCACGTGATCACTGTGCTGCCGTCCTTCTTGAAGTCACTCGGTGGGTGGACAGAGTCCCCAATCTGACCATCTGCGACCTCGGAGTCCCGCTTGCTTATTTCGCACGCGGGGTTTCTGCGTTTTAGGCATCGAGGCGGTTGCGTCCCCGACGCCTTCTTCTTCGAGCGGAATCGGCCCTCTCACGATCCCGCTCGACGGCCTCCTTCTGCGCCATCACAGTTTCACAAAAGGAGGCCATTTCCCTCCAATTTTCTGTCTCTGCCAGCAGCTGTGAGGTCTCGCCCGATCCTGGCGACCAAGACCTGCCGCTCAGAGGCCCACGCCGGGCACTCCTCGAGCGTGTGCTGTGCAGAATCAAGGTCGCCTCCACAATGGTTGCAATTTGCCGTGGTCTCTCGCCCAATCCTATTCAGGTACTCACCGAAGCAACCGTGTCCGGTCAGTACCTGAGTGAGCCTGTAGGAAATGCGCTGCTCTCTTTTCAGCCAGGCCTCGAAGTGCGGCAGTATGGCTTCGACAACGCGCTTGCGCGAAAATTGCGGTTGCTGTAGCCGTTCCTGCCGCCTGAGCCTTACTAAAGCGACCCCTGGCACGCTTTCACCATTCCAGCGGATGGCGCTGATTCGGTTATAAACCCTTGCGTCCATGTCCGCCAAAATATCCAGCGGAGGAAAGCGTGCCAGGAGAGTTGCTGCCACAAAGGATACCGTTCGGTAACCTCGTGCGATAAGAATGGCCATTTTCCGCTGCAGATTTTTTTTTTAAATTGGGACAAACCCACCGCACTATTCCCAAACCACTGCAACTCCTGAAAGCCAGAATCAACAGTGGCGACCACCAGAAAAGCGCTGAGGCAATGAAGCTCGACGAAGTCCCGGAGAATGAATTTAACTGTCTTGGATCCCGCAACGAAATTAATTAGAAAAGAATAACGGAGGAGTAGGAAAAAACATAAATTTCCACTTCCCTCCATATCAAGCAGGAGACAGAACAAACAAGGCCACTAGGCACAAAGGGTCGTTTACAACTGGGATAAGCCCAGTTGCCTAGCACCACGGATAAAAATAAGAATTAATAATTAATGGGTCCTAACATTGTGAGCTGCTATGTTTGATTCCAATAATAGGTATGGCAAAAACGCTTGAACGCACGGAAATTTGTTCTAGTTTCCACAAGGTCCGTATAGTAAACCACTCCTGAGGTAGCCTCTACATTATTCAACATAATATTACGTTCATTCTGCCAAAGAATACACTCCCATAAGATATGATGTGCAGATTGTACATATTCGCAGTCAGATGTAGAACACTGACATAAAGCCGAGGCAACGAGCTTGAAGGAAAACAATTTACTTTTAAAGTTACCATGCCCTGTGAGAAATTGGGCAACACAGTGATCCACCTCCAGCCACGTCCTGGCCAGCCGAACGCGAACGGATGGAAAGAATTGGTGGATATGTCGGCCCTTGACGGAATTATCCCACCTACATTGCCATTCGGATAAAAGTTCCTCCCAGACGTCAATAGGTGGTTTAAATAATCTAGAGATTTTCTCACGGTCACTCCGCGTTAATAAGTTCGCGTCCGTGGTCTCTCGTGCGGAATAGTACATTGCAGCACGTCGCTGCACTTCAAGGTCGACCAACCACGCCACGCCAGCAAGTACCGGTAAGGCCTCAGTACTAACCGTCCTGTACGCTTTGCATAAGAATATCAAAGCCAAACACTGACTCTGAAGTAACTTACGTCGCACCGCCCCTATGGTGGCCCTATCAGCCCAAACTGGCGCCACATAGCAAATACAACCCAAGTAAGTAGCACCATAAATAGCTTTTAAAGTTAAAAAAGACAGACCCCACGTAGATTTAGATATTCTCGTTAAGGCATAGAATATTTTTTTTGCTTTTTCACTACTATTTTAATATGATCTATAAATGCAAAATTCCTCTCTAACACGAGACCAAGATAGCACACGGACTGCTTCCTTTTTACGGGAACGTTATTAAATTTAATAGTAGGACACGATTTAAGATTACCCTTCAAAATGAGTTGATAAGTTTTGTGCGGAGCAAAGGTCAGGCGGTTTCGATCGCCCCACTGAGATACCAATCGTAGGCAAGTGTCAGCCAAGTTCTCGAGTCCAGCTCGAGTACTTGATTGAATGAGAAGAAGAGCGTCGTCCGCGTAACCGGTTAATGAACAGCCGCTTGGAAGAGGAATCGCGAGGAAATCATCAAAGCCTAAATTCCATAAAGGCGGACCAATAACCGAACCCTGAAGACATCCCATGGTGAGAGACTTCGACATGGAATGATGGCCGAGTTTGAGTTTCGCGGAACCATTTAAAAAGATTAGACTATTAATTTTAGCCCTGCAGCGTCGGACACCTGATAGTCTGCTTGACCAAACAGGTGCCCCATAAAGGACCATCGATCGCACGACACCCGCGTAGAGGCGGCGAACTTCTTACCGAGGTCCCCCGAGGTTGGGCAGCAGTCTGTGCAAAGCACCCACTGCCTTTTCAACGCGGGGGACCAGCCGCTCAAAGTGCTCTTCGATAATAATAATGATTTCTAAATTAATAATCTTTAAGCTCGAATAACGCATTGGAGTGGCCGGAGTCGTTGGCAGTACCGGTCCGTAGTCCATACGGTGCATGCGCGCGGAGGAGCCTATTATGTTTTAGTGTTGAAGTATTTTCGACGTTTTGTAAACTAAAGTCAAATTAGATTCGATTGCTAAGCATATTACTTATTTTCTTTTGTCGATATCCATCTATAAAGTCAATATTCAACCCGACTACATCACTAATTGAGTAGCGTAAAACTTTCCAGAAAGAAATAGTGAATACCGCAGATTAGAGGTGAATACATACGAAAGTTTTTATATTCTAAAGAGAAATAAACAAGGAGCGTGCGCGCAAGGATCCAGCAACGAACCATACCATGCCCCGTGTCACTAACAAGCGCTCGTATCGACTCCTTTCGCAATTCGCACCTGCGGTGGTACTCAAATAGATAATATTTTTCTAACTTCAGTTGCGAAGTTGGATTTTATGACTCCTTAGATAGATAGATAGATTCATTTATTTGCCTGAAATATGGTATTGTACAGATCTTAAAATAAGCACACAATAGTTCTTCATATTCCGCCTACTAAATTCGGCATGCAAATTTTGTTATCATAATGATTGTAATATAAAAAAATAAAAAAAAATGCTTTGTATTGATTCCTTATAAAAACATTTTACATTGTTAATAAGATCCTTCCAACTACATAACAATAAAATTAGTAACACACTTTTATAACAATCAGTAGGAAAATAAGAAATAAATAATATACAAATAAAATTAAAATTACAATAAAATTTCAACAATTGATTCCATTAAAATAAAATACCAATCAAAATACTAATAACAATAAAGTAAAATCATAATTTAATTTGTTCATTATTTATAAAATCATTCCAAATACATTATTATTAAAGAAGTTAAATATTCTATTTTTATCACAGTCAAAAAGAAAAACATAATTATCATTTGACCCAAATAAAAATTACAAATAAAATTTAAATATTTGATTCCATTAAAATTAAAATGCCAATAAAAAGAAAAACTCCATTAAAATACTAATAACAATAAAGTAAAATCTTCACTTCAACTAGATTATAATAAAATCATAAAGTAGCTATTTATTCAACAACATGATTTACTCAATTAGATAGAAACACATTCACTATAGTTTGTCCCAAATTAATCTCATTTAACATAGTGGGTAAATAAGTATTATATACATTTCAGTTATTATTATTACAATTAAATGTTCAGTAACACTTATACTGGTAGTTTCTGCCTACCCTTATGGGAAAAAGGCGTAATTGTAATATACTCGATTTAAACAGAACAATAAACTCCAATGTCAAAAAATACAAAATAAAAAATTATCCACAATACAATAAAAATCAAATTACAAATGTCAAAGAAAAAATAATTAAATTACAAATTGTATAGATGTCAAACATGAGAACCAAATAAATTAATACATTCTAATTTAATCAATTAATAATAATTAAAGTATTATCATTTAATTATAGTCTGGCTATTCATCCCATTATTCAGAAACTAAATTCGAAATTTAACTTATGGTATTTGGATGATGGAACACTAGAAGGTGACGTAGACACCGTATTAGGAGATTTCCAATTCCTGAAAGAGAAGTTTGCCCCAACAATGATGTTCACGCCGCGGACCAGGGAGGGGCCTGAGAGGGCGCGCGGGGGGAGCGCACACGCGACGCGCGGCTTGCGCCCGCGCCCGCCACACACCCACAGAGTACATTTCAATATACTGAAATAGAGACCAATCTCGTACCGTGGAACGAGTCATTTGCGTTCTTGAAGAAACTAGCGCCATCTGCCCTATATAGTTAGAACTAAACCTTTGATATAGCTGTGTGTGTGCGTGTGCGAGTGTGCGTAGGTGTGTGTGTGTATGTAAGGGTTTAATTTTATTCTATAGAACTGTAATGTTCGTTAACTGTAATGCACATCATAACATACGTAGTATCTCTAAGTCGTCTGTGATCATAACCTGTGATAATAACACAGAAAGATCACAAAAATAAACAAAATATCGCAAAATACCGGGCGCAAGCGTCAGATATCAGCAGACATTTGTAAATTGGGGTAACCAGTTTATGGTTCATAAAACCACCAAGGGAAATTTACCACCCTAATGAAAATTTGCAAAATGATTGTAAAAGTTATTGCTATATGTTTTAATTAATCAAAAAATAATAAAATGTCACACTGTGCGATAAATGTAATTAAAACCAGTAAAAATTATTCATAACATAAAATATTTTTTATATCACAGTAGTTGGTTAAAAATATACTATTTTAGTAGTAATATGCTACCTACTAGGCAATATTGACAAATTATGATTTTGTTTAGCGCCATCTAGTTTAACAAGTTGGTAAAAAAATCACGATTGTAATCCAACAAAATTAAAAAACACATTATGAGTTATTTTGTACAATGACTACATATGCTTCGTGATTTTGTATCATTGTATCCATTGCTGTCCCCAGTTTTTTGTACTAAGATTAAACGCCCTGCACACACCGCTACAGTATAGCTCCATGACACCACGTCGTCCTTTATTATTATTAAATATATAATATAGTAGTACCTAAGAATTTAATATCTATGCAGAAATCAATAAATAAGTAGTATACATAAAGGAAGCATTTAAATGAAGAAAACCCTACCATCTCATCAAGAGCTGTACTTGAATAACCGCTCCGACAACTGGCGACCGTGACAGGACCTCGCAAGAATTTTGGATTAAAAAGTGCACGGCGCCGCCATTTTTTGTTGAAGCTTGGGTGAGCTATCCGCTGGTGCCGCGCTGCATGCATGGCTTACAAAACACGCTATAAGAAGGACGTTACCCAGGGGAGTGTGGCTTATTATTCCTTTCTATCCACCTATTTCCTTTCCTAGGTATCAATATTGTGTGAAGAGTGTGTGATTTTCGTCGTGCGCCGGCTAGTGCCCAGGGCCCATGCTTTTTTTTTACATGTGCATTTTTTTCCTTTGTTCCACGAGGTCAGTGGTTTTTTTTCTCAACGTTAAAAGTGTTTCTCATTCTTATGTATTTTGCGTAAATTGCGTTGCAAGCTAATTGCTTTTCTTCATGAAATAAATACCATCATAAAGTAAATGGTAAATTCATTAGACTATCGCAAATTAAAGCTTTAAAATCATTAACCTAACCGCAATCCGCAACAATACCTACTTGTAATAGTTTCTTACATATTCTTAATAAACATTTTCAGTGATCAGTTACCGCGTAGGCGCACGTGCTCGGGCCTGAGCTGTGCCGTGTGCTGGCGAGCTCAGCGTGGTTGGCGTGCCCGCGGTGACTATTCAGACTTGGTGTAGCGTGTGTCATCTTTAAATCTGCGTGTTGGACGGACCATCGAGCCTCTTTATACCGGTTTGATTGCACAAGTTACTTTGCCTAACTTCTTTATTTGTCCCAACGTCTTACTTTCTTCAAAATGCCTGATTCTAAGGCCGAGCAGAGCTCTGAGAGGAAAGAAGAGAGACGCGTAGATATGAAAGAGTTAATAAAGCAGCGAGGTACATATAAAATGCGTTTAACAAAATTTAAAGATTATATTGCCATTTTAAATCAAATTAGTTCAAGTGAGATTACAAAACAACAAATTAAAGAATTAGGTTTACGTTTATGTAGAATTCAATCTCTTTTATCAGAGTTTGATGCAATTCAAACGCAAATTGAAATGCTGTCAACAAAGATAGATGAACAAATTGATGAAAGAGATAACGTAGAATCTCAATTTTATTCTCTCATCTCAGCAGCTCAAGAAATTATTGATTCTCATTCTAGTACTGAAGAATTTAGAAGCGTAGGTGCAAAAACAATTTGTTCAAGTCATGATAGTTGTAATAATTTAAATAACATTAAATTACCAACAATAAAACTTCCATCATTTGACGGCAACTACCTCAAATGGTTGGAGTTTAGAGACACCTTCGAGTCTATTATCCATTCGAATGAGTCTATAGCTGATATCAACAAGTTTCATTATTTACGGTCCTCCTTAGAGGGGGCTGCTGTTGTCGTAATAAGGTCTATAGAGTTTACCTCTCAGAATTACAAGGTTGCTTGGGACCTTTTTTTTTTTTTTTTTTTCTTTTTTTTTTTTTTTTTTTTGGGTGGGAAATTTGACTCGGGCCTGGTCCTTATCGGACGGCGAGCTACCCATTACTTGCCGTCCGCAAGCCCGCGCCTACGGTGGCCGGGAATCGGCTTGCGACTCCCGACGCCCAGGGCGTCTCCTGCGGTGACTAGGGGCGCGAGGGAGTCTCCGTTGCGTCTCCCTCACGCGTTCCGCCTCCTCCTTCGCGAGCATTACTGCTTCGCAGAAGGAGGTGACAGCTTCCCATGCCCTCTCGCTCCGTACCATGGCCTGAACCAGTGCCGGCCGCGAGAGGTCGCCACCGCTGATCGCCTCCACGAGGACACGGCGGTGCTCCGCCCAAGCGGGGCAGACCTCCACCGTGTGCTCCACCGTGTCCTCCGGGCGATCCACACAATGGTGACACCCGGGCGTTTCCTCCCGCCTTATCCGGAACAGAAACCTCCCGAAACAGCCATGTCCGGTGAGGACCTGCGTCAGGCGGAAGGTGAGGACGCCGTGGCGCCTCTCAAGCCACTCCTCAAAGAGGGGCCTTATCGCCGCAATTGTGGCGTGCCCAGCACTGGGTTGCGAAAGTCGCTCTCTCCATGTCGCCATGAGATCCTGCCGGAGCTCTGTCCGCCAAGCCGCGATTTGTCGCGGCAGCGGAGTTGTGCCCCGGCGTTTCGCCTCCTCGCGCCATTCCCAAATGTGCGCGAGGACTTTTGCCTCTAGATTCCATGGCAGCAATCCGGCAAGGAGGCTCGCCGCCTCACCGGAGACCGTGCGGTATCCCCGGACCATCCGGATGGCCATGACCCTTTGGGACGCGTTCAGAGAGCGGGCTGGTCTCCGCCTCATGGAACCCGCCCACACCGGTGCGCCGTAAAGGGCCATGGACCGCACGACCCCCGCGTAGAGCCTCCGGCAGGAGGCGTTTGGACCCCCTAGATTGGGCAGGAGTCGCTTGAGAGCAGCCCCAGCCCGCTCCAGTCTGGGCGCCAAACGTCGGAAATGCTCCACGAAATTCCACCGGCTGTCGAGGACGAGTCCCAGGTACTTCATCGTCAACCCGACGCCGATGTGAACCCCTCCTACCGTTATTTGGATACCCGGTGGTGGCGCGTTCCGAGGACCATGAAAACACATGGCCTCGGACTTGTGCAGGGCCACCTCGAGTCCCAATTGCCGGATCCTCTCGACGACTATCGCAACCCCGCGTGTCATTAGTTCAGCCGCCGCCTGGTGCGACCTCCCCTGCGCCAGGACCAGCGTGTCGTCAGCGTAGCAAATTACGCTGACGCCGCTAGGGAGGTCGGCGCGCAGCACCCAGTCGTAACCGATGTCCCACAGATGCGGCCCCAAGACCGATCCCTGTGGGACACCGCACGACATCTCTCGCCGGTTCCACTCTCCCTGGTGACCGGGGTAGATGACGGCCCTGTCCGTCAAATAGGCCTCGACCACGCGACAGAGGTAGGGCGGCATCCGGTGATACCGGAGTGCTTCCCTGATGCAACTCCAGGGCAGGGTGTTGAAGGCATTGGCGATATCTAGAGACACCGCCAAGACGACCCCACCCCGGGCCACTGCATCCCCCGTCGTGAGGGCTCGCACGCGCATGATGGCGTCCACCGTAGAGCGCCCCCTGCGGAAGCCAAATTGGCTCTCCGCCAGATCCGGTCCCACCCGCACCAGCTGCCCAACGAGGCGGTCTGCAATAACTCTTTCAAAGAGCTTGCCCACCTCATCGAGCAGCACAATGGGCCGGTAAGCGGACGGAGAGTCCGCTGGGCGCCCCGGCTTCTTAATGAGGACCAGTTTTCCCGTCTTCCAGCGAAGTGGGAACTGGCCCCTCTCCAAGCATGCGCTAAAGAGCCCCCTTAGTCGAGGCCCGAGAGCCTCCAAGGCCAGAACCCAGGCCTTACCAGGTAAGCCGTCGGGTCCTGGGGCGGTATTTTTGGCATTCAGCCTACGTACCGCCACTCTCAGTTCTACCTCAGTCACCTCAGGAGCATTGTCGTCGTCGTCGGTGTGGTCCGCATCGGGCACCGCAAGAGGTGGAGCCATGGGCGGGGGAATATGTTCCCCTTGCGAAGGGAACAGAGTGCTCACCACGCCCTCCACGAACTGCGGCCGGAGACTCTGCGTCAGCGGGGGCGCCCATGGGCGGAGTTTATCCCGCACCATTTTGTAAGGGCGCCCCCACGGATCCCTGTTTAGAGTCCCCAGCGACTCCTCGCGGGCCAAGCCTTTGGCCCGCTTGATCTCCGCTCGGAGGGCGCTCCTCGCCGCTCTGTACCCCTCGTACAGCTCCACCCCAATGGCTTCCGTATCCGGAGGACGGTTACGGAGCCTGCGGTGCCTGGTGTACCGGCGTCGCGCAGCAACGCACACCTGGCGCAGAGCCGTAAGCTCCAGCGACCACCAGTACACCTGGCGCCGGGCACGTCCTGGCTGGACCCGGGGCATTGCCACATCACATACCTCGGACATGGCCTCCCGGAACCACTCCGCCTCGTCGTTGATGTCAGCAGGCCTATCCGGTGATGACACCCAGGCCTGCACGATCGAGGCTTCCAGAAGGAGCTCCCGGTCCAGCTGTTTCAGTGCCCACCGCGGACCGCTCGGGGTCTGTCGGACCGGCGCGCTTGGACTCTGGGTGGAGACGTCGAAACGAATATACCGGTGGTCGGAATACGTCTCCACCTCCTCCATGACGCGCCAGTCGACGACACGCGGTGACAGAGCGGGGCTGGCGAACGAAATATCCACCACCGATTCGCCCTGCATCCGCACACACGTGGGGACAGAACCCCGGTTGAGGACGACCAAGCCTGTCTCCAGAGCCCAGTCCTCAACCATCCTGCCCCGTGTGTCTGTATACCGGGAACCCCAAGCCACATTCTTGGCATTGAAGTCCCCGAGGACAAGCACAGGGAGGGAGCGGTACCCGACGACGACAATTTTCAATTCCGCAAGGGAGTTGTGGAACTCGGCGAGAGTTCGGTTCGGGGAGAAGTATACCCCCACCACGGCAATCTCCCCGAACCGTGCTGCCACGCAACCCTGTCCTCTCTTGACACCCTCGAGTGACGGGGTGCCGGCGGCGGCCGACGAAATTAGGGTCACTGAGCCGCTCAGGTCCTCCACCCAGTCGTCCCTGGGCGGGGCAAAGTACGGCTCAGCGACCACGGCGATGTTAATCGACCACTGCGCCATGCTCTGGAGCAATAGATCCTGAGCAGCGGCGCAGTGGTTGATGTTCGCCTGGAGGAGTCGTAATGGGGCCATTATTGGCACTCCATTTCAGCCCCCTCCCGGACCCCCGGTGAGGGTCCCGCCGCGGTGGTTTCGGCGGTGACGACGGCTGTAGAAGCGGCAGCGGTAGCGCAAGTAGCGGCGGCTGCGGCGGTGACGGCAGTGGTGGCGACTGCGGCGGTGACGGCGGTGGTGGAGTGCTTGCCCCTGCGCCTGGCCTTGGCGGGTGGAGCGCAGGACTTGCTCCCGGCCCGGTGATCGGCTGGCTTGCCAGCTGCCGCACATATGACGCAATGCGGCGTGGCATTGCACGTACCAGCCTTGTGACCGGGTTGTCCACAGCGGAAGCAATGGTCGCTACGGTCCACCTCCGAGGTGCATTGAGCTCCCACGTGGTTGCCTACATGGCAGCGGAAGCACCTCAGAGGTCTGAGTTCCAGCAGTTTCACCTGCGCGGAGACCCAGCCCACCAAGAGCCTTCGGCCCTCTCCGGCAATTTTTTGGGCTGCCGAGACGGGACAGCTCACCGTTACGGCTCGCATCCCCGTGGCGTCAGGGCGTATGATGCCTGCCCTGACCTGCTCGGCAGAGCACCCCCCAGTCCTGGCGACGGCTGCTACCACCTCTTTCTCCATCACCGAATCGTCCAGGCCCAGAATACGCATGTCAGCGCACTTGGTGGGCCTAGACACTCGGGCTTCTTCCGCATTAAGGGACGCCCTGAGCCTTTCGGCCAGAGCGTCGGCGGTCGGTCCGCTGGCCGCACCGGGGACTTCCAGCATCCGAGCCCCAGTCGCGATGACCCTAACTCGGATGCCGTCGGTGACGCCGAGCTCCTCCAGGTTCACCGCCGCCCTCGCTTTGGCGAGCACATCGCGGTAGGACACGCCCTTCTTTTCCGCTTCCGGCTGTAGTGTAATCACTACAGCTGCGGACTTCGGGGCGCGGAGCCTAGCCACGACGCTTCGCTCCTTGCGCCTTTTTCGCCTCTAAGGTTGCTTGGGACCTACTATGTGAACGTTACGATAACAAAAAGATCTTGGTTAATAACCATTTGAAGGCATTATTTTCTATAGAAAGTTTAACGCGGGAATCTCCTCGAGCCCTTCGCTTTATCACACTAATAAAAACTTAAGAGCCCTTAATTCATTAGGCTTGCCAACTGAACATTGGGATATTTTAATCACTTATTGGGTTACCAGTAAATTAGATTCTACCACTTTCAGAAAGTGGGAAGAACTTAAAAAGATAACAGATTTCCCGCCTTTATCAGATTTTATTCAATTTTTACGTGACCGCGCAGTCATACTTGAAACGATGCAAGTTACTAAAAATGATAAATATGATTCTAATAATAAGCCCAATAATCCTAAAACATCAAAGGCCTGTGCTACTTCAGCTGGCCGCAAACCTTTCAAAGAATCTGCTTGTCCGGTATGTCATGAAGTTCATCGGATAACAGAGTGCATTAAATTCCAAGAAATGAGTCTAGATAGTAGATTGAGTGAAGTCTTAAAGTTACACCTTTGCTCAAATTGTTTACGTAGGGGTCATAATGCTGAGAAATGTCGCCTCGGCACCTGTCAAATCTGTAAACAAAAACATAATACACTATTACATAAAAACTCTGAAATAACTAATGCGTTAGTTACACAGTCTGAGAATAACAATACCTCTAGTGTGTCGGCAATCGCTAGTGCTGTATCCTCTTGCTCTGTCTTTATGAGTAAACAAGTCCTTCTCTGTACTGCTTTAGTAAAACTAACCAATAGAAAAAATAATAAGACTTACCTTGCCCGGGCTCTCCTGGATGCCGGTAGTCAATCCTGCTTCATATCTGAAAACATTAAAAATAAATTAGGGTTAACTCCTATTAATTCACAACCAATGTGTATTAGTGGGGTTAATAACATGCAATTTAATATAACAGATTGTTGTGAACTTACCTTCAATTCCTTAATAAGTTCTTACAGCACGAATATTAAGTGTTTAGTTATACCTGAAATTATAGGTAACTTACCTAATAGTGACATAAATCCATTAGAATTAAACATACCGGGTTATATTCAGCTGGCTGATCCCGAATTTCATTGTTCTTCTCAAGTTGATCTGCTGCTTGGTGCTGATATTTTCTTTGATATCATTACTGCAAAGAAAATAAGACTAGGTACTAATAAACCTATACTCCAGAGTTCTAAATTAGGATGGTTAGTAGCTGGGCCATTATGTAGCTTAGATTATAATGAACAAAAGAACTTACATTGTAATTTTACTAAGGAAATAAATAAAAACCTTACCAAGTTCTGGGAACTTGAAGAATTTCCTTCTTCAAGTACTTCTTACTATGAAAATGATCATGTTTGTGAAAAACATTTTATAGAAAATACTTCACGTTTAGAAAACGGGAGATTTAATGTAAAAATGCCATTTTGTGAATCACCAGAAACAGCACTGGGCGATTCTTATAACATGGCCTTAAAACGCTTTCAGAGTCTGGAAAGAAAATTTATTAAAAATCCTACACTCAAAAAACAATATTGTGAGTTTATTGATGAATACGAAAAATTAGGACATCTAAGTAAGGTTGATAAACCATTATTTGGATATTTTATGCCACATCACGCTATATTTCGCGAAAATAGCGAAACGACCAAAGTCAGAGTGGTATTTGATTGTAGTGCAAAATCTAGGTCAGGAAAATCGCTGAACGACATCCAGTTTATAGGTCCGGTAATTCAGGATGAATTAATAAATATTTTAATTAGATTCCGTCAACATAAATTTGTTTTGTCTGGGGACATAACAAAAATGTACCGACAAATTATAATCGATCCCTCGCAGCGCTACCTACAATTAATAGTTTGGCGTGATGATGTAAACAAGCCACTAAAAATATTACAATTAAATACCGTTACGTATGGGACAGCATCGGCTCCATTCTTGAGTACGCGATGCTTACTACAGTTAGCAAAAGAATGTGACGATAAAATCATATCTAAAATAATACAACATGATTTTTATTACGATGATTTTTTGAGCGGTGCTGATACGGAAAAGGAACTTTCCCATATCTATAATTCAGTTTGTACGGGTAAGGTACATTTAAATGATAAACTGATTTAATTGCAAATGATATATTGATTAAAACACCCGAAAAAACTGATATATGATCGACCCGCGGCGAATGAGTCAACCCAACAACGATGCTATGCAACTACTACTTTTTACTCTATTGCGTGATTTTTATTCATTCGCTGCGCGTCGATGTCAGCATAAAAATGAAACTATTGATATGTACGGGTTTGCTCGTACATGCTCCCCGAGGAAAAGATATAAACACAATGTGAGAAGATACAAGTAATTATAATAAATGATTTGATATTAATCTAATTTCCTAGTGTCTCTATCGTTAACACACTGTTCACAAATTTGAAATACTTGTATAAGAACTTAATATAGGGGAGGTGGCTTTATCTAACACTCGCGCACTTGTTACCACCTTCGCCCTTTCATTGTCACACTGATACACTACACTATCTCCAATACACGCACGTTGCGTGGCCGGGCAGGCGCCGCCGGGCACGCCAGCTGCTGCGGGCATCGCCGGCGCAGGTGCGGGGGCGCAGCGCGTGCGCGCGCGCCACCAAGCGAACACTCCGAGACATGCTGCGACCACGCCGATTGTAGAGTAGATCGCGATGTAATGATGAATGTCATGAGATGACAGATTGTCAAATAATAATCCACTCTCTTTCATGATTCTGATTTTATCCTCAATCGTTTTAAGCTCTCGATCACTCTCTATGCTGGAGTCGTTCAAGACATCTTGAGGAATAGTCACGTTTATAACGTGATTTATGGATGCAATGACTGGTGAGTATAGGTTAGCACTAATACTAACATCGCTTTTTCTTTGTTGATGCGCAATTACTTCAAAATTATCTGATTTGATCATGCAGCCGTAATCTATAGTTATAAGTCCGGAGTGAGTCAGCTGATGCGCGGTAACTTGATCTCCACATACTGTTCGTAGGTTACATTGACCACAGCAAAAATAGATATAATTGTTGATAGAATGGCTTTCCATCCAAAGATTTTTACAGGGATCGACGTTGACTTCACACGCTGATGCCTTTGATTGGCAGAAGTCTTTATCTCTGCTTAATTTATAAATAGGCGAATGAATATAGCACAAATGTACGTTTGTCACTAGACATGAATCTATGATATTTTCTGTTACGATAATGTATGCGTCCTTTTTCAGGTTCACAGCTATGAAATCTGACACTGGTTTAATTGATAACATCGTGTCGTTGGGTTTCTCTGTAGGAATTGGTATAAGCTTGAATACGTCATAGGTGTCCCTGCTAATCAAAGGTATTTGTACTTCAAATATTGAGTAATTTTTAAGCATTCTTGCTTTGACCCGTAGAAGTTTAAAAAGTTGTGCAAGATCTGCATGAATGTTTTCTACAGGTAACGTGACGTCATTAGACAAATGTTTAGCTATAATGCTCAGCTGATCCTGTAATTGTTCGGCTGTTATTAAATGTGGGTTAAATCGACCATGATAGATGTCTGTGATTGTGTCCACTAAAGCATTCTGTAAATCTTTCAAGTCGCGTAATAGATTGCTCGCGACCACAGCTCCCATAGAAACTTCACTTGCTCTCGAAATGTTTTGAGTTGCAGCTTTTAATACTTCTAATGTATTTTCGATGTTTGCAAACTGCTGATGAATCATTTTATGTTGTTTGTGCATTGTAGCCTCCGTCCTCTTTAAGAGACTGAATTCCGCTTCTATGACCGAAGTTTGATTTTGCCAATATGATACAATATGCTTTTGATTTTTGCAAAGAAGAGTGATATCTTTCTCGTACTGTTCTGCGAATCGAGCGTCCAATACACCGAAGAGGCCGTTTGCTATGTAACCGACACCGTCGATAAGACCTCGCCGCCACCTGTTCGCTTGCTTTGCAAAATGCTGACTGAGTAACATATGATTATTGTAATCGAGTTCATTGTACCCATGACGTAACTGCAATAATATTATGTCACAATGCGTTTGTTCTTGGATCGTGCTGCATGTTTGTTCCAGGGCCATTATACTTTTGTTAAGTGCGGTAATTCCTTCCCAATAAGGATCTAAATCATAGTATATGATTAGCTTCCAGTCGTCGCGAATGATCTGCATGTTTGTTAGTTTGTCGAAGTAAATATGTTGATTATTTCTGAATTGTGTGACGTTAAGCGCGCATTGGGAAGTTGTTATGATACTAAAAAATAACATGATTGCTGCAAACACTGCTGCTATATTGTAACGAGTGCCTCCTTTCCTTGTTTCAGAGCGCTTATTTGTGTTGGAATGTCCCAACCCCGTGGTATTTGCTTGTTTGATTTGCGAGGATTCATTATTAACTGGAAGTTTTGATAATTTTGTGATCGGACGTTTAAGTGTTCCGTTTTTGGTTTTCACTGTAACCACGCGAACATTACCGTCGGAACCGGGATGTAGTTCGATGACTCTGCCCATCAGCCATTTTCCCGGCGGAAGATTGTCATCATGAATCATGACAATATCGTCAACATTGAGGTTGCTTGTAGATTGTCTCCATTTACTTCTTTCTGTAATTTGTACTAGGTACTCATTCCTCCATCTTTTCCAGAGATCCTGTACAATTTTTTGTGTCAACTGCCATCGGGTTCTTAAATCCGTTTCAGTCTCATGTATGGAAACCTTTGATCCACCTGTTAGGAAGTGAGCCGGCGTTAAAAAATCCACATCGTCTGGATCTTCTGATATAGCACATAATGGTCTCGTGTTGAGACAAGCTTCAATCTGTGTAAGCACCGTATATAGTTCCTCAAATGTAAGAATCTGGTCTCCAATAACTCTCTTGAAATGATATTTGAAGCTTTTAACTGCCGCCTCCCATAGGCCTCCTGCAGATGGCCATGAGGGCGCATTAAAGCTCCACTCGATTTCCATATCTAATACTTCTGCTTTTAGATCTTTGTCTTGCATGATATTCATAAGTGCTTGATATTCCTGTTGTAGTACCTTGTTGGCACCGACAAAATTGTGACCATTGTCACTATAAATATGGCTAGGCGTCCCTCTGCGAGCCGCCATCCTTCTTAATGCTGCGATGAATGAAGTTGTGCTTAAATCACTAACTAGTTCTAAGTGTGCTGCCTTCGTGACCATACACACAAAGACAGCCACATATCCCTTTGTGCTCTTGATACCTCGTCCTTTGCTTGCTTTGACGTAAATATGACCGGTAAAATCTACGCCTGTGTGTGTAAATGGTCGGGATGGATTACTACTGGCCTCCGGCAAGTGCCCCATGATTTGCTGTTGGCAGTGTGGATTTTGTTTTTTACATGTTACGCACCGACGAAGCTGCCTCTTTGTAGCGACGTTCCCTCCTAAAATCCAATATTTTTGTCTGATAAAACCCAATGTCAGCCGGGATCCGGCATGTAACATGGTTAGATGTGCGTCCTCTATTATTAATTCTGTCAGACGTCCACTGTGCGGCAGAATAATAGGGTGCTGCATGTCATGGCTGATATGTGCCTTTTTTAGTCTCCCTCCGACTCTTAAGATATCATTTTCATCCAGGTAAGGGTTTAATTTTAACAATTTGCTTTTTGTGTTTAGCTTTCCCTCTTGCTTTAAATCTCCTGTTTCATTTGCGAACTCTTCTTGCTGTACATGTCTGATAATTTTTTGCTTTGCTTGACGGATTTCTGATAATGATAGATAATGCTTTTTTCCTTTTCTTTTGTACGTCGTAATCTTCAGCACTAATGCTAGAATACGTGCAATTTTGTTGATTGATTGATGTTTGTTTAACAGGTCTGTAATGATGCTTGATTCGTGCTTTGTAACAATATGAACATCTTCTTGATTCTTTATTTCCTCGTTTGTTGAATAGATTGCTTGATTATCGTTCGTTGCTTCAAAGGATTGTAACCATGTTGGTCCTTGCCACCACAAACGATAATCATTCAATTGGGCCACTGTGAGTCCTCTGCTTCCACAGTCCGCGGGATTTTCGCTTGATTTTACATATCGCCAAGATTGTGACTTAATGCTATCCGTTATTTGCCTTGTTCTATTTGCTACGAACGTTTTCCATCGATTTGGATTGCCTTGAAGCCATCCCAGTACGGCAGTAGAGTCACTCCAACTAAATACATGTAGGTCATGACCTGCTAGACACTGCTTGACTTTGGTCATGAGTTTGGCCAGCAATAGTGCTCCACACAGTTCCAATCGAGGTAGTGATATTTGTTTTTTCGTAGGAACTAGTTTCGATTTAGCTGCTACTAATATTGTTGATTGATTGTTTTTTCTTACTCTGCAGTAAATGACGCATGCATATGCTTTTGTTGATGCGTCACAAAAGCCGTGTAGCTCTACACTACTCTCTGTTTCCGTACCGTACCATCTTGGTATGTTGAATTGTTTGATGCTTTCTAATTCTTTCTTGTTTTTGATCCATTCCCTGCTGATTTTATCTGGTACTTGTTCATCCCACTGAAGATTGGACAACCATGTTTCTTGAAATAGAATCTTCAATTTTGTTGTTACTGGCACGATCCATCCCAATGGGTCAAATATTTTAGACATGTCTGATAGTATGATTCTTTTAGTGATAATAGTGCTTGATGGTTCAATTTTTGATATAAATGTGAAGTTGTCATGTGTAGGGTTCCAACGAAGTCCTAATGTCTTAGTTAATCCTGCTTGATTAAAACTCTTGCTTTCTTGCTTATAATAGTCATGATCTTCTAGTTGCAGCAGACGACTGTCGTTTGATGTCCATTTTCTCAAGTTGAAGCCCCCTAATTTCAGTAGATTCATCAAATCTTGCTGCAACTGTTGTGCTGTTGATAGGGAGCAGGATCCATGAACCAGATCATCCATATAGAATGATTCTTCGATGACCTTGGCGGCTTCTGGGAATTTATCCCGTTCATCAGCCGCTAATTGTCTTAATGTCATCATTGCAAGAAATGGAGCAGCCTTTGTGCCGTACGTCACGGTTGTCAATTGATATTCTACTATTTTTTGTGATGGATTATCTCTCCACACTATTTTTTGTAAAGGTTGATCTTCTGGATGTACCCAAATCTGTCTGAACATTTTTTCTATATCAGCCGTGAAAGCGAACTGATATTGTCTCCATTTAATGATAAGAGACTGAAGGTCTTGCTGTAGATTGGGCCCCGTGTACATGAGGTCATTTAAACTTTTATTTGTAGATGTTTTTGCTGAAGCATTGTAAACAACTCTCAATGCAGTCGTTGCACTTTCTTCGCGCAATACGCAATGATGCGGTAGGAAACATTCCAGTGTCTGGTTGCGAGGTGAAGGTTTCATGTGACCTAGGTTTTTGTATTCGGTAATGAATGACTTATATGCGTTAAATAAAGAATTGTTTTTATGCAATTTCTTTTCTAAATGAATGAATTGAGCAACAGCCTTATTTTTGGACTACCCCAATTTCTCCTCAAATTGTGGTATAAGTGGAAGCCTCACTTGGTATTTTCCGTCTTCCAAACGGTTTGTTGTTGCTTTGTAGTATTGAATGCACTCTTGATCTTCTGATGATAGTGATTTTTCTTCTGTAACATCTTCTATCTCCCAGAATTGCTCTAATCTATCCAAATCAAATTGCACGACGTTGCATATTAGTTTAGTTTTGATATTTCCACATAATATCCAACCCAGATGAGTTTCTTGAACAAGCGGAAGTGATTCGCTTAATCTGCACATGCCCGTTAAAAGAATATTCAAATATACGTCCGCACCCAATAAAATGTCTATGGGTCGGCTGAGGTTGTAGTCAGGATCTGCTAATTCTAAATTATCCAGGAATGTGCATTTTATTTTCGGGAATGAGTATGATGGTAAATGTTTTGTTAGGTTATTCATGATGTAAACATCGATATTGAATTGATAAAGTCTGATTTTCGAGTTTGACATACAGTTCAGGTTCATGATTCCTTTGCAACTGTTTTCTCTTTGCCCTATGCCTGTAATTATGCCGTCACACCTGGATCGCTTCAATCCTAATTGCTGAGCAGCGTTCTCTGTGATGAGAGACATTTGTGAGCCCTGATCAACAAGAGCCCGCAGGATCAAATATGTTCCATCTGCTTTCTGAACCTTTAGCAGTGCAGTTGAAAGCAAAGTTTCTTGCATCATATTATTATTTTGTTGTGTCACGTGCGTGTTGCCTTGATTTGCACGTTCCTGATTATAACGGATGTTGTTTTGCTGTGTAGAAGGCGTCGAATTACCTCCATGTTTTGACAATTCCTTTGAATACGATTCATGAAGCAATGTATTGTGAAATTCGTTGCATTCGAGGCAACGCTTTTTGGATAAGCATTCTTTTCCTTTATGATCGTATAAGCAGTTTTGGCAATAATTCAAGTTGGCGACACATTGTTTTTTCTTCATCGGGGAAAAGTCAGCAAATTGTTTGCAAAAAAATATAGCATGGGCATCATTGCAGACTGGACAGTTTTGCGGATTGTTTTGCAATTTCCTGTAACTTGGTGATTGTGAAATAGCCTTGTTGCTTGAATATGATTGCTTGAAATGATAATGTTTTGTTTCTGATGGTTTATTGGTATTTGAAGAAAAGGGTTTTTGATGATTGATCTCCTGTTTTCTTCTACTTGCTTCCATGCTCGTGAATTTCCCCTCTAGAAAGGCTAGAAATTCTTTTAACTCGAGTAATTCTCGAGGTTGTTTGATAGCTGCGTTATATTCGCTGAATGTGTCCGAATCCAATTTCTGACACAGGAGGTGCACGATCAACGGATCCCATGATGTCACGTCTACGCCGAGAGTCTGTATAGCGTTCATCGTTTCAAGTGCAGTATCATGGATTCGTTTGATATGATTAATTGATGCTTGCTGTGAAATGGGCATATTTAATAAAATGTTAATATGCGATGTAAATATCATCCTTTTGTTGTCATAACGATGGCTCAAAATGTCCCAACTTATGATGTAGTTGTCTGAGCTGATCGGGAGATGCTGTATGAGACGCTCTGCTTCACCCTTTACTTTCGATTTGAGGAACTGCATCTTCTGAGCTCCAGATAATGATGGGTTGCTATGAACTGCTTCTGTGAAGAGATCCTTAAAAGATGTCCACTGATTGTAATTACCGCTGAATGTAGGTATTTCTATTTTTGGCGTAGTATGCTCTCTATGTGAAATGGACGACATCTTCTTATTGATTGCTTTGATAGCAGCGTTGTATGTACTTTCGTATTTGAGGTACATGCGATGATACTCTTGATTTCGGTCTCCCAGCTCACTGTCTAAGTCCCAGTGCTGAGTGTCAATCTTCGCCCAGCGAGACCTTACCATGCTCAACAGATGATCGAATTCCCATTTCTCCGCTACAGTATCCATGTCGATACTTGAAACAGTATGTTCAAAGGCCTTGAAGTTGCTCATCTGTTTCCTCATCATCTCATCGGTCTTGCTGTTTGACTTTAAAGATTGACCTGAAGGTTGCTGTACGGAGCTTGAGGTAGCTAGAGGAGTAGCAGGCTTTAGAAGCGGTGTTGATGGTCTTTCCTCTGTTGGCGGATGATTCTGAATAACTGCTCTGATTTTCTCATATCTCTCCTTCACAGTGTCAAATTGCTTCGAAGTGAAGTAAGTATGCGATCTGGCATATTCGATGCTACACAATCTCATATGATTCGATTGATACTCTTGCCAGCATGCATCCAAATTCTCTAACCTTCGGCGTATGTAGTCCGAGGTTTTGCGATCGGAGCCATCCTTTTTGAAGTTGGTGTAAACTTGCTCTATCTGATTGAGTAGCTGCTGTTGTTGGGCGAGAACGTCCTCCATTGAAGACATGTTGTTGATATTAATGATAGTAAATGAAACGATCTTACTTGCTTGTCCAAGCCGGAGCTTTGTTGCTCACGAAATGCGGATCCCTGTTGATCCCTGCTGCTGATTGCTGTTGCTGCTGCTATGTACTGCACTATTGCTGGCAGTACAAACACCCTCACTGCTAGTTCGTTTGACGTCACTAGTGAACACTTTACAGTACTTAGTTGCTACACTGTATTGTACACACGCGACATCCGGCTCGAAGGACCAAAAATGTACGGGTAAGGTACATTTAAATGATAAACTGATTTAATTGCAAATGATATATTGATTAAAACACCCGAAAAAACTGATATATGATCGACCCGCGGCGAATGAGTCAACCCAACAACGATGCTATGCAACTACTACTTTTTACTCTATTGCGCGATTTTTATTCATTCGCTGCGCGTCGATGTCAGCATAAAAATGAAACTATTGATATGTACGGGTTTGCTCGCACACAGTTAAAAAGGTACTAGCATCTGCTTGTTTTCCTATTCATAAATTTAGAACAAACTGTTCACAAATATTTGATGCTGACTGTACCTTGTCACAGTCATTGGACTTGAATAAACAATCAAGTGTATTAGGATTGTGGTGGTTTCCTGAGAATGACCATTTACAGTTTTCGGTTAATTTGGACCAAACAGTCAAGAACATCACAAAACGTTCTATTTTGTCTAACACATGTAAAATTTTTGATCCCTTAGGCATGCTAAGTGCGTGTACTATACAACTTAAAATCTTATTACAAAAGCTTTGGGTTTTAAAATTAAGTTGGGATGAGTTAGTTCCACAGAATATTAAGAAAGTTTGGGAAAGGTTTGTTTCCAATGCCCATATACTAGCTAACATTAAGGTACCTAGACATGCTTTATGTACTTTTCCATTGTTAATAGAACTTCATTGTTTTGTAGACGCATCCCAAGAAGCTTACGGGGCTTGTGTTTATTTACGTTCGGTAGACCGTCATAATAACGTACAAGTTATCTTGTTATGTGCAAAGACACGCGTCGCGCCGCTGAAACCAACTACGATCCCGCGTCTTGAGTTGTGCGGAGCGTTGCTGGGCGCGCGACTAGCCACTAAGGTGTGTCATTCACTTCGTTGTACTATTGACCGTAAAATCTTTTGGGCCGACTCAACCGTCGTTTTGGGTTGGATTCGAACACAACCTAAACTACTTAAGGCATTTGTTTGCAACAGAGTCAACGAGATTCATGAATTGACAACAAGGGAATCTTGGAGACATGTACCTACCACTTTAAATCTGATCTCGCTGATCTCGCTTCTCGAGGAGTCGATCCAGGTCAACTTCAGGGCTCATCTGTATGGTGGAATGGTCCAGATTTTCTGTTGCAAAATGAAACAAACTGGCCACATAATATAAATTCTATAGATTCTTACAATTTACCTGAAACTAAAACGCCTACTAGTGATTGTATAACTATGACTAATGTTGAACATTCACCATTAATTAAGTTTAATAATTATTCTAAATTAAATAGATTAAAAGGAATTATTGCTTATGTTTTACGTTTTGTAAACAATGGTAGAAAACCTAAAAATAAAATAATAGGTAATTTAAAACTAGAAGAATTAGAAAATTCATTTACTTACCTGATAAAACTTGCTCAAGGTCAAACTTACCTTTCAGAAATATCCTTACTTAAACAAAATAAAAATCTTAAACCTAAATCTTACCTGTTACAGTTGTCACCTTTCCTCGACGTCAATGGAGTGCTCAGAGTAGGTGGTCGTCTACAGAATGCTGCTTGTAAATTTGATAAAAAGCACCCGATCCTCCTGGACGGTAAGCACTATTTCACACGGCTCCTGATGGAAGACGAACACCTACGTCTGCTGCATGCCGGTCCTCAGCTGCTCCTTAGTTCTTTTCGCGAACAATTCTGGCCTGTAGGAGGCAGAACTTTGGCTCGAAGCATTGTGAGAAAGTGTGTTATTTGCACACGACTGCGAGGAAAAACTATGGAGCCGCTGATGGGCAATTTACCAGTAGATAGGGTCACACCTTGCTATCCATTTCAAGTGTGTGGCGTTGATTTCGCTGGACCTTTCCTTATTTCTAGTAAAAAAGGAAAAGGTAACAGAATATCTAAATGTTACCTTAACGTCATAGTTTGTTTTTCAACTAAAAGTATTCACTTAGAAATCGTTAGCGACCTTAGCACTAACGCATTTATCCTTAGCTTACGTCGTTTTATTGCTAGGAGAGGTAGACCTCATACAATTTATTGCGACAATGGCACAAATTTCGTTGGGGCAAATCGTGTCGGAGCGGTTATTCAAGCACAGCTCTTGATGAGATGGTAGGGTTTTCTTCATTTAAATGCTTCCTTTATGTATACTACTTATTTATTGTTTTCTGCATAGATATTAAATTCTTAGGTACTACTATATTATATATTTAATAATAATAAAGGACGACGTGGTGTCATGGAGCTATACTGTAGCGGTGTGTGGCGGGCGCGGGCGCAAGCCGCGCGTCGCGTGTGCGCTCCCCCCGCGCGCCCTCTCAGGCCCCTCCCTGGTCCGCGGCGTGAACATCCTCCCCCCTTTGAAATCTGCTGCTTTCAAGCTCTTCAGTAAGTGGAAGAAGACAGGCTCTGTTTATCGCACGTCGGACAGTGCCTCTCACCGTGTAGAAGTCGGCGACTCTGCAGACTCCATCCGTCCCAGGAAAAAGTTGCAGAACTCGCCCGAGTCTCCACTTCAAGGGTGGCACGTTCTCCTCCTTTAGGATGACCAGATCGCCCAACTTCAAAGCTCTATCCTTCAAGCGCCATTTTGTCCGCTGCTGCAGTTCAGCTAGGTACTCTCGGTGCCAGCGCTGCCAAAAATGTTGCCTCAGCTGTTCTATCATCTTGTAGCGGTCTGGAGCCTTTAATGTGACAGGTGGAGACGGCAGCGATGTTAGGGGCCGCCCCACAAGGAAGTGGCCAGGAGTCAATGGAGAACAGTCAGTAGGATCGGATGATAGAGGGGAAAGGGGACGGGAATTGAGGATGGCTTCAATTTGTATGAATAATGTGCTCAATTCCTCGTACGTGAGGCTAGCGTTGCCGTGGCCAGGAGTCAATGGAGAACAGTCAGTAGGATCGGATGATAGAGGGGAAAGGGGACGGGAATTGAGGATGGCTTCAATTTGTGTGAATAATGTGCTCAATTCCTCGTACGTGAGGCTAGCGTTGCCCATAATCCGCTTGAGGTGGAACTTGGCAGACTTAACGCCCGCCTCCCAAATTCCACCAAAAGTCGGGGAATATGGAGGATTGAAAACGAATTTTATACCTTCAGAATTGGTGTAGTTATAAATAGAATTTACACTAGCCAATAGCAATCTACCTAACTCATTATTTGCCCCAACGAAATTTGTGCCATTGTCGCAATAAATTGTATGAGGTCTACCTCTCCTAGCAATAAAACGACGTAAGCTAAGGATAAATGCGTTAGTGCTAAGGTCGCTAACGATTTCTAAGTGAATACTTTTAGTTGAAAAACAAACTATGACGTTAAGGTAACATTTAGTTATTCTGTTACCTTTTCCTTTTTTACTAGAAATAAGGAAAGGTCCAGCGAAATCAACGCCACACACTTGAAATGGATAGCAAGGTGTGACCCTATCTACTGGTAAATTGCCCATCAGCGGCTCCATAGTTTTTCCTCGCAGTCGTGTGCAAATAACACACTTTCTCACAATGCTTCGAGCCAAAGTTCTGCCTCCTACAGGCCAGAATTGTTCGCGAAAAGAACTAAGGAGCAGCTGAGGACCGGCATGCAGCAGACGTAGGTGTTCGTCTTCCATCAGGAGCCGTGTGAAATAGTGCTTACCGTCCAGGAGGATCGGGTGCTTTTTATCAAATTTACAAGCAGCATTCTGTAGACGACCACCTACTCTGAGCACTCCATTGACGTCGAGGAAAGGTGACAACTGTAACAGGTAAGATTTAGGTTTAAGATTTTTATTTTGTTTAAGTAAGGATATTTCTGAAAGGTAAGTTTGACCTTGAGCAAGTTTTATCAGGTAAGTAAATGAATTTTCTAATTCTTCTAGTTTTAAATTACCTATTATTTTATTTTTAGGTTTTCTACCATTGTTTACAAAACGTAAAACATAAGCAATAATTCCTTTTAATCTATTTAATTTAGAATAATTATTAAACTTAATTAATGGTGAATGTTCAACATTAGTCATAGTTATACAATCACTAGTAGGCGTTTTAGTTTCAGGTAAATTGTAAGAATCTATAGAATTTATATTATGTGGCCAGTTTGTTTCATTTTGCAACAGAAAATCTGGACCATTCCACCATACAGATGAGCCCTGAAGTTGACCTGGATCGACTCCTCGAGAAGCGAGATCAGCGAGATCAGATTTAAAGTGGTAGGTACATGTCTCCAAGATTCCCTTGTTGTCAATTCATGAATCTCGTTGACTCTGTTGCAAACAAATGCCTTAAGTAGGTTGTGTTCGAATCCAACCCAAAACGACGGTTGAGTCGGCCCAAAAGATTTTACGGTCAATAGTACAACGAAGTGAATGACACACCTTAGTGGCTAGTCGCGCGCCCAGCAACGCTCCGCACAACTCAAGACGCGGGATCGTAGTTGGTTTCAGCGGCGCGACGCGTGTCTTTGCACATAACAAGATAACTTGTACGTTATTATGACGGTCTACCGAACGTAAATAAACACAAGCCCCGTAAGCTTCTTGGGATGCGTCTACAAAACAATGAAGTTCTATTAACAATGGAAAAGTACATAAAGCATGTCTAGGTACCTTAATGTTAGCTAGTATATGGGCATTGGAAACAAACCTTTCCCAAACTTTCTTAATATTCTGTGGAACTAACTCATCCCAACTTAATTTTAAAACCCAAAGCTTTTGTAATAAGATTTTAAGTTGTATAGTACACGCACTTAGCATGCCTAAGGGATCAAAAATTTTACATGTGTTAGACAAAATAGAACGTTTTGTGATGTTCTTGACTGTTTGGTCCAAATTAACCGAAAACTGTAAATGGTCATTCTCAGGAAACCACCACAATCCTAATACACTTGATTGTTTATTCAAGTCCAATGACTGTGACAAGGTACAGTCAGCATCAAATATTTGTGAACAGTTTGTTCTAAATTTATGAATAGGAAAACAAGCAGATGCTAGTACCTTTTTAACTGAATTATAGATATGGGAAAGTTCCTTTTCCGTATCAGCACCGCTCAAAAAATCATCGTAATAAAAATCGTGTTGTATTATTTTAGATATGATTTTATCGTCACATTCTTTTGCTAACTGTAGTAAGCATCGCGTACTCAAGAATGGGGCCGATGCTGTCCCATACGTAACGGTATTTAATTGTAATATTTTTAGTGGCTTGTTTACATCATCACGCCAAACTATTAATTGTAGGTGGCGCTGCGAGGGATCGATTATAATTTGTCGGTACATTTTTGTTATGTCCCCAGACAAAACAAATTTATGTTGACGGAATCTAATTAAAATATTTATTAATTCATCCTGAATTACCGGACCTATAAACTGGATGTCGTTCAGCGATTTTCCTGACCTAGATTTTGCACTACAATCAAATACTATAGTCAACTATAGTCAACACTATAGTCAATGACCTAAACACTATAATCCTTGCTAACACACGAACCGTCTCTATTTCTAATCGCAACAGGATTATAAAGCCCTGGATAACAAGTGGTCTGTTGAGATGTATGAAAAATCGAGATAAACTCCACATAAAATCAAAAAAAAATCCCAGTGATGAAATCAGCACGATCACCTATAAAAGGTATAGAAACTTTTGCAACTGGCTACTAAAAAAACTAAAAACGGACTATGAAAAAAACCTATTAGATAAAGCAGCTAAAACTAACAATAAAAAACTTTGGGACGCTGTAAAACAAATAACACACTCCAACAAAAAATCAAACCCAGCAATGGATCTTATATCCACCCCAAACCCTTCCACCTCTGTCAATGCAATAAACAATTTTTTCGTGTCTATTGGCAAAAACCTTGCTGAAAACATTCACGACGGAAATCCATCTACCTACACGCCTCACGCTAAGTCTTGTCCTTCCTCTTTCGTTTTGCTTCCCACTGATGAAGATGAGGTTCGTCAGTGTATCCTAAATCTAAAAAAAG
Organism: Anorthoa munda; assembly: GCA_945859665.1. Taxonomy (NCBI): domain Eukaryota; kingdom Metazoa; phylum Arthropoda; class Insecta; order Lepidoptera; family Noctuidae; genus Anorthoa; species Anorthoa munda. The sequence continues at coordinate 10,234,453 of OX243896.1, forward strand.
TTAATTCAGTTGGACGAGACAATATCTCAGGAGCTTTTCTTAAAAGATACCACACTGTCCTAGTCCCGCCCTTAACGTACATCTTCAACTTAATGTTCCACAGTGGTGTTTTTCCCAAGGAATTTAAATTTGCTGAAGTAATCCCAATCTACAAGAGTGGTGCCAGAGACTGTGTCAACAACTACCGACCCATCTCTATACTTTCTACTCTGTCAAAACTAGCTGAAAAACTTATTAACAAGCGTCTAATTAACTATCTTGAGACGAAATCCTTGTTGTCAAAATCTCAGTTTGGTTTTAGAGCTGGAATCTCGACCAATGATGCGGTTCACGAGTTGATCGATCATGTTGTTGATAAACTAGACCACAAAAAGAAAGTGATAGCGATATTCTTGGATTTAGCTAAAGCTTTTGACACAGTCTCTGTTCCACTCCTACTTACTAAGCTACAAAGTATGGGGATTCGTGATACACAGCTCAAACTACTTGGGGATTACCTTGCTGACAGGCAACAGAGAGTTAGAATTGGAGAATTCACTAGTGATGACTTACCTATTTGCTACGGCGTTCCTCAGGGTAGTGTGGTTGGGCCCACGCTTTTCCTCACCTTCATCAATGACCTGTGTGATCTGCTACTAAAAAATGGCAAAATTGTCACATTTGCGGATGACACTGCGTTGATCTTCCATGGTGACAGTTGGGATGAGGTTTACAGCCTCGCTCAATCTGGGTTAAATACTGTAACTTCTTGGCTCATTAACAATGGCCTCACTCTCAATGTCAGCAAAACCAAAGTTGTACCATTCTCTATTAAAAACATCTCATCCTCAGTTCACGAAAATTTTAACATCAAAGCCCATTACTGTTCTTCTTTCCACTCTTGTTCCTGCAGTCGATTAGAAATAGCATCTAGTATAAAGTACCTGGGAGTCATGATTGATAGTTCTCTCAGCTTCAAACTCCACCTGGACCTACTATCTTCCAGAACTCGAAAACTAATTTTCATTTTTAAAAATTTAAGTCGTATTGCAGATAAAAATGTAATTAAAATGGTTTACATGGCCCTGTGCCAATCCATTCTCACTTATTGCATTACTTTATGGGGTGGCACTTGTAAAACCAACTTAATAAAACTGGAAAGAGCTCAAAGAGCGGTACTAAAAGTAAGCCTGTCGTTACCTTTCTTCTTTCCTACCAAAGATTTGTACTTGCTCTCTGATGTGCTGACAGTAAGACAACTGTTTATTCTGTGCTCAGCTCTAAAACAACATTCTTTAATTGGCTATGATCCACTACTTAATGCAAACAAGAGAGTCAAACACAGGGTTTGCCCAACACTCACTAATCGTAACACTGCCTTCTCACGCAAATTCTTTGAATTTCTTGGTGGACATCTTTATAATAAAATAAATAAGAAGCTAACAGTTTACCCTCTTACAAGAGCCAATTGTAAGAGGGTTATTACTGCCTGGCTTAAGTCGCTCAATTACGATGACACTGAAAGTCTGCTTATTGTACCATCCTAACCAACTGCGTATGCTGTCACCTCTTTCACCCCACACACACGCACTCACACACACACTCACTCTGTCCCACACACACTCACTCAGACGCATACACGCTCCCACACACTCGCACTCACACTCGCGCACACATACTCACGCACACATACTCAATTACACACTCACTCAATTTAGTTCCTCTCACCCACTTTGTACCACCATAACAGCAACAACCTCACTCACCTAGCTTAATCCCTCTTAACTATTACTTCTTACTGATGTTGTATACAACTGTCATCTATTGTCCGGAGTCTGGAGAGGCTGGTAATCTGTCATACAGGTCTCCTAGTACAGAAACCAGTCTCTCACATAGATCACAAGAGTTTTCGCTAATGTTTTGTTTGTTTTTTTTTTTATATATTGTCTGTAAAATTCTATGTGAGAGAAGAACAATAAACTTATTATTATTATTATTATTTTCGAAAAACATGGACTGTTTCTTAGCTCGTTGGCTAGTTTAAACTACATCAACGGGACAAAGCCAAGTCAATGTAGCGTGTGGTGAATTTTTATGATGAAGACAGGGTGTTATGGACAGAAATTTCGTTTTCTTCAATTTGCATGAACTTTCTTACTATTCTACAGGTGTTTAGAATTGCAGCCTTTTGAAGGGTAATGTAGATTGAATCGTTCAAGTTTATTAATTTGAGGCTATGGTGGAGATGGTTTGGTATAACACCTGTAGTGGAGACAACTATGGGTACGATGTAAACTTTTTCTTGCCTCCAGATTCTGATCACTTCTTCCTTGAGTTCCGCATATTTACTTATTTTCTCTCCTATCGTCTTTTGCAAATTGTGTGTGTTGGGGACTGCAATGTCTATCAGGTAAGTAACTTTACTAACTTTATCTAGGAGAATAATATCTGGTCTATTGAAGTGAACGGTTCTGTCGGTTAGTATAGCACGGTCGTAGTAGAGTTTGTGTGTGGTATTTTCTAGAACAGTTTGTGGGACGTATTTGTAGTAAGGAGTGTTTGTATCTTGTATGAGTTTATGTTTGATTGCTAGTTTTTGGTGGATGACATTTGCTACCTGATTGTGTCTGTGTGTATAGTCAGTCTGAGTGAGCGTTGTGCATGCACCCGTGATGTGTTGTATGGTCTCTGGCTGACTGTGACACTTGCGGCATTTGTCATTCGTTATTGTGGGGTCTTTAATTATGAATTTCCTGTAGTTTTTAGTATTGATGATTTGATCTTGTATTGCTATAATAAACCCTTCAGTTTCCGGGAATAAGTTACCTACCTTAAGCCACTTATTTGAACCTATCATATCTATGTGGGATTGTTCTAGATCGTGTGGGTGTCGTCCGTGCAGTACTTTCTTTTTCCACTCTTCTACCTTTTGTTTTTGAGGGTCATTATTAATATCGTAAGTTGTGTTTTCTTCGTTTAGATTAAGGGGGGTGTAGTTAATATCGTTTGTGACTATGGCTTTATGTATACTACTTGTTTGAGATTTTGTGAAAAAGAATGACTTTAATCTAGTGATTTGTTTTTGCCAAAGGTAATGAATGTCTATCAGGCCTCTCCCTCCGTTTTGTCGTTTAATTGTCAGTCTTTCTATTGCCGATTTAGGATGAAGGTTGTTGTGTTTAGTAAGTGTGGTGCGTGTAGTTCTCTCGATCTGCTGGATGTCAGTTTTCGACCACTTGATCACTCCAAACGAATATGTTAGTATAGGTATCGCAAAGGTGTTTAATGCCTTTATTAAATGTTTTCCTGAGAGTTGTGTTTTACATACTGCGATCACTCTCCTCTTGTATTCGGTGTTCAGTGTGTGTTTAATTGCTGTGTGATCTAGTCCTTTGAGCTGCCTGTATCCTAAATATTTATACAAATCTATTGGTTCCATTGCTGTGATTGTTTCATTATTGTTGATTGCATAGTCTCCAGGTTTAATTTTCCCTCTTATTATGTGTACTGTTTTGCATTTATCTAGTCCAAACTGCATGTTTATGTCTTTACTGAATTCTGTCGTGATATCTATTAATTTTTTCATATCTTTTTCAGTTCTCGCGTATAATTTTATGTCATCCATATAAATAAGATGAGAGATAGTGGTTACTTCTGTTGTGTGTTTAAGGGAATATCCGACCTGACTGCGTTGCAGTAGATGAGACAGGGGGTTGAGAGCGAGACAAAACCATAGAGGGCTCAGGGAGTCTCCCTGATAAATGCCTTTTCTTACGGCAATGTGTCGTGTTGTTACAACCTTGTCTTGGCAATTTAGCTGTAGTGTAGTTTTCCATCGGGACATAATATTTTGCAAGAAGCCTATAATTGTTGAGTTTATTTTATATATCTGCAGTATTTGGATAAGCCAGGAATGTGGAATGCTATCAAAAGCTTTTTTATAATCTATGTAGGTGCAGTGTAGGTTTCTATTTTTTGTGGCAGCATGTTTGTTTATTATGGAATCTATAATAAGTTGTTCCTTACACCCCATGTGGCCTCGTCTACACCCCTTTTGCTCTTCTGCTATTATGCTGTGGCGTTCTATATGTTTATTGATTTTTGTTGTGATGGCTGACGTTAGGATCTTGTATATTGTGGGTAGGCATGTTATTGGTCTGTATTGGGACGGCTGTGGTGAGTATTCAGTTTTTGGTAACATGTAGGTTATTCCTGTAGCGATAAATTCAGGTATATTTTGTTTTCCTAGGACAAGGTCTGTTAAATTTTTAGCTAAGATTTTGTGTAATGATTCTAATTTTTTAAACCAGTAATTATGTATTTTATCAATGCCGGGGGATTTCCAGTTGTGGAGTCTTGCTGTTATACTAGTTATGTCAGACTCAGTAAACTCAACAAATTCCATTTCTTCTAATAAACTCCATCTAGTTTCTTCATCTGTTATCCAATTAGATTTATCGTTATGTTGTACCTGTTCTTCCCATATACCAGACCAAAATGTTTCAAGTTGTTCTACTGTTGGTAATTCCACGGGTAATGTGTTACTTTGTTGATTAGTCTGTAAATTTCTATAAAAGTTCTTTTCGTTCGTAGCAAATAAAGAATTATCATTTTTACGTTCCTGTGCTTTCTTGTATCTTTTCAACCTATGAACTTTTAGTGCTAGTTTCTGTTTCAGAGTATCTAAAAACTCTTCTGGTTTCCTATTGTCGCCTTCATGTCTAGTGTGAATAGTCACATTCCTAAATATTGCTTCTACCCTTTTCACTACCTTGTTTGATCTATTGTTGTTAATGTATTGGGTTAGTCTACCACAGTCTGCTCTAAGTTTTTCTATATCTTTTTCAAGCCTCTGCTGCCAAGCTGGTTTGTTATTATTTCTTGGTCTAGCATTGCCTGTGTATTCTGTAATTTTATAATTAAGTTCTTCTGAAATAACTAATGCTGTGCAGTATATCAAAGTGTGTACATCTATTAATTGTGTTTCTTCGCTAATGTATTGGTTGAGAATATTTCCATTAAATAAATGAACAAGTTGATTTAGTTTTGGTGTGTACCTAAGCTTGGGCAGCTTTGGCCGAGCTACCGGGTCCATTCCAGAATATTGAGCAAGAGCTGTTTTAAATTTATCGCGTAGCTCTTGAATACGCGTATCTGTGGGATGATTTTCATCGATATCGGTTAGTACCTCAATGTCATTTTCTAACATTACGGTTATACTATCGGTTTGTGTAGATGTATGCATGGTCTGTGAATATGCTTGTGACCTATAGTATGTTTGAGATTGTGTGCTAGGATCTGTATTAGCGGATGACTGTATTTGTTCGTGTTGTATATTTTCTGTTGTGTTTTGTGTTAATGCGATATTGATAACGTTATCATTAGTTTCTGTTTCTTCTTGTAAATGTATGCGTACTTCTTCTCTTAACTGATCTATTACTTCTTTTGACAGAAGTTTGTTCCTAACTATAGTTCTTCTTTGATCTGAAATCCTTTGTTCTGTCACAGTAATCTCTGGGTATTGGCGTGTAAAAAGTTCATGCAGTTGCTGTCTGTAGGTGGTCATATCGGTCTCTAATTTAGTGATGTATAGGTAAGTTCGCATGATAAAAAGGTTTACTTCTTTGCTCCATTTCATGCGAACTCTTGCTTTTCCAGCCTTGGTGGACGCGGGTAAAAAGGAACTAACCTCCCGCGCAACATTCAAGGTCGGATTGGGTGGGACTGTATTTAAACTTGTAATGGGAGATGACGATGGTGATGACATGGGTGACGATGATGGCCTAGAAGGTGTGTATGAGACTGTGCTTGGACTGTACGGTTCTACAGGGGTGTTTGTCCTGTCCGTCAGTCTGTCGCCATCGACGATGATTGCGGCTGTAGCATCTTTATCGGTTGGAGCCCGCCTGTTCAACTCCTCACCGCTGACGGTTCGCATGCTGTGACACCCAGCGTCAGCTCCAGGTGCGCCCCGGCGATCGCCCCCGGGCAGCGGTCCTATACGTTTTCTTTTTGAACGTGTCTCCATGTTGAATGGGTTTCCAGAGCCACGTTAGCCACGCCAGTAATTTCTCAATCGTGTGTCCGCCCCCCACGTGATTAGATGGTCAATCAGGACGTGTGGTTGTTTAGGGGGCTTATTATTATTATTATTATTATTATTATTAAATACCACTCTGACTTTGGTCGTTTCGCTATTTTCGCGAAATATAGCGTGATGTGGCATAAAATATCCAAATAATGGTTTATCAACCTTACTTAGATGTCCTAATTTTTCGTATTCATCAATAAACTCACAATATTGTTTTTTGAGTGTAGGATTTTTAATAAATTTTCTTTCCAGACTCTGAAAGCGTTTTAAGGCCATGTTATAAGAATCGCCCAGTGCTGTTTCTGGTGATTCACAAAATGGCATTTTTACATTAAATCTCCCGTTTTCTAAACGTGAAGTATTTTCTATAAAATGTTTTTCACAAACATGATCATTTTCATAGTAAGAAGTACTTGAAGAAGGAAATTCTTCAAGTTCCCAGAACTTGGTAAGGTTTTTATTTATTTCCTTAGTAAAATTACAATGTAAGTTCTTTTGTTCATTATAATCTAAGCTACATAATGACCCAGCTACTAACCATCCTAATTTAGAACTCTGGAGTATAGGTTTATTAGTACCTAGTCTTATTTTCTTTGCAGTAATGATATCAAAGAAAATATCAGCACCAAGCAGCAGATCAACTTGAGAAGAACAATGAAATTCGGGATCAGCCAGCTGAATATAACCCGGTATGTTTAATTCTAATGGATTTATGTCACTATTAGGTAAGTTACCTATAATTTCAGGTATAACTAAACACTTAATATTCGTGCTGTAAGAACTTATTAAGGAATTGAAGGTAAGTTCACAACAATCTGTTATATTAAATTGCATGTTATTAACCCCACTAATACACATTGGTTGTGAATTAATAGGAGTTAACCCTAATTTATTTTTAATGTTTTCAGATATGAAGCAGGATTGACTACCGGCATCCAGGAGAGCCCGGGCAAGGTAAGTCTTATTATTTTTTCTATTGGTTAGTTTTACTAAAGCAGTACAGAGAAGGACTTGTTTACTCATAAAGACAGAGCAAGAGGATACAGCACTAGCGATTGCCGACACACTAGAGGTATTGTTATTCTCAGACTGTGTAACTAACGCATTAGTTATTTCAGAGTTTTTATGTAATAGTGTATTATGTTTTTGTTTACAGATTTGACAGGTGCCGAGGCGACATTTCTCAGCATTATGACCCCTACGTAAACAATTTGAGCAAAGGTGTAACTTTAAGACTTCACTCAATCTACTATCTAGACTCATTTCTTGGAATTTAATGCACTCTGTTATCCGATGAACTTCATGACATACCGGACAAGCAGATTCTTTGAAAGGTTTGCGGCCAGCTGAAGTAGCACAGGCCTTTGTTGTTTTAGGATTATTGGGCTTATTATTAGAATCATATTTATCATTTTTAGTAACTTGCATCGTTTCAAGTATGACTGCGCGGTCACGTAAAAATTGAATAAAATCTGATAAAGGCGGGAAATCTGTTATCTTTTTAAGTTCTTCCCACTTTCTGAAAGTGGTAGAATCTAATTTACTGGTAACCCAATAAGTGATTAAAATATCCCAATGTTCAGTTGGCAAGCCTAATGAATTAAGGGCTCTTAAGTTTTTATTAATGTGATCAATAATAAAGCGAAGGGCTCGAGGAGATTCCCGCGTTAAACTTTCTATAGAAAATAATGCCTTCAAATGGTTATTAACCAAGATCTTTTTGTTATCGTAACGTTCACATAGTAGGTCCCAAGCAACCTTGTAATTCTGAGAGGTAAACTCTATAGACCTTATTACGACAACAGCAGCCCCCTCTAAGGAGGACCGTAAATAATGAAACTTGTTGATATCAGCTATAGACTCATTCGAATGGATAATAGACTCGAAGGTGTCTCTAAACTCCAACCATTTGAGGTAGTTGCCGTCAAATGATGGAAGTTTTATTGTTGGTAATTTAATGTTATTTAAATTATTACAACTATCATGACTTGAACAAATTGTTTTTGCACCTACGCTTCTAAATTCTTCAGTACTAGAATGAGAATCAATAATTTCTTGAGCTGCTGAGATGAGAGAATAAAATTGAGATTCTACGTTATCTCTTTCATCAATTTGTTCATCTATCTTTGTCGACAGCATTTCAATTTGCGTTTGAATTGCATCAAACTCTGATAAAAGAGATTGAATTCTACATAAACGTAAACCTAATTCTTTAATTTGTTGTTTTGTAATCTCACTTGAACTAATTTGATTTAAAATGGCAATATAATCTTTAAATTTTGTTAAACGCATTTTATATGTACCTCGCTGCTTTATTAACTCTTTCATATCTACGCGTCTCTCTTCTTTCCTCTCAGAGCTCTGCTCGGCCTTAGAATCAGGCATTTTGAAGAAAGTAAGACGTTGGGACAAATTAAGAAGTTAGGCAAAGTAACTTGTGCAATCAAACCGGTATAAAGAGGCTCGATGGTCCATCCAACACGCAGATTTAAAGATGACACACGCTACACCAAGTCTGAATAGTCACCGCGGGCACGCCAACCACGCTGAGCTCGCCAGCACACGGCACAGCTCAGGCCCGAGCACGTGCGCCTACGCGGTAACTGATCACTGAAAATGTTTATTAAGAATATGTAAGAAACTATTACAAGTAGGTATTTTTGCGGATTGCGGTTAGGTTAATGATTTTAAAGCTTTAATTTGCGATAGTCTAATGAATTTATCATTTACTTTATGATGGTATTTATTTCATGAAGAAAAGCAATTAGCTTGCAACGCAATTTACGCAAAATACATAAGAATGAGAAACACTTTTAACGTTGAGAAAAAAACCACTGACCTCGTGGAACAAAGGAAAAAAATGCACATGTAAAAAAAAAGCATGGGCCCTGGGCACTAGCCGGCGCACGACGAAAATCACACACTCTTCACACAATATTGATACCTAGGAAAGGAAATAGGTGGATAGAAAGGAATAATAAGCCACACTCCCCTGGGTAACGTCCTTCTTATAGCGTGTTTTGTAAGCCATGCATGCAGCGCGGCACCAGCGGATAGCTCACCCAAGCTTCAACAAAAAATGGCAGCGCCGTGCACTTTTTAATCCAAAATTCTTGCGAGATCCTGTCACGGTCGCCAGTTGTCGGAGCGGTTATTCAAGCACAGCTCTTGATGAGATGGTAGGGTTTTCTTCATTTAAATGCTTCCTTTATGTATCATCATCATCATCATTTCAGCCGAAAGATGTCCACTGCTGGACATAGGCCTCCTCCAGGCGTCGCCACATTGACCGATCCCGTGCGTCTCGCATCCAGCGCCTTCCCGCAACCTTAACCAGGTCATCGGCCTTTATGTATACTACTTATTTATTGTTTTCTGCATAGATATTAAATTCTTAGGTACTACTATATTATATATTTAATAATAATAAAGGACGACGTGGTGTCATGGAGCTATACTGTAGCGGTGTGTGGCGGGCGCGGGCGCAAGCCGCGCGTCGCGTGTGCGCTCCCTCCGCGCGCCCTCTCAGGCCCCTCCCTGGTCCGCGGCGTGAACAAAATCCATCGGCCTAGACCTCAACCACTCCAAATGTGAAATTTTTCTTAGTGACAATACCGACAGACTACCGACCCTACAGAAATTCTTTGCAATAGCCCCAGATATCAAAATTTTAGATAAAAGTTCACTGCACCTCCTAGGTTCCCCAGTTTTGGAAGACAGTTTTTCTTCATTCATTGATGGCAAAATTATTTCGGATAGACTCTCCATAATTAACCTTTATTCGGCTTTTACTCTTATTAGGTATTGCTGTTTTGGACCAAATTTTATGTATTTTCTCCGCTCTTCCCCTTTATGGAAGCAGCCACATCTCTTGGAAAAAATTGACGAAATTATTCGATGCACTTTGACATCCATCTTAAATGTGGCCTTGGATGATCGAGCCTGGATGCAAGCTACACTACCCATTCGCTTCGGCGGGCTCGGCATCCGCAAAATTTCTAGTATAAGCCTACCGGCGTTCCTGTCTTCGGTCCACAGCACTAAAACGTTAACCAAAAAAATTTTAATCCTTTCACTGGTTAACTGTGAAGTACCGTGCTCGACCGACGCAGTGTGCGCCTGGAAAGTGGCTTGCCCGAATACGGCGTTGCCCGAGAACCCATCTTCCCAGAGACAGTGGGATGAGCCGGTCTGCAGTTTGGTACGGAATAAACTTATAAATACGTCCACCAATACTGCTGAGCGTGCCCGCCTGCTGGCTGTGGGAGAGTGGGAGTCGGGCCTCTGGCTACAGGCATTACCGTCACTCAACATAGGTACTATGTTGAGTGACAACACCTTCCGGATCGCTACTTGTCTGCGTTTGGGTGCTCCTAGTGGAGCTCCACATCGTTGTCAATGTGGTGAAGCAGTCGACCACCTCGGTCACCATGGTCTATCCTGCAGTAGGAGCGCTGGCCGGATAGCACGGCACGCCAGCATTAATGACATCATACGTCGGGCTCTTATCACCGCCGGGGTGCCAGCTGTTTTAGAACCCAATGGCTTGGCACGCGACGATGGGAAGAGACCAGACGGGATGACCATAACGCCTTGGAAGGTGGGTAGGCCTTTGGTGTGGGATGCAACATGTGTCGACACCCTTGCGCCATCCCATCTTCTTAGCACGGCGGGCTGTGCTGGGGCGGCTGCTGCCGGTGCAGAAAACCTCAAACGGCGCAAATATAACAACCTTATTGGAAGTTATATGTTTGAGCCGTTTGGGGTTGAAACATTAGGTCCATGGGGTCCGAGTGCGCATCGAGTTTTTCGAGAAATTAGCACAAAGCTCGTCGACTCTTCACGTGACCAGAGGGCTGGCCTTTTCTTCGGCCAGAGAATTAGCATTGCCATACAACGTGGCAATGCCGCCAGCGTTCTGGGCACGTTTCCCATTGACATCGATGTGGACGAATTTTTTGATGCACAATGAACTTTTTTTTGCCGTCTGCCTTTTGTATTTGTATATAGGTTTGTTTTTCTTAGAATATTCAATTGTATATATGTTAATAAATAAAATAATTATAAAAGTGTGCCGTTCATACAGATAAAAAAAAATTAATAAAGAAATACCATTAAATTCCAATGTCAAAATATAAAGAAATGCTAAATCAAATATTACCTACAATACAATAAAAATCAAATTACAAATGTCAAAAAAATATTAAATTACAAATTTTATAGATGTCAACTTTAACATGAGACTAAATAAATTAATCGATCAAAAAAAAAAAGACCAAATTTAATTTTCATGTCATGCGATTTTTCCATTAGTCCTAGAGTTCATAAATTCGTCAATAGTATAAAAACAACCTTCGATGAGCCATGCTCTCAGATGCATTTTAAATAAGCTGGTTCGCAGTTCTTTAGTAGTTCTTTAGTTCTTTAGCAGTACCTTCGGTATATTATTAAATATCTTTATTGCCATTCGGCTAGTGTTTTTCTGGCAGTACGCTGTTCTGCATCTTGGCATTGCCAATTTTGTTGGATCCCTTGACATTTTACCCACCTTATAAAAATTTTCGCTATCGGCTGTATTGAATAGGTGAGGATGTTTTTTTTTACAAATATTCCCATTGCCATTATATATAAGCATGCTAATGTTAATAATTTATGTATTTTAAAAAAGGTCTACACCAAACACCGCTCGTAAGCATTTTTTTGCACAATTAATGCCTTTTTGATGTCAGTGGAATTACACCATATGATTAAACCGTATCTCAGCACCGATGAGACATATCCATGATAAGCCAATAGAGCTGCATTATGTCCAACAGTTTTCCTGAGATTTCTCAGTGCAAATGCAAAGCTGTTTAGCCTATTACATACATTTTTAATATGTTTTTTCCAATTACAATTTTTATCAATTACTATGCCTAAAAATTTCGTATGGTCAACTTCTTCAATTTTGTTATCATTTCCAATAATTTAAATTGCTTCATTTGTCATTTGTAATTGGAAAAATTAATGTATTTCGTTTTGGAAACATTAAAACATAAATTATTTTGTTCAAGCCATTATATAATAGCTTCTACGGCAGCATTTATTTTATCCTCAAATTGTGCATTTTTATTATCATTATTTATTATTAATGAGATGTCGTCTGCAAACAACACGCACTTATACTTCGCCACTGACGGCAGATCATTTATGTATAGAAGAAAGAGCAATGGTCCCAAAATACTACCTTGAGGCACGCCATATGAATTTGTCCTGTATTGCGATTTATAGTTTATTACTTCCCTGTCTTTATTAACGCCTAAGATTTCAACCCGTTGTTTTCTATTAGTTAGGTAATCTTTTAGCCAGTTCAACGCTTTACCTCACATTTTTCTAAAAGTATATCATGTTTTACAAAGTCAAATGCTTTGCTCATGTCAAAAAATATTGCGGTTACCGGTATTTTCTTATCTATATTCTCTGTAATCGATTTTATTAGTTGATAACAAGCTAGAGCGGTTGACTTTCCTCTTTGAAAACCATTTTGTTCCGGACTTATTATATTGTATTTGGATATAAATGAGACAATCCTATTATGCATTGCTTTTTCGTATATTTTTGAAAATATAGATATTATGGTCACTGGACGATAATTGTTCAAATCCTGTTTATTATTTGTTTTATATAATGGTTTTACAACTGAGAACTTTAATTTGTCCGGGTACTTTTCTCCATAGAAACTTAAATTAACTAGGTGAGCTATAATAGGAGACAATATGTCTGCACATGATTTTATTATGTGGGTGGAAATGTCATCATATCCCACTGCATTGGTATTATCTAGTGATGCAATTATTTGCTGGATTTCACTGGGCGTGCAAGGTTCAAGATATAAACTGTTACTTCCATTACTAGTGTTCTTTGTGATATTGTTTTTACTATTGGTTATGTTTATATTTGTAGTATCAATGAAGTGATTATTAAAAGCTTTCGCTATTTCTTCAGGTTTTTCTATCGTAGCGCCATTCGATTAATGGCCTCTATATATTGTGAATTTCTACATTTTGGTTTGTTTTTAATTAATCTCCATGTTGCGCTACATTTGTTTTTTGCTCTCGAAATAAATTTGTTGGAAGATTGCCTTTTGGACAAGCTAATACATGTTTTTAATATTTTAGCGTATTTATTCCACACCAATTTATTTTCCTTAGATTTATTTATATGATATTTCGATTAAAGATATCTTTTAGAGAGACAAGATTTTTTTATACCTTTAGTTAACCATCTTAAAGTAGGAGTTTGATAGTTTACCTTTATTTTTTGCAAAGGGAAATTTAATTTATAAAATAGGCAAAAAGTTTCATGAAAATTGTTAAAAGCCGTATTAGCATCTATTTCATTATAAATATCTTGCCATTTTAGGCTCAAGAGACATTCTCTAAATTTTCCAATGTACTCTTCGTTATAATTTCTTTTGTACATAAAACAATGCGATGGAGCGAGCTTGTTCAGTGATATTTTTGATGTGAATTTCAATATCTGAGCAGTATTATGGTCCGATAAATGTAATTCACATGTTTCACCTTACGAGTCTGGTATATTAGTGATTATGTGGTCACTGCAAGAAGTATGTCGAGTCGGAGTATTTATCTTTAAAGTCATGTTGTAGTTTAAAAATATTTCTTTTAGTGTAGTGGCATTTTTGTTAGTAGTAAGGGTATTTATGTTTAGATCTCCGACCAGTATAATTCTATTATTTTTCCTGTCACTTAGTTTATGCAATAGAGATTCGAGTTTATTAAAAAAATATTGCGATGTTTGAATTGGGTGTCCTATAAACACTTACAATTATAAAGTGGTATTTCTATTCAACAACACTCGAATATTTTATCTAATGCCATTTCTTTACATAACTGAATTATTCTGTATTCTAGGAACTGTTTAATTAAAATACACACCCCACCCCTATTTTCCTTATTTCGTGAGTATGAAGTTGCCAGTTTGAACTCGTAATACATGCATTTAATTCGTTATTATTGCTAATATTTTTTTCTGAAAAACATAATATATCTACCTCTTTATGACTGTTCTTAAACTCAGTTAAACATATTTCAATCGAAGAAAGTTTGTTCAATAATCCTGCAATATTTTGGTGCAGTAGTCGTATGTTACGGTTAGGACTTTCAACCTTACTATTATATTCTCTCTTACTACTCACTGTGCTAGGAATGAAAAAACTGCTCCTTTCTTAACTCAGTACAGTTTTCTGAATTTGGATCCTCAATATTTATAGGGCAAGGGTCTGTATGAATGTCAAGAAAGCATTTCAGATTGTCAAAAATATTTTTCATACCATAGTTATTGAGAACTCCACGGCGCTTATAAAACATTGTATGTCAGATTTAAATTCGAATCAAATAGCATCGGATAGTCGTGAGTACAAATATCATGGTATAATAAATTATTAAATGTTTCCATGCTGGAGTTAAACATAGGACAACATCCATCAAATTTGTAAGTTGGTAAGCAGAGTAAAATGTTAGTATGTTTTATTGTCATTAATATATTTCTTAAACTAATAATTAATTTAAAGTAATTGTCAGTTTTTCTAAAATCTCTCTCGCCTATAAAAATCAAACAATAATCATTCATTGTATAGTTTATCAATTTTTGTTCCAGATGTTCTATCAACTGTATAATTCCACAATTTGTTGATAAGTAATGACATATATTATGATTTGGGAATGTACTCTGTGCTATAGCTAATACCTTATTTGTTTTATTACTACTTATTACACAAAGTCTGCGCCGCTGACCTACCGTTATAGGTGGTATGGTAACGCCATCTAAAGGGTCTTTCAACAAGGTCGGGTCGATGTTAAAATTGAATAAAACAAGATGTGTGTGAGATATTAACGAAATTTATTTTTTATTTAAAAGGCCCATTTATGCCAATTATGAATGGAATATGACATCGTTCAAATGTCCGCCGCGGCTTCGTATGGTGGCACGAATCCGAGAGGTCCAATTTTTAATGACTCTGCTGCATAGATCCGGCTGAATCCGAGCGATGGCCTGCGTTATGTTGGTTTTCAGGGCAACGGTCGAATGTGGTTTATTGGCATAGACCTGCGACTTCAGAAAACCCCACAAGAAAAAGAGAACTCAAGAGATAACTCTACCCTCAAACCGTTCATGCAGAATGTCGATTGTGTCGTTCGCTGTGTGGCAAATCAAATCAAATCAAATGTTTTTTATTTCACATAGGCCTACATGGGCACTTATAAAACGTCGACAAAAGGTGCATGGTTCGGGTTAGTCGTTTCCTGTGGAGAAGAACCGGCAAGAAACTCCACGGTTACTCTTTTAAAAAAATTGGTTTGTTTTTACAATATTTCCATGTTACAGTATTAGTGCTTAGATATGGGGGGACAACGTAGGCCCGACAATAAGTCGTAAGAAACTAAAAAAAAAATATATAAACGAGAGAGTTAACAAATGTTAACAAGCGTCTAGAAATCTAGAAGGCCTACAATGTTCACACATTCACAAAACAATCAAAAGGAAAAAATAAATAAAAATATATAACAAGACTAAATTTAACATGTGGCACAAATGTTGTTATCAGTGCTGTAACTATTCATAGCAAAGGGCTATAAAGATTATTGAAATCATTGTAAAAAGTCTAATTAAAAGAAAGAAAAAAAGTAAAAATGAGATTGAGAATAGTTAGAGACATCCACATATTTGTGCCGTTTATGAGTTACCAGGGAAGCCGCATGCGCAGAAGGAGCTAAAATTTTTATCTTCAACGTAGTCCTTGATTTTGTAATATGCTTTTTTAATAAGGACACGTTTGATGTAGTTTTTGAACTTTCCATCGGTCAATTCTATAACTGGCTTTGGCAATTTGTTATAAAAGCGTATACTGTTTATAAGAAAAGACTTGCTAGTTTTCGTTAATCTGAATTTGGGTATTAGAATTTCATGCTTACTGCGTGTATTTAAATTATGGAAATCGCTTCTAGTTTTGAAAAGCCCTCGATTTTTGCGGACATACAAAATACATTCCAATATATAAAGAGAAGGTAGAGTCAGTATATCGATCTCTTTAAATTTTTCTCTGAGGGACTCTCGTGGACTCATTTTATAGATTGCGCGGATTGCCCTCTTTTGTAAGATGAAAATTGAGTCAACGTCTGCTGCTGATCCCCACAGCAGAATGCCATAAGACATAATACTGTGGAAATAAGCATAGTATACTAACCTTGCTGTGGCTACATCGGTTAACTGCCTTATTTTCCTTACTGCATATGCAGCTGAACTTAACCGACCCGAAAGAGTTCTAATGTGCGCGCCCCACTGCAATTTTGAATTGATAGTAATACCTAAGAATACAGTTTCCTTTATAACTCCAAGATTTTTGCCGTCAAGATTTAAATTTAGGTCACGTTGTGGTACATTTGGTAAGAAAAACTTCAGACATTTTGTTTTTTTCGCATTCAGTAAAAGATTGTTAGCTGCGAACCATTTAGAGAGAACAATTAGACTTTCGTTGACATGTAAGACATCCGTATCTTTCCTATCTATTTTAAAAATTAGCGAAGTATCATCAGCAAATAGAATTATATCCGATAATTTGGCCATCATAAATGGGAGATCATTAATGTAAACAAGAAAAAGGAAAGGGCCGAGAATTGAACCTTCGGGCACGCCCATCTTGACTAGAGACCCAGAGGACGTCGCCCCATTAACATTTACTTTTTGCTGTCTGTTTGATAAATAGGAAATCACAAGATCAGCAGATTTTCCTCGAATTCCGTAGTGTTGTAATTTACAGATCAGTGTGTTGTGGTCGACGCAGTCGAACGCTTTCGAGAGATCACAGAAAATGCCAATGGCATCCTGGGACTTCTCCCTAGATTCCAAGATGTGGCTGATGAGTTTCACTCCCGCGTCCGTTGTCGACCTACCTTTCGTGAAACCAAACTGTTGACTATGCAGGATCTTATTTGAATTGAAGTGAGACAACATCTGTTCCAGCATGATTTTTTCATAGATTTTACTCAATGCTGGAACCACAGATATAGGCCTATAATTAGAGGGATCACTCTTACAGCCTGATTTGAAAATTGGTACTACTTTACTGTGTTTCATTAAGTCAAGAAAAGTGCCAAACATTGATTGAATATGCCTGTTAGGACAGGAGCAATTGAGTCAATAATATCTCCAAGAACCCTAACGGATATCCCCCACAAGTCTTCAGTATTTTTTACGTTGAGACTTTTGAGCGCGTTTTTAATTGTATCAATACATATTGATTTAAATTTAAAGGTTGGTATGTCTTTAGTAAAGTTTTCTTTAAGAAGAGCTTCAGCTAATTTAGATGAGGAGGGTAGTGACTTCGTCACCTCTAACGGAATGTTGGTAAAGAAATTTTCTAATGTCTCAGCGACTTCTTGCTTACCAGAAATGGTTTGATTAGATATTTTCACGCCACTCCACTAATTAAAAACGAATCTTTAACTTTACAATTAGTGAATACATTATCTATGCACGTAGCTGAAGTTGCAGTTATTCTTGTCGGTTCATTAAATAAATATTTTAAGTTAAATGATTTAAACAATGAAATGAGCTTACATTTTTCAGGTGAATTGACTAACAGATCTATATTTAAGTCACCACAAACAAAAACTAATTTATTATCTCTGAAAAGTTTACTTAATAATTCTTCCATTGTAATTAAAAACAATGACAAGTTTGATGCTGGTGGTCTGTAAACACACAAGATAGTATGCCCCTCGACCTCTGCACATGCTACCTCACATAAGCGATCAACAGAGTAAGCAGTGATATCCTTTCTTTCCTTATATTTAAGATGACTATTACAAAGTATCAGGGTACCACCACCCACTGTGGATCTGTTGTACGCGCTGGCAACTGAAAAATTATTTACATTAAACAACATCATATCTGATTTTAACCAGGTTTCACAAAAACATAAGATATCCATGTGGTATTTATCTACTAACAATTCCACGTCTAAAATTTTGCCGGAGAAGCGATTTATATTTTGATGATATAGTAAAATAATACTATTCTTCTTCTCTTTTGTCGGCTCTAATAGTTTAAAGAATCTACAGTAGTATTATCAGAAAAACTAGATAATACTGTTAAATCACTAAACCTAGTCTCAGTTAAATCATCAATAACTGCGTGTATATGTAAAGCTAACAATGTAGCTAATAAATGTCGACTATTTTTGGGAAGAAACATATGGTTCCCAATCAAAACAAAATCACTAACAAAATTGTTGGTGTCAAAAAACAATAAACGGTCACTATGACGACAAGATAAAATATGCATCAAGTTATTTAAACTAGAAATGTATTCATTTTCCTGATCAAGTAACTTGTCAGAATAGGGCAATGCACATAATATTAATTTGCTTAATTTTAACTTAAGTAGGGTGTCGATACCATTAACTATGTCCCTTTTTGTTACATTAAGGCTATTTCCAAAAAGAAGAACTACAGTAGTTTGCTCATTCAATTGTGTCTGTTGAATTTTATGAACAAGCTCATTAAAATGCAGTTTATGAAAACAATGGTTCACTATTGTATGTTTAGAACGGTTATTTAACAAAGATCCAAAACCTGTTCCTAATTTATCAGAATATACTAAGATATTACTTTTGGTAGGGTTCAAAGTTTTTGTAGTGAGATCAATGGGTAAAGTTGTAGGAGCAACATGCTGTGACATGAGAGGTGGCGGAGCGGCAGCACAACTACAGGTGAGGTTGTTAGTCAGTGACTCATACCTCTCTGCATTATACTTAACCAGGTCCACCAACTCACAGGCCCCCTGCATGCGCTCACTCAACATCTGTTGACTACATTCATATTTACAAAATATTTCCCTTAGTGTATTTTCCCTACTCAATAATTCCAATTGAAGGTTTTTAATGTCAACATCATACATTTATGTACTAGTTTCTAATTTACTATTACATATATTTAATTGGTTTTCTAAGTTTCTGTAATCTCTTCTAAGTTTAACATTATATTTGTAAACACTTTGAGTTTTTAAAAGTTTCCTATATTTCTTAATACTTTTATTGATTTTAATATATTTCTTAATTTTATTGTGACTACTTAGAATTGGACATTTAGCAATGGTATCATCCCCTGTAAGGTCTATGGTAATGGTGGGCCGCTCACACTCCAGTTCAGATGCATTAGCCAACAGCTCATTGTACAGGTTACTGGTGTTAGAAACCTCTTCGCTGACTTTCAGCGAGTCAATGAAGGTAAAGGTGTTATGAGCCTTGC
Source organism: Anorthoa munda (assembly GCA_945859665.1). NCBI lineage: Eukaryota > Metazoa > Arthropoda > Insecta > Lepidoptera > Noctuidae > Anorthoa > Anorthoa munda. The sequence goes on from OX243896.1 coordinate 10,253,833, forward strand.
ACAATTCAAGGCAAGTAGCGCCATCTTGCTGGAACCACATGTCGTTCACGTCCATTTTGTTCAATTCAAGCCAAAAGAAATTGTTTATCATTGATCTGTAGCGCTCGCTTGATCTATGCAGCAGAGTCATTAAAAATTGGACCTCTCGGATTCGTGCCACCATACGAAGCCGCGGCGGACATTTGAACGATGTCATATTCCATCCATAATTGGCATAAATGGGCCTTTTAAATAAAAAATACTTTTCGTTAATATCTCACACACATCTTGTTTTATTCAATTTTAACATCGACCCGTCCTTGTTGAAAGACCCTTTATTTGCTGGTTTTCCTCTTCAAGTTCCTTGTAAGTAGCAGTGGCACTGCAAATTAGCCCCGGTACAATATCCAGTGTTGATACGTTGCTGGTGGCGCCATCTGTTATCGCTTCACTAGTTTCATTGAGCCCAAGATCTATGCAACTATTGTTGATTGCCTCATTATAAGATTGATGTTGATGTAGGTTCCTTGAGATCCTTTTCTTTCTTTTGCTTTCACTCTTTTATCAATTATTACTTTAGTTTTTGTTTCAGAGCATATTTCTCGTAAATTTTTAGATTTGTTCCTTTCTTTATTCAAAGCCATTTTTAGCGTCATGTTCTCTATGTTAAGTTTTTCTATTTCCGTGTGTGCACTTTCCAACTCGCTTTTAATCTGGATTATTTTTCCTTTTAAATCTTCTATGTCACTGTCATATACAGTGGACAAGTCCGGTAAACTATACCTTCTAATCATTTCAGAATTAGTTGACTCGAAAGAAATGTCTAGTGAGTCATTTGCAGTAGTTTTTTGCCGACGAATCGTTACATTTACTTCTTCCATTGTACAATGAATATTGAGTAAATAGGCAAATATTTTCTTGTCCCGTCAAAGATATTTTATAAAAGTTCCCCCTGTTGGTATCGTGTGGAGATAAAATGACAGATCGAAACTTTGAATGTCTATTAGTTACACTACTCGCTGCTACCCTCTAGCAGCGAGTAGTTATTATTACAGAATCTTTAGTGTCACTGATTTATTACTTTTAGTCAAAATTTGCATTCACTCATCGTTGGTATTGTTATCGTTTTGATATTGTTCTTCTCTGGTTTAGGTACACTTTGTTTCTTAAAGTTAATTTATTCACCAGTATGATATTTATTGCAGTTTTAAACTGTTAGTTTTGCACTGTCACTGTTCCTGGGTCTTAGAACCATAACGTAGAATTCTCTGCACTGTTTCCGTGGATAACACTCGATGTGGTATTTCAGCGTGTGGTGGTGGTGGTGGTGGTGTGGTGGTAAATTAGTTTCACCCCAATTAGGCACTTAATGACACCTGGTAATCAAACTGTAACTTTTTCATTATTATTATTCACAACTTGACTTAATGTCCTATAACCCCTAGATGGGGCAGAGGGCGTCCACAGATGTCCTCCATCGCGATCGTTCACGCTTCACCTCGCTCCATGTCATTCCGATGCTCGTCGCTTCTGCCAATACGGTGCGACGCCAGGTTTGACGGGGACGGCCACGCTTTCTTTTCCCTTGGGGATTCCAGACCAAAGCTTGCTTCGGTATGTGATCGGGACCCCTTCGGAGCGTGTGGCCAATCCATCTCCACTTGCGACGCTTGATCTGACGGTCGATCGGGCTCTCGTAGCATAGCGTATTATTCACAAGTGAGGAGTTTATTTTTATTTTATTGGTTGAGTTACTTTGTTCTTTAAAAAATTCGATACAAAAAAGATCGTGCTCAATAGTACAAATAAATTAATGTACCTATTGCTTGCTCATTTCATGCAACTTCGTATTTTTATAGATAATTTCATCTTGTACGTGTCTAATAAATAAAACTTTTACTCAAATATAACTAATGTTTTCTCTGTAATAAAGAAAACATGAAATTCCCCATTTTATACGTGGCACAAATGGTATCCGCGAAAAGCCAAAAAAATAACACCCATTATTTCATTCTATGGCAGATCGCCATTGTTAGATGTGCGCGCATAGGAAAAATTATAATGTTTTCCTGCCAATGCGAAAAAAAAATCACAACTCTTTTTCACTGTTGAAATTACATTTTTTTATTAATTCCTTAACGTTATGGAAAGTTTAATACCTGAAAACTCCAAGGAAAAATATATATTAGCGTACCAAAATTTCATACAATACCAAAACAACAAGAATACGCAGTTCATTGTGTACTTCAAAGAATTAACTTCTCAAAAACATACTCTAATTTGTCAGCTTATCTAAAGAGACTATCCGAAGGATTTAGAAGCAACAAATCAAAGGTTTTATCGTCTGACGATATTAAAAAAATTATAAATGTTGCTCCAGCTAACCAATATCTGACTACTAAGGTTAGTTAAAATATTTTAAATATCTACCCGACTTCAGCCTGTGTGGTGTGTTGAACTTAATTATTTTTTCTTTTTTCCAGATTGGTATAACTGGTGCTTGCTTAATATTTGGTGTAACTGGTGCTTGTGTGTGATACAAGAATTAACAAATATAAATGTAAAAGACGTAGAGAACCATGACCAGATGCTTTTAGTGAAGATACCTATCACGAAACATAAAATACCGAGGTCATTCACCATACACGGTCCATTCTATGAAATTGTTAAGAAGTATGAAAGTTTGTGATTGCGCCAACATTCAAAATTTGATTGACATCCGCTTTCCTTATACCCATCCCTTACCATACCTCGCGAGTGAATAAGAAGATTCGCCTCGACATTTTTGTGGAAATCACTCGCAAACTTCCGTTTTGAACAGCACCGGGAAATATTGATAACTTCGGCATTACAGCGTTTTCGCATTTAATACGATTATAAACAACAGTTTGTGATTGTGTTTAACGTGTGATGACAGTAATTTGAAGCCCAGTTGCTCTGATGAAGTGATTCTGTGCACCGACAATGCGACCACGCGGTTCCAGAAAAGGTTTGTTGGGTATTCTAGTATTGCAACACCAACATTAAAAATGTAAATGTTTATGTGAACGGTGGCAACACTTTTCCCTTCCAACTGTGTCACTGGTTGAATACACACGTGAGTTTACTTGTCCGCCGTTTTATTTATTCTTCCTTGGCACCAACGCTACTAGCACCTCATTAGCACCCAAGACAATTACACCGCTGCACATTAGTCCTTCGCGGAGAACAGCGGTGCTGCGGAAGAAGCGGGCTAGAGGTTTGCCAAGTTTTTTTCACGCCGTGACACAGCCATTTTGGTTGGCAATACAACTCCAAGCTTACGTATCAAACAGAGTAAGTGTAATTCGTCAAAACGTCGATGGCGTTAGTCGTCGTCTTAAAAACTGTTCAGGCGTAAAGTATCGCTTCACTCTATTCAGGATGCCCAGTTTTTTGGCCGCAATTTGGGCTTTGTACTCAATGGAGGCGCCGAAGTTAAGATTGGATGTCAACTCTATGCCTAGGAGCTCGAGCCGATCAGACACAGGAACAGACGTACCCCGAAAAGTAGGAGTATGATCGAAAATACTCCTTCTAGCGGTAAAAAGACACGCCTGTGTTTTGGTGGCGTTAAAGGAGACCAGATTGTCGTCACCCCACTGGGAGACAAGGCTTAAGGTCAAATCTGTCCGCTCCACCATGGTGGTTTTTGCGCTGGGCAGGTATCTCTCTGAAACAGTACTGTCATCTGCGTACCCAACAATACCAGGCTGTAGTAGGTCATTTATGTGCAACAGGAAAAGAGTTGCAGAGAGAACAGACCCCTGAGGAAATCCGGCATCAATAACCATAAGGTCAGAGGAGCAGCCGTCAATGACTACTCGGATCGACCGTTAACTGAGGAAGTCTGATATCCAGCTACAAAAACCAGCGGGGATGCCATAAGCAGGAAGCTTACTGAGTAGACTCGCGTGCCAGACCCTGTCAAAGGCCTTCGAGATATCAAGCGACACAGCAAGTGCTTCGCCGTGTCTCTTGATGTCTTCGCCCCAGCAGTGCGTGACATACACAAGAAGATCGCCAGTTGACCGTCCCCGGCGAAAGCCATACTGACGGTCACTGAGGAGATTATTGTCTTCAAGGTAGGTCACCAACTTACTGTTGAGTACCCTTTCCATAACTTTGGACAAAATGGAGGTAATGGCGATCGGACGGTAATGGGCAGGGTCTGCACGGCTGCTTTTTTTGGGCACTGGTTGTACATTTGCAAGCTTCCAGGATTTCAGCACCATTCTTTTTATAAGAGAGAGGCGGAACAAGCGTGTCAATACAGGAGACAGTTCAGGCGCACACTGCCTCAGCGCTCTCGCTGGAATGCCGTCAGGCCCACTGGCCTTGTTCACGTCTAGACTGCACAATACTCTCCGGACCTCTTTAGTGTGCACAGCGATCTCCGGCATCGAAGAGTCATAATGAGGTACAGTAGGTGGTTGCTTGGATCCAGCGTCCAGACGTGAATTGCTAGCAAAGAGAGATGCAAATAAATTTGCTTTCTCACTCGCAGGGTGAGCCAGCGACCCATCAGGTTTCAGCATTGGAGGTAAAGTGGGACGACAGAAATTCGTTTCAACCGCTTTAGACAGGGACCAAGACTGTTTACTACCCGGAGGGTGTGATGCCAGCTTGGCCCCAATACGTCCAATATGGTCAAAACGTGTCCGACGCAGAACCCGCTTTCAGGACTTGGCGGCAGAATTAAAGGCTCTTTTCCTCGCGCGAACCCTACCCGCTCTAACTTTGCGGTCGCGGGCCCCGACCCAGGCTTTGTAGGCAGACTCTTTTCGGGCCTATGCGTGGGCGCATTCTGCATTATACCAAGGTCGGGATTTGTGACCGAGCGGAATGTCGGAGAATGGAATGAAATACTCCATTGCCTGTCGAATCACATCCCCAACCGCGTCTGCACAGCTCGAGGGGTCACCCGAGGAAAAGCACACATGCCGCCACTTTGGCACTTTTTTGCGTCTTATCCTTGGATAAGACGCAAAAAAGTGCCGCATCTCGTCCCAGTCTGCTGACTCGTATCGCCATACTCGTCTCGTGCCTCTAGGACTCTCATCTGGAGGAGAGCAAGTCGACACGGATTTCACCAGACAGTGGTCAGACGTTCCCAGCGGGGCTGAGACCGACACGGAATGACTGTCCGGATCAGTTGTCAGCAGAAGGTCTAAGCAATTGGGTGTATGGCCGTCAACATCCGGTACCCGCGTTGCTACATTCACCAGCTGGGTTAGATCTAGCGATAGAGAAAACTTGCGCGCCTCCGACCCGGCATGGTCAGTTTTCCGGTACGGGTACTCTTTATGATGGGCGTTAAAGTCCCCCAGAAAAATAAGCTTCGCTGTTGGGTACCGTTGTTGGGCTATGTCAGCAGACTTCACGAGGAAATTAAAAAGCGCTGTCGTCTGCTGGTCACCGGCGTGCGATCGGTAGACGCCGACGTAGAGAGACTTGTCCACGCCAGTGTCCACCAACAAGATGGAAACAAGAAAGTAAAAAAATACCTAAAACTGTTTTTCTCTGAGGGACTCGCGAGGACCCATTTTATAGATCGCGCGGATTACCCTCTTTTGTAAGATGAAAATTGAGTCAACGTCCGCCGCTGATCCCCACAACAGAATGCCATAAGACATAATACTGTGGAATTAAGCATAGTATACTAGCCTAGCTGTGCCTACATCGGTTAACTGCCTTATTTTCCTTACTGCATATGCAGCCGAACTTAACCTACCCGAAAGAGTTCTAATGTGCGCGCCCTACGGCAATTTTGAATCGATTATAATCCCCAAGAATACAGTTTCCGTTATAATTTCAAGATTTTTGCCGTCAAGATTTATATTTAGGTCACGTTGAAGTACATTTGGTAAAGAGAACTTTAAACAGTTTGTTTTTTTCGCATTCAGTAAAAGATTGTTAGCTGCGAACCATTTTGAGAGAACAGTTAGACTTTTGTTGACATGTAAGACATCCGTATCTCTCCTATCTATTTTAAAAATTAGCGAAGTATCATCAGCAAATAAAATTATATCCGATAATTTGGCCATCATAAAAGGGAGATCATTAATGTAAACAAAAAAAAGGAAAGGGCCGAGAATTAAACCTTGGGGCACGCCCATCTTGACTAGAGACCCGGAAGACGTCGCCCCATTAACATTTAATTTTTGCTGTCTGTTTGATAAATATGAAAGCACAAGATCAGCAGCTTGTCCTCGAATTCCGTAGTGTTGTAATTTACAGATCAGTATGTTGTGGTCGACGCAGTCGAACGCTTTCGAGAGATCACAGAAAATGCCAATTGCATCCTGGCACTTCTCCCAAGATTCCAAGATGTGGCTGATGAGTTTTACTCCCGCGTCCGTTGTCGACCTACCTTTCGTGAAACCAAACTGCTGATTACGCAAGATCCCATTTAAATTAAAGTGAGAAAACAGCTGGTCTAGTTAAGGGGTTCAGTGGTTTAAAATCAACTATTAATGGTTCGATTAAAATTAAATTTGCATCACGTTGTAATTCTAATATTTGTTTTGATATGGATTCGCTTGTAGTAGATAAATTAATTTCGGAACAATTGCCAACTGTCTCGGTTGACTCGTCTTTATTGACTAAATTTAAAGACCTACCGTTGGCAGATGAATCTTATGGTGTCCCTGGAGACTTCTATATGTTGATCGGCGCATCGATTCTCCCGCACCTCCAGTTATCGCGTAAGGTTCAAGGTCATTCGTCGTATCCCGCATCGCACGCTCTAGAAACAGTTCTCGGTTTTATTATTGTTGGTTACGCACCCGCACATTTAGATAGCTACTTATATTCATAGTTATTGTATTCATATAACAATTTAAAAAAAGAAAGGTCTCACACACTGTTCCGTTGTTGTTGAATTAGGTATTTTACCTATGTTTTCAGTATTTGTAAGTATGTGAGAACCATGTTCCTATTTATCATATTAATGAATTTACCTGTTCATGCTTTTAATACTTTATACCTGTACGTAGTATAGTGTGTAGTGCTATTCTGGTTGCATCGTCCTCACATATATGAATTTATTAATGTATATACTTATGTAAATATTGTAAAACGCTGTTATTTTAAAAAGAGAAAGTATGGCGTTTCTTGTGCATTCTTCTCCATAACAAGCAAATTTTCTGAATGCACGGTAGAATCAACTTTTATTACTTGTAAATTTTAATATTTGTTTGACGTTCAGAAGTGCCGCTTATTGGCCTAGTTGAATAAATATATTTGACCTTGACTTTACTCAACTATGTCACACTGCTGCACTGTTGAGCCTTTGCTGGAGACCATCCACAGCTTCTGGGAAGTTGAAGAGGACAATGTCCCGCCTATCCTAAGTCTTATGAAAGCCGGTCAGTTTGATCTTGTGAAGTGGACAAGTAACTCGCAAACCGCTCTATATTCGATTCCACTATCAGAATTTGATGGTGATGATACGCACATGGTTCTCGGCTTAAGTTGGTCACCCGTGTCTGACATGTTCAGTCTTAAAGTTAGTTCGACTCCGCAAATTTGTACGAAGCGCATTATCCTGTCGTGTGGAGCACGTATATGGGATGTTATGGGATTTGTAGCTCCCGTCGTTTTATATGCCAAGTTGCTTATAAAAGAACTTTGGCTTTCCAATAGCCACTTGCTTGTAGTGTACGCATAAAATGGATAACAGACCCTCGAATTCAAGGGGGCCAGTGCTCTCCTTTGCCTCACCTGTGGCGGCGGCGCCACCTGAGATCATCACCACGCCCGAGATTCAAAAATGGATGTCATCTATTGAGCTGCATCTAAATGAAGTCTGCTCTATTGCCGCGGATGGAAAACTCAATTCGGAGCAGAAAATGAAAATAGCAAACCTTTGCCGTAAAATAGGATCCGGTACCTCACAAATGGCAGTACTATACCAGTCGCTAAAGGCTAGATCCCTACTATCGCACAGTATGGTTGAATCCCTTACTGAAAAGCGAGACCTCTCAGACCACATCATGGACCTCAGGAAGACGATACAGGACTCAGGTACTGCGGGTAATGTTTCTTTTGCCGAAATGGTAAAAAAGGGAGCAAATAACTTTGTGCGCCCCAATAATTTAAGCTCGGTTGCAATTTATCCCCATGATAAATTGAAATCGAGTGACGAAACCAAGGACCTCGTGAAGAAGATCATACGCCCGGAGCAAATGAAACTGCATGTTCGTGGTTTCCGGAAAACAAAAAATGGAGGCGTAATTGTCAGCACCGAGACCAAGCATGACGCTGATAAAGTAAAGCAAGCAGTCCAGCTTTCTACTTCAGGACTTACCGCCGACGAACCCAGCAAGCGCAAACCCCGGATCGTGGTCTTAGGAGTGCCGACTTCCATGGCTGAAAATGAGGTCTTCAGATGCATATTTGAACAAAATGTAGCCGACAAGTTTGAAGACATGTCCTTAGAATCATTCCTGGCCTTGGTAAAATTAAGCCACAAATCTGGGAAGAGAGAAGCGTCGACCTGCAACTACGTCATTGAAGTACCAGCTGATATACGTACAGCCCTAATCGCTCAATCGAGACTTTTTATTAATTGGACATCCTGTCCTGTCAGGGATTTTACACTGGTAACTCGGTGCTACAAGTGCCAACAATATGGTCATGCAGCGAAAACGTGCAGAGAGGTCAACTCGACGTGTGGGCATTGTGGTGAAACTGGGCACTCGATGACAGAGTGCGCGAAGAAAGCTGATGTACCAAAATGTGCAACTTGCTCACGCTTTAAAAAGCCCAGCAATCATAAAACAGGAGATCCTGAGTGCCCTGCAAGGAAGATGGCGGAATTCAGATACATCAACTCTGTCGATTACGAGGGCGCCTAGAGCGTCGCACTCAAGGCCAGACTTCCGTGTTTAACACGTGATGCCGACTCAACAAGAACAGGCTACTGCGCTGACCTACTTCACCTGAATTTGCTGCTGTCGTAGGAAATTTGTCGCCGTGCGTACTTTGGCAAAATGGCTTAAAAACATTTTGCAATAGCCCAGCTCAAATATCTGCTGACGCTCTAAGTTCGTTGTCCGTGTGTGTAAATAATTAAGTGCAAACAATTTTACGTAAACTAAGCTAAGTTAGGAATTTTCTGTTTATCATTATGAATAGAATTTAATTTTAAATTGCATCTGTTTTAGTAATTAAGATTATAAATAAATCAATATATCTCTGTCACTATTCTAATGTTAAGAAATAATGTAAAAATTATTTGTCCTTACATTTACATTGTTTGAGCCCCTGCCGCCTGTGATACAGGATTACCTAGTACAGGCACCTAACATTGTTGTACCTACTTTATATATAAGACCTATTAGTATAGTTTACCAATTTGAAGTTTGAATAAAGATTTTATTATTATTATTATTTATTATTATTATTATTATTAATAGTGATTGGGACAACCCAGCACCCGACTATATTTTGTAATTGTCGGGTGTAATTGTGGGTTCACTATCGCAAAGAGCTTCCATTGCTCAATCAAATAAAAATTCCGCCCCATGTTGGTATATTGACAGACAGTATAGTTACTGTTGTAGGCTTCGCAGACGCCAGTGAAAAGGCTTACGGCGGAATAGTTTGTTTGCACGTTTTGAATGCTGATAAGGTCTCGGTTAGTCTTATAAGCGCTATGTCCAATGTCTCCCCTCGCAATGTCGTTTCTCTAGCTAGCCTGGAGCTGTGCGCTATACTTTTGTTAGTGCAATCAGCTCTATTGTCAATGCTTGTAGGAACCGCATTGTTATTGATAGAATTATGGCTTTTTCTGATTCTACTGTAGTTTGTGATGGAAACATTCTAAACCCCATCGCTGGGATAAATTCGTCGCCAATAGGGTGGCTAAAATTCAGTCCGAATTACCACCACAAAATCTTTTTTACGTCGCTAGCACAGATAATCCCGCCGATTATCTCTCCCGTGGATTGCTCCCTTCGCAAATATTAGATCACCCGCTGTGGTTCTGCGCTCCGTCTTGGATTCATAGTGTACTTGAAAATGGCCGGTTAAGCCCTTTAACCCAGCTGCTGTTTCAGAACCACCCGAGGAGTAGAAGCATTCGCTGGTAGTTTTATTCCACGTGAAGAGTCGATTATTTTATCGTTGTCTAATCGTGTCTCGTCTTGGTCGAGACTTTCGCGTTCTGTGGTGTATGTATGTCGTTTTCTAAAACTGTTACCCACACGCTGTATTATAACCGCCGCTGATCTGGATAAAGCTGAGTCAGTCGTGCTTCGTGAATTGCAGAGATTTTATTTTGCATCACAATTTAGTAGTTTAGAGTCCAACAAACCATTTTTTATTTGTTATAGGCTTGCGCTTGACCACTATCTCACCTGATGGTAAGCGATGATGTGGTCCACGATGGAGCACGCTTGCCTAGAAGTAACCTATTCACTCTTGATTTAAAGACCCCTAGATTGTAGCTATCGGGAAACACAGACTCCGGCAGGGAATTCCACTCCTTAGCTGTACGCACAATAAAAGTATTCTCAAAACGTTTAGTGCGTATGGGTGATATGTCCACCATGTATCGATGGCGCATCGCCGTACGTCTGGTAGTCCGATGATGAAACGGGCTGGGCGGAATTAGATCATGCAATTCCGTCGCACACTCCCCGAAATGCAACTGATAAAAAACCGACAAGCTGGCAACTCGGCGACGATGTTCAAGGCTCTGGAGCTTTGACTTAACCAGTGCCTTATCGACGATGAGCTTCTTGGCCCGCTTTTCGATCGACTCTAGTGCATCAAGCTTGTATTTGGCAGATCCGTCCCAGAGATGAGAACAGTACTCCATGCATGATCGAACTTGCGCTTGATACAAGCTGAGCAGCTGTTCTGGCGTGAAGTACCTTCTCACCTTTGCAAGGATCCCCAGCTTTTTGGCAGCAAGCTGTGCCTTTGCCTCAATGTATGGGCCAAAATTGAGCGTCGATGTCAACGTAACGCCAAGAAGCTCAAGATGGTCAGTTATTGGCACGGTCACATCTCGGAAAGTTGGAGCCGGGTGAAATTGGCTCTTTTTAGCGGAAAAAAAACACGCCTGGGTTTTAGCAGCATTAAACCTGACCAGATTGGCATCGCCCCATTCAGAGACTGCCTGCAAGGACAGGTTCAAGCGCTGCACCATGGCCTCCTGGAGAGACTGGATCTGAGGCCCGGTAGCACGAGCGTTGGACAAGTATCTTTCAGCAACAGTGCTGTCGGCTGCATACCCAAAGGTAGGTAGGTAGGTAGGTTTTAGCAGATCGTTAATGTGCAGCAAGAATAAAGTTGCTGAAAGTACCGACCCCTGAGGGACCCCGGCATTAATATCCAAGTGGTCCGACGAGCAGCCATCGATAACCACTCGAATGGACCGGTCTCTCAGGAAGTCAGCAATCCAATCACACAGACCACCGGGCAAACCGAATAAAGGAAGCTTACCAATAAGGCTTTCGTGCCAGACCCTATCAGAAGCCTTCGAGATGTCGAGGGAGACGGCAAGCGCTTCCCCGTGCCTTTCGATGGCCTCACTCCAGATGTGAATGGCATACGCTAGAAGATCCCCAGTAGACCGATTTCGGCGGAAGCCGTATTGGCGGTCACTTAGGATATCGTTTGCTTCTAGTTATGCCAGGAGCTTAGTGTTTAGTACACGCTCCATACTCTTACAGAGTATGGACGTTATAGAGATGGGTCTGTAGTTAGCCGGGTCAGCTCGACTGCCCTTCTTGGGCACGGGCTGTACGTTGGCTTGCTTCCAAGCATTCAGCACTTTTCCAGTCTCATATGAAAGGCGGAATAGACGTGTCAAGATCGGAGACAGTTCAGGCGCACAGGTTCTAAGAACTATAGCTGGTATGCCGTTCGGGCCGCTAGCCTTGTTCACGTCGAGGTTGCGCAGCACCCTACGGACGTCCTTTTGATGGATACGAATGTCAGACATACTCGTCTCGCATCCATCAGGAGAAGGAGGGGGCCGCGCGTCACCAGGATTCAGACGTGAAAATTCCGCAAAAAGAGAGGCAAATAAATTTGCCTTCTCCTCAGCGGAGTGGGCCAGCGACCCGTCGGGTTTCAGCAGTGGTGGTAGTGAGGGACGGCAGAAGTTCGACTCGACCGACTTAGCCAGAGACCAAAACGCTTTACTACCTGCTGGGTAAGAAGCAAGTTTGGTCCCTATTCGGCCGATGTGGTCGAACCGAGGCCTTCGCAACACCATCATGCAGGACTTGGCAGCCCTGTTGAAGGCTCTCTTCTTCCGACCCACGTCACTCGCCTTACGCGATCGAGCGTCGACCCAAGCCAGGTACGCCCCATGTTTAAGCGCATCGGCGCGCTTACATTCGGCTCCAAACCATGGCCGGTCTTCGCTTTACATTGAAACGTCAGAGAACGGAATGTAGTACTCCATTCCGAAGAAAAGCAAGTAGGCTGCCAAGGATAGCATGCGAAGAAAGATCGCATACCATCCCAATCTGCTGACTTGTACCGCCAAACCCGCCGGGTGCATCTTGCGCTGGGATCGGGCGGGGAAAAGACGGACACAGACTTCACCAGACAGTGGTCGGAACTTCCCAAAGGTGAAGCTATTGACACGGAGTATCTGTCTGGATCTGTTGTCAGCAGAAGGTCCAAGCAATTGGCTGTGTGCGAATCAACATCCGGTACCCTCGTTGCCCCCTGGACCAGCTGGGTGAGGTTTAGCGCTAGCGAAAGCTTACGCATCTCCCGTCCAGCATGATCAGTGCAATGGTAAGGGAAGAGCCACTCCTGGTGGTAGGCATTGAAATCCCTCAGTAACACTAATTGGGCAGAAGGGTACCGCTGCTGTGCCATATCAGCCGCCTCACTGATGTGCTCTGTGAGCCTGGTTGTCTCCTGATCTCCGCTGTGCGAATGGTAGACAAAGGCATAGATAATTTTATCTAGACCTGCGTCCACTTAAGCCCACAGCGTTGAGAATCTGGAGTCCTCAAGGTTACGGAGACGCCGATAGCAAGTATCGTCACGGGCGTGCATACACACACCCGCGCGCGGTTTAAAATTGTGCTCCAGGGTAAACCCTGGGTAAGATAAGTACGACGCGTCTGATGGGCTCACTATCTGCGTCTCCGTAAGGAAAAACAGCGCTGGTTTCTCAGCCTCCAGATGGTAGTGGACTGCAGAGAGATTTGAGTGCAGACCTCGAATGTTGGTAAGGTGCACTTTGTGGGGGAGGGGGTGCAGCCGCTGTTTTAGTCTGATATTCATTTTCTTTGACATCATTATAGTAGAGTGAATGGAGGTGAGGAGAAGGAAGTGAGACGAAGTTCTACGCTGCTAACCTACAGACACGCACTGAAAAGACGACATTATTGGGGCACTAGTCCGGAGACTGCGGGGACGCCCGAGCCCCCCCGGAATGTCCATCGGGCCCTCCCCATCTGGTCGCCAACCAGCACGATGGTGCATTCCGGGATTTTTCGACAATTGGCGGGGCAGCCTTTCATGTGTGGCTGGCACACTACTTGGGCCCCCAACTACCTGCGGTCGTTCAGCGGCGCACCGTGCCTCGGATCCCGCTACCCTCCGCGACTAGTCTCCCGATACGTCTATAACAGCGCGCGTCAGGCTGGTCTGCCAGCAGTAGAACAGCTGTCTCGACCCAACTCCTCTAGTTGGCTACACCGAGCATCGTAACCGGAACACGGCTAGGCCGCTTGGCGGTACGTCTTTGCCCGGTGAGTGGTCGCAAGCCTTCGGCCGAAACCTACCACCAGTTATTGTTACCTGATTTGCACCACCCGGGGACCACGTGTAGGGAATCAAAGGGTACACTCCTACGGACGTGGGTGACTCAGCCCCCATAATGTATGCCCCCATGTAGTCGCGCTTTTCAACATTTGAAACCTTTTTTGCAGCATGGTCTTATTCGAGTAGGTGGTCGTTTGAGAAATTCCGATTTAGGATTTGAACAAACAACATCCAGTAGTTTTATAAGGTGAATTGTCACGCAGGTCCGGACTTGTTGATGTCTATCTTTAGACAGAAGTACTGTATACTTTCCGCTCGCAATTTGATACGCGCTAGAGTGCACAAATGTGTGCCCTGTTTTAAGCTTCGTCCGCGTTTTATCGCGCCTGAAATGGCCGATATTGTTGAATGACGCTTCATGGGTATGAGTGGTGTCATTAAGGAAGTTAATTCAGAAAATGGAGGGTGGTGGCTGACAGGCTGCAGCAGTAAAATGTCGGACTGTATCTAGCATTCAGTGTTGCTAATGAATAAGTCCAGAACACGACCCAAATTGCTTTTTATTAAAAAAAATCGTAATAGCCATCAAATCCAGTAAATATCGACCCACATTATTAAGTGACTGAGTACTCACATGACTTGTTCTGCCTGACCATTAAATGTCGGTCAGATTGTGATCCCCGGCTATATAAAATGATTCACTACAGGGAGCCGTAAGAATATTTTCTAATGTGGATAGATGTGACAAGTAAACATCGTCTTGTGTGCGTGGAGGTATAAAGGCAGCGCTAATGACGTGGTATGTGTTGGAGCGTGACGCAGGCATTTGGTTCATAATGTGCTCGATGCATTATATTACATGTTAGCCATGTCTCAGATAATATGATCTCGTCAAACGATAAAGAAAGTATGCTGGTATAAAGTGTGTGCAATTTAGTGCGGATCCCTCTACAGTTTTGATAGAAGAATGATAAAACATTGTTACTAAGCATTGCGTGAAATCATTAAGTAAATAAAACCGGCCAAGTGCGTATCGGGTCACGCGCAGTAATAGGGTTCCAAAGTTGCATAATAATGCGAACTAAAAAGAGAGTTTTGTTGTTATTACATGAACATTAGAACGGTTTCAGCGGCTCACACAGTCTGAAAATGGGCCCACATAGGTGATGTTTTTTTTTTAATCTATATTCTCGCGTTTGACCACTATCTCGCCTGATGGTAAGCGATGATGTGGTCAACGGCGAAGCACGCTTGCCTAGATTTAATCTATTCACTCTTGACTTAAACTAAATAAGGACTTACTGGTAACTGAAGAAGGAGTTATAAAATCCAACTTCGCAACTGAAGTTAGAAAAATATTATCTATTTGAGTACCACCGCGGGTGCGAATTGCGAAAGGAGCCGATACGAGCGCGCGTTAGAGCCACGGGGAATGGTATAGTTCGTGCCTGGATCCTTGCGTGCACGCTCGCGCGCTCCTTGTTTATTTTTCTTTCGAAATTAGAAAAAAATCGTATGTCACCTCAAATCTCCTCTATTATTTCATTCTGGAAAGTTTTACGCTACTCAATTAGTAATGAAGTCGGGTCGAATATTGACTTTATAGAAGGATATCGACAAAAGAAAGTAAGTAATTTGCTTGGAAATCGAATCTAATTTGACTTTACTTTTACGTTTGAAATACAAAACGTCGAAAATGCTTCTGCACTAACACAAAATAGACTCCGGGTGCATGCGCCATATGGACTACGGACTGGTACTGCCAACGACTCCGGCCACTCCAATGCGTTATTCGAGCTTAAACATTATTAATTTAGAAATCATTATTATTAAGGATGTTATGATTTTATTTTTGTATATTTTTACATGGTTCATAAGCATATATTTACTATCTGTTTTACACAGCTAACAACTTTATTTAAGTAATTTTTCAATGGCATTTGTACAAAAAATTTACTGTGCCAAGTACATTTTATAAGTTGGTCGACTATTACTCGTAAACTTGTAAAGCCTGTTATGATTTCATTTTTGTATATTTTTACATGGTTCGTAAGCATTATATTTACTCTGTTTTACACAGCTATCAACTTTATTTAAGTAATTTTTCAATGGCATTTGTACAAAATTTTTACTGTTCCAAGTACATTTTATAAGTTGGTCGACTATTACTCGTAAACTTGTAAAGCCTTGTTATCCGTGATAATTTTCCTTTTAATTTCGTTATATTTACTACTGCTGTGATTTTTTTCACATAGCCAAGAGCAACCATTTCGCTGGCAGGGGGGGGGGGGACACTTGACTCTAACATAAATTTGCAACTTAAAGCTTAATTTTACGCAAACGAATCTCTGAATCGAAAAATGGTTTTAACAAACCCATATACCCATATTTTTGAATGGCCTATCCAACGATATCCCACACTATGGGGTAGGTGAGAAAAAAAAAATACATCCCCACTTTACATCTATGGGAGGTACCAGAAAAAAAAAAAATTTTTCATGATTTTATGTTACCACTATGTCGGAATTATTAATATGTATATACATGTCAAATTATAGCTTTCTAGTACTTAGATTCCCTGAGCTAAGCTGCGGACGGACAGACGGACAGAGCGTAACTATAAGGGTTCCTTGTTGACTTTGGAACCCTAAAACGGAGTATACAACAAAAAAAAAAAGCTAATATTTTTATATTCGGGTATATTTAAAACTTGGATTCTGTTCGTAGTGGGTAGTATGAAGTTGAGTTACATAGAAGGTCATAGTTATGAGTACTAACAACAGCTAATGAGCGAGTTTAAAATAACAAGTTCTGTAGACAAATTACTGAAATGTGCGGCATACAATCTAGGGCAGTATCGTTTACGTACCTATATGAACAACAAAAGCGAGAAACGATATAAAACAATGATATAAAACCGATCTTAGAGACTATAACATTTTAGTCTACAAATTTTTAGTTTTAGAAATAGTGGCTTACAGCTGTCTAAAAAGTGAGCACCACAAATTGCTCGGATACATTTTTTTTTGAGCTTTAAAAACTCTGTCGAATACTACTGAGTTACCCCATATTATAATGCCGTATCTAAGTACGGATGATACATATCCATAATAAGCCAGCATTGCAGTGTTAAAGTTTACTGTTTGTCTAATTCTTTTCAAGACATATATAAAACGATCAATTATTGTAAGAATTTTATCTATGTGTATTTTCCAATTACAATTTTTATCGACCGTTATACCCAAGAATACACAATTATCGACAGTGGTCAAGTGAGAATCTTTATAAAGAATATCTAATTTATTTATGTTTGCATTGTATGTTTGAAATTGTATTATGTTTGTTTTAGTCATATTTATTTGTAAGTAATTTTTTTCCAGCCAATCGATTGCCTTATCAAGAGATTGTACGATTTCATTCTCTAAGTTTTTGTTATCGTCACTCTTAATAATTATTGTCGTGTCATCAGCGAATAGTATGCAATCTTTGCCCATCGCCTCTGGAATGTCGTTGATGTAAACTAGAAAGAGTTATGGGGAGATACCCTGTGGCGTGCCATAATTATTTTGTTTATTTGCCGACCTATAGGTTTTTTTTCCTTTTGACAAGTATTTGTTATTTCCACGCATTGTATTCTTTCAGAAAGATAACTTTTGATCCAGTCGTTGGCCTTACCCCGGATTCCATAATGCTCAAGCTTTGAGAGTAGTGTTTTATGGCAGACAAAATCAAAGGCTTTTGTCATATCTAGAAACACGCAACTAATCTTCGATTTATGATTCAAACTTTCAGTTATGTATTTTATTAGTGTGAAACATGCTAAAGTAGTGGAACTGCCCTTCCAAAACCCCAATTGTTCTTTTTTAAGAATATCACAAGTTGTTAAAAAATTCTCTAATTTAATGCACATAACTTTCTCAAATATTTTGGATAGGACTGGAATTAAAGTTATTGGGCGATAATTGCTCATGTTATGGCTTGAGTCACACATTTCATCGCAGTTTGGGTGATAAAGCCATTTTGTCTTAAATACTAGCACATCAGTCGCTCGGCAGTCGCTCCATGTAAAACACTGGTACTCAGCTAAATCCGGTTAGACTGGAAGCCGACCCCAATATAGTTGGGAAAAGGCTAGGCAGATTGATTGACTAGCACCGGCGGTGTGAGAAAATTTCATGACGTTTATTTGGGACACATCGGGTCTTATTTGCTAATACGGGCGCACCCATTTTGTCACAAATGTCACATTTTGACAGATGATTAAGAAAAATTTATCACTTTCGTTCGGAGGTGGTGATAAAATTTTCCTTCTAATTACTGCACCAAATGGCAATAAGTTTATTTTGTGTGTGTGGTGATCAATGCTTATGAATGAATTGAAATGTAACAGGATTATTAATTAATTCTTTATTATTACTTTTTTTATAATTGTATTTTTTTTTATTGTTATTCTTATTTTTAATTATTTTTTTTATTTGGATTATTACTTTTTTATACTTAATTATTTTCTTTTATTCCATATTCTTCTTACTTAATACATTTTTAAATATTTCTTAAATAAAACCCGCAAAGAACATTTAATATATAAAAATTGGGGCCTGGTATCGGGAACAGAGTCCAAGCTTCTATATTTTTTAAGAAATTATTAATATTTTCACAATAATTATATCTTTCTAACAAACACTTACTATGTTATCAAACAAATAAAGAAAAAATAATATGTGCATAAGTCTATGGTCGTGGGACAAATATTAATTTGTGCCCAACAAAATTAAAAAGTTGTTTATCTGTATGAACGGCACACTTTTATACGTATTATTTTATTTGGTCGTTTATTCAGATTATGTCGCACTATGAAGTCGGCAACAAGAAAGGCATGTCGCACCATTAAACTATGTCACATGGTTGTCCCGTGCTAGCATTTAAGGCAAATTGTAAGACATGACATATTTTATCATAACTTGTTATGACCAAAAATATTTACTGTTAAGAATTTGTAGTTCAAGTCACCATGGAAATTAAAAAAAAAAAATTAAAAAAAAATATATGTTGGGATGCTGCTAACATGGGGGTGGCAAAGGGGGGGCTAAATTTTGGTTATTTTTAGCCTAGGACATACCGTTTTCGAGATACCATTTTGGAAATATAGAGCGTGTTATGCAAATAAAATAACATTCGAAGGCCCATAATTCGGAAACAGTGCGTCGTAGTGCTATGCTTCTTAAAACCTAAATGTTTTTTATGGCCAAGTTTAAACCGAAACTGCAATAAAATTGGAAAATTTCCGAAAAAGAAAAAAATAAACGTCAAGAAGTTATGCCACATGTCAAGAAAATATCTCACGCCGCCGTGCTAGCATTTAAGACAAAATGGTTTTATCGCCCAAACTGTGATAAAAAGTGTGACTTAAGCCATGTCACAGTAGGCCATGCTCGCCGGGCAGCAAATGTTTTAGAGCTATCGTTAGCTTTAACAAGTACAGTAGCGTTATTTATAATTTGTAGGGTCTGAAGTACTACCTGATTTAAACAAAGGTATTATTTTACTATTTTTCATTAGGTCAGGAAACTCCCCACTGTCGATACAATTATTAAAGATAATAGCTAAACTAGGTGCGACAACGTCAATAATGGACTTAGCAACTTCTACAGAATGTCCCCTAAGAAATCTATAGGGCTTATTGGCTTATTTATGAAATGTGTTAATTTATAATTCTAACATTAATCAATATACACATTGCCTAGGTAATGCTTACATATCCTAGGATTTGTATACAATTCCCAAATTTTTAAATGCAAAGTGGAAAATAACTTGAGAGGTGTCAAGGGACACCCGGATGGAACGAAGTTTCCTATCGTAATATTCTTTATTTTTTTGTTTAACAGTTTTAGGTATTTTTTCACTTTCTTGTTTCTTTAATTTCTGCGCTTCATAATGTTTTTTTCTGTTTTCTGCATTAGTTTTAGGTTTTTAGCTTGTAATTGATCAGTCTCACTACATTCATTTGATCTCTCTGCAGTTATGTTTTGTACCATTGTATTTTGTTATTTCTTTCTCTCACGATATTCTCTTTATCTTTGTGCATTTGTCT
The DNA here is from genome assembly GCA_945859665.1 of Anorthoa munda. Lineage (NCBI taxonomy): Eukaryota > Metazoa > Arthropoda > Insecta > Lepidoptera > Noctuidae > Anorthoa > Anorthoa munda. The sequence goes on from OX243896.1 coordinate 10,273,670, forward strand.
TTTTCCTTGATGTTATAGTTTGTACCTCAGTAGTCGATGCTTTAGTTGATTCGCTATTGAAATAAAAAAAGCAAAGAAATTGTACATATACATACACACACACACATATATCACCAACGGCACCATTAACTAATCCATCACTTACATCGATGTTTGTTGTGGTAAGGTAATACTTTCCTTTTACAAAAGTGATTTGGTAAGGTAATCTGTCATCAATACTGGGGGGTATCGATGACAGATTTTTTGTGTAGTTGTAATCTAATAGAAGCTTCTTGTTCTTGATTTTTAGATCCAGTTTTTATATCCTTTGCTATTGAGATGACTTGCAAAGTTGTTGTTGTTGTTGAGTTGTTGTTGTTGTAGTTGTTAACGAAAATAACTGGCTAGCTTTCTATAAGAGAGAGAGAAAGAGAGAGAGACAGACAGAGAAACATGCGCACGCCGCACGGCTTACAACTATAGCAAAAAGTGTCGCTCCAACTTTTGGTCTTAATTTTTCCGTCTAGCCCCCTTCCGCAACGCGCAATAAGGAACTTCGTTCCAAAACTTCGTTCCAATAATTTATGAATAAATAAATCCAATATTTTTTTTTAGATTCTCAGTGTATTGTGTATTATTTTCAATCCAATTATGAAATCCTAAAAAAATCATTGGTCACTGATAAAAAAATCTTATAAAACATTTAATCTTTACAGACACAATTAAAAATAATAACACAATCAATTATCAATTAAATCAATCTGCCTAGCCTTTCTCAGCTATATTGAGGTCGGCTTCCAGTATTACCGGATGCAGCTGATTATCAGTATTTGACATGGAGAGACTGCCTATCTGACCTCCATAACCCAGTAACTCACACACACGATACCTCTTGGAAAGACTAGTATCAGATTTGCTGGCTTCTGACTATCTGTAACGACCAACGGCCTAGCGTACTTTCCAAGGCACAGAAATCTCGCTTTGTAAAGATGGTCAACCATCCACGGACTAACCTTGGCAAGCATTGCTTAGCCTTTTTTTTTTTTTTTTTTTTTTGGGGCAAACCCACCGCACTATTCCCAAACCACTGCAACTCCTGAAAGCCAGAATCAACAAACAACATTGCTTAGCCTTGAAGATTGAACCTTGCAGCTGTTATAATTTAGCCACGAGCTCCGCAATCGGAACACAATCAACTATCACGCGAGTTATTTAAAACCCAATAACCCACGCGCCCTCGTTTACCCCGTAACCGGCCGATATCCTGTTTTTACCCGACTGCCGAAGGAGGGTAATGTGTTTATCAGTCTATGTATGTGTGTATGTTGTATGTATGTATGTATGTAAGTATGTTTGTTCCTATGTGGCGTTCTAGAGACCAAATGCATTGGCCGATTTTGATGATTCTTACGTCAATCGATTCGTCTTAATCCTGCGAGTGTCACTGGCTACATTAAAATTGGAAAAAACAAAAATGGCGGATTTTGGGCGCCATTTTGTGGGAAAAAAAAAAGTATTCTTCCAAACCCATCGTGTGGGGTATCAAAATAAAGGATTTTAAGAGGCGATTTCAAAAATATATTACATTTATATGTTTAAATGTATCTAATTCTAAAAAAAAATAACTAAAAAGTTGTAAATAAAAAAAGTTAATTAAAAAAATCAAAAAACCCGACTCCTTAAAAAGCAAACTAAAAAGACGTAAACAAGAAGAAAATCATGCTGTGCAGTCGGAGGATACATCTGGTTTTGGTCCGCCAGCTCGAGAATATGTATCCTCCGACTGCACAGCATGATTTTCTTCTTGTTTACGTCTTTTTAGTTTGCTTTTTAAGGAGTCGGGTTTTTTGATTTTTTTAATTAACTTTTTTTTAAACAGATTGTCTATTGCCGTTTAGGAATTTTATGGAATTCATGGAAAATATGTTAATTACAATTTATTTCATAAATTTCCGGTCGATTTTCGGTATTCTATTTTCCTAGGAATTGTATGGAAATTCTGATTTCAAACATTTCCTATTTAACTTATACAGGATGAGCAAAATATCGTGGATAAAACTAAACAGGGTGATAGTTGGGGTTATAAAAGAAGAAACTAACTTTTTTTTATTTTTTTAATAAAACTTTGTCCCACACTAGGAATTTCTTCCTGTATCGTGGGAGCGTTTACAAATATATAAACTCACATACACAAACACCCAGAGCTGGAACCACTATCTGAAGGTCATACAAATATTTGTTCCGTGCGGGAATCGAACCCGCGACACGCAGCGCAGCAGTCAATTGCTCAACCACTGCGCCAACCGTCCGCCCTGAAACTGACTGATCGAACAATGCACAGCCAAAACTGCTGCGCCTAGAAGCATGAAATTTGGCAGAAAGGATCCTCAAGTAACTTAAGTGAGCAATACGAAAGGACTTTTGGAAATTTCCCCCCTAAGAATTAAAGTGAGGATTGAAATTGTATGAAAAATCGAATTCCTTCGGCTAATATTCTTGAAACTATGCAAAAATTGTAATCTAAGTAAATGATAAAGATTGTCATCATTAGTTTTTCGAAACTACCCCCAAAAGACGATTTAGGGGGTGTTGATTCTGTATGAAAGAATCTTATTTCTTGGGTTAATAAACTTGAATCTCGGCACAAATACTAATCAACATAAATATAAAGGTTGTTATTATTAGTTTTTCGAAACTATCACCAAAGGAAGATTTAGGGGGTGTTAAAGTTTTTTTGAGAGTGTTATTATAACTCTTTTTTTTAAATTGGTTCGCGCTTGACCTCTTCTTGGGTGAATAAACTTGACAACAGCTCAGACGGAAGGACAGACGGACACGTAAGTGCGTTTGGACCCATCGGGTAAGGAACCCTAAAAATGATGCCATTATATTAATAAAGACAAAATCAGATTTATCAATATATTAGTATTTGGTAGTAAAAAGTACAAAATAATGAACATTATCTCCAAATTTCAAGTTCATAGGTCAATGGGAAGTTATAAAATTCTTCGGAACAAATTTTGCACAAATGTTTTCTTTTTCTAGGTCATCACAAATGAACTTGTCTATGCAGATCTCAGCTTGGTGCAAGGAGACAGTCAAACACCAAGACGTGATGAAGAATCACATGCTGAAATAATTGGAGTAATGAAACCAGCAGATGTAAATTTAACAAAAAAAAATAATTATGTTTGTTTTAGTGACAACGTTTTTCTTTTCGTTCATACTAATAGCTTTTACTAGTGGGTTCGCCCAAGGAAATGTATGCCCTTGATAATTATGAAAGTATATAAACACAATCTATTCGTATGATAAGTATCATACAAATCTATTCAGTCGTTGAGGAGTGCTTGATTAACTTACGTCCAGACTTGCACACTCATGTGTAAACTGTGGATTCTCTAACCTCCTCGAGCTGACTATTGAGTGACCCTGCCACGATATATCTGAAACCGCTTGCAAGCCAGGAGAGGCGCTGTTGTAGGTACATCTTGCTCAGACAGATTGATTGGTGACTATCGTATATGTGGTCAAAACAAAATGACGTTATTGCACGGCTTGCCGAAAGATTCCGGCTTTTTGACAATATTTTTATCCTATTTATCTTACTATATATTATATTATAAATGCGAAAGTTTGGATTGTATGTTACTCAATCACGCCAGAACGCATGAACGGATCTGGATGAATTTTGGCACAGAGATAGATTATATTCAGGAATAGCTAGCACACAGGATACTTATTATCCTAAATATTATTTGCTCTCCTTCTCCAACCACGATACTCATAAGGTCTAATAGATTACATGAATTGTATGTCTCTCTCTCTTTGACCATAACTACCCTACATATTGCTCGTACTAAAAATATTTTTATATTTTTGCAGTAGCTACGCATCTAGGTATTTAAGTTTTCGTTTCCATTTCATAACAGTTAGTTTATTTTCTAACTTTGGCATAAAGAAAATTGTTTGTTCCATAGTTATAAACAAAGAGCAGAGGTTTGCTCAAAGTTTCAAAAATAATATGCAGTTCAAAGCTGTAAT